>CM034147.1:221363147-222095577 GCA_019776745.2 Taxus chinensis
TTTTTCTACTTATTGATTCTTCCACAAAGATCTTGAAATTTGACACCTACACTCAATCATACCTATTCAACCTAGACTCCATCATGCCTAAATTACCTAGATTTCATCATGCCTAAAATGACCTATACTCAACCATGTGTATTAAACCTCAGCTTAACTATACAAAAACAACCTACACTCACAATCACACCTAAAACCTACTGACCCAATTTTCTAACCTATTATTCTTCCCTAGCTTAAAGGATAACTACATTGGCCTTAGACCCCTATTTTTCGGGGATATCTTGATAGAAATCCAAGGGTAGGGGGCCCTTAGAGGTTAGCTTAGCCGTCTTTCTACCTTTTTCTATCCCTTCCCCTTCTACACCTATTACACCTACTCATTTTCCCCCTTTTATATTCACCTTCTACCCTAGTAAATTTACATTCACACCAAAAACATGGAAATTCATATACCACAATAAACATACATTGTTTCATCATATTTACCATTTTTCAACCATCTCCATATGTTAACTAATTCATTTAAACATTTTCCATGATATCAAATATTTAGAATATTAAATGACAACATAGATATACATCATCATTTATTTTCCATAATATAAATAACTTGGAAATTAAACACACAAAAAAATTCACCCATACCTACATGACCTCAAATCCACCATTCCTATATGACCTTACTCCACCATGCATATACCTAACTCAAACATTCCTAGACAACTTGACTCAACCAATCCTATATGACCTTGACTCCAATCCTATGGTGGAGATGGGGATGGAAGACAGGTAACTACTTTACATGTATATGTGGCTAGATTACAGGG
This sequence comes from Taxus chinensis, assembly GCA_019776745.2. Classification (NCBI taxonomy): domain Eukaryota; kingdom Viridiplantae; phylum Streptophyta; class Pinopsida; order Cupressales; family Taxaceae; genus Taxus; species Taxus chinensis. Next base: position 221,363,978 of record CM034147.1, read on the forward strand.
CCAGTTGGCTGCAACATAGGCACATGCTGTAATGTTACAGGCCCATGTTGCTTGATAGGTTCCTCCATAGGAACAAAGATAGGGTCCCATAGTACAGGAACCTACCCCAGGACATGGGACACTAGTAGTTGGTCAGAGTTCATAGGGAAGAGTTAGGCCTATGGCACTAACTCAGACCATGTCGATGGCAAGGTTCATGGATTCCTTGAACAAGGCTTGCTACTATCGGGATCATTTGATGACTCCAGGTATTGATATTTCCTCATATGCTAAGAAGTAAGCCCAATAGGTAGCTAGTGAGTGGACGCAATCAAAGACCCAAAATTATGGTAGCATAGGGGGTTTTCGGCCGCAGAGATAGGTCCAAGGTGAGGTCACTTTTTCATGGAGACCAAGCCCCATAGAGGGGAGGGAGGATGCCATGCAGGGAATAGTAGAGGGTGCCAAGATGTTGGTAGGGTGTCTAACTAGTGATGAGGATGAGATAGGAGATATTGGAGATGAGGGAAATAGGTGGGGGTGAGTGGTCACTACATATGACATTGTATGATCAATTTTATTTTTTATATATATATTTTCTTGTGCACCAAAGACATTGGATTTTATATTCTAGTTTTTAAGATACTGATATTTATTTATATCTATGTATATATGTATTGATACAAAAATTATCCTATTTATATAGTTGATGATGTCTATTGGATGGATGATGTACTTATTTTAATTTCCATTGAATATGTGCGGGAGCCTGCTCCTGTGCTACCTAGGACTGAAGGGTCATCACCTATGCCTCCAAGGTTGCCACCTATGCTTTTTCCCCTGTCAACTAACCCTACAACTCTATAATCTATTCCTGTAGGGTGGCCACATGCCCCTGCAATGTATCCCTATGCATTGTGACTATCGCTAGATCAGGCTGCCCTGGCCTCGATGGTGTCACATATAACTATGCCACTCACCACTACCTATATGCATTGGTGACACCGGAACCATAAATTGGGTGATCTTGCACCTTCTCCTCCTTCCCTGTAGGATCACTTGGACGTGGTGGATAGATTTTTCTCTACATGTCATCTCTACGATATTATGGGAATAGTGGGGGCACATCCTGCCTCAGTCCAAATTGTCATCTAACCCTGTCCAAGGGTATCATGTCATGCTCATTAGTACATCACCCCTATAGTCATATGAATAGATGAAGACCCTCTAACTCCTCGTATATGGCTCTATATGATGGATAAAAAATATATGGCCTCCGCATGATATCCACTACTGAAAGACCATCCAACAGCCGCTGGTAATATGTAACATCATATAGAGCCCTAGCCACCCTTGGTTGTCCCCCAATTGGTACCCATTGTGTGAAACAAATGATGTACAAGCCAGCCCCAAACCAATCCTGTCGCGGTAAAACAACTGGATACACACACACAATGTGCTCATATACCCAGCAGTGTAGTAATTATGTACAACACATACCAAACTTCATCAATCTACCACAGGATCATAGCTTCCTATACAACTGGAATAGGAAATTCGGTTCCCAAGAGAAACATACTCTCTCCTCGATCATGTCTTGTAGCACCCCCATGAGTGCTCCTAGGAATATCCCACCCTCAAAATCTAGAAAATAAAAACATCCCACTACCACCATCATTAATATAGATAGTTTGGTATCTTATGGGTAGGCCATATACATGTCACCATAGCTCATATTCACACTATGATAGCTAAACAGGCCCATCACTTCACCAAATACTGGCACTATCGGCTCCACAGATGCCTCAAATGAAATTGAATACACTAGCTCCCCAACATTATGAATCCTCATGATCCTATAAACGTCCTCCAAGGTGATGGTCATCTAACCCATCGGTAAGTGAAAGGTATTGGTCCCTTAGTTCCATCATTCGATGAAAGTGACCATCAAGCTATTATCACAATCCATATGTCTATAGCGTCAGATCGCAATAGGTCCAACATTGTCCATGTGCTCCCACTCCTCCGCTATCACACTAGGCTACATCTATACTAGTAGGGGTGGTACTCTGTCCCTCATCATTAGTGGATCTCTAGCCTACATCACCCTAAACAACATTGTCAAGTCATGAACCTCTCAAATCACCTATTACCCAACACCCACACTCACCTCATAGTTATCCCTTTTTGTACAACACAATAGCCAAGCCACATCAAGCATACCTAACCCTCTACTGGCTTCTAATACCTACCCCTTTACCTCATTCACCTAAATACCTATTGTTTCCATTATCATACTTACAAAATATCCTAGATTACGTTACCTACATATCCATCACACCGCCAAAATAAAATTTTACCCTCTTCCACCAACATAATTCCTCACCTACCCCTTCTTCACCTAATTAAATTTCCTACCTGGCCCTTCCTTTACCTAGTCATTTTTAATAGTGACCGACATTGGTCTCCTTAACCGTAATCAGTCATCTTAATTGGTGTCAGTCACCCAAACCTTGATCGATTTCGGCTAACCAATGACCGACGTAACTCACTATCGAGGCAATACCACTGAAACCTTCATCCCCCATTGACCAAAGTTAACAAAAAAATAGCCTAAACAACTCCTCTAAACAACCCAAACCTATCCTACCTTCATTTCCAACCCTATTTATGCTACATTTGACCTTCCAAATTAAATTTCCACCCATATTTAATTTCCACCCATATTTAACCTACATAAACCAAACATTTTAAATGAAATGTAGTCTCAAGAGTGTACCATATCTATCGTCGGTTTCGTCTCCATAGTGGCACATCCGATCATTTTGTCGGTGGTCCACCCACTCCATCTTTCACCTCCATCATGCCAAAATACATTCCTCATCTCAAAACCAATTGAGACACTCAAATCAATCTCGTGGACCTATCTATCAAATGTCAATCATCTACTACATGGATTGCTAACTGAGCTCAACACCCCTTATTGTGAATTTCCACTCTTACTCTTCTCCTCTATCATTTTTCTAAAATTAAAAAGGTTAAAATGAAATAGTAAAAAGTAGATTTTTCCTTTTTAGCCCTAAATCAAAATGATCAACGTCAATCACGTGGTGCCCTAGAAAACCGACGTAGGTTAACATCTAACCGACATCGGTCACCCAACGTAGTTGTTTGACCCATACTATGCTCATTTTCCTAAAACCATTATTGATCAAACAACTTTTATCCTTACCAACACCTATTACACCTCACCCACAAGCCTAAATTACATATACATTTCCTTAATTACATGTAGGGACATGTTATTTTTCTATACCCAATCCCTACCTCTTCCTTGACCTGAACTTCCTTTGTTCACGTTTGAATTTTTATACTCATTATACCTTGCAAAATTGTTACCCATGTTATTTGGCCTAATGAACTTACATTTCCGAATGATGTGATGTTTATCCCTACCATACCTTTGGTTCCATGGAACAAAACCTATTACCTCTTCCTACACCCGAACTCATTTTTCTTCAGGAAAATATCCTATACCTTGGATACTTGAATCACTTCAACCTTGTTTGGATAAACCTATAGAACTTTGAAAACATAGAGTTTGCAAGCTCTTCCTCCTCGTACCGTATCCTTATGTATACATGTGTGTCTGTACAATTTTCATTACCCATTACCTGACCTTTACCCATTACCCAAAATAACCTTGCCCTTACCTACCGACCCTCATTTTCATCACTAACCTATTTATCAAACCACTCGCTGTCTATTTTTCCTACCTCATTCGTTCTTGGTTTGCTGGGGATCACCTTTAGCCCTACTTTGGGAAACCTAACCTCTACTTATAACAAGGACACCAAATTTCTGGTTTTTTTCTACATTGCTTAAAAATACAAAGCTATGCAACAAAAAGGGGAAAAATGTAGACACAAAATTTGGGTCACACTCCCCTTGGTCCCTTTTAATTAATTAAGCACACCATGACCCCATTATTAATTATTATTAATCTATATTCACCTACACATTATTAATTAATTTAATTATTTTAATTACATTGATTTCACCCTCACATCTACAACCTACCATGACACATCACCCTGAACCCATTCTAGGAGCATTTAACTCATATTTTCTGAGTCATCACCCTTAGCACTAAGTCATCACTGAGTTATAACTCCTAGTGTTGAGTCACTGACTTGACCTAACTAACTAAGACCTCTTTGTAAACCTAACTTGACCTCTTGTAAGTTTTTCCTACCTTATCTAACATGAACTCCACTTTCCTAAGAGTACTCAACCGATGTTGGTCACCTAACCACCATCGGTTCCATTATATCCATCTTTGCAACCTTTTACCTGGGTTGGTCATTTTCAGTTTGGAGAGTTCTATTACATTCAAGCATGAATTAGAGACTTCTCAGCTTCTAGAAGACATAAAATAATCAACCATAGGCCCGAGAAATCATTCACCTCTCTTTCCAAGGCATTAGAATATTCACAGGAACACACCAGAGTATTGCCATGACACTAAATCCAGAATCTCTTCACGGATCAACTAGTATCTTCCTTCACCTACCACATCTACAAATGCAAGTAAGTATACGTGATTTTAATCATAATTTTCTTTCTTAAAGTATATATTCCTTACCTTCTCCATTATACTTCTACTTCTTATTGTATTCATTTATCTCCACCTTCTCACCAATCGATCAATCTAACCACCTAAGTTCATTTGGCCTTCCGTACCTTCCCTTTATGTGTTCCTGAGTCTTCTTGGTAATATCACGAATATAACCACCCTATTTTCACTATCTGTGTAATCACATAGAGGCTCAAATACTGATTTTATCAAGTTATTACACATTTCCCCTACCAACGTCAGTTTACTTAACCATCATCAGTTCCACTTCTTTATCGACATGGGTCACTACACCGATATCAGTCACTATGTTTTCTTTTAACCTTCACCAAATTACCTCTACCATCACCTAAACTCCAACCAGACCTTACCTGATACCTCTGTGACCTTTTCCCAATTAGAAAAATACTTTGCGTGATGCTACTTTAGTTTATATTTCAATATTCTTCTTACTCTATTTTTTTGATAGCGTTTTGAGATAACTCAATCAAATTGTTAGCAATATAACCTTTACTACTTGTATTTAATTTCATTGGTTTGATAAAAAAATAGTTGATTGATAGCCATCCAAGAAGTATCACACTTCCTAGAACTAGCTATCACTAGGTAGTCAACTATTATTTGCTATTTAATATCATTTGGCGCTCTTGTTGTGTTCTTATACAGGTCGTTCCTCCTAGCCAAAGGAAAGATCTCATATTCAGTCTGATCAACTTCTACAATGCGCACATATTTTCTACATACCCACAAGTATTCCTCCTTGACCATTACCTTATCTTTTTATCACATACTTTGAGGTGAAACAAATATAGTTATGATGTCAGCAAATAACATAAAAAAATTGTCATTTGGTATCTTTTTTTATGCTAATTGCTGATAGAATACTATATGTTTTTGGTCAATAGCATAAAAATATGCTACTCATTAGTAGAATATTAAAAATATCTTGTCTGGTAGTATTTAATAGTGATTTCATGATGTCTTTATATTCTCCATTTGTGTGAAAGCTAATTTTCCCATATTCGCCAAATGTTTTCTAAAGATTTTTTCATAGGGAACCTTAAATTTTTCCCTGAGTTTACATTTACACTTTTTGTATTTTACACTTACATGTTTCTTTTACATAGCATTTTGACATTTACAAACATACATATTTTACTACTTTATCGTCTTATCCTTGCAGGTCTGTATGTATGATAAATAAGAATTCAAATGGGTGTAATAATACAGTGATAACAATAAAATTATGCAAAAGTACACATGCTTTACTAACCATACATGTACACTACACACTATGGCAGCTACAAACACACACGTTTCACCATAGTTTCACTCTCATTACTATTTCTTTTTGTATTTTTCATCTATAGTTTCCACGCTCCATATTTTTGTCATTCCATGCTTTTTTCTAGTCCTTCAGCACAACTTCTTCATCACTATATAGTGGCATTAGGTACACATCTTTATCTACTTTATGTTACAGATATTCCCACTCACCAACATAAAGTTAGGGAAACATATACAGACAAAATCATGTGATTTAAACTTTTATTTATCCCAGTCTCATACTAATATTTAGAAGTTTCTCAAGGGAAGAAAGTACTAACTAACCCATGTTATTTTGGCCATTTATATTTATTTTAATTTCATACTATGTGACCTTCTACACCTATTTACCCAGCCATTTCTAAATATACCGCATCATCTTATCCCTAACTGGGATACCCATGGGCACCCTGCTCCTACTTGAGGTGCTCTGATCTCTTTTCCACTTTCCCAACACTTTTCGGGCCTCTTCTAGCCATTTTTAATTCTTATATTTCTGGTGGTCAGCGGTTTTCAACGTTATTTATGAAATTAAACCAAGAAAACCCTATAAATATAAAGTTATGAGATGATAATGAAGGACTTAGCATCATACATTACTATCACTCAATTTAGAGTTTCATCCATCTATTGCATTAGCATCCACATAGCTCCATCATTAAGGCACAAGTTATTTTTTCTCCTTCAAATTTTTTGAGTATTAGACACAATCTAAAGAAATTGATGTGACAAGTGGGAAGAGCTTCAGATCACCATCCAACCCTGTAAATACCATTTTTATGTATTTTTCCTAAGGGTACCAATATCTTATACCAGACAACCCGTGGGTGCCCCATTCCAGCTTAATTTTTCCTATTCCAGCTAGGTCATCTAGATCTATCATTTCTTACATTGCAACACAGTCATTCCTGCTTTCTAATTTTCTGTGCACCACTGCAACATAGTCCAACAATCACTAGTTATTAGCTGAGTTCTTTCCTTTCCCTTCTTTCATATTAGGATTTAGTATTTCATTAGTTTCATTTATTTATTTCATTTAAATGTTATCTTAGGGTGTTTATTTTTTGCATTTATATGTCCTCCTATATTAGATTAACTATCTTACACTAGCCTAAAATAGTCAATTTTAGTTAATCATTTAATGCATTTCATTTAAATATTAAAAAAAAAATAGCACTTATTTTACATTTCATACCAGTTATTCTATCATTGTTACTAGTTAGATTAGCTTTAAAACACACATTTTTAGTTAATCATTTTGGTGAACCCATCTTTTAATATCTTTCCCTAAGATATGCTACATGGCTAAGAATAATTTATATTCTTAACCCATAATGTATCATTTTAGTATCAACCATATTTATAATAAGGCTACCATCGACGAGCTCAAATCCCTCTATAGTTGTCCCATTACTACACCAAATTATTTCAAACAACTACTTCAATATGGCTTGCAACATGTACCTACTAGCTTTAAATATTATCGTTTATGTTTTATCATTGTTGATTATCCAATATCCTTTACTCTTTGTATGCCATGTTATATGGTTACTTGTGATCCACCTTCTGATCTTTCACATGAAACATTAGATGATTATATTATTGATTACATGTTTCGTATTAACACTTGGCCATCTATCTATAATGATTCTACCTCTACTTCGTACCTCATTGATCTATTGTCTTCTCATGAATATTTTGACATTTATTCTCCTGATACATCTTCTCCTATATTTCCTACTCATTCATACTATGTTGATGACTGCATTGATATTGTTATTAGTGGCATTCTTATTTCTAGATCTTTATCATATAATGGTGGGGCACTTGATAGTCATGACTCTCCTTATTTCCATATAGCCAAGTGTGTCTCACCTCCTCCATTGTTATATTCTCCATATATTGCATATATCACTATGCATGAGTCACCATCATCTATCATTTCTTCTTCTCCAATTGTTTCATCTCCGCTTGATACATCACGTATGTCTCCTAGTCAATCTTCTCCTATATATGTATCTCTGTCGGTCATCCCATCTATGGAAGATGTTGCTGATGCTAGTCCTACTATTGTTATAGATGTTCCATCTATATCTCCTACTATAGCTTCTTTTTCACCTACTACTAGTGTGCCCTTAGCATCAAATCCTTCTCCATCACCTTTGGAGATCCCTATGATCACTCATAATGGAAATTTACAACCACTCAGCACTTTATTGCCATCTTCCATCATTCATTCGTAGGATTTTATTTCTCTCGTACACATCATTGGATATTTAAAATATCAATTTCAATCCCTCACTCTAGAAAGAAGGGCATATTATGCTTCCATTGGCAACAATTCACCCATGTAATTATAGATAGGTGGTCATCCAACACAGTTTATCCTATAATGATGATTCGGTTGTCCAACCTAGTTTTTCTTATGCCACATAGATGAACACCCAAATAAATCGTCTAATAATAGATAAATGCCATCTAACATCCGTCCAACTATGCAAAATCATGGAAAAATGCAACCTATCAAATTTTCTTCTCCATGAAATGTTTTTTTTGATATTCACCATATTTTTGAAAGTCTATTTTAGAGATTTTTCACCCATTCTATATTAATCTTTGGGAGGGGGGTCTTAAAATGAACCCTAAAGAGTATGAGAGGATCAGCGAGGAATCCGACAAAATTTTGAAAAGGTAAACTATATTAGTGGAATTTAGTAATCTTACCGATAACACTAAAATTAAGTAGGGGAATGTGCTGGAAAATTTACCCAAGAAGATTGTTCAATTACATATAGCAGTTACAACAAGGGTCAAAAATGCTAAGTTATTTACTTAGTTAGCATCTCAGTTAGATAAATTACAGTAATACATATAAGAAGTCTTCAATAAATGGAAATTTATAAGTATTTTTTATGGTCCACAGTGTCATAGCTATTCAAAAAAGCATAATAAACATTACGTGAGAGCGGACAACAAATTTAGTGTGGGATGATATTGGACCCTTGAATTTTTTATTCTTTATTCATTATATCCCACATTGGGAAGAATCACTCTTTATCCTTTACCTATTTTTCTTTTGAAGGATCAATGATTTATTAAAATAAGGCTTTACGCAAATAATGTGGATGAAGAGGCATGCACAGGGTTGAAGGATGGGTACAAAAGAAAAATGAAGGGAAGCATGTAAAGCGATAATAAAATACCACACACACAAGAAAAATGGGAACCTAAGAGGGATGTTTGGAAGAAGAATCATAGGAAGAAAATAGAGTATTTTGGAAAAACGAATATAGGAAAGGAAAATGTAGACTAGAGGCTAAATATAGGAAGAGCAAATGAGATACCATATTGGGAACTTGCATGGAAGTGATGAAGCAATTTATAAAAAATATTCAAACTAAGTATAGTAAAGCATTTTTCGTCATGAAAAGTTTGGCAATGGAAGTGAGTGGTTATATTTCACCACCTCTAGGATGTAATAGTTTATTTGGTAGTTATAACGTGAGGGATATTATTATCTTTTGGAATACTAGTGAAAGGTAGTTCCCTACTAGTATAAATACCCCATGAAGATTCCATTTTAAAGTGTCGTGTTATTATGAACATGTTCTTAAGGTCATGATTGTGGTTAATTCTTTTAGTTTCTATATTTATCACTTTCTTTCTAGCATCCTAGATGGATCAAAATTGAAGTATTTATGTAAGACTGAATATAATATGAATATCATGTAGTTGAATTGTAAAGGATCCATATATGAGAAAACTATGTTATAGGTAAATGGTTTTGTTTATGTTTGAATGTGTTTTAAGATATTCACAAGTTATTATTTTACAACTTAACTCATGTCAAATGAGACGACCTTGATGAAACCCAGATCCTTCCGCACCTTGGGTGAGCTCATCAAAGTTTCCACTCTGGCGTGATAGGTGAACACAAAGGATAAGAAGTGATAGTGTCTGATGATTTCCCATTCTTGCACATGGGTATTGTCTAGTCTTTACACTCCATTCCCAACACTTGTGTGTGATTTAACCTACATAAATTCAATTTTAATCCTATTGATAAAGGTGACTCTATGTTTCATTATATTTTTACTTCCACTATCCTTGGGAAATATCATCTTACAACTCAAATTTCTTACACTATTTATCTTGCATTTTCTACTCCCAAAACCTCTTGTCTCATTGTCTCAAATATATTGAACCATGCAAAAAAAAATCTTGATAATATACTAGTTGTAGTATAATTACTATCCCCGCTAGTTTGGATACACCACAAGAACTTTATATAATATTATGTCTTGATATGTTATCTTTACCCTCTCTCTAGCATCTTCGTTTTTGGAATTATCCAAAAACATGGGATTATCATTTTCTATCATTGCATATTAGGACATGACACCAATAACTATAATCTCTTATTTCTAGCATCACTATGCTTAATACTGAAGGTAACATCTCCATATTACTAAAAATTTCCACACCATCATTGTTTTCATGATTATTAAACCCCACTCCTCCACAAAAATTACCAATGCTTGACCCTAGTCTCTAGCACATCCTAGCTTTAGTTAAGCGCTTAAACTTCACCACTTTTGGTGAGCCTCCCTTTTTAAATATTATTTCTTTAAACCCTAACATGGATGATATCCTTAATGTAAAATCCACCTCCTATCCCTATATATAACTATATTGAATAATACAAAATCATTCATATATTTGTAAGAAATACAATACTAGTACCTATACACATTACTAGCATTGTTTAAACTTAACATTACACATGTTTTTATTTTATTTTATTTTATTGATAGCATATATTTTCTAATAACCAACATTGTCATTAAATATGGACATATTCGAGTTTATATTAAAAATTTAAATTTTCTATATTGGTTTTATTAGTATCAAATATTAGAATTCGATATTATTATTATTAAATTCAAAATTAAAGATTTTTGAAATTACATATCATCTTTTTTCGGATTTCAATTTTAGGATCTATGATTTTTAGTGTATAAAGGATAAAAAATAATTATTTTTCGATATAACATTCATTGAATATGATTTATTTGCAAGTTTTCCTACATCTATGACATCTTTCATGCATAACAAAAATATTCACAAAACATGTGAGAATGGGAAATTCCTTATTCGATACAACGTGAATTTTTTAATTATAAATTGATAAACTATATTTAATTCAAACATAACATATGGTAATCTTTTATTCTTCCAATCTATAAGCAATAAAATAATTTAATAGAAAATTAAATAAAAATCATCAGAATATGTGAAATTTACTACAAATAATCAATTAAGCACTTCAAAATAATTCCAATTGAGAATTAAATTTACAAAAAAATTTATATATACAAAAAATAATTCAATTAATTATTAAAATATTCAACTTATAACTAAAAAAAGGAAACCTAAATATAAATTCAAGTGATAATTAAATTTAACCAAACTATTTTTGTTTATTAAACAATGTAATAGTATTAAGTATACTCAATCAAGGTAATTAATTGTTCTTTTGTATTTTCTAAAGAGCGATGCATATTTGGGTATGGCCCCACGTGATCTAACAATGTACATAAGTGTGTGAATATTTTTCTATCGGAATGCATTGTGCCATCAAATTTTCAGCTGGAAGGAAATCCAAAGAAAACGGCTTCTTTTATGTCATTAATAAAACATTTTATTCACCTATGAACAATTACCTATCTACTCCATACATGTGATTGTACTTATACAATATATTTTGCATGATTTTTATGTAAACTGGCACAATATTTCCCTTCTTCGATCTTAAAAAATTGTTGTTATTTTTACCCTGCATTATACCCCAAGAAAAAAAAATTCAATATTTCATAGCCATTCAAATGAAGGCATGTTGTTCTCTTGAGTGTAGGTATGTTAACCTTAGTACAATATCAAAATATTGTCTTGTTATCCTTAACAATATAGGGATAAATATACGACACAAGTATCAATATCATGAATATGTACAATCTAGTTCGATGGTCAATGATCTAAATTCAGTAATCCCTGGAAATAAAAATAGAAGTCCATCTACCGCCATCACCGATAACTTCCATCAAAGTGGAACAAGATCTAAAATTTCAATCAATACACAATAATTATTTTTCAACAAATCTAATAATAGTTTATAGTGTACTATTTTTTTCTTATTTGTGATATTTATTTTTCTAAAATATAACAATGAACTTTAAGTAATAATAGGTTATTTCTAATATATTTTGATGCTTTGATTTTATATTATTAGTATAAATTCAATTTTAAATGTAATTTCCTTAGTCAACAATTATCAATGAATAAAGATCATGAATGTCACAATTTGATGTATTTATATTGTAAATTTTATCCAATAAGAATGATAAAATTTAATTATCACTAAATTTCTAAACATCATATAGTAATATGATATGGAAAATGGTTAAAAAAAATTATATAATTATTCTAAATAAAATTTAATATATTTTCTTGTTCAACAATTGTCTTAAATAGAATACATTGTTGTAAAAATGTCCTTGCATCACCTATTAAGGATAGTTGTGTAAAAAATGTTGACATAAGCCATATGCCATTTTTTAATTTTTTATCTGAAGACATATTTGGATAAACCATAACATTCTTTCCAAGAACACCTTTGTTTATTGCACTGACTACAATAGTAGTTTAACAATTGTAAGGAATTTAAAGTTCTTTCCAAATTGTATCCAAACTTTTAATACATATTTCTTCCTTTTTGCAATGGTAAATACACCAACAAAACAATGGAAGAACCTCCAATTTAGTTGTTTAAAGTGTTTTCATTGCAATTTTTTCTACATTTACATTTATATCAAATGCAGACAAAAATGCTACTTGACACTGTGCAAATTCAATGATTAGAAATTAAGCAACAGAGCCTCTTGGTTGAATGTTTATGTTGTTCAATTGGGATGCATTTTTAATTTTAGATTTATTTATTTTCAATTAACAATCCTTCTAAATAAACAACAAAGAAATATTTTTTGGAGGCAATGTAAAAAATATAATATCAAGACTCATTATTACATTATATTTATTTAGATTACATTAGAAACATTTCACTATATATCTTTACCTATATGTTTACATATTTCCATTGATTTTTATAGACACTATAAAATGAACCTTGCATATAAGGTCTCTTATTCTAAAACACAAAAAACACCATAAAACACAAACAAACCAAAAAAATAATAAAACCCCACAAAATAGGGATAATAGACACCTCCCCATTCATTTTATAACCCTCATTAACTCACATTTAATTCTGTCCCATCACACCTACCCATGTGCATGTCCAATGCACATTGCAGCCGTTTGTGTCACATTCTTCTATGCACTCCCAATCATAAAAACAGCCTTCCCCTCATTCCAACCCCTCTCTCTTAGTGCAAAACGACTATACTTGAGTTTTATGTAAGGAAATAGTATTTATATATGAATTACCGTATGGTAAATATTTACTTACTATGGTAAATAATTAGTAGATTGGTTAATTAAATATATTCATATATTTAATATATTCATATAATTGAGTAGTTATATTGTTACACCCGTAAAAGTATTCACTAATGAATTATTGTTATCCTTCATATTTGTTATAGGAGGTTTAGTTTTGTTTCTATTGCTATATAATAGCTCTCCACATATTGTAAAACTAGAGCAAAATATTAATACAAACACCATCTATTTTCTCTTAAAATTCATCTCTCCTACTGCATAGACTCTGACCAAATTTAATATTTGCTATCAGACCGAATATGGAGAATTGATTTATGAAGAGGCGTCAATAATATATATCATTTCCATGAATTGGAGCTCCCGGTCCTGCTTGTATCAATCCGCATACATGTGGCTCTTGAGGATTCATGTACTCATTGTTTGATGTCATAAGAATGCATTGGATGTCATAAGAACGAACAAAATTGTGTTCAGTTATGCGCCTTCGAAATGAACTCGGTCTCAACTCAGTCTGGTCATTGTTTTAGTTATGCGCCTTCGACATGTTCACCTCAAACTCCACGTATTGTTCTCACAATAGTCTTCAAAGAGCTTGAAATTCACATGCAGCTCAACGTGATTTTCTATTCAATATTATTTCTTTTGTGAGAAAAATGTGTGATAATCAAATTAGAAGCCCATCCAAGTTGTTAATGATGATAATCAGAGACCAGAGTAAAGGTGTGGCTTTGCATGAAATATATCAACGATTTTCCACCGACAACGCCTGTGTTTTACAAAGAAAAAATATTTGGTATTAGTGTCGTATCAAGTCTTTTTTATGTGTTAATTTATGTCTAAGTCATACTTTGTTTCCTTATTTAGTGTTAATGTTTCTATAATGCAGCTATCTACATTCGTCACCTTACCTTCTTAGAAATTAAGTGCATGCTTATATTGTCATCCGCCACATCACATAAGCCTTTGTGATTCACGACGTAATTCGAAAATATATCCATGTCAATGGTCTTATAATGCTTTCCTTTATTTTCTAGTGCTGTAAAAGGTATATGGGTAACTAGATATCTATATTATATTTAGGAGTGAGTGATATTTTCGCATTCTGGTCTCAACTAATGTCATTTGCAGTAATCTTGAAAAAGTAATTTTTAAATTAATTTGTAAGTATGATTTGAGTCATTTTCGTATTCTAAATAGTTAAGTCCTTCAAATTATGTCAGTGTAAAAATTTCAAAAAATGCCTTATGGATGCATTTTCGATGTTATCCGACGCTCAACAAAATAAATTATTTCACACTGCGGGGGGAAGTTATAAAAATTTAAACCCAATATGCAAACTGGCGAGCTTCATATCCAAATTAGGCTGAGCTAGCAGCATAACATTGGAGGTCTGAGGAAATGGAGGAAGGAGGCGATCAATGCCTCTCGCCAGTCACCAATGACAAAGCCATATTTTGGTATGGTGACATTTTTTTTTAGTTGTGTGGTGTATGAAAAATAAAATTGTTTGTTGTTTCCTTTGCCTATTATTATTGAAACCAGAACAATGTGCATTACGTATGCTGAGAACAATATTATATGAGGGTATTTGAACTACAATGATCCTCCGACTACTGAGATTCATCAACTATCGCACTTCTAACATTGATCCTCTAGTGAAATAACTTTCACTGGGAGTGAAAGCAGAAACTGTTGAGTTCTCGTATGTAGGTGAATCAGTGGAAGTGTGATCATCCAATATGGGATTCACTGTTGTGAAGAAGATTGGTCAGGTGCAGCAAGATCCAGATAGCAAGATCCAAGCCAACAGTATGCAAACATAAAAGTATGCGGAGGCATATAAATTTGTTTCTAGTTCTTCAGATCTTCTTTCTTCCCATGCAAACACTAAGGGGGGAATGTTAGGAAATAGTATTTACAAGTAACTTACCGTATCATTAATATATATTTGTTATGGTAAATGGTTAGTAGGTTGGTTGATTAAATATATTCTTATAATTAATCTATTCATACTGTTGAGTAGTTATGTTATTACAGCCGTAAAACTATACATAGGAGAATCATTATTCTCCTCCCTATTTTGTAGGAGGTTTAGTTTTGTTTTTATGGTTGTATAATAGCTCTCCACATATTGTAAAATTAGATCAAAAGATTAATACGAAGAGCATCTTTTTGCTCTGTAAACTTAGCTCTCCTGGCACATAGATCCTAACCAACTTTAACATTTCCTTGCTCTTTTGCTCGCTTATCTTGGTTTTGCATGTTTTGAAGAAGAAAAGGTGAAGTACATAATATATATATATATATATAACTTGTTTCAACACTATTTTAGCCACATCTCAACACAGACGAGAATCACAACTACAATTTGGTTGTGATCTTGGTGCAATTTTCAGTGAATTGCAACTGTGATTGTCCTGTGATTTGAGTTGGGTATACTTGTCATTTACTTTTTTTTCATTGTACATCAATAAAATGTCTTTAATAACCTTAAAATTTTTAGGGATATGACTAAGGCAGGTCCCCTAACCACAAAAAATAACTAAAAATATTAGAGTGTGTCTGTGTGTAGGTTTAGATTCAGATCTAAAGAGTTTTACCCACTTTATTCAAAGAAAAAAACCACAATTGTCCCTCTCTTCATGATGACATCATAAGCCCATTTTTTAGTAGCTGATTTGGGGTTTTTTCATATTAAATTATCTATCTTATAGGTGATCCATATCTAGGCATACATTTTGGCGACCACAGTGGGACCATTTTGGTTGTGGATATTTACTTTTTCTGAATATAAAAAGTGTTTTTATTAGGGTTTATTTTAGGTTTTTTACCATAGTTTCTAATCATTTTTGTAGATAGAATGCCAAGTTTTTCATATCTACACAAAATTTAAGAAAAACACAAAACTCAGGTTCTAGGTCAGTCACAACTATGAGTGGGATGCGATTTCTGACACAAAAATCATAAAATATGGTTGCAAAGCAGTTGCAACTAGGACTTTATTATAATCTTGTTTCTGTAAAAACTTTAAAAAGTCATTTGTTTTTCTTTTAAGGAATGATTATGAAATAAGCTATGCATTTTATTATAGGTCTGAATAAGTGTAAATAATCATTCACATAACTATGCGAAGTGCTTAGACATAAGCCATAAAACTCCTTGCATGGAGTACCATATGAACCCCAAACTAGTTGGCACATTAAGGGAACTAGCCAAAAAATATTCCCCCATCTAATTTACTAGTGCATTCATGATTTTAGAGCAAAGATTATCCTTAGTGACAGCCCCAGTTTAATTAATTGAGTGGAGTAAAATATAGCTTAGTTAATCAAGGGGGTAAAGTAAAGTTGGCAACTAGAAAATTTTCTAGTATACCATTCTTGTTTGGGTAACTATTGGTATTTAGGGAGATAACCTTCAATAGGAATCCAAACATACTAAGCCCCTTATTCCACTTTCAGAAAAACAAACATCACATCACTATTTCTGAGCCGCGCATGTAACTAGTTATGTTCTTCATTGACTTTAATCACATTGTCATATTTTTTTCTGTAATACACTCCGAGTTCTAGATTTCCCAGTCTTAGTCATAATTACAACTATGCTCTGATTTTTCCACCCCACAATTTTTCCAAAGTCAAATGTATTTTTGAGTGACATATATCTTCCCCATTCATTCATTCTACATTTTATTATGATTCTTGATTTATTCGAGACTGAATCACAAGTACAACTGACATGCTATTTTTCTGGTATTACAATCTTATTGACTTATTCCACTAATGTTTCAAAGTCCTAGTCACTTTTGTTTCCCATGGCTTCTAGTCATCTCCATGTTCATTCACACCCTAATTTTCTTTACCAACACCTTTTTGACTATATTTTTAATCTTAAGTCCCAACATTTGGGGAGTTTGACACCCATGCCAACTTATCATACCATTTTCAATGATCCTATTCATCCCATCTTACTACACCATCCCTATAAATCACATTTCAAATTTCCATTTTTTGAAAAATTTAAGGGTGCCAAGGACCCTCAACACAACTTTTATCTCTTCAATTATGCTTATTCTCTTATCCAACATGATTATACGGATCGTCGTACCCTTATGTACTTTCCCATTTTCATTTGTTGGTTGTACACTTTATTGGTACTCACGCCTCCCACAACATATCCTTTACACTTTCACACAACTCAGAAATACCTTTTTATCTCACTTCTCCATCCATATCACACCCAAATCAATGCTCTTTGACATCCACATGCTTCAAAAATCCCATAGCGAGTCCATCATTGAAATTGTTGCATGTCAAGGTGTGAAGTTATTTAATGGATCTCATTCTCCATCCCATAATTCAAAATCATTGACCTCTTTTCCAAATGTTATGTCCCTCACATCTCCCACTACTTAAAAATTCACTCGCTACGCACTTTTTATGAGGTTGTGTGCATCGCAAAATTCCTTGAATATGTCCATCTTTGTATTCCTCCCTCATTTCCACATGTTTCTAATAAATCACCACCTACCACACCATTAGACTCTCATGTTCACAATTTCATCCAATTGGATCCTCCTCACACTTCATCACCTTCTACACACACATCTTTGCATTCATTTCATAATCCTAAGGAATTTAGCTTCTTTTAATCCCCTCACAAATGCACCCCCTTGATTGAGACACTTTATTCTATTCTCTAAAGGTTTGTTAGTGTCAATCTCATCACTCTCAATCCTTAACCACCCCCACAATTGTGGCATTCATCCAATGACACATGTGCTTACCATTTTACTGATGGTCAATATACTAACTCATGTCACCAACTCCACAATATTATCCAAGACCTTATCGACAAGGGGGACATTATCGTTGAACTACCAACTCCTCTGCCCTCATCCACTAATGACCATCTAATCACTTCACACAATCCTATTTCCACATCTTATCCGTGAGTTCCGACTCACTTATATGGTTCATCATTCTCCAATAAATCACAATCATCATGCACACTTAGTGTCACATCCTCTAAATAAAACACTTCACAATATACTCCATTGCATTCTTCTATATCTGACTCCACACAGTCGTACTAACATAATTAGTCATTATCAACATTTTCCTTGTATCCAAATCCACTATCATGTACTTTAAATATGGTCATTATCTCATCCTTTTTATTTTCATATTCTTCGACATTATCATCACCTCTATTTATCTATCTCCCATCTATTTCATCATATGATTCAAAATTTACCACCATGACCCCTATTTCTTCATTTACTTGACTCACATACACTCCCCTTATCAAACAACTCATCACTACATCTACATTCTACTCTTCATCATATAGGGTGCCACATAGCACTTACCTACCTTATTAAGTTATTCAACATATGTCTCACTTCGTTCCTCACAACTCATTCAAGATCTGTTCTTGTTGGTGGTACCTTCATTACCTCCCATACCTGTTATCCCAATAATTCCCCCATGGAAAAATTGGTCAAACACGAACCTTTACAGAAGAAAATATAAGGGTCAGCTCTGTCCTACAAGCACACATTCAAATCCAACAATCAGGGGGTAGGCGGGCTCTACAATGGAGGAGAAAGGTCAAAAAATGAGGCCGAACAACGTCAAAGGATATCAAAGCTCGACAGAAGAAGATTGAATCAAGGGGCTCAAAGTTTCAGACTTCACATACGATTCAAATCGAGGCCTGAACCACCCAAGTATAAATGGACTCACGGAAGGCACCACACCTCAGCTCAGAAAAATTCCAAAAGGTGCAAGAGAAACATGGTCTCTAAACAAGTGCACAACTTCCACATGTCTAAAACCCAAAATAGTCACTCTTAAATAAGTAGAAGGGACCGATCCAAAAAATGGAGAAAGAGGAGCGAGCCCAAATTGGTTAAGCATAAAAGGACCAACGAAAGGAGCCATGTGTCTCATCGACGAAATTCTAAGGGAAGAATCCAAAGTGGGGATCCCAAATGAGTGCAAGGCTTCCATGTGTCTCGGGTCTAAAAAGGAGACAATGTTGGCAGTTGAAAATTAAAAATGGGGAAGAGCCAGCAGAAGCCTGCCATGTGTTGAATCGACACACTTCAAGGTATCAACTTGAAGGCAGTCCCCAAAACTAGTGCACAACCCGCCACATGGTCAAAGCCAGAAAAGGGACAGAGTGGGCCCAAATCGGCTAAGTATAGGAGGGTCAACGGAAGCCTCCACATCCCTACATGGCGCAACTTTAGAGGTGTGACCCAAAAGGAAGACCCCAAACATGTTCTAGCTCACCACATAGTCAGGGACCGAGAAAGGCGGTAAGCCCAAAATCGGCTAAGTATAAAAGAGAAAGTGAGAGCCACGTGCCTCTTGTGCAATTTCAAAGGTGGCCCAAAAGGTAGCCTAAATGTGTCGACTCTGAGTGAAACAACTCGGCTAAGTATCACAATCAGTGCAGGCCTCTGAAGGAGGTTCCCCAAACTGGCGCAGGACCTCCACATGTCCAAAAGTAAAAAAGGGGACAGAGCCAACCGTTTAAGTGAACTAATTATAGAAGGGATGACGGAAGCCTCCACGTGCCTCATCTGCGTAACTTCAAAGGTAAAATCTGGGGGTAGGTCCCAAATGTGTGTTGAGCCTCCACGTGTCCAGGATCAGACATATGACCCCACCAAAAAAAGGGGCACGTGTCCATGTTTTAGGTCAAAGTGGGAAGGTGAGCCTTGGAAGGATTTTTTCCAAAAGTGGGTCGGCAGGCCTGGGGAATACTTTTCGCCAAAGTGGAAAGTGCGGGCCAGTAGAGAAGGGATGAATTTTTGCTGAATGTAAAGTTGTCAAGCTGTGGAGGAAATTTTTCCCAAGTGTAAATGTGAGTCGGCGGGCCTGTGAGGTATTTTGGAACTTTTACATTGTTTACCAAATGGTGTAGTTTGTAAGTGTGGGCCCATGAGCCTGAGGAGGTTCGTTCGCTAAATATAAAAAGTGAATTTCTAAGCTACAGGGATGTAGAAGATTTTTTATAATTGTGCATTTTTTTGCAAGATGCACCAAAGTGAATTTTAGGCTCGTGGATCCGTTTTGCTAAAACTGGTTTTTCGCCATATTTGTATGGATTCGATTCATGTATTTAAATGGGTATATATTTTTATCAAGTGCTTAAAATTTAACAAATGTAGTTCCATTGGAAAGGTCTCGACCTCATCTATGCCATGGAAGGGTGAAAGTTTAATTTTGACAAGGTTAGGGGGTAAAAATAGGAAAATGTCTTTCATGTCATTAATGTACAATCTGATTGCTTCAACCACCAGATCAGATTTGATTTTGATTCGCCATTCTTCCTTCTTCAACATGCTAAACAAACATAGAAATGCATACTTGACATATTGTAGGTGGATTTGTAGGGGCATTGATGGGTGGTTGTTGAGCTTCCAAATAAGATTTCCTTCCTCTTTTCTTCTCCTCTCTTCGCTTCTTCTATAAAGGTAAGAGTTTTTCTCATTGTAAAGGGTTGGACATTTTGTTTTTGCACCCTCCCTTCTTCTCCAGTCTGTAGACAAATTTGTGGAGTTCGAACCTTCTTTTGAGACTGTAATGCAAATTTTTTGCCTCTTGGATGTTATAATGCTTTGTATGAATTTTTGAAGCAATAATACATGTATGTGGATTATTTCAACCCTCTCTTGTGTTTTTTTCCTTTATCTGATCTTTCATTGCAATATTGGTTATCTGTGCATGGTAGTTATATTACATTTTAGCGGTATGTATTTGATAGTAAAGGCAGTGTTCAACATTCCTTTGGTGCAACACCTCTATTAGTTTAGGTTTAATTTCTTGCATCTTCTTAACCCTCTCTCCTTGGAAAGTTAGAATAGATTTTAGGATAGATCCTCTGTAAATTTTATGTGTGCACCTAAATAGAGGAATAGGAACCGGCCTTCATCCGGAGATCTTTCTCGATTTTAAAGTCTCGTGCTTTGAGAGATGTTCCACGTTATGCAATCACACAGAGAGTCTTAACCCATCTAGTTACAGATATTTAGGGGTGTTGTGATTTTGCACTAATAGTTTTGGCACACATGGTAGGACCAAGAGGTCTCCAATTCTATTGCAGAAAAATTGACGTGCACTTGGTGTAAGTTTTCATCTTCTAAGGATCTTTGATATTGCACATATGGAAACTCCAAAAGAGGTAGAGTCTTTCAGCAACCCAAGGTTTATAGATTCATGAGAAGAATTTAGACTAGATCAAGAACTAGAGAAGAATTTTTATTTGGATATCTACACTTGTCCCTAGATAGAAGGATAAGGAGAAGAAGAGCTCAAAGGTCTCCATCTCCACCAAATAGAACCTTGTCAACACCTCCCCCTGGTAGGCCTTTCATTCAATCAAAAAGAGTTCTTAGGCCAATCATAATGGCACATCCACAACCCAATCCCTATGTCAACTTCACTAGCAGCAGCTCATTCACTCTCAATGCACAAAATCCAATTCCAGTTACATCATTAAAGAGTATTCCATATTTCACTGGAGAGAACCAGACTACTCCTAGTGACCACATTCAAGACATTGCAAATGTCTTTGTGATTCATGAAATCATTGAGATGGACATTGCAGTCAAATTTTTAGCTTCTTCATTCAAGGGTAAAGCTTTGCAATAGTTCAGGAGTCTAACAACATGTTCTATTAAGAATTGGGAGCATCTGTGCAGAGCTCTTCTTAATCAATTTGGAGAGAAGGAAGATAATCTATCCTTATTGGAACAACTGATAACAATCAAGAGGGCTCCTAATGAGTAGTTGACTGAATTCAACTTGAGATTCTAGCGGACATGGGATAGGATTTTGGTGGCCATGAGACCAACAAATGAAGGTGCTTTCCTATTCTTTCTTAGATATTTAAATTCTGATATTTCTATATTGATTCAATCCATGGGAGGTGTAACCTTACATGCAGCCTATGACATTGCCATTAGAGCCGAAAACTGCTTAATTCATGCTTGTAAAATTGCACCTAGGCCACCTACACCTCTATATCAGGAACTAGAAGCTCCAATCACTAGTCAAACACCCACATTAGCTCTTATACCTACTCCAAGGAATCAAAGCTTAGCTGAAGCTTCCACCTCGTCTTCTATCACTTCAAAAGAGCTACAAGAGGTTATGAAACAACTTCAGAACCTAGGAAATGAGCTAGTGACTATCAAGAGATAGTAGACTCAAAGTTCTAGGTTGTATCAACCTCAAACTCAATATCAAGCTAGGCCCCCATATCAGCAAAATAGACCACCAACTTAGGTTGTAAATAAAAACCAAAACCAAGGACAATCTCAAGTTGTCAGGCCTTTCTGACCATATGATCCAAACATAACTTCAACATCAAGGGCCTTGGTTCTAACACAAAACAACATGGCACATGAGTATGATTGGTGTTACCCTTGCAATCTTCCTCACAATCAATCAACATGTTTCAATGGTGCACTAAACCAAGCCTTGATGGTATAGATCATTTTTGTGTCCCAAGCACCTAGTCAAGAGGAAAATCAACAACAAGAAGCTCAGCAAGAGACACCTCCAACTGAAACTATGCTGGTTAATTGGAAAACAAAAGACTTTTGTGGTATGAAACAAGCACCTTCTCAAACTATAGCTACCAATACACGGTCCAAGAAAAGTAATATTGGAGAGGGAGAATCATCAAATTCAGGTAATCCACAACCCTCTATTACTCCACAAGGTATTAGCAATCAAAGTGCAGCTCCCAATGTATAAGATCAGCCCAAGCCACCCCCTAGACCAACTCAAGTGCCAGTTATAATAACCCATGTGCAAGAGAATAAAATACAAGGAAAGGGGCAACAAAAAGATAGCTCATCCCCATTTTACATCATTGAACATATGAAGAAAACAAATGTAAACATATCAATGTGGGATTCGTTGGCTCCTATGTCCAATTGGTCAACCTCAAATCAGTGCCCCAACCAACAAGAGAAAGTTCTTACCAATACATCTTAGCCTAAAGGAAATCAGGGAGGAGAACCAGGTAAGAATCTGAAGCCCCCTCCATTATACGTTTCATTGATCATTGGAGAGAAATTGGTACATAATTTCATGATTGATTCGGCAACAAGTAGCTCTGTAATGCCAAAACAAATAGCTGATCACTTGGGTCTTCAATACAAAGTCATATCCAAGGGCATAGTGCAATTGGATGGGATAGTGGTAACAATGGTTGGATTCATCAAGGGTTTCAGCCTCACATTACATGCATGCCCCAATGTGACCGTCTTGCAAAACGTATCAGTCATAGACTTTCCACCACATTTTACATTTTGTTTGTTAAAAGACTTCACTGCTAAAATTGGAGGTTATTTGTTTGTTGATTGGTCACACATGTCATTAAAAATAGGGTATGGAGATAATGATATAATCATATTTGAGCCTATTGCAAACTTCCATATTAAGCCTCGTACGCTGAGTCCAATCAAAGCAAATTGTTCAGCCCTTGATCAATAAGATTATCCAAGCACCTATGAAGTTGATACTAAAGTTGGATATATTCCATACTTGACCCTTGATGAATGGGAAAACAAGAGGCATGCTTTTGACCCTTATAAGGAAATGGAGGAATCTGAGCTAGGAGTTTATTGTTTGCATGAGAATAATCCTCTTCTTGACATCACTAAGCCATACCATAAGGATGTTAATGAGGTATGGTTGTTATTCTTCGATGGCTCAAGAAGTACACAAGGAGACAGAGGAGGAGCTATGCTTGTTTCACCTCAAGATATGAAATATTACTCAGCCGTCTATTTCCAATTTTCTTTCTCGAATAACACAATAGAGTATAAAACCTTGATCCATGGAATGCATTGGGCAAGGAGGAGAGACATTAAGAATCTGTAAATATTTGGTGATAGTGAGCTGATTGTGAAAAAATTGAAAGGACAACATGCAAAAAGGAATGACCTACTCAGGAGCTATAAACACCAGGTATGGGACCTCATTGAGGAATTTGAAGCTTTCCGCATTCTGTCCATGCCCAGGAAAATGAATGATGCAGCAGACATATTGGCAGCAATTATGGAAGCATTTGATGTTATAGAAAGTATAATAAATGAAGTCCCATCCCATATCAAGGTGGTTGTAAGGCCAGCTATCCTAGATAATAACACAAGTTGGTAGGTATTCGAGAATGATCAGTAAATTGTCAATTTTCTACAAGAAGAAGTTGATTTCTCCTCCAGAAACAAAGACAAATTGGAACAACAATATGGTGAACAAGTGGTGCAGCTGAGAACTAAAAAATTACCAAAAGGTCTTGTAACCGTGAAGTCAATATTCAACCCAAATGATCAATTCTGGAAGGAGAAATCAAATATTCAAGTAAAGGGTGAAGATTTAGAGCCCATTTCCATAGATGAAGGAAAAATGTTGTGAATCGGCAAGGTAATTACCCAATAAGAAAAATATGAGTTCATTCAACTTTTTCAGGAATTCCCAGATGTCTTTGCTTGGACTTATAAGGATTTAAGAGGTTTCAACCCAAGGTTGGCACATCACACTATCGAGTTGGATCTAGGATCTAAGCCTTTCAGAAAGAAGTAAAGGCCATTAAACCCTCACATTGAACCTCTCATGAGAAAAGAGTTGAACAAGCTAATTGAGGCCAACATCATCTTCCCTATCAAGCATTCAAGTTGGGTTGCAAAATTGGTTCCTGTGAGGAAAAGAAATGGAGAAATTAGATTGTGTGTAGACTTCTGTGATCTAAACAGAGCATCACTCAAAGATCACTAGTCGCTTCCATCGATGGAGCAAATATTGCAAGTTATAGCTAGCTCTGAGAGGTTTTCATTGGTAGATGGATACTCAGGCTATAATAACATAATGGTAAAAGAGGAATATTAGTACAAGATGGCCTTCACTAAGAAATGGGGAACGTATGCTTACAAGAAGATGCCATTTGGATTTTCCAATGTTAGAACAACATTTCAGCGAGCTATAGATATGGCTTTCAAAGGCTTGATCAATAAGATGGTGTTGGTATATCTATATGATATCATTATCTTGTCAAAGAATGTTGTAGACCATCTCTTACACCTCGGACACGTATTTCAGATCTGTGGAAGGTTCAGAGTTTCATTGAATCCAAAGAAGTGTGTATTCTTAGAATATGAGGGAAAATTATTGGGCCACATTGTCTCAAGAGAAGGGTTAACAATTGATCTTGAAAGGGTTGAAGCCATCCGAACACTTCCATTTCCACAACACAAGAAGTCTCTCCATAGCTTCTTGGGGAGAATAAACTTTGTTCACAGATTTGTGCCTGATTTTTCCACTCTTGTGAAGCCTTTAATGATGATGTTAAAGAAGATTCTTGCATTCAAATGAACAGTGGGAGGGAAAGAGATTTTTGAGGCCATCAAGCTTGCAATATCACAGGCTCCAACTCTTATTAAACTATATTTTTCAAAGGACTTCATGATGTATGCTTTTGGAGGGCCAGACACAATCTCAGCTATCTTGGTTCAACCTAACAAGAAAGGTTGAGAACCACCCACATCCATCTTCATTAAAAGCTTGGATGATTACGAAGTAAATTATTCTTTCATTGAAAAGCATGTCCTTACTGTCATTAGGAGTTTGAATAAGTTCAGACACTTGGTCTCGAAAAACAAGATTCAACTTCTAGTGTCAAGGATTTTCTCCTAAATAAGGACTTGAATGAGAAGAGATAAGTTTGGATCACTCGTGTAATGGAGTATGATATTGAAATTTAAGTGACCAAGCTGGTTCATGGTAAGGGTCTATGTGAGCAGCTCACTTCCAAGCAAAACGTTGAGTCAATGGATGAAGAAGAGGTTGTCCTACTATTGCAGAATGATCAAGAGAAGCCAACTAACAATGCAACTATTCCATGTTGGACTCAATCCTTGGTGCATTATCTCCAAATAGTTTTGTTCCCTCTAGAATGGAACAAAGAAAAGAGGAGATACTTCAGACTACAAGCCATCCCATATGTTCTTATCGGTGGTATCTTGTTCAAGAAGGACATCAATAGTGTTCTATTGAGGTGCATTGGGACATGCCAAATTGAGAGGTTATTGCATGAGTTCTATGACAGAGAAGTAGGAGGCCACTTTTCTCCTTGAGTAACAACTCTCAAAATCATGAAATCTGGTTATTATTGGCCTGCGGTGTGTAGGGATTGCTGGTCATGGATCAAGAAGTGCAAGTGTGCATTCTTCATAGGGAAGGAAACATTAGAAGCCCTACCACTTCATCCAGTTTCATTGGATCAGCCATTCATGCAATGGGGTTTAAAATTCATTGGATTGATTAACCCAAATTCAAGCCAGGGCCATAAGTGGATACTTACAACAACAAACTATTTCACCAAGTGGACTGAAGCAGTGGCACTTAAGGAGTCAAATGAATCCAATATCTTGGATTTCTATGAAGGGATAACAACTAGGTTTGGTGTCCCTACCACTATCATAACAAATAATGCATTGGCATTCCTTAGTACAAAGATCACTAAATGGGCTGTCAAGGATTATGTATACCTCAGCACTTCTTTAAACTATTACCCACAAGGTAATGGCCAAGAAGAGTCCAAAAACAAGAAATTATTAGGAATCTTAATTAAAATCAGGGAACTTGCCACACAAAAATCAAATCAGATCTATGGGATGACATGATCGAATCCAAAAGGTCTACATGAAACTCCCAATACAAGCTTGTATACGAAAAAGAGGAAGTATCTCCCATATCATTGGAGATGATGACTTTAGAGCTCATGAAACATTTGGAACTAGATGAGTTTGAACCTATGGAAATTAGGGATGCAGAGCTAATGGGAGTAGAGAAGCAAGAGAAAATACAATGCAGATCATGGATGAAGATCAATTAGTGATCAAGAAGAGCTTCGTTAAGAAAGAAAGAACATGGACCTTTCAAGACGAGGACTTAGTTCTAAAGTGGGATGTAGATCGGGAAAAACTAGGAAGGCATTCCAAGTTTGATGGCATTTGGAGTGGCCCCTACATGGTCACAAAATGTAAAAGTAGCAATGCATTTTGGATGGCTAAGCTAGATGGTGAAGAATTACGGATTCCATTCAATGGGATCTACCTCAAACAAAGCTACTAAAATGATAATTTCACACCCCTGTAAATATTAGCCTAGGTTTTCAATTTCTCCATGTGTGTATGCACATTATCCTGTTATAGTTTAGGTTTTAATTTCCCTAAGAGTTGGTGCACATGCTCTATTTTTTCTGGTGTATGCTTGTATACAGTTCATCTCACTCATGGAAAAGACTTGTGGCCATAATAAATTAAATCTTCAGATTATCCCTATTGGATTAGGTCTGGATGTTTTTATTGAACTCTGACAGATTACGTTTGTGGAAATTAAATGAGGTAGAAGTTTTTAGGTTTCAGAAAATTCTCTACTCTCACAAATCTTGAATCCAAGATTTTCTTGCAAAGATAAGAGTGCATGAAATAGAAATCAGTTTCAGGCCGGTTTCAAAATTACCAAGTAGACTCCATGCCCAATGGATACTTCCCAGGCTACTGGTCTGTTCATCTAGCAAGTAGATGTCCTTGTGAGTCACCAAATTGTTATCAAATTTTTTTTCCCCTAGTAAAATTGGTCAAACACGACCCTGCACAGAAGAAAATATAAGGGTTGGCTTTGTCCTACAAGCCCACATTCAAATCCAAAAATCAGGGGGTAGGTGGGCTCCACAATGGAGGAGCAAGATTGGAAAACAAGGTTGAACAACGTCAAAGGAGATCAGAGCTCAAAAGAATAAGATTGAATCAAGGGGCTTGAAGTTTCAGACTTCACATATGATTCAACTCGAAGCCCAAATCACCAAAGTATAAATGGACTCATGGAAGGTACCACGTGTCAGCTCACCGTAATTCAAAAAGGTGCAAGAGAAACAAGGTCTCCAAACAAGCGCCTAACTTCCACATGTCCAGAACTCAACATAGTCACTCCTAAATAAGCATAAGGGACCTAGCCATAAATTAGAGAAAGAGGATCAACCCCAAATTGGTTAAGTATAAAAGGACCGGTAGAAGGAGACACGTGTCTCATCGGTGCAATTCCAAGGGAATAATCCAAAGCGTGGATCCCAAGTGAGTACAAGACTTCCAAGTGTCCCAAGTTTGAAAAGGAGACATATTTGGCAGTTGAAAATTCAAAATGGGGCATAGCCAGTAGAAGCCTCCACATGTCTCAACAATGTATCCTCAAGGTTAAAATCCGGAGGCAGTTCCCAAACAAGCGCAGGCTCGCCACATGGTCAGAGCCAAAAAAGGGACAAAGCAGGACCAAATCAGCTAAGTTTAGAAAGGTGAGTGGAAGCCTCTATGTGCCTCAATGGAAAAAATTCAGTGGTGTTACCAAAAAGGTAGACCCCAAACATGCGCCAGCCCACCGTGTAGTCAGGGACCCAATAAGGTAGTAGACCCAAAATCAGCTAAGTATAAAAGAAACAGAGGCAAGCCACAGGAATGTGCCACATGTCGACTCAACATAACTTCAAAGATCAACTCCGAATGAGGTTCCCCAAACTGGCATAGGACCTCCACGTGTCTAATAGTCAAATAGGGGACAAGTCCAACTGCTTAAATCGACTAAGTATAGAAGGGATGGTGGAAGCATCTATGTGCCTCTCCTGCATAACTTCAAAAGTAAAATCTGGGGGCAGGTCCCAAATTTGTGTTGAGCCTCCATGTGTCTAGGATCAAAAATATGACCCCACCAGACAAAAGGGACATGTGGCCATGTTTCAAGTCAAATTGGGAACGTGAGCCTTGGAAGGATTTTTTGGCAAAAGTGGGTGGAAGGGCCTGGGGAAGACTTTTCACCAAAGTGGAAAGTATAGGCCGGAGGACTCGGGGATGAATTTTCACTAAATGTAAAGTTGCGAGGCCACGAAGGAATTTTTGACTAAGTGTAAATGCGGGCATGTGGGTCTACGGGGCATTTTGGAACTTTTGCACTTTTCACAAAATGGTGTAGTTTACAAGTGCATGCCCACGAGCCCGAGGAGGTTCGATCACTAAATACAAAAAGTGAATTTTGATCCTACGGGATTTTTTTTATAATTTTGCATTTTTTCACAAAAGGCGCCAGGCCCATAGATCCATTTTGCTAAAATAGATTTTCCACCATTTTTTATGGATTCAATTCAAGTATTCAAGTGGTCATATCTTTCAATGCAATGATGACAATTCAACAAATTTGGTACCATTGGAAAGGTATCGACCTCGTCTATGCCATGGAATCCTAAAACTTTAATTTTGACAAGGTTAGGTGTGTAAAAAATAGGAAAACATCTTTCTTGCCATTAATGTATGATCTGATTGCTTCAAGCACCAGATCAGATTTGATTTTGATTCACCATTCTTCCTTCTTCAGCATGCCAAATAGACATTAAAAGGCAAACATGAAAGATTATAGGCGGATTCGTAGGGGCATTGATGGCTGGTATCTAAGCTTCCAAATTAGATTTCCCACCTCTTTTCTTATGCTCTCTCTGCTTCATCTATAAAGGTAAGAGCTTGGATTATTGTAAAGGGTTGGACATTAATTTCTTGCACCCTCCCTTCTTCTCTAGTCTGTAGAGGAATTCATGGAGTTTGAACCTTCTATTGAGACTATAATGCAATTTTTTTACCTCTTGGACATTGTAATGCTTTGCATCAATTTGTGAAGTAATAATACATGTTTTTGGATGATTTCAACTCTCTCTTGTGTTCATTTCCTTTATCTGATCTTTCATTGCAATATTGGTTATCTGTGCATTGTAGTTGTATTATATTTTAATGATTTGTGTTTGATAGAAAAGGTGGCATTCCGAATTCCTTTAATGCATCACATCTATTAGTTTAGGTTTAATTCCTTGCATCTTCTTAACATTGTCTCCTTGGCAAGTTAGAATAAATTTTAGGATTGATCCTCTACAAATTTTATGTGTGCACCTGAATAGAGGAATAGGAACTGGCCTTCATCTGAAGAGCTCTCTCGATTTCAAATTCTAGCGCTTTGAGAGATGCTCCATGTTATGCAATCACACTGAGCGTCTCAACCCAACTAGTTGCAGACATTCAGGGGTGATGTGATTTTTTACTAACAATACCATCTATCAAAGTTATTTACACCACTCTTTCATATATGCCTCATCACTTCTGTAAATTTATTCTTCCATCTCTTCATCACAAGTCACCTCCACATGCTCCCATTGTTGCACCTCCATTGGATATTTCTTGTATATTCCCCTTATTCCATTCATCACAAGTTGTTTAAGCATCATTTTTATTATATACTTCTCCTTTTGATCTTACAGAATTTAATCACACCCACATGACCATTTTTTCTTACACATGGGCCTCACAAGTGTGTAATAGTGCATGGATCTCAAAGAGGATAGTCATTCTTAACTCACTTGGAATGAGTGTTTTTTGTATTATTTACTTTACCTCATCATTGTATTTCCTCATTTTTCCCTTTTTATGCCAAGCATATTTTAACAAAAAAATCAAACACCCCACCTCACTAGCTAGCTTGGCCACAAAATCACCCTCACGAATTTCTTCTACTAAGTACTCCACCCTTAAATTCCATCTCACCCCTCCCTATATGGTGAGTATAAATTGTGACTCAACCCATACCTAACCTAACTTGAATACACTCTAGCTCCCTCTTATCTCACCACTCCCTCCCAGAGCCCTTACCCTAGCAAATCTCCACCGCAACTGATTCTCCCACATAATTCAATGCTCTCCTCACTCCCACCTAATTTGATCACTCACTATCTAAATTTCCCCTAAAGTTTTTCTTACCCCAAAAAGTCACTTAAGTAACTTGTCGATCGCTCACTCACCCTAGTGGTTCTAAACCACCAAGTCATTTTTTTCAATGTAGCTCATCTCACACAACCTGATATCCCTACATATAAAAATAATTTATTTATGGGAAACTCAATGCATTCCCTTTCTTTTTATTCATTCACCATACCTAATTCACCCCACCCATTCCTTTCCGCGTTATCCCCCACCTATATCGTCATCATGGCTTATTTTCCCTATACTTTGGACTTCATGACTCTAACTAGGATGGAGTCACGAGCAAGCCAACCCACCCATCCCCATCTCAACCGAGCCCAACCTAATTCTGCATCCAATTCTACCCTCTACTCACCTCCCATTACATTAAGTCACTCTTGCAACTCGTTCATTGACCTAAACTCATCCTTACCTACTCTTACCCTACCTCACCTATCTCTTTGTCAACCCACCCCACCCCACACCCAACTCACCATCTTTGCTGATCTCCTCATTTCCCCGCACCAATCTCCCCTTCCCAAAATTGGCAATGTTAGCGATCAAGATCACAACCTCAATTGTAACATCCCACCATTATTACTCCCGAAAGTGATGACTAAATATATTATCAAAGGAAATCAATATATTTAAAACAAAGTTATTACATGGGAGTCTTAACTTTCATTTACATTTTTATTATTATATTTTATCACCTAATGGTTGAATAAAATTCTACTATGTAGTGTGGGGATAGTTAATCTAATATATGTATAGTTGTAATAAAATAAATAAATGTAGTAAATAAGTATGTGAATAAGATAAACAATTACGAAAAAGGAAATTCCAACCCTAATGTGTAAGAGAGAAGAGAAAAGAAATCATTTCAATAAAAAATTCTCACGGGACTGTGTCGTAGAGGTGACTAGAGAATACCTAAGTAGGAATGAATGTGTAGAAGTCCCAAAAAGGATGGATATGGAGTATACATATGGAATGAAGTGTGTGGAGAGGGACTAGGGTGCCTACGGGTGCTCTGATCTGCAATTTGGGTTCCTTGGTCTATGTAAAACTTCTAAAAATAATATTTGTAGGGTAGCGAGGTGATATGGAACCTTCACTGTGTGTTGCATCAGATCCATCGTGCTCCTTTAGATATCATCAGTAATCCAAGATGAAAGAAAAAATTGTAAGACCCTAAATAGAATTAAACCATAAAAATAAAAAATGCATATGAATGGTTCGGGATGACCTCAACTTCCATAATGGTGGACTTACTAACTAAGTGATCCACTACATCTCAGACTCGATGTAGTTCTATGTGCAAGTGTGTGTGAACATGCCCTAGGTTTCTCTTATGCTAGTTACAATTTGTGATGTAGTGAGGAATAACTATGAGTAGAAAAATGTAATAGAATATGTGTATTAAATAGAATAGAATCCCTCCTCCTATAAAGTGTGATGTAGAGTTCATATCCTTATTCCTTGTTTATTTATATATGTGGATGTAAGTGATCTCCAATGTAATAGATGCATAGAACTCTA
The DNA here is from genome assembly GCA_019776745.2 of Taxus chinensis. Lineage (NCBI taxonomy): Eukaryota > Viridiplantae > Streptophyta > Pinopsida > Cupressales > Taxaceae > Taxus > Taxus chinensis. Next base: position 221,396,833 of record CM034147.1, read on the forward strand.
GATGAGTGATAATATTAATTGATTGTATGTCCCTCATTATGGTCTCATAACTTTATATTTATAGGGTTCTCTTGGTAAAATTTCATAATTAACCCCAAAAGGGATGAGCAAAAGAAATATAAAGATCTTAAACAGCTAGGAAGAGCCCAAAAAGTGGTAGGAAAGTGTGAAAAATATTGGGGTGCCCCTGGGGAGACCAAGGAACCCATGGGATCCCTAGTATTAATCTTGGAAGCCCACTCGAGGGTAAAATAATGCTGGATGACAGAAGGTGACTTAGCATATGGGTGCATGAGGTAGAAAATGAAAAAATAAAATAAAACAAGATTGCTTAAAGACATGGGTTAGTTAGTAATTTCTTCACTCAATAACCTTCTAGATAGTTGTATAGAACCAGGATAAATAATGTCAAAAGTGTAAAATTTTGTGACTACATTTTTCCCCCACTTTATGTTGGTGAGTGGAGATCTTGTTAACATAAAGTAGATAGAGATGTGTACCTGATGCCGATGTAGAGTGATGAAGAAGGTGTGTCGAAGGACTAGAAAAAGCATGGAATGACAAAAAGGTAAAGGATGATGGAAACTAAAGATGAAAATTGTTCGAAGAAAAAGTGATGAGAGTGAACCAAGGGCGAAACATGTGTATAGTTGTTGCGCTGTGTGATGCACCTACATGATTAGTAAAGTATGTATTATCATGGAGTTTTGTTTTTGACATTGAGTTTGTTGTTGCCCCATTTGACTGCTTGCTTTTCATTCGACTAGACCTACAAGGAGAAAATGATCAAGTTTTCAAATATGTATGTATGTATGTATGTGAAATACATAAATTTAAATTACGCATGTATATGAAATAATGTAAATGTAAAATACACAAACAAAATATTATAAATGGAACATGTGCACCTAATCCAAGTCGAGAAAAGAGAGTGTAGAAAGATATCCTATACTATGAGTTTTTGGGTGATATCAAGCCATAGATTGAAGAAGTATAGGGAGGAAATGATTTGTGTCCTCCAACATTTACCTGCTTCCCAGAACTGTGTGTGAAGAGATATTTATACGTCCTATTTTTTTCGGGCAATCCAATGTCACTAGTCAAATTAGTGTAGAGACACACCCACCGTAACCTCCAAGCCTTTAAATTCTTCCCAGAATGTAATAAAGCCATATCCTACAAACACCAATACGTATGGGGTTTGTAGACTGGTCTTAACCCACTCATTATATATAACTAAATTGAACCAATGTAGAATCTCTGTGTTAGTATGTAAAAAAAAACCCAAAGATTCCCCCCTCTTTTGGGGTGCATGCAATGTCACTGATAGGAGACATGTTGTCTCAAATTAGGACCAACTACATGTACACTATAACCCTAGAAAGTGCTTGGTAAAATCCAAGGAACTCACAAACAAGAAGGTTAGCCAAAGAAAAATGTGAACAAACATTCATGCATATGTAAAACATGTGTAATCTACACAAACAATGTGTAAGATACCAAAAAATATAGAAATGAAAACGTGCAAGAAGACAAGTCACATAAAGTGAGTTGCAAACATGGTACATCACTCATGATGTCACAAGACAGATAATGCTATCATGACCGCAAATAAACAAACAATTTTACACACCAAAAAAAGGGAAAGGCCCACATACAATAGAAAATAATATAATATAATGTAATAATCAATTATGGAAACCAATATCCCTCCATAAAAAATGTTGCACATGAAGCACCCTTTAGCATATTATAAATATAGCCAGTATGTCAAAAACATGTCTAAGAAAGTAATGTAGAGTGCTAAGTATAAAATGCAACAATAACACCTATGAGAGATTAATGTGGAGGCACCCAATGACTAGTGTAGTAAGGGTAAAATGTGATCATCTATGGTATGTGTAAGAGACTTGTATCTATGATCACAACTATACAAAGTTTGAAATTTTATTGTTGATGATATAGATAAATGACATACAAGTAAGCTAACTAAAATGTGTAATAAAGTGACCATTAACAAGAAAAAGTGAGAAAGAATAAAAGCAACCATAATATTTAAGATATTTTGGATGGATGAAATGATAGGGGATATATGCCCCCTGAGTTAATGGAAGTGTGTGCAGTGAGGTTTATTTTTCCCCCTCAATAGTCAAGAATGAACCATAAACAAGAGTTAGAAAATGGTCAAAGTGTGTGTTGTGTCTAATGCACTGCTAGGAATATGTATGTGTAATTATGAGATGTGACCTAGCGATGATGTGTGTTTGAACCCTATTGTGGGAGAATATATCATGACCCGATGAAAGTATAAATGATGATTTAGCCTAAGCGTATATCATTGTAAGATGAATGGATGAGTGATGATTTATCCCTAAGTGTATATAACTATAAGATGAATGGATGAGTGGTGATTTATCCCTAAGCATGTATCACTATAATATGAATGGATGAGTGATGATTTATCCCTAAGTTTATATCACTACAAAATGAAAATAGGGAGTGGTGATGTAAGCTAAGGTGAATACTACTATGAAATGATATAATAAGTGATGATTTAACCTAAGCTGTATGACACTAGCATAAGATTGTCACATGATGAAAGTTCGAATGATAATTGCATGGTGAATGTAAGGTCAATTTGATTTGTAAACCCTCAGTAGTCAAGTATGGACCAAGGACCTAAAGTGTGTCATCAGGTAGTGAGTGTAGTGTCTAGAAGAAAATGTAGTGTATGTAACAATAAAAGTTGACCATTTGATGAGTGGAATATAGAAGTACGCAATGTGTAATATGAAATAAAAAAATTGTAGAATGTGTAAAATGTAATGCATAAAAAGTACATATATAGGCTAGTAATGTAAGATGTAAGATGATGTAATGCTAGACTCATATGTAATGAAGAATAGAATGATATATAATGTGTAAATGTGATAATGTCAAAATTATATAGACTAATTATAGAATGTAGAATATATAACGTGTGATGTGTAATGAAACATAATGTGTAATTCCTATAATGTAGTGTATGGGGTTCATATGTAGTAAGCCCTCAATAGTCAAGTGTGAACCAAAGCACACGAATGTGTTATCAGGTAGTGAGTGCAACACCTAGTTTACAATGAAATGATGAAATACGACCATGTGATGAGTGGCATGTGTAAAGAAGTGATGTGTAGAATGAAATGAAATATGTGTATAATGTGTAAAGTGTAACACGTAGGGTGGGTTTGTAATGTATGTAAATAGACAAGTAATGTAAAACATCAAATGATGTAATTCTAGACTCATTCGTGATGAAAACTAGGATGATGTATGATTTGAAAATGCACTAATGCCAAAATTTTGTAGACTACATGTAGAATGTATGGTACATAATGTGTGATGTGTGATGAAATGCCATATGTGATGCCTATAGTGTAGTGTGGGAGGTTCATGTGAGGAAATCCCTCAACAGTCAAGTGTGAACTGAAGCACAAGAGTGTTTCATCACGTAATTATCGAATAGTGGTAATCTAAGCATAGAATTTCTTAAGATGCATTATGTTGAGTGGATTTTTGTGTGGTTTACCTAAAATGGTGGTGAGGAAATATACCCCATCACCAATATTATCATTGATAATGTATGGACCAATCCAATTGAGTTTGAATTTACCTTTTTGCAGTGCCTCGGCATTTATATTCTATTGATTTTCTATTAAGACAAGGTCATTAATGTTGAACTCTCAAGAGATAGTTTTGATATTTTATGAGTGAGCGATGCGATATTGATATATGTTAAGATGTTATGGCAGTTGAACATGATGTGAGTCTAAAATTTATAGTTCACGTCGGGTTCACCAAAATGATTATCTAAAATTTTACTATGTAGTGTAAGGATAGTCAATCTAAGATATGAATTTATGTAATAAAATAAATAATTATAGTAAAGAAGTATGTAAATAAGATAAACAATAACCAAATAGGAAATGCTAACCCTAATGTGTAAGGGATAAGAGGAAACAACTCATCTGAATAAAATATTCTTGTGAGACTGTCATAGAGGTGACTGGAAAATACAGAATCAAGAACAAATGTGCAGGAGTCCTGAAAATAATGGATCTCGAGTATCTGGCTGGACTGGAGCACCTGGAAAGGGACTGGGATGTCTACAGGCCCTATGGTCTGCAATTTGGGTGCCATGGTCTGAAAAAATTATGAAAACAATATCTATAAGGGAGGGAGATGATCTGGAACATTCATTATGTTTCATATCAGATTATCCATGCTCCTTAAGTTGTCGCTAATAATCTAAGATGAAAGAAATACCTAGAAGACCCCAAAACAAACATTAAACCCTAAAAATTAAAAATCCATATGAAGGGGTCGGACTAACCTCAGCTTCCAAAATGGTGGACTTACTAAATGAGCATTTCTCTACATCTCTGACCAAATGTAGTTCTATGTGTAAGTGTATCTGAACATGTCCTAGGTTTATCTTGTGTGAGTTCTACTTTGTTAACTAACAAGAAATAACTATGTGTAGAAAAATGTAATATAATGTGTGCATGGAATAGATTAGATTCACTCCACCTATGAGGTGTGATGCAGATGTCCTAGCCTTTGGCTTTGATTATGGAGCTATGTGGATGCAAGTTATCTCCAATGCAATAGATGGATACAACTCTTAATGAGTGATAGTAGTAAATGATGCTAATTCCCTCATTATGATCTCATAACTTTATTCTTATAGGGTTATCTTTGAATAATTTCATAATTAACCTCAAAAAAACTAATCACAAGAAAGATAAACATATCAAATGGCTAGAAAGATCCCAAAAAGTGGCGGGAAAGTCCAAAAAGCACCGGGGCACCCATGGTGGGACTAGGGCATCCAGGAGCACCCCATTCAAGGCTAAAATAATGTGGGATGATAGAAGCTGACTGGGAATGCGGGTGCAAAAATTCGGTATTGAATAAATAAAATAAAACAAGATGGCCAGAAAGACGGGGGTTAATTACTACTTTCTACACTCAAGAAAATTCTAAATAGTAGTATGAAACTGGGATACATATTGTTTAAAGTGCATGATTTTATGATGATTTTACGATCGCATAGTTGTTTGATCACTCTCTAAAATCATTTGATTCACAATAGTGTTTAAATGAAAACTCGTGATATATAAATAACTATGTTAACTTGAGTATGGTGAGTACAAGCCCTACTCAACTAGCTTGAATGAATTGGTATTGTTCATTCATGGAAACTTGGACTTACCTATGTTTCTATGAATTCGTATGTATAATGCATTATAAATTATACCACCTAATATAAGTCGGTAGCATGTTAATTTTTTGGCATAAATGATGAAATTTATTTATAAAAAATGACATATGCCATTATTATTGAATGGGAACATATATAAGAATTTTCATTTGATGTATGATATAGATTTAATTGGTTACATGAAATTCTTAATGGGAATCTTGTGGGAATTAATCTAAGCATATGAAAATAAATACAACCTACACTTTAGCAAAGCATACAAAACAAGTGGAAAATGGAGAGTTAAATTAATATTAAAATATGAAAATATTGGAGAGGAATTTGATGGAATACATAGAAGATAAAGATTATAGGAATACATTCAGTTTATGGGAATTGTTTCAAGTTGGACTTCTTTGGAATGGTTATATTCCCCGAGAATCTAACATAATTAGGTCACATATATTTATAATTTTTCTCTATCATTTTGATCATTTTATTTTTTGGAAACACTATTATTTTTTCCGGTCATGGATGTAATGGATTTTCTTCTCCATTGCGCCTATTTTGCAGCCATGGAGATGATTGAAATTATGATATGGTAGAACTTTTCTAAAAAATATAATGTTTCATTTTTGTTATTGTTATTGTTGATTCGTGGAAGAAAAACTAGAGAGAAAAAGGTCTAGTGGAGAAACATCTTGCATATTCCAGGAATGAGCATCTTTCCCTAATCTTTGTAACATGATAGTTATACCTTGATAATGCTAAGCTGGTTGTTTTTTATTTTCTTGCATGAGGAATATGGATATGCCGTTATAATATTGTTTTATTTAAATTTATTATTTTTTCATGTAAGGAAAAGGGTATACAATTTTTTGTGGCTGTGACTAGAAATGTGAACTGGGTATGCATTATTTGTAATATGAGAGGACTTGAATTGTATATCACTTGTATAATGGATATCTATGCATATTTTGGTATTTAAAAGAAAAAATAGAAACTAGGTATGTTTGGTTCCATTTTTAACTACATGTTTTGTGCGTTATGAAAAAGGAAAACCAATTTATGATATTTTAGCTTTTAAAAATACTGGGGTATTCTTGATATATAGTTTGAACTACTGCTTTATTTCCTAACAAAATTGTATATTAATTTAATTATTATAGGTTGAGACACAACCTAGGTTTGAGTAACTTGTGGAAAAAATATGGTTGAAGGCTTCTAAAATGATAATGTGTAAAGGAGAAAAGTTATAAGTCTTGGGAAGAATCTTCATTGTGTTGTATTTTGGTTATTTATTTAGAAAATAAAGTGAGTGAAGGAAATTGAATGGTGACATGGTCTGTGTATTGATTGAGGATAACAAATGCGTTATCCTAGTTTGGATACAATTTAATAAAATGCATTATTATTATTTTAAAATTTAGAACTTTTGGACATATCAAATAATTTTGACTTTGAATTTGAAGGTATTCATAGGGTATTATAGTTTATTTAAACCCATGAATGGATATGCATGTTTAAAAATATAGTAAGCTTGATAATGAATGGTTATGGCTGGTTATCTACTTGTTTCTTCTCTAGGTTTTATCCCAACATAGGGGGTTAAGAATATTATTATTCTCCTTTCTTGTTTGGAATATATAAAGATTGATAGTTAAATAAATGGTTCTTTTTTTTGCATGCAAGCACCTAGAAGATAAATTTGTAAACACGTTGTAATTTTTCATAACTAAAAAATAAAGTGATTTGTATCTCGGATCATTACCCGGGACATATATTGACACACACACAATGATTACTATTGAAAACTAATATATTTTGTAATAATTTTAATGTTATACATGGGTATAAAATCAAGTTGGACCCATAATTTTTATCATGATGTCTATGTTGAGTTTGAGTTGATGGATATAAATAGTCATTGAAAAAAAGATAAAGGTCATTATTTTGTGTCTAGCTATAATATGTCATTTTAAAATATTATAAAATGAAGAATGTATTTTATGTTGTCTTAAATTTGGATACATTGAAGTATAGTATGATTTGATATAAGATTGAAATTTTCCATATTTATCATTATATAACCATTTTGTTCATAATTTGGGAAAGTTGTCTCATGCTAGTTCTTTCGAACTGACCCATGTATATCTCTCTTTCTTAACTATTGTCCACGTAAATAAAGAAGTTATGAAATGAATACATGTGCTGAATTTGTAGCATCAATAAATACGACCATATAGTCACAAACATAAAATATCTATCCTTTTATAATATTCTTGTTTTATTATCTAATTCCATACAAAAAATCTAAGTACAAAGATGGTATTAAGACCCTGCTGTAAATTTGTAATTATAATTTTGCAATGAAAGTTGTTTTACAGTTTCGTGAAATTTTGGTATCAATAAAATTGTGGATGGTTTATTTATCATAATATGGGTATTTTTAGGATTTGTCTACATTTGTAATGAATGTTTATAAACTGTATAATATGATGATCTATGAATTTAATAAGTGTCCTCAAAACCCTTATGGTGGGAGTACTAGTCATGTGATCTTATTTGAATCAATAGTAAATAAGAATTGGAAATATAGCATATATATATATATATATATATCGGTAATTAAAATGTTTAAGAGGTAAATGGATATTAAATGTAAGTGGTAATGATGTTATCTTTATTTCATAAAAGGATCATATTATGATATAAACAAGAATAATAGAATCCTAATAGAGAATAAAATGGCTATGAATACCCCTAATCAGGTATTTATAAATTATCAATACCTAAGGAAATATGAATTTTCCTCTTATGGGTAAATGACATTATTATCTCTAAAGTAAGAAAGTGGTTGATGAACTAAACCACTCTTTCATGGTAATTTATAACCTTCTTTAGATGAACTTACATGTGGATAATAAATGGTTTACTCCATAACATAAAAGAATTGTGAATTTGTGCATAACACGATTAATTGACTTTGGGAATTCATAAAAAATGTCTCACAACTAAATCTTAAGCAAACAATAAATATCCTAAGTAAGAAAGAGATAGTCACCAGACATAAGATAGCTATGGTAATAAACCATAAATACGACATAGATTAGATATAACTTCACATCATCACACAACTACCTAGACCTAGTACTAAGTAGGGGTAGTTACAGAAGAGGGAAAGAGGAAGCAATGGAAGTAGTTCCATTACGTGGTCTCTCATTTTTCCATAAGAACCATGAGTAAGCTGTGGATATTTTCATTTACAAAGATGGTCCTGTAAAGTACACTTCCTCCTCAACATGTTCACCTTCATAGCCAAAAAGATCCAGATAACTATGTTGAGATAAATTTTTGGTGATGGTATAATATATTTCTAGAATTTCTGCGGGCTCGAGATACATTATTTATGCACATTGACAAACTTTGGATAAAATAATTCAAATGTATCATTATTTTTTTTTTCACTGAATCCTTATTTATATATGTTAGATTCCAGAATAAGAAGATTGACTTTCATTGTATACATTTAAGGATGGAAAACATAGCTATCTCAAACTTGAAAAAGGTAAACCTGACCATACCAAATTTTTTATTTTTACTCTTTAAGAGTGCACTGTAAGGGGAAAACAATATCCCTTCTTAGCTACACAAGGTTTATACACAAAATATTTATTAGATGGATCAAATTAAACTAGTTATTTGTTAATCAAGTTGTTTAATTGATTACTCTTTATTAACTTAACTCCACTTATGTGATTAAATATGAAGATTACTCTTTGAAAAAAACCTACGTTTCTGGGAAAACAATTGAGGTGTTACATCTACCCTCCTCATCCCTATCTAACACTCACTCATTTATCACGCTCATGACATGATTTTCTCACCCACAATATTATCATGATTCACATACCTCTACCTCCTTGATTCGACCCTCACCACTCAACTCACCATGAATGTTACGAGTCACTCAAGTGACTCACCCATTCACCCTTGCACTCCCCAATTAAGCCTTCCCCAGAAAACAATGACTATATCACTCTCTCACTCAATTTTCGACACCCCACTGAGCATAGTCACTCCTTCACCCAAACCTTATTTTCAAGATACCCTCCAATTTTTTCACTACTATTACTTACCCTCCATGTCTAAGTCACTAGTGTTCCCAAGCTTTCCTCGACTTGGCCTCACTCACTTCACTCACCCATCTTGACCTCCATATTTTTAAAAAAAATCCAAATTGACTCGGTTCACCTCCAATTCACCTAAATTTCTCTCAGATCCCTTCTAACTCAACCAACTCATCGCCTTGGTTTTGACATTCAATTTTAAATTCACTATCCCTTTCATAAAATGAATCCTCATGCTTGAATCAACCTTTATACATTCTCGGCATCCATTTTTATTTTATACATTACTAGGGAAACATAATCCTATTTCTTACTCAACATTCCTTTGCATAGGATCATTTTCTCTTCATCTTCAATTACCAATTTTCATCCCATCTTACCCTGGAGAAATCTACAGCTCCAAAAAATGTCAATTGAGGTTAAATCATGCGTAACACTTCTCATCAGATCTAATGACATCTAATCAACATTCATAAAATAAATTAAATCTATAATCTCTACCTCACAAAATCAACCTATCAATCCCTTTGTAGACTCTAGATGATGTGTTTCATCTATCGCATTTCCATGTTCATATCTATCCAATCTACCATTTAAGATTGTGACTACAGAAACCATCATCATAAGGTTATATGAACCCCATCTCATCCTCATTTTTTGTGTTGCACCTCTCCTGATTCAATACATAGCCCAAAAAGAGGGAAAATATAGACACTATAAAATGCACCTTGTGTATAAAGTCCCTTATTCGAAAACATAAAATATCACAAGACACAAAAAGACTAAAAAAACTAGAAAACCCCACAAAATGGAGATACAAGTCACCTCACCACTAATTTACTAACCCTCACCCACTCAAATTTAATTATGTCCCATAAAACTTACCCATGTGCATGCCCAATGCACATTGCACCCATGTGTTTCCCATTCCACTATATACTCCAAATCTATAAAATCACCCTCACCCCCTCATTCTAACCCCTCACTCTTAGCACATAAAGACTATACTTGAGTTTTCTTTCTCTCTTGATCGCATATATTGGTTTTATAGGTCTTGAAGAATAAAGGCAGAAGTATAAATGAGAGATATAACTTGCTGAAACATTTTTTTAGCAACATCTCAACACATGTGTCAATCACAATTGCAATTGGCTTGCGATCTTCATGTGATTTTTGGTGAATCAAAACTTTGATTTTATTGCGATCTAATTCAGGTATACTTGTTATTTCATTTACTTTTTGTTTCATTTTATATCAATAAATTTTATTTTGTCTCCTTAAAAGGGTTCTAGATCTAATCAAGGTATGTCCCCTAACCACAAAAAATAACTAATGTTTTTCAATTTTGCTTATGTGCAAGTTTAGATTCAAATATGAAGATATTTTCCAACTTTATTCAAAAAAATAAACCATAATCATCCCTCTTCTCATGATGGAAACATATTTCCATTTTTTTTTAGTCGTTGAATTGAGGTTTTTTAGCTCAACTAATCCATCTTGCAGGTGATCCAAATCTAGGCATATAATTGTATAATGTCTCTAGCTATATCTACAAATAATAATTATAAATAATAAATATTTAAATTATTGATTCCAATTAACATTGAAATGTATGGAAATTTGTAATTATTAATAAATAGTATTTGATACCTGTTTGTGAGCCAATTGACATAATTGATGGTGTAGGGTTTGATGTAGCTTCTGTAATAACAACCACCAGTTGCATGTTCTATTGGGGAAAGTATTTTTGGTTTTAATTATGAATGGTATGTTCATGAATAACACTTGTCTCCATTTCATTTACTTCATGGATTAAAAAAAATTCTATTCTCACACATGTCGGTAGTGGCACAAGAATTTGTTCCATGAAATATTTAAGTTTAGATTGGAAATTAGAAATTATTAAAAATTAGGTGTCCACTCTCAATTACATAAAAGAGGATTCAAAAATGTTTTGAATGTAAAACTATCCATTCTTAGTTACATAAGAGAGGCTAATATCTAGAGAATAAAAAATACATAGAGGCTAACCACCTCGAGGTGTAGATAGATATTGATAATATTATTTAAGCATGAGCTCTTGCTTTGGATTCTCTACTATACATATATGTTAAATCCTCCACAAAATATTTTCTTCCTCTGTATTTATACCAACAAATAATAATAAAACAACGGATGAATTATTTTTACATCTCTCAATCATGTGCTCCCAAAAATGCACTAATATCTCATGTTTGAATAGATGATCTGGAATGAAAACCCCATTATCAATTAGACTGATAATATCCAAGACCTTGATATATGACCACTCAAGTTCCACTGTCACATCTTCATTGACATATCATTTGAATTATGAACATCGTAAATGTTGAAAATTATTGACATCCCTTGAAACCCACCTTTGCCAATTAAAATCTTATAACATTGTTCATACATAATTTCATTGATCATTCATATTTGGACCTTGTTTCATATATATTCTTATAGAACTATGAAACAGTTAGTATTTTACTACTCGAAGCATAAATATGCACACAGAGTCCATTGTGTTGGACCCTCTGAATGAGAGGATATATATGATATCTTTTCTTGAAATATTACTCAAAACATTACAAAAATAAGCAATTACCACTTCTAGACTTAGTGGAAAGAGATGATTTTTTAAACCTTCCAATGTCATGCTCAACCAAAAAGGATAAGGAAATTGACATGTAAACTCATATGTATCCTTATCTCTTGGTTGATAATTTATGTTAATTGAGGATACATATAATTCAAGGATATCAACAAAATTCTTTGAAATTTTTGACTCATTTTCATTACTTCCTTTCCCTAATTGACTAGTTTTTGTTTTCATTTTTTTCTTACCATCTCCACACTCTTGAAAGAGTTGAGAAAAATGACTCTCACATATGTCAAATTTTTCAATAACATTAGATGCATTACATCCCATAAAAGTAACTTGTTCATGAACTCTTCTCTGCATATAGGCCATAACTTTTTCTCGTGTGGCTCTATTTTCCTTCACCCTTTTTTAATAGTCATCCAAATTTATTGCCTTCCCATCAGGTTTAATAATTGTTACCAACCTAAATTTTCCACTTATATATTTATCTACTAGTATTTCTAGTTCATTATGAGTCATACCCCTTATGTCTTTGAAAATATTTGTTTTAAGATTGTCTAACGAGTTTGTCTTGAAATCAGGGTTAGTAGATTTTCTTGGAAAACATAAAAAACCCACCATTAGTGTGAAAATAAAAAATGAACACCCATTTGTTCCAAAATGCATCTGGAAGAAGAATAAATGGAAGCTTATCTCTCAGACTATCTAATTTTTACTTCTAAAAAATATGTAGAACCTACTTTTCGAATGACTGTATGTGAACAAAAACATATTTTTTACTAGTCACATGTTATACAATAAACTCTAAATTTTGTATGTAGATCATTTTTTTCAAATAAAATAAAGTAAAAAATATAAATATCTTCTAATTATCTATCTTTTTATGACCAAAATCAGCATGTTGTGGTGTTTTTTCCATGATACATGTTGGCCCGACATTATATGACTAGTAAGAAAATATTGTGCAAACCCATATTTTGTTTGCCATATGTTTGTTAGAAATTAGTGAAAAAATATGTAGAAACAATTCCTCAAATCACAGCAGTAGAAAACTATATAGCATAAGTATACATACAGAAATATAACAGCATAAATAAATAATGCACAACGAAGATAAGATTTAACATGGTTCATCCAATGTGGGCTACGTCCACCAAGAACTTGCTCAGATTTTATTATCAACAAGAGTAAAACAACTCTCACAGTCTTCTCTCAGTTATGAACTCACAACAGAATTTTAAAGATGCTAAACCACATTTAAACCGTAATTGACACCCAATTGCTTAACCTTGATCACTCTTGATCACCTCCTGATCACCAAGACTCAATACCTCTTGAACACATAAGATATCTTCAAGATACCCTAACACCTCTATTTATAGGAATACAATCCTTTAAGAAGTCCAAAAGCTGACCCTAGAAGTTTGAAAGTCATGACCTTTCATCTTCCCACGGCTAGAAAAGAAATTGTCATGACCTTTCATCTTCCCATGGCTGGAAAAGAAACAGTCATGACCTTTCATCTTCCCAATTCAAACTACACACTTAAATACTGATTTGAGAAGACCAAAAAGAAGCTCCACACCCCAACAATATCCCACTTGGAGACTGTTCCTACTGAGAAAAGTTCTCAACCCTTCATTATCAACCATGAAGGCCATTCAAAGTTAAACACAACTTCAAGTTCTCCCTTATGACTGCCTTGGTCATCATATCCACAGGATTCTGACTGATATGAATCTCTTCCAACTTCAACTTATCTTCTTCCAAATTTTCCCTGATCAAATGATATCTCAGCTGAATGTGCTTCATTCTAGAGTGAAAAGAGGATTTCTTCGCTAAATGAATAGTGCTCTAACTAGCACTGTGTAGTCTCCCAACTTCCTTCTTATGACCCAACTCATCAAACAACTGTTATAGCCAAATCATCTCCTTGCTTGCCTCTTTTGTAGCAACATAGTCAACCATTGTGGTTGACAAAGCCACAACCTTTTGTAACTATGAAATCCAACTCACCAATGTATCACCAACCATAAATACATAACCTTTCGTGCTCCTCCTTCTATCCAAATCTTCTGTCATGTTTGAATCTACGTAACCACACAATGTAGTTTCTGATCCACCAAAACACATTGCTACTCCCATGGTCCCTCTCAAATACTAAAGGATCCACTTCATTGCCTTCCAGTGCTCTCTACTTGGATCACTCATAAACCTTCTCATTACTCCCACTGCATGGGCAATGTCAAGCCTAGTGCATACCATAGCATACATCAAGCTACCAACCACTGATGAGTACGGTACCCTGGACATCTAGATTTTATCCTCCTCAGTCTTGGGACTCTTCTCCTTTGATAATTTAAAGTGACCTGCCAAAGGGGTACTGACCATTTTAGCATCCTACATACTAAACCTCTCTAAGACCTTCTTTATGTACTCTTCTTGAGATAAAACCAGCTTCCTCTCTTTCCTATTCTGAGGTATTCTCATACCAAGGATTTTTTTTACCGCCCCTAAATCCTTCATAGCAAAGAAGTCACCTAGCTACTTCTTGAGTACATTTATTTCTTACATGTTTTTCCCTGCAACAAGAATATCATCCACATACAGATACAAAATAATATTTCAAGACATAAAATATCTTCTTCAATTTGCACACTAACCTCTGCTTCCCTTTGACTTCATAACCCTGTGGCTGTTGCATATACAATTCCTCCTCTAACTCACCATGAAGGAATGCAGTCTTCATGTCCAACTGCTATAAGTGCAGGTCTTTTACTACTACTAAACCAAGAACACTTCTAATAGAAGTCAATTTAACAACATGAGAAAAAAATTCATCAAAGTATATATGTTTCTTCTGTGTAAATCCCTTGACTACCAACTGGGCCTTGTATCATTTTCTGCCTCAATCTTCCTCTTTGATTATATATACCAACTTGTTCTATAATTATCTCTTTCCCTTGGGTGGTTCCACCAGATCCCAAGACTAGTTTTCCATAAGATATCTATGCTCTTCATACATGGCGTGCTCCCACTTCTTCCTGGCATCCACCTGTACTACTTCCTCAAAGCACTCTTGCTCTCCACTGTCAGTGAGAAATAAATAATTCAAAGATGGAGTAAATCTTTAAGGTTCCCTTCTTACCCTATAAGACCTTCTCACCTCAGGAGTTTGGGGTTCCTAATGAGTAGGTTCGTGAACTGGCTATGCCAAAGCATGTTGCACCTGAACCGGTCCATTGGACACCTTGTTGTTCACAATTACCTCTAACACGGTGTATTATTTATTTGATTCCTCTTTCTGTTCCTGCAACTTATCTTCATACATGAATTTTTCATTAAAGACAATATCTCTAGATGAAATATTGTCTTCTCCTTAAGACTCCAAACATGGAAACCAAATTCATCCTCACCATATCCAACAAAGGTGCATTTCTCAGACTTAACCTATAACTTGGTGATATCATATTTATCAATGTGAACAAATACCTCACATCCAAATAATCTAAGAAATGAGTAATAAATTTTCTTACCAAACCAAGCCTCCGTAGGTGTACCTCCATCCAAACCCATAGAGGGTCCTCTGTTAATCAGATAAACAACTATACTCACTACTGCCCAAAACATGAGTGGAATCCCCACATGTAACCTCGTACACCTAGCACGCTCCATGATTATCATGTTCATTCTCTTTAACACTCCATTTTCCTGTGGAGTATTTAGAACCATTATTTTCTTACAGATCCCATTTACCGAAAAGTAATCAAAAAATTCATTACTACAATACTCCCCTCCATTATCTGACCTGAGACATTTCAAATTGAGACCTGCTTCATTCTTAACCAAGGCTTTCCATCTTTTTAAGGTGTCAAACACATCAGATTTATTTCTAATGTAGTATACCCAAAATTCTCTAGTTGCATCATCATTGAAAGTGACATGATAACATGAACCACCAATAGAGTTTACCTTAGCTAGCTCCCATACATCTGTATGCACAAAATTCAACTTACCCTCCTTCCTAGTAGGTCCAACCTTGAGGAATCTCACCTGCTTCTATTTTCCATAAACACAGTCCTCACAGAAGTCTAAATATAACTCCTTTAATATGGGCAACATGTCCTTTATAATCTGCATGCCCTTGTGACACATATGACTGAGTATATGGTGACACAAAGTTGCATCTCCATCTGCATTAACTAAATTACAATAATCAGCACCACTAGTTAAATACAAAGTACTAGTTTTATTACCTTTTGCAACCACAAGATCTCCCTTTGTAACCTTTAAATAATCCGTTGTGAAATTGACAGTATAGCCATCACTTCCTAGCTAACCCACTGATATCAAGTTCCACCTCAAATTAGGCACATGCCTAACATCCTTAAGTAGCCATGTGTTCCCATTCTGCATTTTCACCTGAACACATCCTTTCCCTACTATTCTGAATGGTTCATCATCACCAAGATATACATGTCCAAAATATCCTTAAACAAAATCACTAAAGTAATGTCTATGTGGGGTGGCATGGAAAGAATCCCCTGAATCTAACACCTAAGACTCATCAATATTAAATAAAGAAAAAATTAAGGCATGCTGAAAAACATCACTTGCTACCAAATTTATCTCTTTAGTTTCCTCCTTCTTTTTCTTCTTATCCCGAAGAGCCTAGCAATCTTTCTTAGCATAACCAAAGCTTCCCACAGTGCCAATTTTCTAACTTACTCATGTACTTTGACCTTCTGCGATCATTTGACTTCCCACGGTTACCTTTCCCTCTGTTCTTTTGTCTCCCTCTTCTCTCCACTATCAAAGCATTTCAAGAAGTAGAAGAATCTCTAGTGCTCTTCCTTCACATTTCCTTGCTTAGGATCACACCTATTACATCCTCAAACTTCAACTTTGAGTTATTAGAGATTGAATTACTTACAGCCACAACCAAGTTGTCCTAGCTATCTGGCAAGGAGAACAAAATCAACAAAGCCTTGACCTCATTATCAAATTCATTTTTTATCGATTTTAACATACTCACAACCGTATTAAATTCATTCAAATGAACAACAATAGAACCATTCTCATACATATTCATATTAAATAACTTTTTCATCAAAAATATTTTACTTCATATAATTTCCCCAATGCACTCATGAGACCTTCCATGGTCTTCTCTTGCAATATGTTGAAATCAACCAAATATGCAAGACATAACTGAATTTCCCTGAGTTCTTTTCTATCCAGCAACTCCCAATCCTCATCCGACATGGTTGTAGGTTTCATTTCTTTTCCAGCCAAAGGAACATGAAGGTCCTTTTGATATAAGTAATCCTCCATTTGCATCTTCCACAAACCAAAGTTCTACTCATCGAAATTTTCAACCCTTGATCTACCCTCATCTGCCATAGCTCCCACTCAAGCTAAAATTTCCCTATGATTTACCACTTCAGCAAAAAACCACCAAAGCTCTGATGCCAGTTTTTAGGAATTAGTGAACAAATATGCAAAAACAATTCCTCAAATCATAGCAGTAGGAAACTATATAGCAGAAGTATCTATGCAGAAATATAACAAAATACATAAATAATGCACAAAAGAAGACAAGATTTAATGTGGTGCACCCAATGTGGGCTACGTCCACCAAGAACTTGCTCATATTTTATTATCAACAAGAGTAAAATAACTCTCACAGTCTTCTCTCAGTTATGAACTCACAACAGATTTCCAAAGATGTTAAACCACATCTAAACCATAATTAACACCCCATTGCTTAACCTTGATCACTCTTGATCACCTCTTGATCACTAAGACTCAAGACCTTGTGAACACACAAGATATCTTGAAGATATCCTAACACCTCTATTTATAGGATTACAAACCTTTAAGAAGTCTAAAAGATGACCCTAGAAGTTTGAAAGTCATGAACTTTCATCTTCCCATGACTAGAAAAGAAACTATCATGACCTTTCATCTTCCCATGGCTGGAAAAGAAACAGTCATGACCTTTCATCTTCTGAATTCGAACTCCACACTTCAATACATATTTGAGAGGACCAAAAATAGGCTCCACACCCCAACAATATTGTTGTTTGCAAATGCTAATTAATTTTTGTATTATTTCTATGGAAGATTAAAATGATTCGACCTTTGCTTCTTTTTATCATGAATAGATGCAAATTCAAGATTTTCTTCTATAATTTTCTAAGCTACAATGGTATGTTTCCCAACAATAATGTAAAATTGAGTCTTAGTATACTGTTGTTATCCAAAATTTACCTCCCTCGAATTTTTTTTTCAGAACAAGCCCTACACATGAAGAAAACAAAAGGGAAATGAATCATAACCACGAGCTTGAGTCCCAGAACTAGACAAAGTGAAAATTGAGGCCCGATAAAGTCAAATTCAACCCTACACAAGAATATATAGAAGAAATAGTTCTTTTGGGAATTTCCATATCTTAAATCGATTTGAAGGGTCGAGGGGTAACTCAATGATGAAGTGGTGTGGTTGAGGAAAATTAAAAGGCCCTATGCAAGAAGAACCAACTTTGTCAAGCCATTTTGTGTCTTAAATTCATTCTGTTAGTTATAGGTAGACTCAACAGTGGAATTCTAGGGTTACAAAAGAAGGGGCAGTGTCGTAGAGTGGCTAGGATAAATGAGGGAAAAAATGGTGAGGATTCAAAGTTTTCAGGATCGAAGACAGTTTGGGAAAGATATAAAAAATGATTAAGTATGGAGGAGGTTACGGAAGGAGCCACATGTCTTAACAAAACTTCTCTAAAGGTAAATCCAAAAAGGGGAGCCCAAACTTGTGCCATGCTTCTATGCATCCAAAACCCCAAAAAATTGTGGGGCCTTGAAAATTCTTCAACCAAAAAGGAAGTGCCATGTGTCAACTTGGCTCAAAACCGAGAGGGAAATCGAGGGTAGAGACTTAAACTTGCGCCAACCCTCCACATAGAAAATGGTCATAACAGAGTCAAAAGGAGGACAAGGTCGGCCTCAAAATTGGCTAAATATAAAAGTGTAAGTGGAGAATGCCAAGTGTCTTAATGGTGCATCTCCAAGAGTTGTTCTGAAGGCATAGGCCCAAATGCGCGTGAGCTCACCATGTAGCCTAAAGCCCAAATGGATAAGAGGGACCATTGAAAGGTCCACAGGCCTATAGATACTGACAAGTGTCAACTCAATGCTCCTCCAAAGGTAAGCTTTAGGCCAGGTTTTCAAGCAAGAATAGTACCTCCACGTGTTATTCCAATAGGGGCTGCATTAGTTGAATAGTCAATGCACAAACAGGCCAGTGGAGGCTTCCAAGTGTCTTAATGGTGTTGATTCAAAGATTGAATAAAGAAAAGGTTTACAAATGAGTGTCAGACAGCTCATATCCTAGGTAAAATCGGGTCATCAGGGAAAAGTTGGTTCTTTTCCCCTTGTTGTATCAAAAGGGGTAAAAGGTGTAGAATGGCCCACAACTCCGCCCAAGGAAAAATTCAGTGTGTGAACCCAAGTCAAATCCAAAGTGTGGCCGTGGGAGTTTTCTGGACTTCATGAATCTTGCGGAAAAAGAGGAAAAGATAAATTATGGACCTGCAAACCTAATTTTTCCCTAATCTAGATATCGCGTGTGCCATATTAAAGGGGACCCAGTATTTTAAACCATTTTCCCTTCTATTTGTATAAACCTGATACAAAATTTAAAGGGGCATATCTTTTGACTCAAGGCTCGAAATATTGTGAATATCACACCGTTGGAAAGTTCTCAACCTCTCCCACGCCATGGAGGCATGAAAATTTAATTTTTAGGAGTTTAGGTCAAGGAAAATGGAGGAAACATCTTCAGGATTTCAATGCAGGATATTCTTGCCTCAACAACCAAATTAGATTTGATCTATTTTATCGTTTCCTCCTCCTTCAAGGTTCTAAACCAAGGATTGATGTAATAAAGATAGATCTGGGGGAAGATTTCATCAGAAGCATTAATAGCAGTGGTTGAGCTTCGACTTGCTTTTCCTGATTCTCTCTCTCTTTCTTCTCTCTGATCAAACCTATAAAAATGGGGGCAAGATTAATCCTAAAGAGGTATACATTCTCTTGTCTTCTGTAGGCTCCCCTTTCCTTCTAGCAAGGGATTCATGGACTTCACACCTTCCATTAAAACTGTAATACACTTTCTTTCCCCTTGGTCATTTATTAATGTATTGTATCAATCTATAGAGCAATAAAGTGTGTTTTGTGATTGATTCGAGATGCTTTCTTATTTCTTTTCTCTCATATGGTTTTTGATTTATTAACCTATTTATCTATGCTCAATTAGTGTACGCATTTTATCTGGTTTGTGTCTATCAGCAAAGCAAGTTTCCATCATTCCTTTAGTGCATCACCTCGTAGCTTAGCTTTTGTTTTTTTAATTTCTATATTCCTTCTATCCATGTTTGCTTGGTAAAGTTTAGATTGGGATTAATAACAGACCCTCTTCAAGTTTCTACGTATGCACATAAATAGAGGAATAGGAACCAATGTTAAATCTGGAGATCTTTTCCATTTTTGTAAGGTCCCACGCCTTGGGGAAAGTTTAATGTTATGCAATCACACCAAATGACTCTTCTTTATAGAAGAAGACCTGTCAAAATCATTTGGGGGTGATGTGATTTTGCACTAAAATTTTTAGCATGCTCGGTGGGACCAGAAGTCTCCATATTATTACAGTAGGAATTGATGTACACTTGCTATGATTCTAGCTTTTTGAAAGCCTTAAAATTGTAAATCTAGTGACTCCAAATGAAACAAATCTACTAGTTTCAGTAGTCAAAGAAAGTTCATGAGAAGAATACAAACCAGGTAAAGAACTAGAGAGGAGAGACTATTTGTATATCTATACTTATCCCCAAACGAAGGGAGTAGAGGAAGAAGAACCAGAGATCTCCATCTCCACCAAGCAGAGCTTTATCAAGACCTCCTCCCAGGTGACCATTCATTCAATCAAGAGGGGTGGTTAGACCGATCATGATGGCCTAGCCAAATCCTTATGTTAAATTCACTGATAGTAGTTCACTTCCCTTGAATGCACAAAATCAAGTTCTTATTACAGAATTAAAGATTATCCCATTTTTCACTGGGGAAAATCAAACTTCTCCTTGTGATCGTGTTCAAGATATTGCAAATGTCTATATAATCCACAAGATTCATGAGATGGACATTGCAGTCAAGTTGCTCGCCTCTTCACTCAAAGGGAAAGCTTCACAATGTTTCAAGACTCTTGAGGAAGGGTCTATCCAAAATTGGATTCATCTATGCAAAGCTCTTCACAACTAGTTTGGAGAGAAAGGTGATAACCTGTCCTTGTTGGAACAATTGACAACAATCAAAAGATCTCATAATGAGCAATTGACAGATTTCAACCTTAGGTTTCAAAGGACTTGGGATAGGATTCCAACAGTAGTAAAGCCCACTAACGAAGGTGCCTTCTTATACTTTCTTAGGGCTTTAAATTCTAATATTTCTTTGATGATTCAGTCAATGGGGGGTACAACCTTTCCTACAGCCTATAGCCTCTCCATAGGGGCTGAGAACCACTTGATTCATGCTAGAAAAATCACTCTTAGGCCATCCATGCCTCTATACCTTGAGCTAAGAGGCCCAGATGTTAGCCAAACACCCACATTAGCCCTTGTACCTACTCCCAGGAGTCAAAGCTTAGTTGAATCCTCCACCTCATCATCTAATACCTCAAAATAACTTCAGGAAGTCATGAAACAAATTTAGAACCTGGGAAATGAGTTGGTGACCATCAAGAGAAGGGAAGCTCAAAGCTCTAGGCCATATAAGCCTCAGGCTCAATATCAAGCTAGACCTCAATATCAACAAAATATATCACCATCTTAGATTACAAATTAGAGTGAAAACCAAGGACAACCTCAAGTTGCTAGACCTTTCAGGTCTTATGATCCAAATACATCCTCAACATCAAAGGCATTGGTTCCAGCATAGAACAACATGACACAAGAATATGATTGGTGCTTTCCATGCAATCAGCAACATAACCAATCAATGTGCTTTAATGGTTTACTCAATCAAGCCTTGATGGTGCAAACTAGTATGGTGCCACTAGAACCTAGTTGGGAAGGATATTTGTAGCAAGGATCTCAACAAGAGACATCTCTAGGTGAAACTATGCTTGTCAATTGGAAAGCTGAAAACTTCTATGGGATGAACCAGTCCACTTCTCAAAGTTTGGCTACCAATAACCGGTCTAAAAGGAGAAACATTGGAGAAGGCCAAACACTAAACTCAGGTAACCCTAAAACTTCCATCACTCCACAAGGTTCTGGTACTCCAAATACAACTCCCAATATGTAGAGCCAATCCAAGCCACCTCCCAAATCCACTCAGGCACCCGTTATGTCAACCCATGTGCAAGAAAAGAGTGTAACAGGGAAAGGGCAACAAAAGGATAGCTCATTCAATATCATCAAGTAGATGAAGAGGACAAGTGTGAACATTTCACTATGGGAATCACTAGCCATTCCAGGGAAGAAGGATCTATTACAGACTTCCTTACAAAAATGGTCAAGCTTAAATCAACCCCCTAATCAGCAAGAGAGGGTTCTTACTAATTCAACTCAATCTAGGAGGAGCCATGGAGAAAAAAGAATGTAAGAACCTGAAACCTCCCCCTTTCTATGTTTCATTAATTATTGGGGACAAGTTGGTACACAATTGTATGATTGATTCTAGGGCATGTAGTTTTGTAATGACCAAGAAAATAGATGATCAAATGGGTCTCCAATATGAATTCATCTCTAGGGGTGTAGTACATTTAGATGGGACAACAGTGACAATTGTTGGAATCATCAAAGATCTAAGCCTCACTCAACATGCCTACCCCAATGTGATTGTATTGTAGAATGTGTCAGTCATAGACTTGCCACCACATTTTGCTTTGTGTTTGTCTAGGGACCTCAAAACAAAAATTGGAGGCTATTTATCTGTTGATTAGTCACATATGCTCTTTAGAACAAGGTATGGGGTGAAGGCCACAATCAGATCTAAGCCCATTGTTGATTACCATATTGAATCTTATGTGCATATCCCAATCAATGTCGACTACTCAGCTTTTGATCAAGAAGACCTCTTAAACACTACTGAAGTAAAAACTAAGGTAGGATGCATTCTAGACTTGACTCTAGATGAATGGTCCAATAAGAGACATTATTTTTACCATTATAAGGAGATAAAAGAATCTGAACTAGGTGTCTACTATCTACATGAAGAGAATCATCCTTTTCCTACCCTAATTAAGATAGAACATAAAGATGACAATGAGGTATGGCAATTGTTCTTTGAATTGCTCAAGGAGTAGACAAGGAGATGGAGGAGGAGCTATGATTGTGTCCCCCAAAGGTTTGAAGTATTATTTGGCCTTCAGATTTTAGTTTGCTTGCTCAAATAACACTGTTGAATATGAGGCTTTAGTCCATGGCCTTCATTGGGAAAGGAAGATAGGAATAAAGAATTTGCATGTGTTTGGTGATAGTGAGATAATTTCCAATCAAGTCAGAGGAATTAATGTTGTCAAGAATGACCTGCTCAAGAACTATAAGAGTAGAGTATTGGATCTCATGGAGGATTTTGAAGCCTTTAGTATTGTGTCTATACCCAGGAAAGAAAATGAAGTTGTTGATAGACTTGCAACAGTTGGAGCAGCATTTGATGTGGTGGAAAACATTAAGAGAGAAAAAGGACAACCACATATCCACATGGCTATGAGACCAGCAGTACAGGACAACAAAACATGCTGGAAAGTGTTCGAGAATGATCAACAGATCATTAATTTTCTATAAGAAGAAGCTGATTTCTCAACTAATAATCAAAGTAGATTCAAGAAACAATATGGAAATCAAATAGTATAGCTACATACAAACAAGGTTTCCAAAGGCTTAGTGACATTGGATTCCATCTTCAATCCTAATGATCAATTTAGAAAAGAGAAGGATAACATGCAGATCAAAGGAGAAGATTCAGAGTCAATCCCAGTTAGAGAAGGAAAAGCACTCCAAATTGGCAAGGTGTCTGATCTACAAGAAAGGTATGAATTCATACAACTTTTCCAAGAATTTCCTGATGTATTTGCTTGGAGTTATGAATACCTAAAAGGGTTCAATAGGAAGCTAGCACAACACACAATTGAACTAGATCCAGCTTCTAAGCCCATCAGGCAAAATAAGAGACCAGTCAATCCACATATTGAGCCTCTGATAAAGAAGGAGCTAAGCAAGATGATAGAGGCAAGTATAATATTTACAATCAAATATTCAAGTTGGGTTGCTAATCTAGTCCTAGTCAGGAAAAATAATGGGGAAATTAGATTTTGTGTAAACTTTCAAGATTTGAATAGAGATTCTCTCAAAGATCATTACCCACTCTGTTCAATGGAGTAGATCTTGCAAGTGGTGTCTGGATCAGATAGATTCTCTCTCTTAGATGGCTACTCAGGATACAATCATATCATGGTGAAATAATATGATCAGTTTAAAACTACTTTCACCACCAAATGGGGCACCTATGGCTACAAAAAAAATGCCATTTGGATTGTTTAATGACGGTGCCACTTTTCAAAGCGAAATGGATATGGCATTCAAAGGGTTAATCAAAAAAATAGTGTTGGTCTATCTAGATGACATTAATGTGTTCTCCAAAAACGTAGCAGACGACCTTTCTCACCTAAGGCAAGTGTTTCAAAGATGCAGGAGATTTAGGGTATCATTGAACCCTAAAAAATGCATATTCTTGGCCCATGAGGGTAGGATTTTAGGCCATATTGTGTCTAAGGAGGGTTTGGAAATTGACCCAGAGAGAGTTGCAGCAATAAGAGCATTGTCATTGCCAAGTCACAAAAAATCTCTTCAAAGCTTCTTAGGGAAGATCAACTTTGTTCGAAGGTTTGTCCCGAACATTTCTACCCTTGTTAATCCAATAATATTTATGTTGAAGAAGAGCTTAACATTCAAATGGACAACTGAAAGAAGGATCAAGCCTCAATTAAAATATGTTTTGACAAGAACGCAAAAGCAAGGTCCTTCCAGGAAGGAGACCTAGTGTTGAAATGGCATGTAGACTGAGAAAAACTAGGGAGACACTCTAAGTTCAATGCCATCTGGAGTGGCCCTTATATGGTAACAAAATGTAAAAGTAGCAATGCTTTTCAATTATCTACATTAGATGGCGAGGAGTTGCAGATTCTAATGAATGGAATCTATCTTAAACACTTCTATTAGAGGGAAGGCTCCCAACTTGTACATATTAGCTTAGTTTCTTTTTCTCTAAGTGTTTGTACACATTGTCTTTTTGTAGTTTAGATTGCTTTTCTCCTGAGTGCTTTGAATGCTTTACATGTTCCATTTGGAGTATGTATGATTTCCAATTTTTTGTATAGTTGTGGTGCTATTTTTTTGCTCTTTTTAAGTCCATTCAGAGAGACAGATGAAATCCCAGGTAGAAATAATTTTCTACTCTCAGAAACCTTCATTCTGAGATTTATTATGAAATTTGAGAGAGAAAAAATTCGGGCTCATGAATCAAAGGTAGAATCAGTATCAAATCCTCCTTCTCAACTCCATGCCCAATGGATACTTCAAGCCCACTAGTCTCTTCATCTAGTATGCATATGTCCCCGTGAGTCACCAAATTGTTATCCCAAATTTACCTCCCCCAGAAAATTTGGTTAGAACAAGCCCTACACATGAAGAAAATGTGAAGGGAAATAATTTAGACCCATGATATCGATTCCTAGAACCAGACAACGTGAAAACAGAGGCCCGAGGAATTTAAATTTGACCCTACACAAGAAGAAATAGAAGAAATGGTTATTTTGGGCATTTCCATATCTTAAATCTATTTGAAGGGTTGAGGTGGAAATCAATGATGAAGTGGTGGGGTTGAAGAAAATTAAAAGGCCCTGTGTAAGAAGAAACAAATTTGTCAGTTTATTTTGTGTCTTAAATTCATTCTGCAAGTTACAGGTAGACTCAACAATGGAATTCTAGGGTCGGAAAAGAAGAGGTAGTGACACAGAGAGGCTATGAACAATAAGGGAAAACATGGCGAGGATTCAAAGTTTTTGGGCTCAAAGACAGTTCGGGAAAGGTCCAAAAAATGACTAAGTATGGAGGAGGCTATAGAAGGAGCCAAGTGTCTTAACAACGCTTCTCCAAAGGTGAATCCAAAAAAGGGGGAGCCCAAACTTGCGTCAAGCTTCCATGCATCCAAAACCCCAAGAAATTGCGGGGCATTGAAAATTCTTCAACTAAAAGGAAGTTCCAGGTGTCAGCTTGGTGCAAAACCAGGAGGGAAATCTAGGGTGGAGACTGAAACTTGTGTCAGCCCTCCACATAGCAAATGGTTAGAATAGATTCAAAAGGCAGACAAGGTGGGCCTCAAAATTGGCTAAGTTTAAAAGTGTAAGTAGATAATTCCCAGTGTCTTATTGGCATATCTCCAAGATTTGGTCTCTGGGTGCAGACCCAAATGAATGTGAGCTCGCCACGTAGCCTAGAGCCCAAAATGATAAGAGGGACCGTTGAAAGTTCCACAGGCCTGGGGAGACCAAAAAGTGTCAACTCGAAGCTCCTCCAAAGGAAATCTTTGGGTCGGGTATTCAAGAAAGCGCGGAGCCTCCACGTGTTATTCTAACATGGGCCAAGTTAGTTGAATAGTCAATAAACAAATAGGCCAACAGAGGATACCAAGTTTCTTAATGCCACTTATTCAAATATTGAATAAAGAAAAGGTTTTAAAATGAATGCCAGACTATTGCGTTTCCCAGGGAAAAGCGGGTCCTAGGGGAAAAGTTGGTTATTTTCCCATTGTTGTATCAAAAGGAGTACAAGTTGTAAAATGCCCCACAACTCATCCCAAGGAAAAATTCAACGTGTGAACCTGAGTCAAAGCCAAAGCAGGGCAGCAGGAGTTTGCTGGACTTCACGATTCTAGCGAAAAAAGGGGAAAATATAAATAATGAACCCGCAAACTTGATTTTTCCCTAATCTAGTTGTCATGTGTGCCATATTAAAGGGGACCCAGTATTTCAAACTATTTTCCCGTCCATCTGTATGGATCTGATAAAAACTTCGAAAGGGCATATATTTCAACTTAGGGATCAAAATATCATGAATCTGACACCGTTGGAAAGATCTCGGCCTCACCCATGCCATGGAGGCCTGAAAATTTGATTTTGAGGAGGTTATGTGAAGGAAAATAGAGGAAATGTCTTCAGGATTTCAATGTAGGATATTCTTGCCTCAACAACCAAATCAAATTTGATCTGTTTCATCATTTCCTTGTCCTTCAAGGTTCTGAACCAAGGATTGATGTAGTAAAGATAGATCTGGGGGCAGATTTCATCAAAATCATTAATAGCAGTGGTTGAGTTTCGACATGCTTTTCCCACTTCTCTCTCTATCTTTCTTCTCTAGGATCAAACGTATAAAAATTGGGGCAGGATTCATTATATAGGGTTAGATATTCTCTTATCTTTTACAAACTCCTCTTTCATTCTAGCAAGGGACTCGTGGAGTGCAGACCTTCCATTAAAATTGCAATACGCTTTCTCACCTCTTGGCCATTTATTAATGTATTGTATCAATCTGTAAAGAAATAAAGCATGTTTTGTGATCGATTGTAGATCCTTTCTTATTTCTTTTCTCTCATTTGGTATTTCATTTATTAACCTAGTTATTTTTGCTTAATTATTGTACACATTTTATTCAGTTTATGTCTATTAGCAAAGCAAGTGTCCATCATTCCTTCAGTGCATCATCTCGTCACTTAGATTTTGTTTTTTTAATTTCTATATTCCTTCTATCCCTATCTCCTTGGTAAATTTTAGATTAGGATTAAGAACATACCCCTTGCAAGTTTCTACGTATGCACCTAAATAGAGGAATAGGAACCAGCCTTCAATCTAGAGAGCTTTTCCATTTTTTGTAAGGTCCCATGCCTTGGGGAAAGTTTAATGTTATGCAATCACACCAAATGACTCTGCCTTATATAATCAAACATGTCGGACTCATTTGGGGGCGTTGTGATTTCTCACTAACAACTATATTTCATGCTCAAAATCAATATTTAAAATATCAAAATGTATTTTTTAAGGGAAGCAATATTGCATCCACTAAAGAGGCATATGTTTACATATCATAAAGCCAAATAAGAAAGCACAACATTGTTAATCAAGTAACTGGTATTGGTATTTGTGAGGAGCTTCATGGCAACACTCAAATCAAATCCTAAATAAGTTTTCATTAAATAAGAAAAAAATTATCTATTGAGATGATGAAGATTCAATTTTTAAAATTCATTTTCAGCCTTCTTTAAAAATTCTCTCCACTTTGTTGATACCCATAACTCTTGAAAGTGTGATACAAAATTATCTCTTTACATCTTAGATAATATTTTTCTTCTCATCATTGTAAACATTTTGAAATGTAAATTAATCTTTCCTAATTCTTTATCCATATTTAAGCGATGGGAAGCATATGAGTTCAATACATATTTGTAAATTTTTTAAATGTAGATATAATTCTATTACAAATACTATTACTAGAATCTACACAAGTGTTTTCCCATATTTATATGGCTCTATTTTCTAACAATAACTATAAGAGTAATCCTTATGATGTTTTGCAGATAGTTCCATAATACATTTTTATATAATAAAACTTATAACTCCATTTGAAGTATGTGGCATGATCTCATTTTCTTTTTATGTGGTCTTCATGAACACATACAATAGTTTCTAAAATACTTTTTATGCTCAATAGTATTCCATATGGTTGATGTTCCCCTAAAAAAAAATGAAACAACCATAGATAATTGTAAGAGTTTTCAAGACTATGAACCTCTACAAACCATTTATTGTCTCTCATTTCCAAATCATTAGCTATATATATAAATAAAATGTCTCTTTAAAGGGTAGTGATAACAAGAGCCATTTTTCCTATTATAAAATTTGTTAGTTAAAAAATGTATTTCTAAAACTACATATATCTTGAAATCGTGCCAACCTATGGAAAATCCAACTATTTACATGCAATAATCACCAACATCAAATATTGGTACATAATACTATGAAAATTTATTGTTTACCATTCCGTATAAAATAAGGGGAAGAAAAGAGGTTTACATTTTAATATTTTTACTTTGCATATAGTTTCACCAATCAGATATATTTAATTGATATAGATGCAACTATTCTTTCCTCATATTGGTTTTATGAGAATGGGAATCTTCCCATTCTAAGAATATTTAGAATAAGTATATACCCATTATATTAAAAGTGTAGACACTGTCATCACCAATCTGGCACTATGATAATTCTTCACAGGGAACTCCTCTTGCTATGATTATTTACTAATGCACAGCCTTTAGTTTGGTGGATGTAATCTAGAAACAAAACAACAACATAACACAAGAATACCATCGACTATGATAAGACGGAATGATGAAAAATCTGAAATATCAAAGTAAATTATAATATTAACATGAAATTGTTACAATCTCACCCATGAGGTACTTCAAGTGTTATTGACTTCACTTTCTTTTCACCAAGACTATGGGAGAAACTTTACAATTACACCTCTTAATGGCTTCTTCAACACACCTTTAAACTAATGGCTTCCTTCGCACACTTCCTACAATATTTCTCACTACTTCCTTCTATGCTAAATGAGGGGGGTGGCCTCTCTATTTATAGAACTTCCAGGCTTATCCATCTTATCTCTAAGATAGGATAAGAAATCCACTCTGACGAATCATATTCCATACCTTAACTCTTATCTGTACATGTAAGCTTATCTTTTAAGATAAGATAAACCTTATCATTTTACATGGGTTCCACATTTTTAGACTTTTTACTATCTTATTCACATCATTATTTAATTTTCTCTCATTAGTATTATAATCCCTAAACACATCCACTATCTTAATTACATCCTTAAACCTCTCATTTATCAAATTTTTGTTCTCTATCTCCCCATCTCGTGTTTGTTCCCCAATTCGTCATAATTATGCATAGCCTCACCTATGTCCCTATCTAAAATCCCATTTTCCCTCTCAAATGAAATTTAATTCCCCTAATTTCTATTTTCCTATCTTATTCCCATCATTATTTCATTTTCTCTCATTAGCCTTATCATCCCTAAACACATCCACTATCTTAATTACATCCTTAAACCTCTCTTTTATCCTTTCTATACTCATCACTTACGCATATTTAGTATTTTCAACCATCCAACAACCATTTCTCATCCCTATGCAGCGTAACTCACCTATTCCAGTTATAGCCCTAATCTAACCCTAATGCGACCTTATCCTTTGAGTTATGCATAATCCACCAAAGATAAATCAATATTTCTCCACAGTCAATAGCAACCCTATCGGTCGTTGGTGACCCTATAATTACACTATCACCCCTCCTTTCTAGGAGGATGAAACTATGGAGATCCAACTTCTATAAAATTTTTCAATTTTTAGGAATTCGTGTGAGGTACCTCTAACCTATTGAAGACATCTTAGATCCCTTATCTACCTTTTTCTAGAGATATGAAGCTTGTATATTATTGGAGGACCTATCTTGTTTCATCACTTCATCATCCATTTGTAGACCTGTTCATCATATTAAATATATGCAACTACATCATCCACCCTTGTTTCCTTCTCATACTTTTTTTTTCATCCATCAACCTTCACCAAACCTTAAGTCATCCTTGATCATCATCAATTTCACCCTGCTCACCATCGAGTCAGTCTGTCTCACTTTATTTTTCTGCATCATGTCCCTTTCTCCATCAATTTATGAGTCCCTACAACATCTAGAACCTTTTATCTATATATTCTTTTTGTCTAACACCCCACAATCTCAGTTTCTTGTTATAGTCATCATTGATTGTCTTGGGTCACCATTAACCCTGTTCTAGTTTGTATTTCTTATCTCAATTTATCATTACATCATTTATCTTTTAGCATATCTTTAGATTTTTACATTTGTGTTATCTCCTATATGTTGTCTATCTACTATTTCCAAACAATTTTCTAAACAAGTGGGATGACATCCTTCCTGGGTAATTCATCATTTCTCAAGATTTTCTTTGGTTAGGAATTCCACCATATAATCTACTAATATTTTTCTTTTGTAGATTTATTTTGTGTTATGTAGGTCATCGAGCTCACTAAAAATTGAATTTGTGTGCTCTTCTTCCTTCTCCATCAGTATCACACATCGGAGGTATCCTTAAATTCTCTCATATTTAGAGTTTCTTGTTTTCTAGCATATTATATCATTAAATTAGAACATGAGTGGAAAACTCATCAAATATTCTAGCACAGTTGATGCGACATACCTCCTCCTTTAGTAAGTTTGTTATTCATTTTTATTTTTTATTGTATATGTTATTTTCCTTTTTCCACTAACTCTTTAAGATGGAGTTCTTTGCTTGTGTTCTTGGGATTTCAAATACTTTCTCAACATGTATGTACTTTTGAAAAAGGGAAAGCGTTATCCAGGACATCTTATTTTTATTCTTATTTTCCTTTTATTGCATCATTATTCCCTTCCTTTTCTTTTATGTCCTCATCAAACGTCATATTTGGCTTTGGATATAGAAAGTACTCTTTAATTTTTTCTTGATCACATAGTTTAATTAGTTGGTAAAACTTTGCCTTTGCATTATTTTCAGACACAACCAAACCACATTTTTAATCTACACAATTAAAAAAATTCTACCCAGGTAGAGCTATTTGGATTTCATCACCTAATAAGGAATTTTTCATGGTGTTCTGGAGGTGTAATACATGTTTTGACTATTGGTATATCATTTAAGTGATAAACACCCTTATCGATGTAGTGCATGAAGTGCAGGGGTAGGCCTTTATCTCATATCACGTACCAATAATCATCCCAAATTTGGGCCTCACATATCTTTGGGTATATCAAAAACTCCATCCTCAAAAACACCAAAAACCATCCACTGATTTCCCATTTATCTAAGTTCCCTTTGAGCCTCTTACCTCTTCACATTCTATAAATAAACAAGATAAAAAAATTGTTGCTTGACATGTGTGTTACATTAATAGTTTGCATAGTATTTTTCTTGTTTATTTCATGCCCGTTGTTACTCATTCCCAAGATAAGATAATGGAACAATCAACCATTTCTAATGGAATCCCTACCTTAAACAACCCTTCACAACAAACATATTTACTTTCTCTTGCTTCTTCTACACCTTTGATCACCTCGACTTTTGTCTCCCAAACAACTATTCATATGCTTCCTCCTCATGAGCCTCATATGGTTAAAGGAAATCCCCATATCAAAACCAAACCTTTTTTCTACCATCACTCCATCCCTTTTAGACCAGCCACACCTCCATATACTACTTCCATGGGAGCACTTGAACCCCTCACTATACCTCGTGGATGCTTGGAATTTCAATAACTCTTTGATGGTAATCCCATTGCCTTGCATGACTATCTAGCTAACAAATCCACCATAATCCCTATTCATTGACCCCCTCTTCAGCGATTTTATATTTATCCCCCGCTATTCAAATCTACTGATGTCCTCACTTCTCAACTCGCCGCTTTTTTTCTTTTGGCCATGAAATATATCTCATTAGCCCAAAATAGCATGTCCCACATGAATATTCAATCATGATTCCTCAAACCCATCAGTCCACTAAGTTATTGGTGCTTATCCCACATAATCTATCATGAATCAATACCTCTGTGACCATCCCTACATCCTCTATTCCTATTCCCTCCACATATATGATTATCATAAATTCTCCCTCCCAAACCCTTCAAGATTCCAACACACCTCCTCCACCACTAAAGAAGCACTTTCAAATCTTGGTACCTCTTTTAATGTCCAACGTCTGTACAAATTTTTTTATCGCTAGCCAACCTCCACTGTGAAGTAAGTTACATCATATGTTTCCCAATTATTCCCTTCAAACATTTCATTTACCCTCAAAATTTGGTCCTTATAAACCTTTGAGGAAGCTTTTACTATGTATCATAAGTAATAAATACGCAACCTTAAGCAAGGCCATGTTAAAATACACTCTAATAAACCCAATATTGAATTCACAAAACCATTCACTCACAATAAAAAATATAAGAATGTGGAAAACACTATTGTGGTCAATACTTCCTCCCAATCAACATCTCATACCGACCCTCTGTAAAAAGAACCTTGACCACCTCCCAAATATACTCCTCTTGGTGAATCATACAACTCCATCTTTGACAAGAAAATGGTTATACATCTTATCCAACTTCCTGTCATCCACCATGTTGATGACTCACCTACTAAACCCACATAGTATCCTGAGGATCATTAATGCAAGTATATCAATTCCACGGCCATGACATCAAGAAATTTCCTACCTTTAATGATTTATTACAATGGCTTATTGATTGTGGGGACCTCCAATTAGACAGTCCAAATACTCCCCCTAATCAACCATTTGATGTTTTCAAACAACCATTTCTGAACTATCCACCAAGTAACAAACCTGATCCTCACACATCTCAAATGCCTAATTCCCATGCAAGAAACACCTTAATTCAAGATTCAACATCTATACCCAAATCTATTTCAACATATATACGCACATCTATAGACACTAAATCATGCACTTGGGTACATCTCTAGGTCCTAATCACATATTACTATTCATATGATTCTTAAGATAAAGAACTAGTAATTGACATCTATCTTTGGCCTCTGTTATGTTTTTTTGGTTTCCTTTTTGGTCTTGCACAACCCATAGCCCAATCTGATCTTTATTGGTTTATCATTATTGACTCTAAACACCAGCACCCAGCCAATATGCCATCACCTAGATGCCCTTGTCCCTTTTAGGTGCCTTGACTTCTTTATATCTTACTCGCCTCCTTTGTGCCCATTTTATCTTTTGGGAATTTTGTTTTCTTATGGTTCATCATTTTAGCTGTCAATTACGAAATTTAAACAAGGGAATCATATAAATATAAATATCTATGATCATAATAAAATACTAATCTCTAAGCATCTACTATCACCACCTAATGTTGCGTCCAAAGGCTTTCTAAGAGAATCAAGGCATCCATCTATCACTCATTTAAAGGACAAGGGACTGTATTTTTGCATACACATATACAAGGGGAAGTTCATTTTGACATCCAGACATCTATCTAAATTGCTACATCTATCTATTTTTCATTATCAAATGCATCTTGCACAAGAACTTCCTAAGGTGTGATTTTTACACACACGTACAACAAATACATGGATTCTGATATGTGGTGCAACATTTAGTCATAAGTTCACTCTATCCGGTGACCGTCGGGGTCAATCCAAATCCTCATTTTCATATTTTGATTTTTAGGATTTGATATGTTTTGGGTTTTTGTAGGATATCATTTGTTTTTCATGTTACATGTGAATTCTACAATCAACAAGTGACTTACAGGTGATCAACAGTGAAGGATAGTGACCATCTTGTAACACAATAAGAATCAATTTCTAACCATTTTTAATAGTCATAGGCAGTCAATAGAGGTCTTTAGTGCCTACGCATCCTTGAACCATTCTAGGAGCCTTGGTCCATGCTTATCCAATAATTGAAGAATTTTTTCAATGCAGTTGCGACAGTATCCTCCTCTAGTGTACCAGTTTTCCAGTCAAGCATACTTTGGGATTTAATGTGAAATTAGATAAGTCTTCTATTCCTTTTATTCTACATAGGGTTTTATATTTCCTTATATTATTTCTTATGTGAGATATGTTCCTTATTGTTTATCTATCTTATGTGACTCTCAAATAACATAGGGTATAATATTCTTCAATATTTGTTAAATAAACAACTATACCCTTATCTAGACCTACATCTACATCCACATCTACACCTACATCTATACCCACATCTACATCTAAATCCACATCCATATCTACATCATCTCTTTAAATCTCTACCAAACAGACATCTTCGGGCCTCAATTCCATCATAATCAATATCTCAATCCCATCCTTACCTCTAAAAAATGTAACTCCTATATCAACACATCTAAATTCTACAAAACCCATAAGCCCTTCTGATTCCACTAATGTTACTACTCAAGAATCATCCCCATATTCAATCATCACATATATAGCACAACCCATGTCCAAACCATCTGATCCCTCTTCTAAATATGGCTCTACTATGGAAATCATTTTTATCTTTTCCAAAGGTAAAACTTCATGACAAAAATCTAAGAACCTTTGGGCCCCCATTGGAAGATCCTTTGATCATCACAAAATTAGAGCTTCCCCCCTCCAAAGTTCCATGATTCCCAAAAACCTAATGTCCAACCATCCATCTTAGGCCCTCATCCATCCATTTTGGCACCATGTTCTACATTCAAATCTCAAATCACTACCAAATCCAAACTAAAATAACCTATTCCTATTTCCCAATTTAAATTTGAATAAGAGGTCCCTATAAAACCCCATAAGAGTAAAGAACCTCTTTTTCCTTCACCCTCCTCTCCTAAATCAAATCAATCCAAAATCCATGAGACTTCGTCCTCCAAAATATTTGTTGGGTCTTACACCTATCAAAAACTTTGAATCACATGGGTAGAATCCCATGTGGTTCTATTACAATGTAATTCACGTATTTCAACATGTCTTTAGGCATGAAACAAAGCAATGAAAGGATATTCAAATGATTATCAACAACTACATACAATAAGATGATCTTCTCATTGAGGAATACCACCCCCTCCTATCCAAAAACTCATCTACACCTAGGAACAACCCCAAAACTATATCTGTAACTTCCAAAGCCTTTTGACCTGGCCCTTCATCCACACCTTTAGTTACAAAATCAATATCAAATTTTAACCATTCTAAATAGGGCCCCCCTCCTTTTATTAATTCCATTAATTTTATCACTTGCTCTCCTCCCCATTATTCTTAACCATCGACAAAAAAGACACTAAGAGTTATCATCACTTCTCCTCCTAACTTTCCTATTTCATCTTCTTATTCATCTAAGGAAAAGGTATCTTTCATAACCTCTCCATGATCCCAAAAGCCTATTTTCCTATAACAAAGCATTATGAAAAAACTGCATCAAGACCCCCTCAAAATGTTCCTTTATGAGTTTATCTAAAGATCCCCTCAATGTCGAAAGGATCTCATTAAAGCTTTAGTATAGATCCCAATCACAACCAATGATTCCTAACCTTTTGTGGACCTTGTTGGAGTTCTTAAAGATTCTACCGCTATTTCCTTCAATTATTATGAGATCCCCATCATCCACTCTTTATCACTGTTCATATAAATTACACCTTCATCAGATGATCCATGATTGATAACAGTAACAACATTGACATTAATTCTTCCCACACATTCACTCAATTCAAGCTTAATGACACCATTTTCACCTAGTCACCTACAGTCCTTTGATCCTTTAACAACACTACTACCTCTAGATTTTGAATGGTCATCTTTCCTATCCGCATTGGTGAGAAACTCCTTCATGAACTCTTCTACATTGTAGAAGTGGAATTCATGTACAACATATTTCTTAAAAGCTCATGGATTCATGTTATTTTTTGAGTCTCATTCACCCTTCATTGTTTTCTTAATTATGAATATAAGGGGGAAAATCTAAACACTCCCCATCAATCTTCCTCCTTTCACAGAATGTCATATTACCTACAGGGCAAACAACATGCTCGTCCCCAACTAAGACTCATCTTTTGAATCTTACATTAGTTCTTCTATATACCCACATCTAATCTTCCAAATGATGAATCCTTCAACACCATGAAATTACATTTCTCACTGGGTGAGTATCAACTCCTTTCTCTTAATGATCTACCCATAATTAATCAATTTGGTAGACCCAAAAAATCTCGAATGTACTAATATATTGCTTGGGCTATTATTTCCTTTGGCCCACCTAACTCGAAGACTAATCTTGTCTATGGTGGCATCGATTGCCCTTATTCCCATGCTAATGATCAAGCCCACTCTAAGATATACACCAATATCTTTGACTTCTTTTACAACAAATATTTCACCTACACTTATCTCCACCACTATGTTTAGAAGGGATTTGGTATCAAACGCTATGAATAAGGTATGCATGATCTTGTCCTTCATAAATCTCGAAACCTTACAATGAGTACTAATTAGGATTAAAAAATTACCCTATTAACTCTATTCCACTCACCTATTTTGAATGCCCCATGATGGTACAAGGGCTATACACCTTTACTCAATGATATACAACATTCTTCTTTGTTCGTCATTCATAATCACTCACCTTTACCATGAATTATTTATGGATTTAGCATTTTTACATTAGTAGTGTTTCTCAACATACCTTACCTAAGTACCTCCATCTTCTTAAAGGGGTTATGCATGCAAAAAATTCTCAAAACACCATTATTTATATGCATTCCTCATAAACCTTGCTTTTGATATGTATTATAGAGATGAAAACAAGAAACATCTACCCTCACCTCTTGATTTATGGTTCCACTATTCTTTGGCATGTCAACACACTATAATATGTTGCATTACCCATTTCAAGCATTAATATTTCAACTAAATATCCCATGTCCTATCTCCTTCATGAAGTATCCCTACTTTCTAGTTATGTCCAACTAGGCCATAATAGTCCATATGCCCCAAAATTTTATATAAACCCCTGAGTCATCTATAATACCCTTACAACCTTTTTTCTAACCTAAGATAAGATGTTTAGTCCCTTTATATAGTCATGCCCTTGGATTTCCTGATATTTCTTTCATTAGCCCTTATTGATCTATTAGGTCATCAAACATACAAACCGTGTCGAATATCTAATTTCCATGAAACAACCTTAATTTTTATTTATTTATTTATATACCCTTTATACGGTTCTTACATGTGCCCAAATATCATTACCTATAACTATGTACGGAATTATACCTCCATTGGCATGTATTGTGCAAATTAAGCCTATTTAGGCTCCTTTATATGACAATAGATGTTTATTAATGGAGACTCACTTGATTTGCATTGGATCCATCACTCCAATACTTCTAATAAGGTGATTATCAACTCTGGTGTCTTGAGTCCTTGATTGATTCAGCATGCAGTCCTTTTCCTCTTATTTTCTATGCACGGTCATAACTATAGTAACTTGTATTCCTCCTCCACATGTGAAAATTTGAAGGAGATATTTTTTAAAATATTAGAACATTCCTAGACATAGTTTTTCACAAAATTTTCATGGAATTTTACTAGATAGAATTTAAATCGTGCAAATCCTTAGTTTGGGCCTGAGAGCAAGGAATTAAAGCTACAGGGTAGAATTCAATGTTTTAAGAGTAAAGAAAATTCTAGGAGTCTACTCTTACCTCCCTTCCACTCCTCATAAAATAAAATATTCAAAGAATGCATTTTTAATATGATTGTCTCATTTGAAATCTCAGTCAGAAATATTGTCTTCAATATACAATCTTATATAAATTACAAGAGCATATAAAGCAGAGGGCAATTCCTGTAAAGTTCAATCATTCTCCTTCATTATTTCTTAATAATGGTGTTACATCACAAAATCCCCATTATGACATGTCAATCCTTTATCATATGAGTGTTATTTCCCAATTAGAACTAAACCAAACTCCTTATTCTAGTGCAACTAATACTAAATTTGTCTCTACGAGACTTTCAAACTTGTAAATAGATCCCAACATTATAGAACCAACCTAGCACATGCTTGCAAACCTTTCATACACATTTACATGACTAATATGGATTAATTTATCCTATATTCACCTTAAATAGACAATTTACCCTTTTACCAGGCCTATTTATCTCTAACTACAATGATTACATGCATATTTGAACTTGTACAAATCCATTATGGAGGGAAAATTCCCTTGATAATATACCTAGACTCTTTAAATACTTGATCACCTATGATACTCCTACATCACATGAACATAGATCCATCACCTACTTCCTCATCTAATGATCCCATGGACATGGATGGTATTGTGTCCCTTCTTCCTAACTTATTCTAATCTCTATGATCACTATGGGACCAGTCACCTATCAGGATGAAGGTGAAACTATGTCCCTTCAACTCAAATTCCCCAACATGGTAGAGGGGGAATCCTCTATCTTCGAATTTATTCAATGTAGTGATGATGAATCTATCCTTTCCTAGATGGAAATGGAAGATTCTCATATACATAAGGCCTTACCTTTGGATATGTCCACTCATTTTAACAAATCGGTCATTGATGTCAACATAGGGAATTTGCAAGAGATCCACATCCTCAAAGTCAGTGAATCTCTTTATCCATGAGAGGTATAAGCCTCGATTGATTTCTTCTCCAATCATAGTTATGATGTTACATGGTTATACATTGACATGATAGGCCTTGATCCTAGTATCTTAAACTATAATATCTTCACCATCCTTAATGCTAGTATAATTAAGTAGAAGATACGTCATATGAATCCTTGTGTATCCCTCCTCATTAAAGAAGAATTACAATATCTTCTTACATCTAACATCATCCAACCCATCGATTATCCTCAATGGGTTTCAAAAATCAAACCCTTAGCTAAAGCCTCTCGAAAAATTTGCATATCCATAAAATTTGAAGACTTAAAACTCACTTATCCCAAAGATGATTTCCCCTTCTTAACATCGATCAGCTCATCAACCTAGCCATTGGCCATGAAATGATTTCTCTTATGGATGGATTTTTGGTTACAATCAAATCCTTATTGCACCAAAAGACCAATATAATACATCCTTTATCAACCCTTGGGGAACATCTTATTACCAAATTATGTGCTTTGGTTTGAAATATGTAAGATCCATATATCGACATTTTATGACTTATCTTTTCCATGATCTCATCCAAAAAACCATAGAGGATTGTTTCGACAACCTATTGGCTAAATCTAAGCACTGACAGGACCATCTTACTGTTATTGAAATAATATTTTTGTGCCTTATCTAATACTTCCTTCACCTTAATTTCACCAAGTGCATGTTTTGAGTTATATATGGAAAAATCCTTAACTTTATTATTTCCATTAGGGGTATTTAAATTGACCCCACCAAGATCAAGGACATCCTTGAAATTCCTCGTCCTATCAATCTAAAGCATCATCATAGTCTCCAAGGCTGATTTTAATCAATCTGTCACTTTATCTCAAAAATTTCTTATTATTTCTATCCTTTGCATCATATACTTTGAAAAGACATCCACTTTAAGTGTGATAGTAATTGTCAAATATATTTTGATGAACTTAATCAATATGCTCTATTGTCTCTTATTCTCACACCTCTATGGGACTGGGAGCCATTATATCTCTACAGCTCTGCCACCAACCATGATCTAGGTGCCACGTTGGCACACTATAATGAGCAAGATATGGAGCAGTTTGTCTAGTATATCAACCACACTCTTCATGACTATGAAACCATCTACACCAAAGCTGAAAAATTATGTTACGCTCTTTACTTTATAACTTCCATGATTCACCACTACAATTTCAATCACAAAACACACATCATTACTAGCATTAACCACCTTAAAACCATGCATTCCAAACCATGTCACAATTATTTCATCACTCGATGACATGTTCTCATGATTTATTTTGAACTGTATTTCATCTCCCAAA
The DNA here is from genome assembly GCA_019776745.2 of Taxus chinensis. Taxonomy (NCBI): domain Eukaryota; kingdom Viridiplantae; phylum Streptophyta; class Pinopsida; order Cupressales; family Taxaceae; genus Taxus; species Taxus chinensis. The sequence continues at coordinate 221,437,559 of CM034147.1, forward strand.
AATCAATCAAGGTCCAGGCTATTGTTGATCAACTCGTTGAAGTGCATCTTTCTGATAATCAACTCCCCCACAAGTAATTTCATTATAATCCCATTAACACAATCGATCTTGAGTATTCTCCCCTTAGAATTAAATCGGTATTCAATGGTTATTAAGTGTCGACGAGGTGTAAATTTTGACATCATCATTATTCCTCTTTCAAGGACTCCCATCCCCGTTTCCTAAAACCTTGACTTATAATGTACCAATAACATGGTTGAGTATGAATCCCTTATCCTACGTATCAAGACCATTATCATGTTAAGCATCCAAATCCCTGACATATATGGTGATTCCAAACTTAACATCAAACAAATCAAGGGATTTTATCAATGTAATAAAAAATTTCTCTAAAAATACAAGGACATCATCAATTTTCTCCTCAAATCCTTTGATCAATGCACTATCCAAATTGTTCCTCATTTATCCAACCAATTTACAGAGACCATGGAATCCCTTTCATCACTCATCCCTTTGAAATGGAAAAATCCAATTGTTTTTATACATCACCTTGATCAAACATCCCATAGCAATGATCTTCCTTCTATCAATCTTTTCGAAACAAACCAATGTGATCTCTGCTATACCTAGTTATTCAATTATCTCTCTAAATCCAAAACCCTTGTGACCTATCCAAAAATTGTAGGAGGTCATTCCTTCAACCTGCCAACTACTATGATATCCTTGGTAGCATCCTCTATAAACATGGATTTGATGGTATTTTACTGCAATACCTTAAAACCCATGAATCTATTTGAGCCATACAAGAAGTCCATTATGGCATCTATGGTGGAAACTTTAGCGGTTTGTTCATCATCAAATGGTTTCTTCTGATGGGTTACTGTTGGCCCACCCTTAACCAAGACTATTTTGAATATGTTAAGAAGTGTTTTAAATGCCAATAACATTCCAATCTCATCCATATCCCTAGCAAGGCTTTGTAACTGGCTCAATATCTATGGTCTTTCTCACAATGGGGGATCGACTTCATTGGTCTCATTAATCCACGTTCTTCTCAATTTCATCATTCCATCCTCTTAGCTACCTAATATTTCACTAAATGGATTGAATCCATTACACTCGCGTCAAGAAAAGCTAACAAAATTATCAAATTTATGTATCAACACATCACATATTGCTTTAGTATTCCTCACAATATCACAATGGAAAATGGAGATTCCTTTGAAAATAAATATATTAAGAAGCTTAATGAAAACTTAAATATCTATCTTTGCATCTCTTCTCGATACTATCTGCAAGAAAACAATCATTTTGAATCTACTAATAAAACTCTCTACAACATTCTTGCCAAGACTGTCAATAATGTGGGTCGGGATTGGAACCTTCATATCCCCTTCACTCTTTGGGATTATCAGACTAGCATTCACACTTGTATGGGTATTTCTCCCTTATCTCTTTTCTACAACTCTGAATTCTTACTCCCTCTTGAAATTGAAATCCCATATTTGTGTGTTTATCTTTTCGAATTCATCTCTAATGAGGAATATCGCCAAGAGCATCTAGCATAAATTTAATTGTTATACAAACGTCACTTAATATCCCTCAACCATAATCACATATATAAATAACGTGTCAAATGTAATTACTAAAAAAAAAAACATCAAAGAATGTGTTTTTAACATTAGTGACCTTTTCTTAAAAGAAAACTACAATTTCACTACTCTAGAAAGGAGCCAACGTGGGAAGTTTTCTCCTAACTTTATTGGACCATAAATTATCACTCATAAGTATAGGTCTAAGGTTTACTGCTTCACCTTCTTCGATTGTAAACCTTAAATGAAACCTCTCAATGCCTTCCACTTTTGGCTTTACTATTTCTAACACACATACTAGTATGTCATTAGTCGCATTAACGATCTCATTTTAATCATTATCCTTCTCCATTTTCTATATAATGATTTGGAATCATTCCATCAATATCCTATTTATGACCTTGAATATGAGCCCCAAAAATCTTCTCATAACATATTTCTTTTTGACAAGTTCCTCCTTTCAGGTGGGAATCCCAAAATCATTACATTCATCTCCTTCTTACATACATATTGGAACCATTCTAAGGGTCCATATGTGTATCTTGTACACATTATTTCCCCTCCCCAAGTACAATACTAGGATATCCTCATCTCCACTATAAAATAAAAGATCATGGATGCTCATGCAAAGCTATAATATCCCAAATACGGACTACTCCCTCTAAGGACATATGTGTAAATAAAGTCAATATTATCCAAATTATATATTGATCCCTTGAAGGATGGTTGTCACGTATTTTATCCTACCATCTAAAGTAAAAACATACAAATCCAAATAAAAAAATCTCATTTGTAGACCACTCCCTCAAAGGATGGATACTTTATTATATCATGACACTAAAATCTTCCCACATTGATAACCCTTCAAAATATCATAAAAAAATTTCTTCATCCAAAATAAATCATCCTAGGAAATATTACCACATCTATCAACTTTCCCATCATAATACATTTTCCCACATTGATCGGTTTGCACAATAATCCTAAGAGTTGGGGCATACACCTTCGACAAGCACCTAAGGAGAACCTATTTTCCCCCATAAAAGATAGAATTAAAATCCTTTTAATGTCTACAGTAGGGATATAGGCACACCTTCCATGTTCCCCCTGTGATCTTACATGCGACTAAATATTGGTAATTGTGTGTTAACAACTACCATATGGCTCTAGCATTTTTTGTTATCCTATTATATCATACCCACCCATGTTGAAAACAGAATCCCATTCTAATATATGTTATAATCTATCACATCCACTCTAATCCAATCATAGCATCTCATCTCATATCTAATAAAGTTAACACATCTATATCTAGATCGCATCAACATAATTTTTAAATATAATCACATCATTACCATATCTAATCTAACATCTAAATCCATCACGTCATTTATATATCAAGTTTAATATCTACATCGATCATGTCAATTACACATCTAATCTAATACAAACATCATATAAATTAATCAATACATCACATCATAATATCTATATCTATCAAATCATTTTCACAACCATAAAATACTCAACATAACATAATCATAGTCCATCACGTGCATCTAATCTACTCATCCACATGTCGCAACACATATGAGACTCAAGAAAAATCATATATATACACCATATCATCTGAATGTTTGTACATTAGTGATAGGCCTTGACTAGGATTTATCTACATCAAAATCAATACATCACATCATAACATAGATATCTATTAAATCATATTCACATCCATAATATACTCAACATAATTTAATAATACATATCTTGTAGCAAATTCTTGATCATATTCAAATGCCCACTCCATGGCCATCTCTTTTTTCCCCTTCAGGTTACCATATCGAGCATCTTAAACCCACCTTTAGTGGCCATATTTCCATTTCCATCCCACCAAGATGCATAATTTCTCACTTCCTCATATTTGAAGGACATTGTATACTCTTTTTCCCTACTTTATTGCTTGACATTCTTTCATACCTTTGTCTTGGACATGTTAACATTTTGTGCAGACTATTTATGTTTGTAATTGACCCATTGGTCTTAAAACTTACACATTCATTTAAGATTATTCACATTGGATTACCTCCATATTTCAATGATCTTTTCAAACTCATGGGTCCGTAAGACATTAATTTCACCTCCGTTGATGCCATGTTATGTTCTCTACCGATGTGTTTCCAATATTAATACCATATTTATTTTCATTTATTCCCTCCTTCTTGTGATGGTCATATCACTACCCACTTGGGGCATATTTTCTCATCCTTATACCATTTATTCTCTTCCTCTGTATATCTCTATCAACCTAGAAATCAATTTTATTTGTGTTATTGATCCTTAGTTTAAAGGAGATCACCTCAACCATCTTATATCACTTCTAGTTTCTGTCTCCTGACTTGTCTAACACAAACCAATTTACAAAAGGGGGAAAATGTAGAAACCTAAATTTGGTTCACTAGCCCCCATCTTGCATTTTCTCCCCTCTTCATCGTCATTATGCATACTCACACCCATGTCCCTATCCAAAATCCCATTTCTCTTCTCAATAAAATTTATTTTCCCTAATTTATATATTCCTATTTTAATCCCATTATTTCATTCCCCCCAATTACTCTTATCATCCCTAAACACATATATTATCTTAACTACATCGCTAAATCTCTCATTTATCCTTTATATAATAATCACCTTCTTGTATTTAATATTTTCAACCATCTAACCACCATTTCTCATCCATATTCAACCCAAATCACTTAATCAAATTATAGGCCTAATCTAACCCTAATGGAGCCTCATCCCTAACGTTATGTGCCATCTGTATAAGGAAAATCAATGGTTCTCTATGGTTAATGCTGACCCTATCGGTCATTGGTGACCATCTAAATGCACTATCAACCCCCTTTCCAGGAGGACGAAACTTTATATATTTGACTTGTAGTGAACATTTGTAGGTTTCATGTCTTCTTGTGAACTTCCATCAACCTCTTGAAGCCATATTTGAGCCCTTGTCAGCCAGTTTTTACATATCTGAAGCTTGGATATTATTAGAGCACCTATCTTATTTCATCACTTCTTAATCATCCATTTACAATACCATTCATCATCTTTGAGATCTACAACTACATCACCCACCATTGTTTCCTTCTCATAATCTATTTATCATCCTTTAACCCTAAATCAACCTCTTTTATCATTGATTATTTCTTGGTCACCGTCAACCTTGTATGTCTCAACTTATTTTATGCATCTTGACCCTTCTTCCATCAATTTCTCAGTGCATGCAACATTAATAACCTTTTTTCTATGTATTCTTCTTATCTGAAACCTTGAGATCTTGGTTTTATATTAAAAAACAATTCAACTATCTTGGTTCTTAATTGACCCCTATCTAGTTTTCATTTCTTATCTCAATTTATCAATGCATCATTTATCTTATTTCTATTTTAGCATATCTTAAAACATTTTCATTCATATTATCTCCTTCATGTTATTTATTCACTATTTCCAATCAATTTTATAAACAATTGGGCTTACATCTTTCCAAGGAAGTTCATTACTTCTCAGGACTGGCTTTGCTCACGTATTCCACCATATAATCTACTAATACTTTTCTTGTGTAGTTGTCCTTTGTGTTGTGTAAGACATTGAGCTCATTAAAAAAATTATTTATGCAATTGTCTTCCATATCCATCACTATCACACATCGAATGTATCATTAAACTCTCCCATATTTGAATTTTATTTTTTTAGCATATTATTGCATTGAATTGGAACAGGAGTAGAAAACCCATCAAACAAAAAGTAAAAATGAAACCTTTGTTCTTTCTCTATGTTACCTGTATGAAAATGATAAAAATTTAACCTATAGTATTCTCTATATTTAGATTTATGAGAATGGTTAGAATGATCATATGCCCATTCTCATACATTTAAATATTCACATAGTTGTAAAAGAAAAAGAATAAAGGTTACATTTCTACTTCGTATATAGATATAATTTGCATATAATTTACATATAGATATATGGTTTTAATATAGTTAAAATAGAGAAAGGATATATATTTACATTTAAATAACTTTTACTTTGAATATAGTTTGACCATTGAGATGTATTTTCTTTATATAGATTCATCCTTGATATATTATGTTCTTTTATATTACTTTTTTGAAAATCGTATGAATGGGAAGATGCCCATTCTCATATTCAATAGAGATGAAGAATGGAGTATAAATTTTAGCTCTCATAAACATAACTCATTTAATTAGACATATATAAATATTTGAGTTGAGTATTTCAAGTATTCTTTGTGTAAATTATATGTAGAAGAATAATTTGAATGGATAGATGCCCATTCTATGCAAATTAAAAATGTTACCTCTATTCTTCCTCTATATTAACTGTATGAGAATGGGAATATGTCTATTCTAAGTATTATAATTAAGAAAATATAGAGAAACTATAGAGGTTACATTTTTAATATATATATATATATATATATATATAGATATATATATATATATATATATATATAGTTTATATATGATTTTGCAATTCAAATATATTTCCTTGATATATATCGATATATTATTTCTTCATATTGGTTGTATGAGAATGGGTTTATGACCATTCTAGCCATTTTCATAAAAGAAAATATAGATAAAGAATAAAATTTATGTTTTATCATTTTCATATAGGAAACATAGAGGAAGAATAGAGGTTTATATTTTTGCTTTTCATATAGTTTCAGCAATTGAATATATTTCCTTGATATAGATGCATCTATTTTTCTACATGTATTACATGTATGAGAATGGTAATCTATGCATTATGAGAATATTATGAATGGATATATTCCCATTATATGAAAAATTAAAATGTAACATGTATTATTTCTCCATATTAACTGTATAAAAATTTGAATATTCCTATTCAAACCACTCTCATAAATGGAAATCAAGGAAAATTTTAAGGGTCCCTCCGAAAAAAGCTTTAGAAAATATTTGGCAAATATGGGAAAATTAGCTTTCGCGGGAGTGGAGAATATCAAGACATCACCAAATCAATATTAAATACTACCGGACTGTATTTTTTTATATGGTATCGATTAGTAGTATATTTTTATGCTACTAGATGACAATATTTAGTATTCTATCATCTGATAGCATAAAAAATGCTACCAGCAGATAGCATTTTATGTTACCTGCTGACATCATAATTATATACTATCATCCAGTAGCATAAAAATGTTTTCATCCGGTAGCATTTTATATGCTACCAGCCGACAACATACTATATGATGTCATCCGGTAGCATAAAAATATTCTATTTAATGACTATATTCAAGTGATTCAAAGAATTTCTCTTTCATGGGAATGGCGAATTGACCCTTATAATTAACTTGTACCCAGAAATTTTTGGTGAACTGGTCCTAGTTTGTACCCTAAATATTCGCCAATTTCAAATTTAAAAAATTGGAATATTCATGAATTAACGAATATTCGACACTAAAATTTTCCCCAAGGAAATATAGAGGTAACATAGAGGAAGAATAGAGGCTTACATTTCTATTTTTAGCATAATTTCACCATTCAAATGTATTTCCTTAATATAGATATGTCTATTATTTTATCATATTGGTTATATGAGAATGGGAATCTTCCTATTCTAAGAGTATTTGGAATACAGAGATGCCCATTATATGGAAAGTAAAAATGTAGTGTTTATTATTCCTCCATAGTAACTTTATGAGAATATGAATGTTCTCATTCTAAGCATTCTCATAAATGAAAATATAGAGAAAGAATCAAGTTTAGGTTTGATCATTTTCATACATGAAACATAGAGAAAGAATGGAAGTTTACATTTTATACAATTTTACTTTGCATATAGATTCACTATTTGGATATTCTTTCTTGATATAAATGCATATATTATTTTTTCATATTTTTTATATGTGAATGGGCATCTACCCATTCTAAGAATATTTTGAATGGACCGATGCACATTATATGGAAATAAAAAATGTAACCTTTATTATTAATCGATATTAAATGCATGAGATTGAGCATATGCCCATTCTATCCATTCTCATAAAGGAAAATATAGAGAAGTAATAAATTTTAGGTGTTATCATTTTCCAATAGGAAACATAGATGAAGAATAGAGGTTTACATGTTTTAGTTTCTTATTTTTTGTATAGTTTCACCAATCAAATATATTTCCTTGATATATAAGCATCTATTATTTCTTCTTATTGGTTTTAAAATCACGGATATCTTCACATTTTGAGAATGATTTGAATGCAAATATTCCCATTCGATGAAAAGTAAAAAATAACCTTTATTCTTCCTCCATATTAATTAGATGAGAATGGGAATATGTCGATTCTAACCATGCTCATAAAATAAAATATACATAAAGAATAAAGTTAATGTTTTATCCTTTTTATACATGCAACATAGAAGAAGAATAGAGGTTACTATTTTATGTTGTATATAATGGAAAGCTACCCATTCTCGTAGCATTTAAAGTTTCACCATTTAGATATATTTCCTTGATATATATGCATCTATTCTTTCTTCATATTGGCTATTTGAGAATAGGAAACTGCCCAGGAATATTTGGAATAGGGAAATGTCCATTCTATGGAAATTAAAAGTGTAACCATTATTCTTCCTCCATTTTCATAAGGTAAAATATAGAGTAGAATGGAAAATGAATTATGGAGAGAAAAATAAAGGAAAAGTGTAACCATTCTTATAAATGAAAATATATAGAATGAATTATAGAGTGTAAAATAAATATAGAGAAATAAACTATGAGAGAAAAATAAAGGAAAAGTGTAACCATTCTTATAAATGAAAATATATAGAATGAATTATAGAGTGTAAAATAAATATAGAGAAATAAACTATGTCATGGATGAATCTATATCATTATATAATTCATTCTCTATACTTGTTGTTATGTGATTGTTTAGAATGGGCATATGCCCATTCAAATACAATTAATATTTGCATAGATGTAAAACAATAGAGAAATAATATACCCTTCTCATAAAACCAATATAAAGGAAGAAACTATATAAAGGATTATTATATATCATTATATAATTCATTATCTATAGCATCTTATGGTTATAATGGGCATATATATATTCTCACATAGTTAATATTCAAATAATTATAAAATAATAGAGGAAGAATAGAGGTTACATTTTATCATTTTCATGCAGGCACGTAAAGGAAAAATAGAAGTTTCCATTTTAAATTTTTTACTTTGCATATATTTTCACCATTCATATTTATTTTCTTGATATATATGAATCTATTCTTTCTTCATATTAGTTGTATGATAATGGGCATCTTCTGATCTAATAATAATTGGTATGGACATATGCCCATTCTATACAAAGTAAAAATGTAACCTATAATCTTCCTACATATTAACTATATGAGAATGGGCATATGCTCATTCTAACCATTCTCATGCAGAAAACTATAGAAAAATAATAAATTTTATGTTTTATCGTTTTTATAAAGGCGGCATAGAGGGAATAGAGTGTTTATAATTTTACATTATTTCTTCACAAATAGTTTCACCATTCAGATATATTTTCTTGATATAGATGCATAGATTATTTATTCATATTGGATATACACGAATGGACATCTTATCATTCAGAAAAATATTTCGAATTGACATCTTCTCATTCAAATAATATTTGGGATGGACATGTGTATTCTATGAAAAGTAAAAATATAACAAGAATTAGCATATGCCAATTCTAACTGTTCTCATAAAAGCAAATATAGAGAATGAGTTATAGAGTTTATGTTTTATCATTTTTCTACAAGAAACATAGTTGAATAATAAAGGTTAAATTTTTATGTTGTATAGAATGGGAAGATTCTCATTCTTATAGGGTTTTAAGTTTCACCATTCAGATATATATATATATATATATATATATATATATGTGTGTGTGTGTGTGTGTGTGTGTGTGTGTGTGTGTGTATATATATATATATGTATATGCATCTTTTCTTCTTCATTACGACAGTATGAGAATGGGTAGCTGCCCACTCTGAGAATATTTGGAATAGGAAAATGTCCATCCTATGCAAAGTAAAAGTGTAACCTCTATTCTTCCTCCATATTACCTATATGAGAATGCCCATATGCCCATTGTAAGAATTATCATATAGGTAAATATAGAGAAAGAATATATTTTATATTTTATTATTTTCATACATGAAATATAGATGAAGAATAGAGGTTACATTTCTATGTTGTATAGAAGAGGTAGCTGCCAATTCTCATAGGATTTTAAACACACATAAAATGGGAAGTTGCAATCTTATTTTGGATAGAATGGGAATCTTCCTATTCCAAATATTCTCAAAATGGCCATATGCCCATTCTCATAAAGATATTATGAAGATATAATGAATTTACATATATCAAGGAAGTATAGATACATGATAAAACAATATGCAAAGTAAAACCTATCAAAATATAAACATATATTCTTCCTCTATATTTCTTGTATTAAAACTATATATCTATATGCAAAGTAAAAATGTAAACTCTATTCTTCATCTATGTTACATGTATGAAAATGATATAATTTAACCTCTATTCTTCCTCTATATTAACTGTATGTTAATGGGTGTATGCCTCTATATTATCTATGTGAGAATGGCTTTATGCCTCTATATTAGCTATATGAGAATGGCTATATGCCTCTATATTATCTGTATGAGAATGGGTACATGCACTGTAGACAACATAGAGGAATAATAGATGTTACATTTTTATGTTGTATAGAATGGGTAGCTAGCCATTATCATAGGATGTTAATTTATTGAATGGGAATATGACCATTTAAAACATTCTCCTAGAGACAATATAGAGGAGTAATCCATGCAATTTATTATTATTAATCATGATATTATTATTCTTATTATCCTTTATCAAATATTAACAACAATTTATTATTATTATTATTATTATTATTATATATTAATAAAATAATAAGTATGCTTATTATTTTTGTTAATTAGATATTACCTAATAATATTTATCTAGAATGTTAATAGTATTTGTTAATAACCATTTTTAGCAAATGTTTACAAATATTTTATTTAACATTTAAGTATTATTCATGTATAAGTGTTATTATTTATTACATAGTATGTATTATTATTATTTTGTAATTAATTGTGATTATTATTACTACTTATTTATATATATTTTATTTTTATTATTGTTAAGTACTATTATATATTATTTATTACTATTGGATATTATTAATAATATTAAACTTTTTAAATAAAGTAATTAGTAATTTATTAATAATAGTATTTGATAGGATATGATTAATTATTACTGTTATCATTAGTGCCATCTATCTTAAATGGAAAATAATATTTCTTATAAGTAATTAAATTCATATTAAATGTGTTCATTACTAATTTCATAAAAGTTCAATTTGCATTAGAATTAAAAACTAATATGGTTCTCAATAAAAATAATAAGTAATTATTTTATGAGTTTAACTTTATATTTTGGTGGCATAATTTTAAAATTTTTATAAATTCACATTTCTTATCTCACAAGTTTTTATTATGGAAGACTTAAATTTCCTTTTCATTTTGGTAGCAACTATTAATATGACATGCATTTTCAAATTATTAAGAAATCATGTTTTGTAGTTGTGCAACATCTATTATGGGAGAATTTTTAAAAATTTAAAAATCTCATGCTTTGTTTTTGGGAGGTAATTGTTAATGGTCATGTACATTATATATTTTATTTTATTTTGAATCATCTGGGTTTCATTTCTTTATTCACTTATGACCAAATGTTTTAGGTCAATCATATTATTCTAATAGGAACATCATTCCCAGGTTTATCTATATTTAAAGGAAAAGATACAACTATAGATAAGTATATTCCATGGATATTTCATAATTTTCTCCTAAAAAAAATTCTAGGTTTTTCTCTAATTTTTTTTTTTTTTTTTTTCACTTCTAATGACCAAAAAAACCACAAACGAGAACTTTTATTTTAAATAGAAGTGAAAAATGTTGTTTTCCTTTAAATACTTAAACTTAACTACAAAAAACAATACAAAGAAAAGAGTATTTTAGATTGAATGAGATAATGGATACAATAAGTAATTGTGTATGGTGTTTGGAATATTTTCTATATAATGAGTACTTTTTTTTCCCTTTCTCTGTTTCTCTGTAACTATTTTATCTGTCACCACAAATTTCATTTGTGGAAACAATTTATTTGAAACTAATTTTTCTTACTATTTTTTCCCTTTTTCTATTTTTCTCTAACTATTTTTTCTATCACTGCAGCTTTAATTTGTGGAAAAATATATTTGAAACTGAAACTTTTTATTTCTCATTTGTCTCCAAAATAGGGACTACATAAAAGAAAAATTTCATACTAAAAATTTCCTCTTCTAGACCTCCAAATTACCCTAATCTTGGTATCAAATCAAAGAAATTCCTTCCTCTTTCACTACAACAATTTTCTTATTTTATTCCCCATTAAACAATTAACAAGGTTAGTTCAATAAAATTGGTAAGTTTCTTCTTATCCTCATTCTAAATTAAATATTAGATAATATATATGAAATAGCAAATGATTATGCTTATTAGGAAAAAAATTTATACCCCCTAAAAAATCAGATATTACTTGGTAAATTTTTTTAAATGACTTTCAAAATCATGGAAAATATGAAGGAAATAGGTTTCAAACATTTTGGCTAATTATTTGTAATAGTGTCAGCAAGTAGCAAATGTCAACTGACAGTATATGATATCAGCCAGCAACATATGTAATTTTCTAGAAATCATTTTCTGACAATAGAAGTTAAAATGGTCATCTCAACAATAAATTTTTCTTCAAAAATAATGGAATGAAAAACAAATATAATAAAAAGTGACTTTTTGTGAAAAAACATTGGTTTCACTAGCTTTTATGGGAAAAATATTTTTTTAAAATTTTTTGATGTTAAAAGTAAACATGATCATCTCTATGAGAAATTTATACATGTAAAATATGGCATACACACCAAAATTTCCATTCTTTTTTTCCTCCTTTTACTACATCACTCAAAAATATGTCACCATCTGGTAGCTGCACAAAAAAAAAATTATAATTTTTCTCTACTTTTCTTATGGTTAATATTCTACCGACTGGCATCATACATTATGCTATTAGTCTGCAATGGCTAGCAGAATAAATGTATTCTACCAGATAGTAGCATACATTATGGTGTTGATTGGTAGTATATATTTATACTACCTGCAGTAGATGACAGCATAAATATATGCTACTAGTTGGTAGTAGAAATTATGGTGCCAACTGGCAACATATATTACTATCGGCTGACTCAATAATATTTGATATCAATTGGTATCATATAATTACACTGCAAGCGGGTAGCATATATTATGAAAAAGACAATTCAGTGTTTTTTAAAACAATTTTCTACTGGTTGATAGCGTAGTGTATGTTGTTGGTTGGTAGCATTTCTAACATTTTGTAATGTATGTAACTTCAAAATAATAACATATTAATATTTAAAATACCTTTAATGTTAAAGGGTTATAATATGCATTCCATCTTGATCGTCAATTCCCACAGGACCGTGCGGGAAAAGGTAAAGGAATTGTGAAGAAAATTTGATGTGTACTTGATAATATATATGAAGGAAACTCTTATAAATTTCAATTATGTGCCAATGGTGATTTGAATTAAAACATTCATTTATTGGTGTAAACACTAGGTGAATAGACCCCTAAAAGTTACTTGAACCCCGAAAAATATAGGCAACCCACTCCAAATCCCTACACCTAAAATTTTAACCAACAAATATTTAAAAAACCAAAATATTCATGAATTAAATCATATTTTCCACTAAAACTTAATCTAATTCTTATTCCTCATTATAGATTTCAAATAAAATAATCAATATATTTTAATTCTCCTAGCTACATATATATCAAGACAAAAGGTTACATTTTTTGTATAGAATGGGAAGATCCTCATTTTAATTAGTCTTACAAAACATTAAAATAAGTTTAAAACATAAAATAATTATATTCAATGCATTAGAATGACAAATAATAAAGTGAACCATTAATGTATATTTCATTTTTAATTTTATTAACTATTCTATTATGATCTCATATATATGGACCTACTTAAATGTTTATAGAGCTATTAGAATTCTAAACAATTTTTTTAATTATTTATGATACATATATCTTTTACAAGTATATTACCACTCGCGTGCTAAACTCATAGGATTTATAGATGTATTAAAAGTGATTAAATTCAATATTGCATGTATTATGTATATGAGAATGTTAACAATTCCTCTATATTAATTATATAATTAGTCTTACAAAACATTAAAATAAGTTTAAAACATAAAATAATTATATTCAATGCATTAGAATGACAAATAATAAAGTGAACCATTAATGTATATTTCATTTTTAATTTTATTAACTATTCTATTATGATCTCATATATATGGACCTACTTAAATGTTTATCATTCCAATATTCTCAGAATGGGAGGATTCTCATTCTCATACAAACTCAAAAAAGAATAGATACGTATTAATGAAGGAAGCATATCTGAATGGCAAAACTTATTCAAACTATATATTTATATTCAAAATAAATATGTAGCCTCTTTTCTTTTTACACATATTTTTATTAAAATTTCAAGTGCTAGAACCACCCTATCATAACCTATGGCCTCAATTACTCGACCTAAAAGTTAATAAGTCACTCCTATTACCTCTTCAAATGAGTTGGATGAACTCAAAAAATTATGTAGAAATATGGAAACTAAGCTAAGTGACATCAAAAGATAAATAATCTCAACCGGTTCCTAGGTTATCCCACCCATATAAAAAAACTTATCAATCAAATATATTACAAAACTAAAGAAGAATTTTCCCTTTTAAGCCATTGTGAAAAATTTTCCATACAATGTACAATAGCAACAAATCCCTAGTTCTTGTTCAAAACATTCTGGAAAAAGAAAAGAAATATTTTTACCTATTCGGTTTGCCACATGATTCCAATAGCTATTCCTTTGGAAATACAACAATAATTGATGATGTAGAGTTCCATGCATAATAAAATACACAATATCCCATATAAATTTAATGAAATAAGCCTCTGATTCCACAACCTAAAGGAAATAAAGCCTCTTGGTTGGAAGATGAACTATGTGCAATAAATGCCAAAAACTCTATCACATTGATCCCCCAAGTGCAGTCACATAATGACATCTAAGAAAATAAGAATGTTTGATAAACATGTTCCATATATGGAATATCCTATTACCTTTAGGAATGTATCGTAACCTACCATTGAAATAATGACTCTAAATAGGGCTACTCTACCACCTAAAGAGTCATATTCCACAACCACATGCACACCAAATTTTCCTATCCATTGATGGATAATATAAAAACATACTCTCATACATAAAATTAGTATAAGCCTCAAATAGTACATTTAATTTGTTTTTATCAAATTTGAAAAAGATAAGTGTTAGTTTCACCATGTGGGGTCCTCTTATCTTTCCTAGACAAATAGATCTTTTGGAGGAATATTTGAAGCAAGTTTATCATGCCCCTAAGGCAACTTCAAAGGTGGATACCAAGGTTATGAATCTATATCAATCGCCCCTAATAAAATAAGGAATTAAAGGCAATCGTATCCATTTTTACCTCTCTTTGATCATTCAAAAACATATATTTCACTATTTCATGATTGACTGTAGAGAAATCACATATGTGATGTCTAATCATGTGGCCAATATTTTAGATATCAGAGACATCCATGTGATAAAAGGTGTTGTCTAGCTAGATTACATTTTTGTCAAAATAGTGGGTGTTCTAAAGAACATATGCCTCGCTCTCCATGTTTTCCTTATTATAATTGTGCCTCAATATATTATGGTCATCAATCTTCATTCTATGTTTATAAAAAAAAATTCCATGGAGTTAATCACCAAGATAGGATCATAAATTTTTTTATTGGTCTCACATGATCTTAGATATTGGATATAAAACCGATTTTACTATACAAAATGATCTTATCACTAAATTGCATGTGGAAAAATTTAATCCATAGACATTAAAAGGAAACTTTGTACCATCCAAGACAAGGAGAATAAAGAGATTTCCACTATCTGTGAGAAGTGCAAAGAAATATGTGATGAATAGTTAAATCATTGGGCTCAATAAATATGATATTTATTTTTTAAATAAGTTAAGAAAGAAAATTTTGAAGGCATCAAGAACCATGTATAAGTGAAAGATAAACATCAATTCTCAAAGGAGAAACATCAAGGAATAAAGGATCTCCAAGATAATTATGAAACAAACAGACAAACCAAAAACCCAAAGAAGGAAACACCAAAAGAATAAAGGGCCCCAAAAGACAGGTGAGTCAAAACACTTGACCACCCACAAGGAACAAACCTAATTACCATGGTACTTCACTCTTTAGGATCTAAGGCTCATCTTAATAGGATAACCTCCACATTTTCCTTTATTTTATTTTTTTTTACCACCTTCCATTCATCACCCCCCTTAGGATCAACATTCTATCAGGGTGAGTAGGTAGCTGAATTTCAAGAACCTCCTTATTTTTGGGACTCTGAATCTTCTTGGGGCTAGGACACTAGGGCATAGAGGACCCACCCTTTCCTTCCAAATTATTTGAAACCTTATCCAAAGATGTGGGAGAGGGGGAAACCTCACACATCTTATAATCTTTTTTTTCCTTAAGACTAAGTAAATCGATTTCATTATCATTGTACTCAAGTCCATAGACAACAAGATTACCCAAATTTACATCCTTCCACCAAGAAACCATTCCTTGAATCCATTTTTTAACCATGTGACAATCAGAAGCAAGATGTCTTAGAAAATAAATACGATATTTCAATCCCTATGATACATTTTGAATAATGTTCCTTGGGTACATATTCTATCCAAGAGGAAGAAAAAATGACATTTAATGGGTGTTCATAGAGGAAAACCAAATCTGTAGTATATGGAATAGGTTTTTTGACAGCTCTAAATCTAATATTTGCACTGGTATAGGTATATCTATGATCTCCCCAAGTGAGGAAAATATCTTCTAATCCCATAGGTTCTAATTCAATTACACAAACAATCTCGTGAAGTATAAATATTTAACCCAAGGCCTCTTATTATCTAATAATAAATTTTTCAAGTAATTGAAATTATTTGGGTAAAATAAGGTGGTTACCAAAGGAGTAAAATCGTTATGACTTGTCAAATATGTCTAGCTGGAAACATACAGACACAATGTATATGATCTCATCAAAGGAATAATTTTCTTTCAACATCTATATGGTCTGTATAAGAGAATTTAGAATAATATGTGGTGGGAGTCATTGATTCTCAATTTTATCCACCAAAACACCTCATGAGAAATTTTTGCCAACAAGTAAAGCTCATATTCCTACCTTATTACCCAACAATTATTTCCACTTTTGTTTGAGAGTGAAATCTAGATTACTAATTTATCTATTAATAAGATCAATTATAAGTAGAGTTATAACCTAAATTATAACAGTCTTATGAATATTGAGTAATTTAGGAAAAGATATACTAGAAAAAATCAAGAATTCCATCTCTCAAGATCTAGTGCTAGGAAATCCAAACTATCATATGGATTTCATCCTCTCCATTTTTTATTGTTCTACATAGCATAGTTGTAGTTATTACTCATACTAGCATGAGAAACTCATAACTTTCACAATCCAAATTCTCTAGGATTATATATCTTGTTATAGATTCATTCAAAAATAAACCTTTGGGGTAATTAAATGTCTAATTATTTTAAAGCATATCTTGTCCAGCAATAGATTTATATTTTTTATCATTAATTAAATTGTTAGAGACTACATCATTAGAGCATCAATAAATTATAAGATATGAATTTAGATCACGAAGATCATGGAGTTAGACAACAAAATAATGAATACTAAGCTAATAATTGGTATGAATGTTTTCTATCACTTTTTTGAAGGAATGGATGGTTCATAATAAATATCCCCATTCCTTGAATAGATGTATCACAACTATTGAATATCCACATAGCTTGGATAGAACCAAAAAGAGAAACTTCAGACTCCGGTTCATCCCATGCAAGTTGATGTGTGGATTAATATTTGGAAAAAATTGGATGGCATCCTACTACGATACATTCATCTTGAGAACATAGAATATGTGTTAAGAGGGTTTCACAAATAAATATCAGATGGTCACATTTTTCCTCAAACAACTTCTATAATGATAATGTCAATTTGTTAGTACTAGAATATATTATTCACATATATTTAACCCTTGATTAAAATTTTTGTCTATTTAATTAGGTGTAGGATACATTGGATCTCCTTTACAAATATAACAAAGTTGATGAAATATAAATACAAATTCAAATTTATAATCAGATCATATAAGAAGAATTTCCATACACCAGTCAACATAAAATGTAATTGAAAACACAAAATATAGGTATAGAATAAATTTTTAGATAATTAGATTGGTGATTTATGGAGATATTTAAGACTCTGCAATAATGAAACACAGAGATCTAAACCTGAGTAACCCATGCAAGCTAGACTAGAACTGTAACTACACCTAGTTCAGGACTGTACCCTCATGTTAAGACTATATCATATAGTTTATACCCTTCTATATGATCTTCTACCTTATTTGATTTTTTCTCTGTTACTTTCGAGGTTTCTCTCCTTCCTATATTTTTCCATTTTTGTTAAACATTACTTGTTGCACATATATAAAATCTCTCTGAATGACTTGAACATCACCTCAACCCCTCTTCATGAATGGAGAGTCTTTCAAAAAAACATTAGAAAGGTTATAGGAACCCTCATGCACTGCTAACACTGGAATTACTCTGAAGAGGCCTCAAAATGCATGTCATTCTCCACCTAGCATGTGATATCTAGATAAATCAGTCATATTTAGAAATTTGATTTGATCATTCTTGTTATGAATTGACTCTTGCAAAATAAACTTAGAGAGAGGACATTTGGATGCTTGTAGATGAGAGATATAACTGCTTTAACCTATTTTGTAGCTCCAAACCAGGTGTGAGTACTGCCCTAATGATTTTAAATGTGTAATTTCAATATTTAGGGAGATTTACATGCCTTTTGTAAGTGTATGAAGTGAGTCCTCTAATATATGGCCTTATGAGTGACAAGTTAGAAAATGGGGTAGTGTTTACTTTCTTATATATAGTTTCATATATGATTTATCTAAGAAAGGTTGACCCAATGAAGTACAATACCCAACAAAATATTTCAATTTGAAATTACCATTAGAAGAAATTTTGGTCCAAGGTTGAACAATGAGCTCATAACCATATGGTAAGGTCCTGACCAAGTTGTATAGCCCTAGCCAGGAGTAGTGAATGTTCCAAATGAAATTTGGAGTTGGTAAACTTATGTCTTTCTATATATTTTTTTGCATTATATTATCAAGATGTGTTGATAGGTCAATGTAAAAGGATGAATACGCTAAACAATAGACTTTGAAAAGTGTTATGTGGGAATGGAAAAGTTTTATTTATCATAGCAAGAGTGCATTGTCAAATCAATGGTTTCCAAAGTGTAAATTAATAAATTTGAATGTCTACAATAAAGAACTTGAAATGGGTGAGGTGATTCTATTAATGTTTATTCTTCATAAGAAGGAAATACAAATCCATTCTTTATTTGCAACTAATCACAGTTGATAAAAATTTCTCCCATTGGTGATTGAACTTCATTGGCATATTCGATACACCTTCCATTACCAACCATGAGTGGATACTTTCCACCATTTATTACTTCACTAAATGGGCTAAATTGGTTCCATTCAAAGAATAAATTGAACAAGTCATCATTAACTTCATTGAATGAATCATCATCAAGTTTGGAATCCTTCAAATATTAATATTTATCAATGTTAAGCATTCATGGGGGGAAACATCACTGATTTTTTTTTTAATGTATTTCATATACCTCAATACATCCTCCAACTAATATGCTTACAATATTGGACTTGTAGAGTCCATTAAAAAATCATGAAGGGAACAATAGAGAAAAACTAAAGACAGTGACATAGTAAGGTGAAATTAGCCTTGTGGGCTAACAGGATAATGCAAAAATTCTCAATTGGTAACTCTCCTTTCATATTTTTATACAGATTTAAAGTCAGGATCTCACTATCATTAGTGCTTCTTGCTTTAGAGATAGCTCATCTAATTAAATTAGAGCACCGTGATGTGAGAATTGTTAGGATATATGTGTTGTTACACCTTCAAGAGAAAAATGAGAAATCCAAATATAAACACCAAGTTCACCAATAGGAAATTCAAAAAAACTTTAATTTGAATGTTATCGATCAAATATTTGATCTTGATTATTTATTGTTGAAGTGGGATCTCTATCAACCAATATTGATAGAAATTTTAAGTTTGACACTATCTAAAGAATCCCTTATCAAGTCACCTAATATGAAGAAGAAAATTATTTTGATATTTCAAATATCAATGGACAACCTCTATGCATCCCAATCAATCTGATGTTTCTCAATCCATTCCTCTAAGTACATGTTGTATACTTTGTACAAAGTTATATATTTTGTATCATGTCTTTTCTTTTGTTTCCTTCTCCCCTTCTTAAATCTTGTGTTCCTTTGTGTAATTTTTCATTTCCTGGTGTTTAAAGTTTTGAATTCTTTAAGCCCCTGATTTAGTTACTGAAGAATCCATTCCTAATGGATATTATAGGTTACTAGTTCTCCATACTACGAATTTTTTTGATGCATGGGAATATTCAAATAACATTTAAATTGACCATTTCTTATTCTAACCATGGTTGTGGGATCAAAATAGGCATGTTGGAGTATGATGAAGGTGTGAGAGAGAGAGATAGGTGGCTAAGAGACTCAAAATTTCAAAATTCAATTTTTAGCTCAAAAATTGTAATTCAAAATCCTAAGGTTGTAAAAATGGAATGTAATCTTGTCAAAGATTTGAACAATGTTTTAATATGTTATGCAAGTACTAGGAAGCTAATCATGGATCAGGATGAGTCAATGAAGTGTAATATATTTCCTTTGTGTGGTAAGGGCGTTTCAAAGGTAATGAGAGCTCAAAATGTAGTTAGGTTTACAAGAGTGAGTTACATTAAAGAGAGGGAATTTGAATTATAATAAGGAAGTGGAAAGGGGGAGTGAAAAAATTTAAAGAATGTGAGAGAGGAGTGAAATATTATGAAAAGGATTACTTCTTGTTGAAAAATATAAGACATCTTGATGTCTTAATCAATAAGGGAGAATCCCTCCTTATAAGGTCATAATGGTATGTATTCATTTAATTGAGCTTGAAAATGACTCTTTATGTTCAATCAATTTTGTGAAGAACCTTTTCTTTGTTCTGGTGAATGAATGAATCTCTTGTAGTAGTTAGATATGATTGGAATAGCCTTTGTAAAGGTATAATGTTGAGTTTTTTAGTTGATCTTCATGGAAAGAAGTTTGTAAGGTGATAAAAAAACATTCTAAAGCTATAATATTTTGTAATTTTATATTGCATGTTTATGAAACCTCCTAAAACAAGACTTTGACTAAGCATCCTTTAATTTGATCATATCTCAACATATTTGTCATTATGATAAGTTATGAAATCGATTATATCTAGGGAAAGATAGTGTGTGAGTTGTAAACAAGCATGATTTAAATTTACACAAGAAAAAAATTCTAGTTCTTTTATTTAGGAAGAGTGAGTGTTTGGAATGCCCTGTGTTAACATGTTTGCAAGTGAGATTATGGTAGGCATTGGATATTACTTCCCTCTTCAAACATAACTGGTAGCTTAAAATCTTAGAGGAGAATGAGATAGACTCCTCGGTGAAAATTTAAAGCCTTGTATAAAAAAAAAAAATTTATAAGGTTTGGAAGCTTCTTGGGCTCATACAATGAGCACAATTAGGGTTTGATGCTAATTAAAAGTTTGAAGCACTTAATCAATGAATCCTAGCCTATATTTTTGAAGAAAAAAATGTGAGGATGTACTTTAAGATATTTGAAAGGAATTTTGATTTTTGATTAGATGATTTTTGAGAAACTTTTGACAGACTCACTCTGCTGTCTCAAACTGGCCAGAGTCCTTAAGACCTAATTTGAAATATGGAGTATTGGTTTTGAGGTATATTTTCCAAAAAAAAATCTCATTAAACTTATCAAATAGGATGAAGGGATAAATAGGTATTCATAAATTTCTTATGTTATGAAGCTTGGTAAAGTGAGTTATATATCTGACAATGTCTAGAAACAAGGCTAGAAGGAGCTAATGGAGCTAAAGGAGAAAATATGTGATATTGATAAAATGATAAAGAGTTAGACCAGACAAATTATACCACACCATATTAATGATAAAGGGTCCTTGGAGAAGTTAATATTTGGTTTTGGGTATGTGTAGATAAGTCTAACCATGAAGCTAGCAGACTATTTGGTCTTAAGAGCACAAAGGGTAGTTTTAACAAGATTGGTAAAAGGTTTATCTTTTGAACTTTTGTATCAACTTAATGATTGATCTAAAATTCATTTGAGGTGTAAAAATAAGAACATGCATTGGAATATGTTTTAGAAGGCTAAGAGTCAAAAGCTACTTTATTTGGAGGTAAGAACAAAGAAATCTAGATGAGGGAAATTGGTGGTTGGTAAGAGAAATTATGGTTGTCATGAAATTTGATCAATATAATTGTTGAAATGACATTGAATGAAGGTTTTATAATAGGGTAACATGATTTTTTAAGCCTATCAAGGGGTCTTAGTCAGGATTTTCAAGATTTAGCCTTTTAAGGCTTCTTAGAAGGATCCTCGCTATAGGGGTTATGGATATAAGTTGTTGTTTGAGTCTTCTAACTTGATTGAATGCATGAAAATTGTATACACCTGTGCATATGTTTCCTCATTATTAGTTTCCAAAAATATTAACCAAAATTAGCCCCTACCCATTTTTGTTAAACTTGTGCTCCTAAGGACCCAAGACCTTAAGCACTAGTCTCTCTTTGTTAAGTTGGCCACACTTTCTCAAGTCTGTGGGCTAAGAACTAACTTCATTTTATTGGATTTCTACTCCCAATCATGAACCTTTACACTAATCTAAAAATAATTTCCTGAGCCACAAGACTCTCAACTATATTGTACTACATATCTCATAAGCGCCACAGTCTTCCCATGTCATTTTAAAGCCTCAACTCATCCTTATGCACTAATTTTGAAGCCACATAAGTTTAAAACCTCTTTTTCTAATGATAGAGTGCTAATACATATCTATTAGATACTTCTTTCCTTCTTCCATTTCAAAGTTTTCCTTCCATTATCTATCTACCTTTCATTTCAAAGTTTTCCTTCCATTATCTATCTACCTTTCATTTCTTCCTTCCATTTCATGTTGACAATTTACAAAAGGTTGTGAAGTACTAGAAAAATGATAGATGCTTGTATCATCTTGTTCCAATTGAGTTATAAATTACTATTTTAAGGATATGTGAACTACATAATGCCACAATGATATTTTGAGTTCTTGCACCACATTTCAAAGTTGTGATTCAATGACTAATGATCATGTGGGCCAAATGAAGTTTTTCCCTACCATAAAGATCTCCAAAACTTTTTGTTACATTTTCAACACTCGCAATGGCTATCTCCTACTTAAAAAATAATATGCATTTCTATGGTTCTTCTCTTCAACCACTTGAATAATTTGGAAACCTATGCCTCACCATTTTGGCTACATTTTAGTGCGACTGTGTTCCTCCCACATTATTCTAGTTAGCTAAATATTTGTATGGATTACATTCCATCTCACTATATTCCTATGTAATTTAGAGACATGGAACGTATTCTTCCATGGTGTGGATCATTTTAGTTGATCATTTTTAACTTTCATTGACATCTTGAGCTACTCCTTGAGTCACAGGAATACTCGATGATAACACAATCTCTATATGCTTCCTGGGTTAGTTATAAAATATGATGATTAACGTAATACAATACAATTTAAGTGATAATATGGAGCTACATGAAATGGGAAAGTTATGGTTATAATTTGTATGAAATTGTTGTTTTTCCTTTTCAATATTGTCAATTACATAAAAATCCAAATTTTCTATAATAAGGTATGATCTACCTTCATTTTTCCTCTTACTTTTCTTTTAAATATTAGTTTCCCATCATTTTCTCTTCTATAAAAAATAGTTTTTTTTATATTTTACACGTGTAAACACAAATAGTGCACATTAGACAATATTTACCCTAGTCTTATACTACTATTTATAAGGTTCTCAAGTGTACAAAGTACTAATTAATCACACCTTTTTTTCCACATTTCTCTTATCTTTTATTTCATCTTTCCTGTGTATTTCATGATATCTATGATCCCATTACATGACCTTTCTGACATTTTAGCCTAAAATCAGTGTGCCCTAGCATGTATTGGGGTGACCTGAGGCGTCCTGGTCCCATTCGGGGTGCCCCTATCTATGTAAAACATCTTCCACTTTTTTTGGGTCAATCCTAGTTGTTGTTCATCCTTATATTCTGCTCAATTGGTCTTTTCAGGATTAATTACGAAATTAAGCTTGAGATCCCTATAAATATAAAGTTACAAGACCATAATAAGGGTCTAAGGTAATTTGCATCTTATCGCTACTATCACTCCATCTAGGGTTGCATTCATTACATCATTTTCATCCACATACTCCCATGCATTCAAGCTAGGAGATATGCATCACACAAACTTCAAGGGGGAGGGATTCCATTCTATTCCATGCACACATTCTACTTACATTTTTATAGCTACTATAGCTCACTACATCACAAAGTGCGATTAGCACAAGATCACCTAGGGTACCCCACACACACACACACACACCATAACTATATCTGGGTCTGAAATGTAGTGCAAAGCTCAACAATAAGACCACTAGTTTTGTATATGAGGTCATTCTGACCCTTTCATAGGCATATTTCATTTTTCTAGGGTTTTGACACTTCTCCTTGTATTACAGGTCATTCTCCAGTTCATCTAAAAAATCCAACATGATAGGCATGAAGTACTTAGAGATATTTAGCGACCATACTAGATTGAGGTTTTGAGCATTTACGTTCTTCAGAGTGCCTAGATTATAGATCAAGGTGCCCTGGGGCACCCCAATACACTCTCAAGCACCTGTGTCATCTCAAACAGTCCAGATCTGCCCTTTAGAGGGTCCTTGAGGGTTTGTCTGCACTTCGATATTTTATTTCCAAATTTGTGACACTATGGGCCCATCTACAACAATCAACTAAGCTTTTTCTCCCCACTCTCTTGTACATCTAGGGTTTCATTTTACTTTGCATATTTATTTACATCTAATTTATGTTATTTATTGTATTTATACAATGTTTTAGTCCACCTTCCATATGACTCATCCATTAATGTAGTCACTACTTTTCACACTCGTACCACTTCACCATCTGGTCCACTTGTTTCCATACCACCACTAGTCTTATCGACCAATCCACCACCTAATCCTAAAGGTTACGATGTTATTGACCAGCTTAAAAATACACTAGCCAAGATATTCCTTTATGATTTACTACGTAATGCACCAGACTTGTGAACTACACTTGAGACTACTCTTCATGCCATTCATTTTCAATGTGATCACTCTACCAAAGATTTATCCCATCTCATTTAGTATCTTTATAGTTTGCCCCATTTAATCTCCTTTAAAGATGAGGACAAATCACCTTCCACCCATAACAAACCTTGTGTACCCTTTCTCATTATTGTTTTCATTAGTACTAATTGTATTAAGTGTGTTCTCATTGACAATAGGTTTGTCATTAATCTTTGTGTCCATTCCCTCTTATATAAATTAGGCATCACTGATAGTCTCATTTATTGTAGCTCCACTCTCATCTGTGGTTATGATTCCTCCTCTTTTACATGCCTAGGCACAATCTCCCTTCATAATCCATACATATTCCATTACATTCCATTCCCATTACACACTCTACATTACATTTCCTACACTACACATTAACATACCTTGGTTGTTTACACTACATTTTCTTCTATGCGCTGCACTCACCACCCTACGATGCACTCTAGTTCCTCAGTCCATACTTGACTACTGAGGTTTTTGCATTCAAATGGATATTAGCTACATGTGACAAGTCATCATACCACATTCGTCAAACTAGTGGCCAATGCTCTAGGCTATATCGTCATCCACACCCATCATCATATAGTGGTATACACCTTAGGTTAAATCACCACTCTTTTCATCACTTCTACATCATCCTATGGCATTCTCTCATATCCTATTATATCTCCCTATACCTTTCAAAATTCCAAATTATTCCATTTCATTATCACACTTTCAATCATCTTGTAGTGGTATACACCTTAGGGTAAGTGCAAGAAGTTGATGGACAAATATAGGGTCATCCGTGGACATCATATTGCAAATAACAACATAATATCAACTTGTAGGGATTATTATCAATACAAACACTCAAAATTAGACAAAATTATATTAATATGAATCATAGCATCCGGAATCTAGTTTCTAAAATACTAATTTTTGTAAAAAATGGACAAGATTAGCTATATTAAACACTCAAAATTCAATGACTTGGTTTTTTTTTTTTAAAAAGCCGATAAGATTATAGTCTGTTTGCCCACAATTTGGATGACCAAAAATTGATATATATTTTTTTCCTTTGGTGAGAAGTTATATGCCACTATCTATCTTGGGATGGATTTTATTTTGTATTTTTTTGAGTAATATTTTATTTTTTATGATTTTTTCCGTGAAAGTGGTATGAAAACATAAAGAAAACAGAGCACTTTCCGTTTGCCTGCCATAACTTCATCAAAAAATATTGAAATCAAATAATTTTTTTTCTGAACATGTATATAATTTCACCATGGTTGGGATGGTATAATTTTTATCACATTCTGATAAGTGAAACAAATTTTGTAGTCTTAAACGTAGACATAAACATTCACAGGAAAAAGTGTCTTAAAGACCTACTATTAGTAAAAATTTATAAAATGATATTTATCCTCTTCTATTCACTTTAAAATAAATATTTCTACAAAGTAATAGTCTCCCCTATGCAATGGTACCATTTTTATGACATAGTTTTTACTTTTTGGCATGGTTCAAGTCCGTGGAAGACTAAATTTGATGTTTTGCTGTTTTTAATGTAAAATTCAGGATTTGATGTCCACTTAATTGTCCCCCAGCTTGGTGCACTTACCCCTTAGGTTAAATCACCACTCCCATCATCAATGTCTCATAATCCTCTTACATCCTATCATCACATATTCTAGTTACCTATTCTAAGTCATTTTATTATGTCATCCTTTATCCTACTCATCACTTAGTGGTATATGTTTTAGGCTAAATCACCACCCTCGCCTTGTTCATCACTGAGTGGTATACAATTTATGCTAAATCACCACCCTTACCTTGTTCATCACTTAGTGGTATATGTTTTAGGATAAATCACCAGTCTCGTATTGTTCATCACGTAGTGGTCTATGCCTTAGGATAATTCACTAACTCATTCTTATTCATCATGTATTTATCTATGCTTAGTGATAAATCAGCATTGTCCGCTATCCACCACATACTCATCCACACTTCATACACCCTCTTCACCCATCTCTCCTAGTGACATATGCTATAGCCTAAATCATCACCTTCTTATTCCATCATGTAGTGATATACGCTTAGGGATAAATCATCACTCAACCATACAACATATTTTGGTATAAGTTTAGGCTATAGGGTCCACGCATACCTCTCTACATGTCACATTTCATCACCATTTCATACACATACTCATCATAGAGCGTTAGATACAACCAACACTACTCGACCATTTCCCGGTGACTGCTAAGGAGGAAAGAAAATGAACCTCATGACATACACATTCCATCCACTTGAGAGGCACGTCTCCCCTATCCTTCCATATTGCATTCCATTCCATCTATTCACAACATATTGCATTGTCTTAATGGCATTTACTCTTTCTTACTAGTGTTTTGCATGTTCATTATACTACCTATGTTATATTATTTTCTTATATGTCATTATCATACACACATGTGTATTCATGCCTTTTTCTAGTTTGATAGCATATATAGGACTCTAAATGCGGCATGGATGCTCGCCTTCTACCCTTCCTACACCGGTCACTGGGGGCATCCACATTCATCCTATCTAGGTTTTATTGTTTCATTTTGTACTTAGCATCTTTTACTAAGAACTTCTACACACTTTGACATATTGGTTATCACTCTGACATGTTAGCCGGTGTTCCATGTGAAGCACTTGTTTTGCATTTTTACAGGTTTTCATGTAACTACTTGTTTGTTTCTACTTGTCTTCTATTGTTTTCTATTTTATGCAGGCTTTTCCCTTTTCTTGTGTCCATACTTGATTGTTGTTTATGGCCATAATGGCCTTGCATGTCTTGCGACATCGTGAGTGATGTCCCATGTTTGAAACCCTCTTTATGTGGTCTGTTTGTTTTCTTGCATGTTTACACTAATTTGTTTTGTAGTTTTACATTGTTGACGTATTTTACACTTGTTTTATTTATGTGCATGTGTTCAGACTAACACTTGTTCTTGCTAGCCATCCCCTTTTGTGTGTTCCTTGGTATCTGCCAAGTATTACCCTTTCCCCCTACAAGGCAGAGTTCTACAGGTCAGAGTGTGGTTGGTCCTCTTTTGGGGCTACATTATCCTTCAAGGGTCATCGTATGTGCCCCAAAAGATGGGGGCATAATTGTTATTTTTCTACTAAAACATCATATTTACACTAGTTTAGACATAGCGAGTGAGTTCAAAACTATCTATTAACTCCATACACAATGGCCTCAATAGGACACGGTGTCCTTTGGCATTTTTGTAGATTAGTTATAGGCTTGGGAGTTACCATAGGTGTGCCGCTCTAGACTTCTCCATCCAGGGGCATCGGATCACCTAAAAACTCGGGACAATATAGAAATCTCTTCCAACGTTTCAGCAAAAGAGATCAAAGGTTGGAGGATACTGCATGATTCCTCCCTATACTTCTTCAGCTAGGTGTTGATAATTTTTACACCTGTGTAAAAATGGGCAACTCAAAACTTTGTTTTCAATGGAATGCATTAATTAGATGGACCTAACTAGGGGGGAGACATATAGTTTTTATTAAGTTTTCATTTGTAGTATATGATTAATAACATGAAATCTACAGCTATGTGTGTTGTTACAGAATGTAACACCTCAAATAGGCTACCATTTCATGTTTTATTAAGCAAGGAAACACAAAATCCGTTAAGGACCAACACAATTCCTTGATGAAGGAGGGAATCATAGCTTAGGTGGGATGTTAAAATCCATAGTAGCAAACAAATTTTTTGATTACAAGTTCCAAATGTTCATTATTAAGTTATAGGTATTTTCAATTTGATCATTTCCTATGATTAAGTGTTATTAAGTATGTTATTGAGTTTTTTAATTCATTGTACAATCATTACAAAACATAAGAGATGAAACTAAAAGGAAGTACACAACTCAAATAAAAAAATAATATCATTTATTCATGAGTAAATTTAAATATTTCCCACGTAAGTCGTAGGATGTATATTATGATTATTGAAATAAAATATACATGTGCATAAAGCTAAAAGCAAAAGAGTATAGAATAAACCCATCATTGCCTTGATTTTTCTCCTGATCTTCATTGCTTCAGTTCCAGCTCCATCTTTATCTTCCACATCATCTTGTTCATCAATGTACCTAAAAGGAAAAGATAAAAGAAAATTAGTTACTAAGCTCAGGATAAAAGAAACCCACCATTTCCTTGGGTTTTCTCCTGGTCTTCACTTCTTCAATTCTAGCTCGATCTTTATCTCCTGCATCATCTTGTTCATTAATGTACCTAAAAGGAAAAGATATAAGAACATCAATTACTGATCTCAAGGTTTAATCTGTACTCATGTGCTTTCTATCTAGTTTCATGCAAATGGATCATTTAAGATCAAAAACCTAAGGTACATCAAGTAACAGATGCAGATTTGAGAAAGTAGTATCTTACAGAAGCTCATGTCATCCACAGAAATAATAGTAGACATAAAAGAAAGAAAAAAATCACTATGGCCATGAGAGAGGCTTTAAGCCTTATTTTATAACTATTTCCTAAAGTGTGCAGGTATAGGAAAAGAATTTTTGTTCATAACTTTGCAGACAAGCAAGAAAGTACAAGAAAAAGAAAACATTCTTTGGAAGTACAAGATCAAAATCAGTCCTTCAAACAAATTTCATTAAGTACAAAGTATGAATTCAGTATTATCAAGAGCTTGAATGTTACAAATATTGTTTGAGAAAGTAAAATCATCATGGAAGGTCAAATGATCAAGATATTACAGCCATGATTTGGACTAGTACTTAAGATTGCATTTATTTACTTCGCAAAAATAGTTTTCTTCACTTAGAAATCCTCAAGTGTTATACAATGGAAAGAAGTTGCAAAAAAGGAACAACTACTGCACATCTTGATTAAAACATTTTTGGAATGGTAAAAACACTATTAAAGAAAAAGGTCACCATAGACTCAAAAATTACTTAATTTTTTTTTAGAAAATACAAAAATACATTTCTAATAGGAATTCTAAGAGATGAAGTCTTAGAATCACAATAACATGAAGAGGTAGAAACAATCTGCAATTGTAGATAAAAAACAAGCATCTACATTTCATATCCAAAAAATATAGGTTTTAACCTTTTTCTAAGAGTTCATTTTTCTTTCCAAATGGAATTAAGTATCCAGGTCTCAGACTCTAGCATGTGGAAATCACTAATATCTCAACGTGAAGAATGAACTACAAAATTCACAAAGAACAAATTAACTAAAGCTAAACAAAAGGAAAATCACTTAAATATGCAAAGGAAAGGCTTATTACCTTTTACTTTAATCACAAAAAATAGATATACAGGTAAATTTAATCATCCATTGAAGAGTAGTCAGTAGTGAACAAGTAAATGTCAAGTATAACTAGAACATATATTTTCTGGAATTGAATATAAGATTTTAGATTGTGATAAAAGAAAATATCCTTAAAATTGAATCAGCAATAACAGTTTCAGGAGCTCTATATTTTTGCACATGAAAAAATGAATGGAGAAAAATGTAATTTTCTAATTACTTGCACAAGGTAGCAAATAGTGAACTCAAGAATTCCCAACTTCGAAACAAAATCTGAGTGATTCATTTTATCTTCCAAGAACTTGCATAAACAGTTATTCAAAAGGGATAGAAGTATATCATTTTCTTATGTGGCATCTTGCAATAAATTTTCAAGAAATACAAGTTTTAAGACATTACAAATTTCTAATTATGAAAACATATAGTGTAAAGTCCTTGTTAAACATAGATAGAAAATGGTTTCATAATGTAATATACCAATGTACATATATACAAAAGGTTTGTTCCCAGAATATAGGTAGCAAGGAATAAGCAGTCATTTCATCATGAAAAATTGAGTCATCATACTCAAAATAATAGCTCCTATATAGGGGATAATGACCAGATTATAAAGACAAAGTTAGAGGCTCAAAACGTAAACAAATCTAGTAGGGCTCAAAGTTTTGTAAACCATAAGTTTCAAAAGTGGAGTAAGATCAGGGTTTCAAATAAGCAACAATCCAGAAGTAAATTTGAAGTTAAATGCATCATTAAAGGATGTCATTCAAGAAAAAATCTAGAGCTCCATACTTACAAAAAAGGAATCCAATGAACAAAGGAGACCTCAAGATGGTAATCGTGGAGGCCATGGTGGAAAAGCACAAGAAAATATGCAAATCCCACTAATGTCCGCTACCTCTTTTCTTATTAGCTACAAGAAAAATTTACAAATGTACAGCTCATAAAGGGTGAACAATTTTAAGAAAATACAAAGTGAAAATCACACCCATACATTAGTAAAAAAATTAGTTTCGTACAGGAAAGTTAAACTCCGGATTTATTAATAATGATGGCTATTTGTGGGAAATAGTCAATGGCGGCCAAATCAGGTGGAAAAATAGCTACAAATATGAAACCCACAGCCATAGTTGAGTAACGCTTTGAAAACAAGAGAAAACAATCACTCATATCTAAAGTAAACTGCAAGGAATATAGCTCAAAGATTCTATAGCGGCCATATAGAAAACAATGCATGAACAGACCCAACAAATCACCCTCCAGTAGTTTTACCGAGAGCTTAGGGAGTATTCGAAACTACAATAATGGTGTCTTAGTACTTAAAATATGAAGCCCATCTTGAATAAACACAGAAGTGAAAGCTCAAAGTTTTCATGGTGGTTGGGAAATAAAAGAAAAACAAGATATATAAAGAGGAAGCTCTCATCACAATGGTGAAAATCAGAGAAGAAAAAGATTTTAACCCTCACCATATGGTGGTCAGCACGTGCAAAACTATTGTTATCCAAAATTCACCCCCAAGGTAATTTTGATAACTTGCACAATTTCTTCATGTTTAAGCAAGCAGAAATGGTCCCATGCCCGAAATAAGGTTTTGAGGGATCCCTTGCCTTTTCTCTAACTTCCCTATCCAAAGAAAAATCCAACGAGATAGTGAAAATTTGTAAAAAAAATAAAAGTTAAGTCAAGGGCCTATTTTAGTGAAAATCAGGTCTGAGGGATGTGGCTGAACCCAATGCAGATCATACTAGGGTTCGTCTGACCAAGTTCGGACCTGAAATGCTAAAGAGGCAGTGGAATGTGGAAAAAGTGGATAAAAATGTCTCGTGTGGTCCGCAAGACAGCTGGGACAATAAGTACCTGAAATACCCGAAAATATGATTTGGTCGTAGCAAAGTGCAATGCAGTTAAGGTAGAAAAATATGTCCAAGATATTCGAGCCCCAAAAAATATGAAATAGCCACAGCCAAGTGCACAAGTGCAATGTAGTTAAGGCAGAAAAATATGTTCGAGACACTCAAGCCCCGAAAATCCGAAATAGCCGCAACCAAGTAAAATGCAGTTAAGGCAGAAAAATAGGTCTAGGACATTTGGGCCCCAAAAAGAAAAAATAGTCACAGTTCTGTAAGGTGTGGATATGTCAGGATTCAATGGGCCCACCTGGCTCGGTCAATGAGGAACACGCGAGAACAGAAAATCCAGAATTAGGTGACATGGAAAAGGAGGCATGTGTGGTCCAAGTTCTGTGGGGACATGAGCTGCCCGAAAGCCCACAATCACTACAGTATAAAGAGAAGTGGTGTAATGTGACCTCCGAAGTTCAAACAGGAATAACATTTCACCCAATACTATGGTTTTCAAAAAAATTGACTTTTTGAAAAGGGCACGATGTCCTCTACGTCGTAATAACTGGATTTCTTATTTTTAATGGGGGTATATGGGTGAAAGTAAATAAAAATATCTAGCTCTAAAAATATAAATGATCAGTCCTGTCAAATGCAAGAAATCCCTGGCAAACCCAAAATAACTACTCACACTCAGAAGACCATGACTTTTGCAATTCTTAATGGATATTCACAAAATTGGTCTCATTGGAATCATGATTCCAAGCCTGACACAAAACAATCAAAAAATTCAGAATAATGGCCAGGTTAAGAACAATGGTTTTATTGGTGGTTGTGAGAACATTTAATGAAGCGTGGGCATACATTTTTCACTGTTATAAGTTATGGGACAGTATGGGGATACTTTTTCAAGAAACATACCATCATTTTACTTCATTGATTTTATCTTTCAAGTTGTAGGAAGTAAAATTTCAGGATTTTAATTTTTCCCTTCCTCTCTCCTCTCAAAATTTGATAAATTAAAGTGTTGGGATCATTGTAAAGGGATGGTTTTTTAGTAGAAAAACCATGCCATTTTGGTTTTTTGAAGCCAATTTCCTACAGGCCCTTGTAGTGGACTCCTTACATGGTGATCTAGGCCTTTACTTTGTAATAGATTGAACTATGTATATCATGAAGCAATAGATGCAAGTTTTTGGATGTATCTTCCCTTGTATTCTTCTTTCCTCTTCAATCTTATTGCAAATATATTGTTTCTATTTTATACTCTTGCAGGGATTCATTATCATTGTGTGTATGAAATATTTTTCTGATTGCAGCTTCTAGACTATGGAGAATTGTTATCACCCTCTCTAGTATGCACTTCACTTCTATTTGTCACATATTGGAAATATATTCTCATTCCCTCCTTTTCTGGTGTATCACCACTATTACTGTAGGCTTTACTTTCATGCCCTCTCTCTCCCTGGTCCCTTGGAAAGTTAGATTAGGATAAGATAGTTCTGCATGCATTAGAGTAGATTGTGGTAGGTAGTTTAGGAGTAAGAACCAGCTTTCTCTGGAGGTCTATCTCATGTACTAAGTTCCACAACTTGGAGATATCACCCATGTTACCGACTCACACTGTGAGCTCAAGAACACACACTTGTGAAAATTAAAGGGTGTTTTGATTTGGTGATAATATTTTTGGCATGCCTGGTGGGACCAAGAGGTATGTATTTTAGTCACAAAAGGATTGAAGTGTTCTTTTTGTGAAATTTCATCTTGTAAGATACTTTGAAATAGCACATCTAGCGACTCCAGAAGGCACAATCCACTGGTTTCAACAGTCCAATCTTGACGTATTTATGAGAAGAATTCAAATAAGACCAGGAACTAAAGAAGAGGGACTGTTTGTGTATCCACACTTATCTCAAGACAGAGGAAGAAGGGGAAGAAGAGCTCGAAGGTCTCCATATCCACCAAATAGAACTTTGTCAACACCTCCACCTAGTAGGCCTTTTATTCAATCAACTATAGTTATCCAACCAATAAGGATGGCACAACCCAATCTGTGTGTCAACTTCACTAGTAATAACTAAATTTATCTTAATGCACAAAATCCAATTCGAGTTGCAGCATTGAAGAAATTTTTGTATTTCACTAGAGAGAACCATACAACTCCAATTTACCACATCCAAGACATTGCAAATGTCTATGTAATTCATGAAATTACTGAAATGGACATTGTTGTTAAGTTGTTGGAATCCTCCTTTAAGGGTAAACCTTTGCAATGGTTCAGTATTCTAATAGAAGGGTCTATCTAGAATTGGGACCATTTGTGCATAGCTCTTCATAATCAATTCGAGGAAAATGGAAATAATTTATCTTTATTGGAAAAATTGACAACAATTAAGAGGGATCCTAATGAATAGATGACCGATTTCAACTTCAAATTCTAGCGGGTGTGGGATAGGATTCTGTTAGCCATGAGACCAATAGCCAAAGGTTCTTTTCTATACTTCCTTAAAGCTTTAAATTTTGATATTTCCATGATGATTCAATCAATGGGAGGTATAACTTTCCCCACGGTCTATATAATTGCTATCAGAACAGAATATTGCTTGATTCAAGCTAGTAAACTTGCACCTTGGCCATATATTCCTCTCTATCAAGAAATAGGAGTCCCAAGCACTAGTCAAACACCTACATTAGCTCATATTCCTACTCCAATAAATCACAGTTTGACTAAATCTTCCATCTCATCTTCTAGTACCTCAAGTGAGCTCCAAGAATTCATGAAGGAGCTACAAAATGTTGGCAATGAGTTGGTGACACTTAAGAGGTCGAAATCTCAAAATTTCAGATCATATCATCCTCAAATCCAACCCAATAGGCCTCCATATCAACCTAATAGACTACCAGCGTAAACCATAAATCAGAACCAAGTAAAAAATCCTACTAATAGGCCATTTCAACCATACAATCCTAATGTTGTGTCCACATCTAGAGCCTTCGTACCAGTATAAAATAACATGGCTCTAGAATATGATTGGTGCTTCCTATGTAATCAACCCCATAACCAAGAAATTTGTTTCAATGGTGCTTTGAATCAATCTCTTATGGTGACATCAAATTGTTTGAAACAAGAGACATGCCAAGAAGGAAATCAATAACGTGAAGTTATTGTTATCCATATTTCTCTCCTGAGCTAAATATTGGATCGAACCATGACCCCGCATAGAAGGAACCTGAGAAAACTCATTCAAATCCTACAAATTGGTCACAAAAAGATTCAGCAATGAAGTGACAGAGGCCAAGAGAGATCAAAGGATCATGTACACAAGGAAAACAACTTTGTTGGGCCATTTCTACATCTTAAATCCATTCTCCAAGTTACAGGAAGGCAGAACTATAAAATAGCAGAGTTAGACAAGAAGGAAAGATGCTACAAAGGAGCTAAAATAGTAAGAAGAAGGAAGAATGGTGAAGATTCAAAGTCCTCGGGATTGAAACAATTCTAGAAAGGTTCCAAAATTGACTAAGTATGGAGGAGGCAGCAGAAGAGACCATGTGTCCCTCCCGACGCTTCTCCAAATATGGACCCAAATAGAGAGGCGGTAAACAAGCACCATATCTCCATGTGTCCCTGGGTTAGAACAGAGGTAGGGTCAAATGGTCAAACAGAGTCAAGGTAGATAGGGCCCGGCCTCAAAATGTTGGCTAAGTATAAATGAGCAAGTGCAGAGTGCCAAGTGTCAACGTAGTGCATCTCCAAGAGTTGGTCCCAAGGTACATACATAAGTGAGCGCAAGCTCTCCAAGTAGCCCAAAGTAAATAAGTAAGAAGGACCTTTGAAAATTCCACAAAGCATTGGAGGTCAACAAGTGTCAACTTGATGCTTCTCCAAAGGAAAACTTTGGGTCGGATTTGTAAACATGCGCGGTGCCTCCATGTGTCCTCAAAGGGGGGCAGAGGTTAGTTGAATATTCAATGCATAATCCAAGCCGGTGGAGGCTACCAAGTGTCTCAATGGCACTGATTCAATGGTTAAATAGAGAAAAGGTTTCCAAGGCGAGTGCCAGACTGACACGTTTCCCAGGGGAAGGCAGGGGCATCGATAAAAGTAAGTTTTTCGCCCTTTACCCCAAAAAGGAGTAAAAATTTACTAAATGGGCCATGACTCCCACCAAGGAAAAAGTCAATATATAGACCTAAGTCAAAGCCAAGGTAGGGAGTTGGGGAAAAAATTGAAGGTTTGCCTCTTTTCCAAAAGGCATAAAAGAAAAGATGGAAGTGCATTTCCCAGCCAACCAAAAGGAGCCACGTGTCCATGTGGAGCTTCGGGGGGCCGCAGGAGTTTTCTAGATTTTGTGCTTTTTGTGAAAAAGGAGAAAAGTTAAGTTCTAAGCCCACAGACCTAATTTTTGTCCCAATCTGGCTGCCATGTATCCCAATCCAAAAGAGGGGACCCCATTTTTCAAATTGTTTTTCCCCACCCATTTGTCCAGAATTGATGCAAAAATTCAAAGGGGCTTATCTTACGACTCAGGGCTTGAAATATAGCAAATTTGACACCGTTGGAAGTGTCTCAATGTCCTCTATGCCATGGAATGATTAAAATTTAATTTTTTGTAGGCCTTGGTAGGTAAAATTAAGAAAATTATTCCAGGACATTAACGTAGAATCCAATCTCTTTAACAACCAAATCTGATTCAATTCGATTCGCTGGGGAACCAGAAGTGACATATTGTGAGTGGATTTTTAGAAGGCATCGATATTCAGTGTATGATATTTCAAGGGAGGATTCAATACATATCTCATGGTGGTTGGAGTAAGACACAAATTTTCCCTCTTCTCTCTCTTTTCCTTATATATATTATAACACTAATCGTTTAAAGAAGAGAGACATTCTGGGCATAGAGAAACTCTATCAAATTTGTTTCTCGGTGCCATTTTTTGAGCAGCAAACCTTCTCCCATGCCTGGAAAATGTATTTTTTACCTCTATTCCAGAAATCTTATGCTTTGTGCACCTTCTAGAACAATAAAAAATGTGTTTTTGTGGTGTTCTTCAACCCTTTACATCGTTTTGTTGTTTCTCCGTGCCTCTCCCTTTCATTCTTGGTTTTTTGTGCATGTATTTCACATTTGCAGGTGTGGGATGTTGTGTTTCATAAAGTTTAATGGATGATTTGTAGATCTAGGTCATGTCACTTCTATCTGACCTCCCTCATCTCCATTTTTCTATTTCTTTCTCACTCAACATAATATCTTGCTTCCTTTAGGGTATATCACCACTATAGTGTAGGGCTCTATTTTTCCCTCTTTCTCTCTCCTTGGTTCCTTGGAATGGTTAGATTAGGCTAGATTTAATTTTTTTACACTAGAGTAGCTCATGGCAGGTAGTTTAGGAACAAGAACCAACTTTCTCTAAAGAGCTTTTCCACTTTTGCAAAGTCCCACACCTTACGGAAAGTTCAATGTTATCCAATCACACCAAATGAGTCTACCTTAGAAAAGCATATCCATAACTCATTTGGTGGCATTGTAATTTTACACTAATAGTTTTAGCACGCCTGGTGGGACCAAGAGGTCTTAATTTCATTTCATAAATTTGATGTGTGTTCTTGGTAAGATTCATCCTTTAGAGGCACATTTCTAAGCACATCTGGCGACTCCAGCTGGTCAACAAACCCATTCTCTGAGTTGCAAACCTTTTCCATCCATATCCACTAATTTTCATCCATTTTATTCTTCCATATCTTTTATTTTCTCCCACTCCATGAAGTTGTTCAATCATGACTTCATTCCCTTCATGGAACTCACACTTGCAATAACAACAATATGTTCCACCTCCAATGCTTTTCACAACTCCTCCAAATCAGCATTATGAGTAGATTCAAAATCATTATACCTATCCATAGTAGCAATGCCAAAACCAATTTGGCCATGAAGCTTATCAGGAACATGGATATGCATATAATGACAACAACCAAATGGAGGATGTTGGTTTGTTCGAGAAGATTCAAAAAAATGGAGGCTAGCATGGTGCAGTTCAGAGGCATAGCACAATATGAAGGTGTTCAAGATTGGTTTTAGGGCACCTTGTCTATGGGAAGGCCCTTTTCTAAGACACTACAACCCTCAAGAGAAGCTTGAATTCATGGTTGAAATGCTTGCCCCCAACTTGCATAATGGATTGAGGAGATAGAAGCATATGAGGAAAGTTTGAATCAACCTTGTTAATGGGTAAGACATTCAACAGCTCCTTGTCTTTATTTTTCACCCTTTCAAGCTTTACCATTTCAGTATGATCAAGATTCAACCCCCTCAGTTGTTTCCCCAAGTGTTAGTTTCATCCCTCCATCCCCTAGTCTTCCCATCCCATCTCTTTTTTTTTTCCCTTTTCTCTTCCAAATCCAAATTCCCTTCACAAGAGCCAAAAGAAGTATCCTTCCCTCCAAAGAAACAAGAATTTTCATCTCCTCCCTCTCCACCACAAACAATTGCAAAGTTGGTTGAAATCCCAACCTGCCACTCCTCTTGTTTTCCCAATTCCCATGCTAGGAAGAGTCCTAAGAAACTAGTCAAGGAGAACAGCAAGAAGAAAAGCCCAATAGAAAATAAATGACAGATTATCTGAAGAGTTAGGCTACCAATTTTGGGTTTACAAAGACCCCCTTGATGGTCAAGCCAATATAGGAGGTCAAGATTGATGAACCAGTGGTGGATGAGAAGGTCAAGATTGATGAACCAGTGGTGGATGAGGCTGAGTTTGTAGCAAGAGAAGAGCAAGAATAAGAAGAAGTAGATTAGCAATCAATTTTCTCAAAATGTAGTGTCTATTTTGGAAATTTGTTTGAAAAGAATGCTTATCCAATTGAACTTGCACCATCAGCCATGGAAGGAGAGAAACAATCAACTCAAAGTTCTATTGGAAAGGAGGAAAATGGGGTGAAACCAAATCAGATTTTGTAGTAGTAGAAGAATAAGACATCATTGATGTTTTCTTGCTTTCATTTGAAGGGCCTGATTTGGTAAATAAACTCATCATGGAGGGAAAGCTCTAGAAGAGATGTTACATCCCCCAACTTGTCCTCTAGAACAGCAGATTGGAGAGTTTGATTTGAAAAAATTCATGCTAGAGGAAGATTTCGATCAAGAGCAAGATAGTCTTCAAGCATCAGAGGAAGGACAAGAATCTATAGATTTAAAAGAAGAGGAGTAAATTCTAGTGGTGGAGGAGAGCAATCATTTGCAGCAGCCTGCATTTTATAGCAACCCTCTGCAATCAAGTTTGGAAGATCTTGATCTTCCATGTTCTTCAAAAGAGGAGGAAGGAAAAAGGCAAGAGGATCTCACCAATTCTTCCATAGCATCCATCTAAGAAGGTCCACAAGAAGACTCCATTTTTGGAGTTGAATTTCAGAGCAAGGGGGCACATTCAAAGGATTGAAACCGGTGCCCAATCAGGTACTTGGCTTCATTACAGCCAAAGGAGCAGCCACAACTGGTCATGCTTTCTTCTAAGCATGAGGATGAGCATCAAAGTACTAAGGGTCATCATCAATACCTCTAGAAGTTCGATGTAAGTCAGCTGGAGGAGGTATTTTCCATTAATGCTGATACTTTGATGATTTGGATGGACGACCAGCTTAATGTCAATTTTTCACTTATCCAACCAGCATTGTTCAGTTCCAAATCAATTGCATGGCTACCTTTTTTGAGTAAGGGAAACTATTTCTCCTTGTCAGTTGCAGGTTTTGTTTGAGCTCCCTTTGCTCTTGGTTAGAGTACTATAGGTAGATTTTTTTTCAGAAGAAGAAGTGCTTATGCACACTCTGCATGTCTCATTTGAGACATGTACCATTTGATCTTTGTATATAAGTTTCATTTTTATTGCTCAAGAGGGGCATGAGGCTACGCTCTTAAACTATTTAAGGAAAGAAGGCTCATGTTTTCCTGTGACAGTTGCAAATCAAAATAGGGAACAAATGTAGAGCACCTAAAAGCTATTTCGAGATAGTCCATTTGAGGGATAGATGAAAACCACGGGTCGAATCAATTTTCAACTCTCACATAGCATTGTCTCAAGGTTTTCTTATGACAATTGAGAGTGCAGGCTCGAGGATAGGCAAGATATAGAAAAGGCTTGTAGTCCGGCTTGCAATGGCTCAAGGATCAGTTCCATGTTTATCAAGTACACTCTATACCCAATGGATGCTTCAAGGCCACTGGTCCTCTCCATCTAGCAGGCAGATGTCCCCATGAGTTACCAAATTGTTATCCATATTTCACTCCCGAGATAAATATTGGATCAAACCATGACCCCACATAAAAGGAACCCAAGAAAACTCATTCAAATCCTGCAAATTGGTTGCAAAAAAGATTCAACAATAAAGTGACAAAGGCCAAGAGAGATAAAAGGGTCTTGTACAAAAGAAAACAACTTTTTCAAGATATTTCTACATCTTAAATCCATTCTCCAAGTTATAGGTAGGCAGAGAACTATAAAATAGCAGAGTTAGACAAGAAGGGAAGATGCTACAAAGGAGCTAGAATAGCAAGAAAAAGGAATAATGGTCAAGATTCAAAGTCCTCGGGCTCAAAACAGGTCAGGGAAAGGGTCCAAAATCGGCTAAGTATGGAGGAGGTAGTGGAAGAGATAGCATGTCCTCACAGAACTTCTCTAAAGATGGACCCAAATAGAGAGGCTCAAACAAGCACCGCATCTCCACATGTTCCAGGGTAGAATGGAGGTCAGGGTTAAATGGTCAAAAAAGTGGAAGGTGGATAGGGTGGGCCTAAAAAAATTAGCTAAGTATGAATGAGCAAGTGGAGAGTGCCAAGTGTACGCATAGTGCATCTCCAAGAGTTGGTCCCAAGGAAGAGACCCAAGTGAGCGCAAGCTCACCACATAGCCCAAATTAAATAAGTAAGAAGGACCGTTGAAAACTCCACAAATCAGCGGAGTCTGAAAAGTTTCAACTCGACGCCCCTCCAAAAGTAAACTTTGGGTAAGATTTGCAAACATGCATGGTGCCTCCATGTGTCCTCAAAGGGGGCAAAGTTAGTTGAATAGTCAATGCACAAGCCAGGATGGCGGAGGATGCCAAGTGTCTCAATGGAACTAATTCAAGTGTCAAATAGAGAAAATGTTCCCAAGCGAGTGCCATAATGACACGTGTCCCAGGGGAAGGCTGGGCATTAGGAAAAAGTTAGTTTTTCACCCTTTTCCTTGAAGGAGTAAAATTTACAAAATGGCCTATGACTCTGCTAAGGAAAAAGTCAACATATAGACTCGAGTCAAAGCCAAGGTAGGGAGTTGGGGAAAGAAGTGAAGGTTTTCCTTTTTTCCAAAAGGCATAAAAGTAAATATGGAAGCGCATTTCCCAGCCAACCAAAAGGAGCCACGTGTCCATGTGGAGCTTCAGGGCCATGGGAGTTTTCTCGATTTTACAATTTTCATGAAAAATGAGAACAGTTAAGTTCTGAGCCCGTAGACCCAATTTTTGTCCCAATCTAAAAAGGGGGACTATTTTTCAAATTGTTTTCCCACCCATTTTTACAGAATCGATGCAAAACTTCAAAGGTGCATATCTTTCGACTCAGGGCTCAAAATATAGAAAATTTGACACCGTTGGAAGTGTCTCAACATCCTCTATGCCATGGAAGGATTAAAAATTAATTTTTTGTAGGCCCTAGTAGGTAAAACAAAGAAAATTCTTCCAAGCCATTAACACAAAATCCAATCTCTTCAACTACCAGATCTGATTCAATTCGTTGGGGAGTTAGAAGTGACATATTGTGGGAAGATTTGTAGAAGGCATTGTTATTCAGTGGTTAAGATTTAAATTTAGGATTCAATGTGTATCTCATGGTGGTTAGAGTAGGACGTGAATTTTCCCTCTTCTCTCTCTTTTCCTTCTATATATACTGTAACACTTCTCGTTTGAAGAAGAGAGACATTCTGGGCATAGATAAACTCTGTCAAATTTGTTTCTCCATGCCATTTTTGAGTAGAAAACCTTCTCCCATGCCTAGAAAATGTATTTGTGCCTCTATTCCAGAAATTTAATGGTCTTTGCACCTTCTAGAGCAATAAAAAACATGTTTTTGTGGTGTTTTTCAACCCTTTGCATCATTTTGTTGTTTCTTTATGCCTCTCCCTTTCAGACTTAGTTTTTTGTGCATGTATTAAATATTTGTAGGTGTAGGATGTTGTGTTTCATGGAGTTTAATGGATGATTTGTAGATCTGGGTAGTGTCACTTCTGTCTGACCTCCTTCATCTCCATTTTTCTGTTTCTTTCTCCTTCAACAAAATATCTTGCTTCCTTTGCTAGTGTATCACTGCTTTAGTGTAGGCTCTATTTTTCCCACTTTCTCTCTCCATGGTTCCTTGGAATGGTTATATTAGGTTAGCTTTAGTTTTCCTTGACTGGATTAGCTCATGAAAGGTAGTTTAAGAACAAGAACCATCTTTCTTTGGAGAGATTTCTCACTTTTGCAAGGTCCCACACCTTGGGGAAAGTTCAATGTTATGCAATCACACCAAATGAATATGCCTTAGAAAAGTAGATCCATAACTCATTTCGGGGTGCTTTGATTTTAGACTAATAGTTACTTAAGAAACACCTTTGAATGATACCACACTTGTTAATTGGTAGGATGAATATTTTACAGTATAAATCAAGCCCCGTCTCAAAGTATAGCAGCCAATACATGATCCAAGAAGAGAAATATTGGATAAGTACACTCATCCAATTCAAATTATCTACAGCCCTCTATTACTCCACAAGGTGTTGGTAATCAAAGTATAGCTCCCAATGTGTAAGGTCAACCCAAGCCACCCTCTAGACCAGCCCAAGTCCCGGTTGTAATAGCCCATGTGCAAGAAAAAACTATGGAAAGAAAAGAGCAACATAAACATAGCTCATCTACATTCAACATCATTGATCAGATGAAGAAAAATAATGTAAACATCTCAATGTGGGAGTCATTAGCTATCCCAAGAAAAAGAGACTTATTGCAAGCTTCTATGGTGAATTGGTCAGGATCAAATCAGTCACCCAATTAACAAGAAAAGGTACTTAACAATGTAGCTCAGTAAGGAGGAAATCAAGTATACCAACAAAAAAATTTAAAGCCTCCACCATTCTATATCTCATTGATCATCAGAGATAAGTTGTTACATAATTGCATGATTGATTCAGGAGCTAGGTATTCAATATGAATTCGTTTCTAAATGTTTGGTTCAATTGTATGGGATGGAGGTAACAAAATTTGGATTAATCAAAGGTTTGAGAATCACATTACATGCATGTCCCAATGTGATAGTCTTGCAGGATGTATCAGTCATAGACATTCACCACTCTTTGCATTGCGTTTGTCTAGAGACTTCACTGCTAAAATTGGTTGTGATTTTTCTACTGATTAGTCAAACATGTTAGTCAGAACAAGGTATAGAGCTAAGGATACAATCAGATCTGATCCTATTTCAAACTTTCATATTGGGCCTCATACACTGAGTCCAATCAATGTGAATTGTTTAGTGTTTGATCAAGAGGATTATCCAAGCACCCATGAAACAAATACCAAGGTCAGATGCATTCCATACTTGACTCTTGATGACTGGGAAAACAAGAGACATGATTTTTACCCTTACAATGAAATGGAAGAAGTTGAATTGGGATTATATTGTTTTCATGAAGATAATCAACCTCTCCCTATCATTACCAAGCTGGATCACAAAGATGATAATGAATTATGGTAGTTATTCTTTGATGGCTCAAGGAGTATACAAGGTGTTGGAGGAGGATATATGATCATTTCACCACAAGGTACAAAATATTACTCAGCTTTCCATTTATAGTTTACTTGCTCAAATAACAAGATGAGTATGAAGCCTTAATTCACATATTGCATTAGAAAAGAAAGAGAGGTATTAAGAACTTATGAGTCATTGGAGACATCAAGATAATTGTGAACCAATTCAGAGGATAAAACGCTG
This sequence comes from Taxus chinensis, assembly GCA_019776745.2. Lineage (NCBI taxonomy): Eukaryota > Viridiplantae > Streptophyta > Pinopsida > Cupressales > Taxaceae > Taxus > Taxus chinensis. The sequence continues at coordinate 221,482,128 of CM034147.1, forward strand.
CCAAGAATGATCTATTGAAGCACTAAAAAAATTAGGTTTGGGACCTTATTGAATATTTTGAATCTTTTAGCATCAATTCCATCCCAAGAAAGAAGAATGAAGTAGCAGACAGACTGGAAGCCATTGGGGCAGAATTTAATGTTGTAGAAAGTATCAAAAGTAAGAAAAAGGAAAAGGAAAACATTCAAGAAAAGGGTGAAGATTCATAACCCATTTTAGTAGATGAAGGCAATACATTGCAAATTGGTAAAGTAAGTACCCCACAAGAGAAATTTGAATTTGTTCAATTTTTTCAAGAATTCTCATATGTCTTTTCCTAGACATATAATGATTTAAGAGGTTTCAACCCAAATTTAGCACAACATACTATTGAGGTAGATGTAGAATCCAATCCTATTAGATAAAAGTAAAGGTCGTTGAATCCTCACATTCAACCTCTCATGAGAAAATAGGTTAAAAAGATAATTGAAGCTAGAATCATCTTCCCTATCAAACATTCAAGTTTGGTTGCAAACTTAGTGCGAGTGAGAAAGAGGAATGAATAAATCAGATTATGTGTAGACTTCCATGATCTAAATAGAGCTTCACTCAAATATCATTATCCACTTCCTTCAATGGAAAAAATCTTGCATGTTGTAGATGGTTTTGAAAGGTTTTCATTTCTAGATGGCTACTTAGGCTATAAAAAAATAATGGTGAAAGAAGAAGATCAGTTCAAGACAACCTTCACCGTGAAATGGGGTACATACGCTTATAAGAAAATGCCATTTAGACTCTCAAATGTCAGAGAAACATTTCAGCAAGCTATGGATATGACATTCTAAGGAATAATAAAAAAAATAGTGCTTGTATATCTATATGATATCACTGTTTTCTCAAAGAATGCAGAAGACCACCTCTTTCACCTCAAGAAAGTATTTCAAAGATGTAGAAGATTTGTAGTTTCGTTGAATCTGAAAAAGTGTGTATTCTTGGCACATGAGGGAAAATTGTTGGGTCACATTGTTTCAAGATAAGGGTTGATAATTGATCTTGAAAGAGTTGAAGCCATCTGAACACTTCCATTGCTACACCACAATAAGGCTCTCCAAAGTTTCTTGGGAAGCATAAACTTCATCTGCATATTTTTGCCTAATTTTTCCACTTTTGTGAAACCATTAACAATGTTGTTGAAGAATAATCTTTAATTCAAATGGATAGCAAAAGGTAAATAAATTTTTGAGGCTATCAAGAATGAAATATCACAAAGCCCAACTCTTATCAACCCATACTTTTCAAAGGACTTCATGTTATATGCTTTTTAAGGATCAAACACAGTCTTAGCTATCTTGGTACAACTGAATAGAGAAGGTTCATAATAGCCCATAGAATTCTTTATTCAAATCCTATAATATTACAAAGTAATGTATTCTTTAATTGAAAATCATGTTCTTTCTATCATTAGGAGTTTGAATAAGTTCAGACACTTGGTCTCGAACAATAAAATTCAACAACTACTGTCTCATGTTGGTGTCAAGGATTATCTCCTAAAGAAGGATTTGAACAATAAGAGATCAGGTTGGATCACTCAGGTAATGGAATATGATATTGAGATCAAAGTGACCAAGCTAGTTCATAGCAAAGGTTTGTGTGAGCAGCTCACTTCCAAACAACAAGTTAAATCAATAGGCAAAGAAGGGGTTGTCCTGTTACTGCAGAATTATCAAGAACAGATAGCTAATGATGTACCCATTCCATATTCGACTCAAGACTTGCTATATTATCTCCAAATAGGTTTGTGCCCTCTAGAATGGAACAAAGCTAAGAGGAGATATTTCAGACTGCAATCCATCCCATATATTTCCATTGATGACATCCTATTCAAGAAGGATGTGAATGGGGTGTTATTGAGGTCTGTCCTAACAAGTCAAGTTGGGAAGATATTACATGAGTTCCATGACCGGGAAGAAAGAGGCCACTTTGCTCCATGAGTAACAGCTCTCAAAATCACGAAGGTTGGTTACTATTAGCCTACGATGTTTAGTGATTACTACTCATGGATCAAGAAATGTGCATTCTTCACAAGGAAGGAAAGGTTAGTAGCCCTGTCCCTTCATCCAATTTCAGTAAATCAACCATTCATGCAATGGGTATTGGACTTCATTGGAGTTATCAATCCAAATTCAATTCAAGGCCATAAGTTGATACTTATGGTAACAGACTATTTCACAAGTGGACTGAAGCAGTGGCAGTTAAGGAGAAAAATGAATCAAACATCTTGGATTTTTATGAAGGGATAGTCAGAAGGTTTGGTGTCCCTACTACTATAATATCAAATAGTGCATTAGCATTCCTTGGCACCAAAATCACTGAGTGGGCTGTCTAGATAAGTATATACCTCAACACCTCTTTAAATTATTACCCTAAAGGTAATGGCCAAGAACAGTCTACAAATAAAAAATTACTAAGAATCATCAGAAGGATGCTTTATGAGAATCAAATAACTTAGCACATGAAGCTCAAATTGGGTCTATGGGAAGATATAATTACACCCATGAGGTCTACAGGTAGCTCTTCATACAATCTTGTATACGGAAAGGAAGTAGTGCTACCTACATCACTTGAGTTATCGGCATTGGAATTCAGGAGACATTTGGAAATATCTGATTTTGAGCCCATGGAAGTCATGTATGTAGAGATTGTGGAATTAGAAGAAGAAATATAACTTGCAATGTAGACCATGGAAAAGGATCAAGCATTGATCAAGAGGAGCTTTGACTATAATTTTAAAGCCACAACATTCCAAGCAGAAGACTTAGTACTCAAGTGGGATGTTGATCGTGCAAAACCAAGAAATAATTCCAAGTTTGATGCCATATGGAGTGGTCCATATATGATCACTGAATGCAAAGGTAGAAATTCCTTCAGGATGGCTAAGTTAGACAGTGAAGAGCTACAAATTCCAATCAATGGAATCTATCTCAAACATTGCTACTAGAAGGAAGAATTTCTCACCCTTATACATATTAGTCTAGGATTTCATATTCCTCCAAGTGCTTTTGCACATACTGTTGTTGTTAGAATAGGATTTAATTTCCCTAAGTGTTGGTGCACATGTTCTAATTCTAGTGTATGCTTTGTATATAGTTCATCATGCTTCAGGAAAGAGAAATTGTTGCCTTGGGAAGCTCATAGTTACTTGCACCGGTTGTAAATTCAAAATTCAAACAAATGTAGAGTGACTAAAATAAGATGTTGAAGAAGAATTCATAGGTACTCATCATTCAGCCTCATGAATCAAAGTTGCAATAATGAGAGAATTCAGGTCTCAGGAAATTTTCTACTCTCACAAACCTTGACTTATATATTCTCTTATAAAAGATGGGAGTACAAGCAGCGGAAGATAGATCTAGGTTCGAAAGTAGTGCTTCAATGACTCATGGATGTTGGTCCTTAGTTTTTGTAACATCCCAAAATTTCTTTTAACTTAAATTAACTATAGTTAATTCTAAATAGGATTAGATGAGATCATCATTGGGTGTAAAATTCATTTGGTTTGTCGTATCATGACCCACAGCTTCTACTGCGGGGCATGACATTACAGAATGAATAACCCTGAACTCACCTTGATGATCCTTCCTAAAAGGTGATTAGGCCTTAATCATAGGTAAAATGGTTCATAAATGATAGTGAATCTTTTGGTTATTTGTATTCCTGTTACTTTATTTTAATCGGTTTGGTCGTCTTTTGTTTTGTTCAACTTTTGCATGACCGCGATGATAATTGTCTCTATTTAATTTGACAATGCTATATCAAGCTAGCTTTATGAGAATACTTGAATTATTATTTACGGACTTGGTGATTTTCATATTGGAATGTTTTATATAAACCTAGAAATTAAATTAATTTTTATGGTAATATATTGTTGGAAATATGTGGGCTTGTATTATGAATGTTAATTTTAACTTAACCATTAAGTTGGGTAACAACTAAAGTAAAAAAAAGTATGAAATGTTAATTAGTGTATATATATATATATATATATATATATATATTAGAGGGATTTGACATGTAAGCCAAAAAATTTATTTAGTTATTGAAATTTATGGGTTTCATAAAGTGAAACACCTTCACATGGCACAAGTGTGCGGCATGCACTAAAACACATACCAGCATTGGGAAGCCCAAAAAATTCTTCAATATGCCACCCAACTATAGTTCTTTCATTATATTTTTCCTTCGTCTATTTTCATTCTCCCCTTCTGGACTACCTACATGCATTTTTTAGGAAAGAAGGATTCAATTTGTTGGAGCTGGAAGAGTAAGAGGTCGTTGATTCTAGGTTTTCTTTAAAGGCATGAATATACTATCCCTTCTTTGTGGCATTATTTGTAGATAAATGAGGAAATATAAATTCTATTTTAATGGCAAACAAATGAACTTTTGGAAAAAATCTTATTTAATTTCTTGGAGATGAAATTTGAAAAGGAAATTAATGGATTTTGTATTCTCTTAAGTCTCCTTTGTATGGTTTTAGCTAAACCTAGAAAAAAACGTAGATGGGTGTTCCAAATCAATGTTTATTTTTAATTTTCTATTTAAATTTGATTTTTGAAAACCCAAATCAATTTCCACCTCTGGGTTTTATTACAGTCGAACAATAATTTATTTGTATGAGCAAAGTGATTTCTTGGTAATGTGAAAAATGTTTTTGCCAGGTATTTCATCAATTTGCTTGATATATTTGCTTCCGGATTCTAATAATTGCTTTAAAAAAAAGAAATTAATACTGGAATAGGCTGATTTGCACATGTACAAGTCGATTTTCCTATAGGTATGATTTTATTACCAGATTTGAAAAAAAAAAGTTAACAGTCTACGTAAGATGACTTAGTTTTTCTAAAAGGATTTTGTTACTGAAGTGTTAGAAATTTATTGTTGTTATTATATTCAAAATACTTCAAAATGAGCATCTTGTGGTATGTGGGTCAATTTTTTTGTGGATATGTTTGGTTAGTTAAAAGAACATATTAAAATGATTTAATAGAGGTGTTTTTACATTGTTTAGTTGGGTTATTCCTATATATATATATATATATATATATATATCTGTGTGTGTATCTACAAATGTGTTTTGATTGTTTGAAATGAATTTATTGTACGTTTTATAGAGCTGAAATTTACCTAGATGGAATATGTCTAATTGGTATTTGGAAAATATGATTTCAGACAATTTTGTTAGGTTGTTTGTTGATTGGGAAGGTAAGAAAAATAATAGTTAAATCTATACCATGTGAAGCATGATTTGCTTGTGGTTATAATCTAAATTCGGATGTTGAATGATTATGGTTTGATTATGTCTTAATCCTTGTGATTAGAGTGAAACATGATTGCTGAAATAGAAATTGGTTATTCTATTTGTGTATATTCATAGTTGTATCTTGATGTAAAACATGTAATAATACATTATTTTTTTGTATTACCATGCATTTGTTGATAAAATAACATGTACATCATTTCATATTTTATTAAATAATTGCATCAGAAAATGGAGGCAATATTCATGCCAGTTCATTTTGAACTAACAACATACCACTACTCTAGTCTTGTAGGACAATTAGCCGTCACGTTCGGATATGCAGAAAGTCATGTCTTGTGAAGTTTTATCATAGCATGGATCTAAATGAGATACTTGGATTTCAATTTGTAGAAGGATGATATTCCATAATTTTAACTAAATTTATTGGGATCTTGGACCCATTGTTAATATTCAAACCTCACTATGTGAGAGTTATCGTAACAATTATATAATTCACCTTAACAGCATATGTAATTTATCATTTTAATAAAGTGATGATTACCTTGTATGAAATAATTTCTCAATATGAGTAAATGATAAATACTAGAAGTGAGAAATCTTAGTTATCATCAATTATTAAATTTATTTATTTGATATTTGTCAATGTATGAAACCAATTATTGAACAATTATTGTAACATTCAATTGTCTTTAATTTCTAAATTTAATAGCTATTTAGTGGCGTAGTTAATCGGAGGAATATATATATATCTATATATATATATATATAACTCGGCCTTCCAATAAACTTGGTATTAATATGTTAAGATTGTAAAGCCTATTGTGTAGAGGATGAAGAGTATCGTTATAAAAAGGTAATTTAAGGTTTAAAACCAAACATCAGGAAAAGAGAAACTAAATGGGAAGATAAATAGATGAAAATATACATTAGACATATTAAGGGATAAGTACATGCAAAATACTGAAATAGATACATTTCAGCATAACGAATGTAATTATCTCATGATAATCCTAGTTGGCCTTTAGCATTCATCTCATTATAAACTCTTGAAAGATAGGTTAAATTAGAAATAAAGTAAATACAAACTATAAAATCTAGATAACTGTGAAAGGGATAGTTGTGAGGTGGCAGAATACTTAAACTCATAAGACTAGTGTGGTGTCTTGAGTTTAGCCGTAATCTGCACGGTGGAAAACTTTGGCCAAAGTAATGCATTGATGGTTGTACATTGTTTGATCACCTAGTCCTCTAATCAAATTAAAATTGCCAGTAACCTGATCATGGGAATTTGAACACTGAACATGAGGTAGGCAATGGTTGGATACTGGAATACAAAGTTGTAAAACTAGCTTCGTGGTAGACCCAAGGACTTTCACATGGTTCCCATGATCTGAAAAGGTTGAGCCAAAATGCTAGTAAGCATTGTCACTCGAAGTAGTGGCGATCGGAGATCGTGGAGATCTGGATACACCCTTCTTAGCCGCACATGTGGCTTACACAGATGTTATCAGATAGATCAAAAGAACATATTTGATTTAAAGAATTTGATTAAATAAATTTGTATGATTGCAGCTGTGTAATCTATTTTTATGTATGTTTTAAAAAAATCCTCATTTTTCAGCTCTTGTAATTTTGAGTGCTATGTTTTTATATCAGAGCCAGAGGCTTAGACACTTGGACATTAGTGGGACACACATTCTAATAAAAGTATCCTCTTTTATAAACAATAAGATATGGTTAGGCCGACAACAAGAGCTATCATGGCAAGTGATAGTGGGGTAAATATTGATGATGTACCAGATAATATGGCTGCTAAGGTAGAAGAAATCCTCAACCTTTTGAATGACACTAGAAACTGAGTTGTTACCTTAGAACAACAAGGTCAGGGTAGTGAAGAGAATGGGGATCATAGGGATGAGAATTAGGGTGATGATCAACCTAAGCACCTGAATGAAAGGAAAAATAAGAAAGCAAGATTGACTAATGAGTTAGCAAGGGACATTAAAAGAATATCCCCACCTTAATTTGATGGTACAAATCTTGGGGATGGCGCTAAAAATTGGCTATTCGAAATGGAAAATTAATTTGAGATTAGGGACTTTTTAGAGGAGACAAAAGCAATATGGGGAGCCTACCAATTGTCCCGTGAAACATCTTTCTAGTGGGATAACTGGAAAATGGAACTATGAATTGATTTTGGTATGATCTCGTGGGAGCAGTTCAAGGCCTTCTTCCTTCAAAGATGGCTACCTCAGCTATACTTTGACCAAAAGATGGCAGAATTCCAAAATTTTACTCAAAGAAAGTACTCAGGTACAGAATATTGGGAACGTTCAACTCAATTGTTGAAATATATTCCTTTGTATCAAAAGGATGAGAAGTTTAGAGTGAGAAAATTTATAATGGGATTGAATCCTAGTATTGGTGGTGAGGTAGATGTTCATGGACCTACCTCAATGGAAACAGTGTTTGAAAAATCTATCAAGCAAGAACTAAAGTTGCGAAGAATTTATGTGTCTAAAGAGGAAAACAGAAGGAAAAATAAAAATTTCCAAACATCAACCACAAGTAAACCAACATGGAAAAAGGGAAACAACAAGTTCAAGCCTATCAATAAAAGAGTAATAGTGGGTAGAATTGTTATGAATAATAAAAATAATGGGCAACAAGGAACAAGTTTTAGCCAGAATAAGATTGAGAGAAAAGGACCACTGGGTGGATGTTTTAAATGCGGTGGCAATCATTTCGCTAACAAATGTCTGCATAAAGGACAATGGAATAACCAGTAGAAGGGATCTAATGCAGTAAATAAAGAGGGAAAAAAACATAAGATTTATGCTATAGTCCATAATAAGCAAGCAGAAAATCAAGTAAATCCCATTAAAACCTCTGGTAAGCTTTTTGGAGAACCTGTTTCTATTTTATTTGATTTTGGTTCAACATAATGTTTTGTTTCATCTAAAGTAGCTGATAAACTCAAAATAAGAGCTGGGTACATGGAACACACTTGGACTGTATAGTATGGAAATAATGTTGTACATAGAGTGAAGCACTGTTTGTTTGAGGCACCACTAGAATTACCCGAGTTTACAACAAGATTAAACTTCTATGTGACACCTATTGGATCTTATGATGTTGTCATAGGTATGAATTGGTTAAGTTAACATAATGCAACCTTGGATTGCTTTGGAAAATGTTTAACCTGTTGCGATGATAAATAGAAAACTGCAAGTGTTCAGGGTGTTAAAAGAGATTTTGTCACTAGGCATATTTTTGCAATGTAGCTGAAAAAAGAAAAGCGAAAGGGCTGTCATCTATATGTTGTAAAAATATCAAATTCAAGACAAGAAAATGAGCATAAAATTGAAGCATTTCCCATCCTAAGGGAATTTAGAGATGTGTTTCCAAATTATTTTCCCATACTTCCACCTAAGTGTGAATTTGACTTCACAATAGAGGTCAAACCAGCAACGGAACCAATTTCTAAGGCACTGTACAGAATGAAAACATCTGAATTAGCTGATTTGAAAGCTCAATTACATGATTTTTTTTCCTTGGGTCTGATTAGACTAAGTATATCACCATGGGCTGCACTAGTAATCTTCGTGAAAAATAAGGATGGGACCCTCAGACTTCGTATTGATTACTGAATGCTCAACAAGGTGACAGTGAATAATCGGTATCTACTGCCCTGAATCGATGATATTTTTTATCAAATGGGGTCACAAAATTGTCTTCCAAGATAGATCTCCAATCTGGTTATCATCAAATACGAATCAAGGATGAAAATATCTAGAAAACCACTTTTAGATCAAGGTATGGGCATTACAAGTTTACAAGTTTTCCCTTCGGTCTAACAAATGCACCTACTGCTTTCATGAACTTTATGAACAACATTTTTAGGGAATACTTAGACCAATTTGTATTTATCTTTCTCAATGATATATTAATATACTCCAAGAATGAGGAAGAATGTGATGAACATTTAAGGTATTGTGTTGGGAATTCTCACAAAACATAAATTATATGGAAAATTATCTAAGTGTGTTTTCTATCAATACAAAGTACAATACTTAGGCCACTTATTAAGTAAAGAAGGAACTTTGGTGGACCCTTTAAAGATCAGTACCATCATGGAATGGCCAACAATAAAGGATGTGCATGAAGTGAGAAGTTTTATGGGTATAGCAGGCTACTATCAAAAGTTTGTAAAGGACTTTTCTAGGTAGCAGGACCTATCTCTTCTTTGGAAAAGAAGGGTAAGATATTTGTTTAGGACAATAAGTGTGAAGAATCCTTTAATGAGTTAAAAGGTAGATTCACAAGTGCTCCGGTGTTGAAGATTCCTGATCCAAACAGGAACTTCTTAGTGGTGACCGATTCTTCAGGGGAAGGTTTGGGCAGAGTACTACTACAAGATGGGCATGTGGTAGCTTTTGAAAGTACGAATTTGAGGGTATATAAAGTAAATTATGCACCACGTGATCTTGAGCTTGTTGCGATTTGTTCATGCACTACAGGTATGGAGGAACTATTTTCTAGGAAAACCTTTTGAACTCAAAATAGATCATCTTGGGCTTAAGTACATTTTTATGTAGCCAAATCTAAATTCAAGGCAATGAAAATGGATGGAGTTCCTAGCAAATTATGACTTTGATATAAATTAAATTAAGGGAAAAGAGAATAGGGTAGCTGATGCCTTAAGTTACAGAAAGAATATTGATGTTATAATTACATTAAGAATCCAGTTCAAAGATGAAGTTAAAAATGAGTTAACTAATAATCCCTACTATAATCATGTTAAAACAACGCTAGAAAAAGATCCAAGGGACAAAAGGTATGATGGTTTCAAGGTGGAAACAGATGGGATTCTACGTTATAATAGCAGAATATATGTACCAGAAGGTAAAGAACTCAGAAATAAAGTCATGAGATAATTTCATGATGCTCCATATTTAGGACATCCAGGAGTAACAAAGATGATGGTGAACATCAAAAAGCAATACTTCTGGAAAAAGATGAAAAATGATGTGATTCTTTATGTCTCATAATTCCTTGAATTTTAGCAAGTAAAGACTAAACATTTACATCCAGCAGGACTATTATATCCTCAAAATGTGCCAGAATATAAGTGGTAAGTTATAAGTATGGATTTTATCCAAGGTCTACCTATATCCCAAAATAAACATGATGTTATACTTGTAGTTGTAGACAAGTTAACTAAAGTGGCACATTTTATAGTAGGTAATTTAATGGATAATTCACCCATACTGGAAAAAAAGGTTTGTACAAGAATTTTTTTTATTACATGGAGTTCCAGAAGTAATAATTTCATATAGGGACTCAAGGATAACTTCCAGATTCTAACATACTTTGTACGTTGCCTTAGGGAAAAAACTGAACATAAGTTCTACCTGCCATCGAGAAACTGATGGTCAAACTGAAAGAGTAAATCAAGTGTTAGAAGATTTACTAAGAATGTATTGCATGGATCAGTAATAAAAATGGGAAGAGTATCTTCCCTTGGTTGAATTTGCCTATAATAACACTTACCATTCTTCCATTTAGATGGCTCATTTTGAGGCCTTATATGGTCATAGGTGTAGAACACCTATAAGTTGGGATAATCCTGAAGATATGGTACTGATTAGACTAGAAATACTTTTAGAAATGGAAAAATAGGTTAAATTAATCCAAGAAAGATTTAAATAAGAAGCAAATACGAAAAAAAGTTATGCAGATTTAAAAAGAATTGACAGAAAGTTTAACGTGGGAGATAAAATTTTCCTTAGGGTCAAACCTAAAAATATTTGAATTTCGTTTGGAAATTCAGACAAAGTATTTCCTAGGTTTGTAGGACCATTTGAAGTCCTATAGGTCATTTGACTAGTAACCTACAAGCTAGCACTCCCTCCCACTCTATCCACGTTGCATAATGTATTTCACGTATCCTTACTTAAGAAATATGTAAGCCAAAAGTTTTATTTAATTATTGAAATTTATGGGTTTCATAAAGTGAAACACCTTCACATGGCACAAGTGTGCGGCATGTACTAAAACACGTGCCAGCATTGGGAAGCCTGAAAATTCTTCAATATGCCGCACAACAATAGTTCTTTCATAATATTTTTCTATTATTTTTCCTTCATCTATTTTCATTCTCCCCTTCTGGAATTCCTATGTAAGTTTTGGAGGAAAGAAGGATTCAACTTGTTAGAGCTGGAAGAGTAAGAGGTTGTTGATTCTGGGTTTACTTCAAGCATGAATATCTTCTCCCTTCTCTACGGCGTTATTTGTAGATAAATGAGAAAACACACATTTTGTTTTAATTGCAAACAAATGAATTTGTGGATAACTTCTAATTTAATTTCTTGGAGATGAAATTTGAAAAGGAAGTTGATGGATTTTGTATTCTCTTAAGTCTCCTTTATATGGTTTTATCTAAACCTAGAAAAAAATGTAGATGGGTATTCCAAATCAATGTTTTTATTTTATTTTCTATTTAAATTTGATTTCTAAAAACCCAAATCGATTTCTGCTTCTAGGTTTTATTATAGTCAAACAATAATTTAGTTTTATGAGCAAAGTGATTTCTGGGTAATGTGAAAAATATTTTTTCCAGGTATTTTATCATTTTGCTTGATATATATGTTTCCGGATTCTAATAATTGCTAAACAGAAAATAAATTAATACTAGAACCGGCTGATTTAGACATGTACAAGTCGATTTTTCTGTAGGTATAATTTTATTACCGGATTTGGAGAAAAAAAGTGTTAACAGTCTATGTAAGATGACTTAGTTTTGCTTAAAGGATTTATTTAGTGAAGTGTTAGTAATTTATTGTTGTTATTATATGAAAATAGACTTTAAAATTATCATCATATGGTATGTGGGTCAATTTGTTTGTGGATCTATTCGGTTACCTAAAAGAACATGTTAAAATTGTTTAATATAGTGTTTTTACATTGTTTAGTTGGGTTGTTCCTGTGTGCGTGCGTGTGTGTGTGTGTGTGTGTGTGTGTGTTACGATTGTTTGAAATGAATTTATTATACATTTTATAGACCTTCACTATACCTAGAGGGAATATGTCTAATTGGTATTTGGAAATTATGATTTCAGACAGTTTTGTTAGGTTGCTCGTTGATTGGGAAGGTAAGAAAAATAATAGTTAAATATATACCATGTGAAGCATGATTTGCTTGTGGTTATAATCTGAATTCAGATGTTGAATGATTATGGTTTGATTATGTCTTGATCCTTGTGATTAGAGTGAAACATGATTTCTGAAATAGAAATTGGTTATTCTATTTGTGTACATTCATAGTTGTATCTTGATGTAAAACATGTAATAATACATTCTATGTTGTATTACCATGCATTTGCTGATAAACTAACATGTACATCATTTCATATTTTATTAAATAATTGCATCAGAAAATGGAGGCAATATTCATGCCAGTTCATTTTAAACTGACAACATACCACTACTCCAGTCTTGAGAGACAATTAGCTATCACGTTCAGATATGCGGAAACTCATGTCTTGTGAAGTTTTATCATAGCATGGATCTAAATGAGACACTTGGATTTCAATTTGTAGAAAGATGATATTCCAGAATTTTAACTAAATTTATTGGGATCTTGGACCCATTGTTAGTATTCAAACCTCACTATGTGAGAGTTACCATAACAATTATATAATTCCCCTTAACAACATATGTAATTTATGGTTTTATTAAAGATATGATTACCTTGTATGAAAGAATGTTTCAATATGAGTAAATAATAAATACTAGAAGTGAGAAATCTTAGTTATCATCAATTATTAAATTTATTTATTTGATATTTGTCAATGTATGAAGTTGATTATTGAACAATTATTGTAACATTCAATTATCTTTAATTTCTAAATTTAATAGCTATTTAGTGGCATAGCTAATTGGAGGAATAATTAAATATATATTTAATTCAACCTTCCTGTAAACTTGGTTTTAATATGTTAAGATTGTAAAGCCTATTGTGTAGAGGATGAAGAGTATCGTTATAAAAAGGTAATTTAAGGTTAAAAACCAAACATCAGGAAAAGAGAAACTAAATGGGAAGATGAATAGATGAAAAGATCCATTAGGCATATTAAGGGATAAGTACATGTGAAATACTAAAATAGATACATTTCAGCATAAAGAATGTACTTATCTCATGATGATCCTAGTAGGCCTTTGCCATTTATCTCGTTATAAACTCTTGAAAGATAGGTTAAATTGGAAATAAAATAAATACTTACTATAAGATCTAGATAACTGTGAAAGGGATAGTTGTGAGGTGGTGGAAGACTTAAACTCATAAGACTAGTGTGTTGACTTGAGTTTAGTCATAACCTGCATGTCGGAAAACTTTGGCCAAAGTAATGCATTGATGGTTGTACATTGTCTGATCACCTAGTCCTCTAATTAAATTAAAATTACCAGTAACCTGATCATGGGAATTTGAACACTGAACATGAGGTAGGCAATGGTTGGTTACTAGAATACAAAGTTGGAAAACTAGCTTCATGGTAGACTCGAGGACTTTCACATGGTTCCCATGATCTGAAAAGGTTGAGCCAAAATGCTAGTAAGCATTGTCACTCAAAGTAGTGGCCATGGGAGATTGTGGAGATCTGGATACACACTTCTCAGCCACACATGTGGCTTACACAGATGTTATCAAATAGATCAAAAGAAAAAAAATTAATTTAAATAATTTGATTAAATAAATTTGTACGATTGCAGCTACGTAATCTATTTTTATGTATGTTTTAAAAAAAATCCTCATTTTTCAGCTCTTGTAATTTTTAGCGTTATAGTTTCAGATCAAATTTAAGATTACCAGGTAGACTTCATACCCAATGGATACTTCAAGGCCACTGATCACTTCATCTAGCAGGAAGATAACCCCAATAAGTCATAAAATTGTTATCCAAAATTCACCCCAAAGGTAATTTTTATAACTTGTAGAATTTCTTCAGGCTTGAGAAAGCAAAAATGGTTGAAGGCCCAAAATTAGATTTTGAGGGATCCCTTTTCTTTTCTCTAACTTCCCTACCCAAAGAAAAATCCAAGGAGATAGTGAAAATTTGCAAAAAAAATTAAAAATGAAGTCAAGGGTCTATTTTAGTGCAAATCCGGTCTTAGGATTATGGATGGAACTAATGTGGATCATATCAGGGTTTGTCGTACCAAGTTCAAGCTCGAAATGCTAAAGAGGCAGTGGAATGAGGCAAAAGTGGATAAAAATTTCCCACATGGTCCGTGGGAAAGTTGGGACAAAATTACCAAAAAATGCCTGAAAATTTGATTTGGTCACAGCCAAGTGCAATGCAGTTAAGGTGGAAAAATATTTCAAGGATAGTCGAGCCCCAAAAATCTGAAATAGCCACAGCCAAGTGCAATGTGGTTAGGGTGGAAAAATATGTCTGAGACAATCAAGCCCCCAAAATACAAAATACCCATAGCTAAGTGCAATGCAGTTAAGGCAGAAAAATATGTCTAGGACATTCTGGCCTCAAAAAGATGAAATAGACGTATGTCGATAAGGTGTGGATATGTCATAAATCAATGGCCCACTTGGCCCAGTTAACGACAGACGTTCAAGGATGAAAAATCCCAAATCAGGTGATGTGGAGAAAGAAGGCACATGTAGTCCAAGTACAATGGGGACATGAGTTCCCCAAAAACCTGAAATCACCGTAATACAAAGAGAAGTGGTGTGATGCGACCTCTGAAGTTCAAACGGGCATAACTTTTGACCCAGAAGAATGATTTTTGCAAAATTTGACTTTTCAGAAAGGGAACAATGTCCTCTACACTGTAAAAACTAGAGTTCTTAATTTTAATGATGGTATATGGGTGAAAGAAAATAAACATCTCTAGCTCCAAAAATTTAAATGCTCAGTCTCGTCAAATGCAAGTAATCCCAGGAAAACCCAAAATAGCTTCTCACACTCAAAAGACCATAACTTTTACAATTCTCAATATATTTTCACAAAATTGGTCTCATTGGAATCGTGATTCCAAGACAAAAGAATAGAAGTCAAAAAATATATAAATTGATGAATTTTTTATGATGATTGTTCTAAAAATGTGGCCAATTTCACAACAGTGACTTTACTTGTAGTTGTGAGAACATTTAATGAAACATGGGCATACATTTTTCACTACTGCAAGTTATGGGATAGTATGGGGAGCCTTTTACAAGTAACATACCATCATTTCACTTCATTTATTACCTCTTGCAAGTTGTGGGAAGTAAAATTTTGGGATTTTCATTTCTCCTTCTCTTTCTCCTCTCAGAATTCTATAAATTTGAGTGCTGGGCTCATTGTAAATGAGAAGATGGTTTTTGAGTAGAAAAACTCTTTCATTTTAGTTTTGTGAAGCCCATGTGCTACAGGCCCACTATAGTGAACTCCTTAAATGGTGATCCAGGCCCTTATCTTTGTTATAGATTAAACTGTGTTCATACCATGAAGCAAAAGATGTAAGGTTTGTGGATGTATATTCCCCTTGTTGTGTTTGTTTGCATTCTTCTTTTATCTTTTAATCTCATTGCAAATATATTGTGTCTATTTTATACTCTTTCATGGATTCATTACCATTATGTGTGTATAAAATATTGTTTGTGAATGTTGTTGCTAGAGTATGTGAAGAATTTTTATCACCCTCTCTAGTATGCACGTGGTCACTTCCTTATTTTCACACATTGGAAAGCTATTCTCATTCCCTCCTTTTTCCAATGTATCACCATTGCTTAAGTGTAGGATTTGTTTTCATGCACTCTCTCTCCCTTGGTCCCTTAGAAAGTTAGATTAGGATAAAATAGTTTTGTTCTGCATTAGAGTAGAATATGGCAGGTAGTTTAGGGGAAAGAAACAATATTTATGTGAGAGATCTATGTCAAGTAGCAAGTTCCACAACTTGAGAGATGGTCCACATGTTACCTAGTCACACCGTGAGCTCAAGCACACACACTTGTAGCAAACTCTAAGGGTGTTGTGATTCGGTGATAATAATTAGTAAAAAACTACCTGGAAATGATGGTAAATCTCCATGACATAGATAAAGAGTATAACATCTTCTAGCCAAAATGAGCTCTTCACAAGAAGCATGAGTCAGTATCTAGTCACATTTGAATGGTGGATAGAAACATTTAAAACATTGTATCCTCATATTTGCATGAAGCTACAATAGAGATCATGTTTTTGTCAATTACATCATAGAAGAAATCAAGAAGTTCAAATTAGTCATTCAATAAACTTAACCACAATGGAAAACTTACAGACATTGTCATATCGAGTTAGACATGAATTTCTAGAGATCAAAATTTCTAGACAGTCTAAGAAGCACCAAATGTATGCCTTTCTAGATCTTAATTAACGAGTCTTGTAGCCAACTTAAAGGAACTCATGACATCATCATTCAAGCTGCATATGTTGATCATGAATGGATTAACACTTTTAACCAGAAGGATATATATGAGTGAAGAGATCAACCTTCCAAGCATTAAGGTTAGAAATTTTACAAGTTTTTGTAGAGGTTAGCCCCAAATATTTAATTATCATTGTTATGATCATCTTGCAGGTGCTGGAATCAAGGGTAACAATGTGGTCAAACATTGTACAAGGGAAAAGTAAATGTAGCCACATAGCCAGTGATCTCATCTAAGACAAGTAGAATTTTTTTCATTTTAAATCAAAGATTGAAGTTAGCTAATGTCTTTCATTGCAGAAGAGATCTTTCTTGTAGGAATTCATTTTTGTAAGAGAATAAATTTACTATGGTATATAGCTAAGTCAAGGTGACACAATTCTTATGGTAATTAAAGTATCACTAACTTTGAATATAATGAGTGAAATAGGTCATTCGAGAAAGGAGACCACTATAAGATGCCAACTGAGCTTGAGATGCTTCATGAGATATACAATGTACAACTAATAGTGATTAGAAAATGCCACATGGAAAGCAACAGCTCTGTACAATGATCCAATTCAATGGAGCATGTATTCAAACAGGGATTACACACTAATGAAAAAGTCAAAATATGCATAACCAACATACATAAAAGAAGTGGTCCCCAGATATGGTAAGTTATTTCATAAACAGAGTCAACATTTCAGAGCTTACACATTTTGATCAAATAGATGTGAAGATGTCTATATGGAAGCCATTTACCAGCGTAACAATGAGCAAGGGCATTATTCTTTATACCGACATATTTTCAAAATCAAAGACTTCCCCATAATGGGGTGAATAATTTTTGCTAGAGTCGTTTTAGCATCAAACACCATTTTTTTGCATAGTATATAATTATTGGATGTCATCACTAAACCAACAATATAGTTATGGGGATAAAGCTAAATTTATTATTGTAATTGGATAAAATTATAGGTGTCGCATCATGTAGATAGATGAGAATAGATAAAATACTTGCAAAACATTACTTTCATAACAAGCAAGAATACCCATGTCTGGGTTATCAATAATAAATATTCACCCAAGCTATTTAGTTGATTATTTACAGTAGAGTATGTCCAATGGTCGTTCGAGAGCCAGTGTAATTTTTTAAAGATCCAAGTAGATATTTTTGCCTCAAAGTACACTAGCTATGACGATGAATACCCATGAGTAACTTTCAGGCTCAAAAGTATAGACCATGAAATGACAGTGGCCAAGTAAAAATCTATAGAGTATTTTTAGGTGGGGTTGGGTGAATAAAGATGCTATACATTTTGATGCATTAAAAAAGCATCAAAATAAGAATTTATGGAATGAACATGGAGTTCAAAATGTTGAAGGATTACCTTCTTTGCAATAGGAGCAACCCACAATGAAAGATAAGAGCAATTAGATCTTTCCAATTGGTAACCTATTAGTGGCCTAGAGAAAATATGATAGGGCTCTACCCTCAGCTCTTTTCAATGTCAAATAAAAATGAATTCATCATCTTAGGGTTTGATTTGAGTTTTTCCAACAATAACTCGAACTCCTTCAAACTCAGGGTTTAATGATTGACAATCAAGATTAGAAGGTTCAAGATCAAACGATGGAGATCAAAAGCCATAACCAGAGAAATTGATAACCCAGGTTAACTCCCAGTCAAAGCAAATAGAAATACCAATGGTGGAGATTGATTGATGTAAAAAATCAATGATGCACAATGCTAACCCACCATTCACCCACCTTTTAAACTCTAAAAAGCCCAAAAAATTAATTTAGGATACATCAACAAGGAAATTTCCTTGATACTGGAGACTCACCTCTGCAATAGGCATACCCATAAACCTGAGGTTTTTTCCATTGTATCTATAGAAGTGATGGAGACAAGCAAGGTTAGAACCCTTGTTCTTATCCCTCAACCAGGGTGTAGTTATGAGATATAATAGTTTTTGGCACACCTGGTGGGACCTCACAAGATATAATTTTAAATTTTTAAAGGTGTTCCAGTTTTGGGAAAAATACCTACTATTAACGCATTCTAAAGACTGAATATCCAAAGTAGAAATCATTTGGCAACTCTGCAAATCTGATTTTAGACTAGTGCAACAATTTTCATCACCAAATTCTTCAGCTACAACTTTTCAGGTATTTTTCAAGAAAATAAAGATCTATTATTTTGTTGTTTTTATCTTATTTTCATGACCAGCAGACCTATTTTTCCATTTTCCCATATTTTATGAGGTCATGCAATCATGACAACAATTCCTCAGTGCAATTATTTTATCCAAGAGTAGTATCGAACATATCCGCAGTCTTATCATCCATATTCCTAATCAGAGAAGCATTATGACCCCTATAAAAATGAATATCCCAATAACTCAAACCTTGTACATTAATATGATTATAAGTATAACAATGGTTATGTTGTCTAAAACCAAGGTTATGCAGATTTTAACAGGATTAAGAGGTTGAAGGAAAAATTCATGAATTAGAGAAAATCATGGAATTACTAAAAGTTCAGTTGATGCAACGATTGCATGTTAAAAAACCTAGTCTTAGGAAACCCTATCAATGGAGAGTTACTACACCTAATTGGTTTAGTCTACAACAAATGCTTGAGGTAATGCATGAAACTATTAATCAAATAATTGATTTTACTTTGTCTTTGCAAGCAGTGGAGAATGATAGGCATCAGGTTGAGGAACCTTGTCAATGGAATGGTCCCACTTACCTTCCTTATCAGAATCCAATACCCATAGACCCTCCTTTCTGGCCAATGCATCTCATTCATCAGTTTTCAAATTGCCAAGCTACTGCAAGTTTTGCTTTTTCAATTCCATAATCATGTACTCAAAGAAAATAACCATTTCCAAGCTTTTGTTCTACTATTGTTCTAAATAAATACCTTGTGCCCCAGTCTCTTGTTCAATAATTGTTAGTTCAAGCTGGAATTAAGCCCATTCCTCCATTAATAGTACTAATTTATGTAGGATAAAATCATAATATCATCAAGGAGGGGCATCCAACCGAAGAAAATGCAAAAATGGGTTTTTAAGTTCCATTTTGATCACATTTCAGAGTTTAGAAAAGAACCCATGCGAAAGGTACATGTTTTTTTGAAGAATATCAAAAGAAGGTGGAAGATTATCATCAATCTACATTTTTTAGTGTAGTATACATGAAGGTACCATACTCACACCAGTCAATGATTCATCATGGCTTTTAGTATCATCTGAAGAGGTAAAATCATATTCAAATGAATAGGATTTTTAGGTCAAATTTGATAATGAATTAGCATATTTTTTGCATGAGCAACATGTTTTCAGCTTGAAAATCCTTATTCTAAATGAGGAAGATATAAAATCAGTCGGGATAGATGAAAAACAACAGCATGAAGAGGTTGATTTTGAATAGGTTGATTTCTTTTCTGAGTTGGAAGATTACATTAGTGAAGAACAACATTTATAAATCATTTATTTTGTAGTCTCATCATTCATCTTCCATTATACATAGCCTCTTGTTGCTAAGGTCTCTTCTACACTTGAAAAAGAGCAGGAAGTTCCTTTAGATGTGTGTATTTTCTTTCCTCTCTTGAAAGAATCCTTTTTAGAGGAGAATATGTCAAAATAGCATGTTTATTAGATCAGATCTTATGCAAAAAAAGGAAATGAATTTGATATTACAGATTTTTTGTTGAATCAAAATGAGCAAGGGGAAAAATCATTTATGACAGTTATGGTACAGCATCTTGAGGGAGATGAAACATGTTCAAATTAGTTTTAGAATGTGTCTAGGGATGAAAAGGAAATCAATAAAATAGTGTAGATCAAAGAAACAGACCAGATCAAGACAGAAAACTTATTTGCGTTGAGGAGGTCATGTTCTATTCGTTACCTATTCTATCCTCATCCAATTACAATAGTACCAAAATTCATGCTTGTTTTAGAGCACGAGGAAAATTTACATGTTCTCTAGAATCAAACCCAAAACCTCTTCGAGAAGACTGTAGATGAGATATAAGTGTTTCTTGGTTATTGGACTGATCTTGTGAACAAACTAAAGTTACATGTCTTCTATCAAGCTCTGTCATGTTACTAGTTTTATAAGTTGGGTTTATGGCCTCGACTTCTGAGAAAGGGAAGTTATTGTTTTATGCTTGTTTCAGGCTTCATTTATCTTTAGTTTACTACTAGTTAGAGTAGGTTAGATTAGGATTTCCCTTTAAATAAGTGTAACTTTTAATATCAATAAGTGCAGTCATGCACAAAATTTGGTTCACCAAATCCTTTCCTAGCTTTAGTTTTTTTTCAGAAGGGTCAGTTTTTAATAAAAGACATATTTTTGTAATATACTTTGACTCCATACCCAATGGACTAGAGTAAGGCACTGGTCTACAACTTAGCAAGAATCTTTCCCCCCAAGATTTCCAGAAATGTTGTCAATTTTCGCACATGTGTAAAAAAGGGCAACTCAGAAAACATTTTGATGGAAGGTGTAGACATCTACAATATGTTTAGACTTAGCATTTCCTCCAATTCAACCAATTGGTGATACTTCATTAATTCCCTATTCTTTTCTCCATTCTCAGATGCCCATTCATGACCCTCTTTCAGTCGTATTCCTCCTATAAATAACTAATTGGGATAATATATCTCTTATTAGGTAAATATTCCTTTGTTCAACCTTTCAGAATATCCCTAGTTCTCTCTGAACCACTTCTGCAAGCTTCCTAGGCTATCTATCAGTCACAAATGGTTATCTAGACCTCTCCCAACTCTCAATGAGTCTCTAATCACTTACTAATTAATTTTAACTAGCCTAAATCCTACTTAACTAGCCTAAACCAAGCTTAACTAAGCCTAAAGCATGTTTATCCTAATCTATCCTAAAATTTCTTTTTGAGATTTAGTCCCACATGCACCCAAATTCTAAATTATTCCAAACCAAAAACTATAAATACAAGGCTAAGCCTACCCATTCAAACTTACAACTTTACATAACACAGAAACAAAACAATCCTAAGGCTTTCCTTTCAAATGGTCCTTCTCTCTCATATTTGGAGATCTTGGAATTAGAAATCATTTGTGATAGCTTTAAGCTATATAACATTTGGATCTTGTCCATACTCCATTATTAAGAGCTCCTTCATCTTACATCCATCAACTCCAAATCTAGTTATTAAGGGAAGATCTAAATCTTGGCCATGTAGCCAACTTGGAGATATCTCTTCACTATTTTTGGGAGCAAACAACACACAAATTTGATTGCTTAGAATCTAACTAGGTTCACTTTCATTAAGATTTCATGGAGTAGAGAGATATTTAGATATGCTAGGGTTTGAATGTTTGTTTAAAATTTATATATGCATGTAAATAGATAGTTTCTTGTTTAGCTCTAATCTTATGGTGCATATTTGAGTTAGTTAAAGCTTTGAGGTTCTCTAATCTCATTTCCATAGCTTTTCAACTTTTCATCTAATATAAAAGTGGTTTTTGAGCTTTAGTCCCACATGCACCTAAATTCCAAATTCTTCCAAACCAAAAACTATAAATACAAGGCTAAGCCTACCCATTCAAACTTACAACTTTACATAACACAAAACAAAAACAAGCCTAAGGCTTTCCTTTCAAATGGTCCTTCTCTCTCATATTTGAAGATCTTGGACTTAGAAATCATTTGTGATAGCTTTAAGCTATATAACATTTGGATCTTGGCCATTCTCCATTATTAAGAGCTCCTTCATCTTACATCCATCAACTCCAAATCAATTTATTAAGGGAAGATCTAAAGCTTGGCCATATAGCCAACTTGGAGAGATCTGGTCACTATTTTTGGGAGCAAATAACACACAAATTTTATTTCTTAGAATCTAACTAGGTTCACTTTCATTAAGATTTCATGGAGTAGAGAGATATTTAGATATGCTAGGGTTTGAATGTTTGTTTAAAATTTATATATGCATGTAAATAGATAGTTTCTTGTTTAGCTCTAATCTTATGGTGCATAGTTGATTTAGTTAAAGCTTTGAGGTTCTCTAATCTCATTTCCATAGCTTTTCAACTTTTCATTGAATAGAGAAGACATTGATGACATAGACCTAACTAGGGGGGAGTCATACAAATTTCATTATGTTTTTAGTTGTAGTAATTGATTAACGACATGCAATCTACATCTATGTGTGTTGTTACAGAATTTAACACCTCATATATGTTTCTATTCCATGTTCGTCCTCGGCAAAGAAACACAAAATCCCCGAAGGACAAATGCAATGTCCTGATGAAGGTGGGAAAAATAGCTTGCATGGGATGTTAAACTCCATATCAGAAAACAAAGTTGTTGATTGTAAATTGTAGATGTTCATTATTAAGTTACATGTATTTTCAATTTCATCATTTCTTATGATTAAGTGTTATTAAGTATGTTATTGATTTGTTTAATTCATTGTAAAATCATTACATATCATAAGATCTGAAAGTAAAAAATAATTACACAACTCAATTACAAAAATAATATCATTTATTCATGAGTAAATATCAATGTTTCACACACAAGTTGTGGGGTGTAACTTATGATTATTGAAATAAAAGATGCATGTGCATAAAGCTAAAAGCAAAATATTATAGAATAAAACCATCATTTCCTTTGGTTTTCTCCTGGTCTTCATTGCTTCAATTCCAACTCCATCATTATCTTTTGCATCATCCTGTTCATCAATGTACCTAAAAGGAAAAGATAAAATAACATCAGTTATTGAGCTCAAGGTTTAATCTATACTCATGTGCTATCTAGTTTCATACAAATGGATAATTTAAGATCAAAAGCATAAGGTACATCAAGTAACAGATGTAGATTTGAGAAAGTAGTATCTTGTAGAAGCTCATGTCATTCACAAAAATCATAGAAGACAGAAAAGAAAGAAAATAAAATCACTATGGAAACAAGAGAGGCTTTAAGCCTTATTTTCTAACTATTACCTTAAGTGTGCAAGTACAGGAAAATACTTATTATTCCTAACTTTATAGAAAGGGAAGAAATTACAAGTCAAAGAAAATATGCTCTGGAAGTACAAGATCAAAATGAGTTCTTCAAACAAATTTCACTAAGTACAGACTATGAACTCACTATTATCAAGAGATTGAATGCTACAGATATTGTTTGAGCAAGTAAAGCGATCCAAAAAGATCAAATGATCAAGATATTGCAGCCATGATTTGGAATAGTACTTAAGACTATAGTTATATAGTTTGCAAAAACAATTTTCTTCACTTATAAAGCCTCAAGTGTTATAGAATGGATAGAATTTGTAAGAAAGGAACATCTACTACACATCTTGATTAAAAGATTCGTAGAATGGTACAAACACTGTTAAATGAAAAGGTCACCATAGACTTAGAAATTACTTCAAATTTTTCAAGAAAAATGTGTTACAGAAATACATTTCTAATAGTAATTCCAAGAGATGAAGTTTCAGAATCACAACAACATGAAGAGGTAGAAACAATTTGCAATTTTAGAAAAAGAACAAGCACCCAAATTTCAGATCCAACAAATACATGTTTTAACCTTATTCAAAGAGTTCATTATTCTTTCTAGATGGAGTTAGGTATCTAGGTCTCACTCTAGCATGTTCAAATCACTGAGCTATCTCAAAATGAATAATGAAATACAAAATGTCACAGAGATCAAGTTAACTGAAGCTACATAAAAGGAAAATCATTGAAAGATGAAAAGGAAAGGATTATTTCCTTTTACTTTTCTAATTTTTGTTTTTAGATATAAAGGTACAGTTTATCATCCATTGAATACTGGTCACTAGTGAACAAGTAAATTTTAAGTACAACTAGAACATATATATCTTGGAATTGAATATAAGATTTAAGACTATGATAAAGGAAAACTACCTTACAATTAAATAAGCAATAGTAGTTTCAGGAGCTCTACAAATTTTCAAATGAACAGATGAATGGAGAAAAATACAAGTTTCTAATTACTTGCATAAGGTAGTAAATACCTAACTCACGAAGCCCCAACTTCGAAACAAAATTTGAGTGATTCCTTTCATCTTCCTAGCACTTACATAAATAGTCATTCAAAAGGAATGGAAGTATATCATTTTCTTAGAATAGATTTTCAAGAAATACAAGTTTTAGAGATTGCAAATTTCTAATTATGACAACCTAGCATGAAATTCCTTGTTAAAAATATATAGCAAAGGGTTTTAGAATGCAATATACCAATGTGCAGATATACAAAATGCTTGTGCCTAGAATATAGACAACAAGGAATAAGAATTCATTTCATCACACAAAATTGAGTCATCATACTCAAAATAATAGCTCAATTAAAAGGGATAATGACAAAATTATAAAGTCAAATCCATAGGCACAAAATGTAAACAAATTTAGAAGTGCACAAAGTTTGGTAAACTAGAAGCTTCAAAAGTGCGGTAAGCTCAGGGTTTCAAATAAGCAACAATCTAGAATGTAAATGTGAAGTTAAATGCATGATTAACATAGGTCATTCAAGAATAAATCCAGAGCTCTATACTTACAATAATGGATTCAAACGAAGAAAGGATACCTCAAAATGGTAAGAGTGGCAGCCATAGTGGAAAAGCACAGGAAAATATGTAAATACTTCTAATTGCAGCTACCTATTTTCTTATCAGCTACAAGAAAAATTTAGAAATGCACAATTTGTAAAGGGTGAACAATTTTTAGAAAATACAAAGCAAAAATCACAGCCATACATTAGTAAAATTTTCATTTTCATACAGGAAATTGAAACTCTGGATTTATTAACAGTGATGGTCATTCGCAGGAAATAGTCAATGCAGGCCAAATCTGGTGAAAAAAAAACCATAGATATGAAACTCAAATCCATAATTGGGTAAGTGAATAAAAGAAGAGAAAATAGTCACTCATATCTGAAGTAAAATGTAAGGAATGTAGCTCAAAGACTCTATGGCAGCCATATAGAAAACAATGCATGAAGAGACCCAACATGTCACCCTCTAGTCATTTTACCCAGAGCTTAGGATGTATTAAAAACAACAACAATGGCATATTAGTACTTCAAATATGAATCTTGTCTTGAATAAACATAGAAGCTAGAGCTCAAAATTTTCATGGCGGATGGGAAATAAAAGAAAAACCAAATATATATAAAGACAAATCTCATCATGATGGAAAAAATTAGAGAAGAAATAGAGTTTAATCCTCACCATATGGCAGTCAGCACGCACAAAACTACCAAAACATCTCCTGGAAAAGAATTTGACCTCCAAGGTAAAGAACAGAGCAGCACATCACCAAAAATGAGATTTTCCAGGTACAAGAATGAGTTCTAGTGGAAATTTCCTTAGTAGCTAGCAAAATTTCAATACCTTTCCCTTAGCTTGACAGATCTCATGAAGATGCAAAGATTTTTTTGGTTTCGAAGTATTTTACTCAACAAACTCAACAATGATAAAACCTAACTCATCACTGAGTTAGAGATCAATGGCCAAAGATAGAAATTACCAAAATCAATGGTAAAAAAATGCAAACTCCAAACCTAATCAGGGTCTTCTTTAACTTGGCCATAGTCAAATAAAGTTACATACATGGCAGTGAATGGATGAACCCTAACCAGGGTAAGTTTAACTTAATTCAAAAACCACTGACATCATAAGGGTCGGATTATCATGGTGAAGGGGTGAGTCCCAACTATTTAATTATCATTTATTTGACCTTATTAAGGTATGATAATATATGTGATCAAATAATCAAAGGGAAAATACCTATAATCACATGCCAATGATCAAATCTGGGAGGGCCGAAACCATGTGACTGAAACATTATGATTGCAATCGACCTTAGCTAAGGTCCTACCAAAAGATATATGTACATAATGATTAAAGAGACTAGATATTATGGTATGTGCTAAGTCAAGGTGACCAAATCATTCAGCCAATGCCATTTCCCTTGACTATAATGTGTGAAAAGATTATTCAAAGGAGGCCATTATAATATGCCAACAAGGGGGAAGCTTTGAAAATAATCAAATAATGATTATTAAGTGCCACAAAAATCATTTTCTATGCCATGTATTCGAATGGAGCATGTTTCAAACAAGGATTACACACTATGAACAATTCAAAAGAGGGTACCATTATAGATAAGTGAAGTGGTCCCCACAAGGTAAGATAATGCATGCACAGAGGATCAACATCGAAGCTTATATATGACCAAATAATAGAGTCTTATTACCTTATTTTTCACAAAAGAAGGTATTATTATTTTTAGCCATGTGTACAAGTGGTCCTCATAGTGGGGTGAATTTTTTTTGCGAAGTGGCGGAGATTAAAGTCATTATTTTTTCATAGTATGTAATTTTTGCATGCCATCACTAGAGGATAGATCAGAGATAAAGCCAAATTTATCACTCCAACTGGATAAAATTGTAGGTGTCACATCATGCAAAAGAATACAAAGATCATGCAATTGTATAAGAAGACTTGAACATCAAACAAAGAGCTATTATTAGCTAACGTATTCACTCATGTTATTTATTGTATTAAAAATAGATCATTCAACTACACTTTGACTAATTGTATTTTTGGAACTACGGCTATTTTTGCCTCATTGTAAAAGCACAGTTATTTTTATTCCTTTATTTATTCATGATAAAGGTTAAAAATAAAAGTCATGGACGAGTACAAATTACAACCTATTTTTAGGAGGGTTTGGGTGAATTATTTTGCTATATATTGTGTGCATTGGCAAAGCACAAAGAGGACTTTTTGGATGTAGGAGTGCTAAGGAAACTTTTTGCCAATTTTTCCCTTGAACGAGAACTTGTTACTGCCTTTCCAATTGTTTGTAGTGGTGTGTATCTTCATTTTAGCTCTTCCGATTGTCAATTTCCTGAATTAATTATCTTACCTTGTTGCAAATTTGGTATTTTCTGCATAAGTCTTACTGTGCATATTATCTTGTTGAGTTGTAGTGACTTATCCCTCAACACATAAGTGTTTTGTCTTAGGATTCAATTGAAAATCATTGGTTCGTGCTTCCATAATTTGTTTCTCGATATATTTTGTATGTACTTAGTCAAATCCCTCAATCGTTTTGGTGTATCATCCCATTTCAAATTCAATTACAGCCATCTTTTAAACCCTTAATACTCCAAAAAAAATTAGGATACATCAATAAGGAATTGATCTTGAAACCAAAGACTCACCTTAACAATAGGTATACCCATAGACCTGAGGTGTTTCAATTATATCTACGGAAGTGATGGAATAAAGCAATCTTAGAACCCCTATTTTTATCCTTCAACTAGGGTGCACTTATGAGAGACAACACCAAGGTGGTGTGATATCGCCAAAAAATTCGTGACACTATAGGATATCCTTCTACACCCTTTTTCTGGACATGGATCAGGTGCACATGTTCCATTTTCCCATTTACACTTTTTACTGTAGCTTATTGTACATTTGTGTATTTTACACAACATTTTTACATATATGCATATTTTACTACTTGATCATTTTCTCCTTATAGGTCTGTCGTATGAGAAACAAGCAGTCAAATTGGGGACAACAACAATAGCAACTGAAACAACAGTGATAACAACAACAATAACAACTATAGCAATTACAACAATGAAAAATAACAACACACCGCTACAGGCATTTTCCTTTACTAACCTTGTAAGTACACTACACACAGCAGCAATTACACATGTGTTTCACCCTAGGTTCACTCTCATCACTTTTTATACACATTTTTCATCTTTAGAATCCAAGCTCCTCTACATTTTTCTTTTCATCATTCCATTTTTTAGTCTAGTCCATCAGCACATATTCTTCTACACTCTACATGGTTATCAGGTACACATATCTATCTACTTTATATTACTGAGATTTTCTCTCACCAACATAAAGTGGGGGAAAATGTAGTCACAAATATTGCACATTAGAAAATATTTAGTCTAGTCTTATACTACTATTTAGAAGGTTCTCAAGTGTACGAAGTACTAATTAATCCCACCTTTTTGCCACCTTTTTCTTATCTTTTATTTCATCTTTCCCACATATTTCCCAATACATGTCAACCCATTTTCATGACCTTTCCAAAATTCTAGCCTGAAATCAAGGCACCCCAACCTATACTCAGGCACCCTGGTCCCATTCCGAGTGCACTGTTCTATGCACAACCTCTTCCGCTTATTTTTTGGTCACTTCTAGTTGGTCATCATCCTTATCTTCTTCTCAGTTAGCCTTTTCATGATTAATTATGAAATTAAGCTTGAGATCCCTATAAATATAAATTTATAAGACCATAATAAGGGTCCGAGATCATTTGCATATTATCAATACTATCACTCCATCTAGGGTTGCATCTATTACATCACTTGCATTCACATAGTGTCATGCATTCAAGCTAGAAGACATGCATCACACACACTTCATAAGGGTAGGGATTCCATTCTATTTAATGCACACATGCTACTTACATTTTTATAGCTACTATTGCTCATTACTTCACAAACAAGAGCACCTAGGTCATGACATACACAAACACACACACACACACACTAGAACTACATTTAAGTCAAAAATTTAGTGCAGCACTCAGCAATAAGACCACTAGTTTGGTGGCTGAGGTCAGTCTGACCCATTCATATGCATCTTTCATTTTTATAGGGTTTGATACTTTTCCATGAATTTTGGGTCATTCTCCAGTTCGTCTAACGAATCCAACGTGATAGACAAGAAGTAATCAGAGATATTTACTGACCATACCTGATTGAGGTTTTACGAATTTACGTTGTTTCGAGCACCCATATTGTAAACCAGGGTGCCCCAGGGTACCCCAGTACACTCTCAGGCCCTTGTTTCATCTCAGACAATCTAGATTTTCCCTTCATAGGGTCCTTGAGGGTTCATCTACATTTCCAAATTTTATTTCCAATTCTGCGACATTGTACAACCATCTATAGCAATTAGCTAACCCATTTCTCCCTACTCTTTTGCACATCTATGGTTTTATTTTACTTAGCACATTTATTTACATCTACTTTATGTTATTTATACAACATTTTATTCCTCCTAACTAGATTAACATTAATACCCTAGATATCCCTTTTGGCCTCTAGGAACCCATTATTTTTGTTAATCAACATGCTTTTTGACCTTGTGTCTTTCAACCCTTATTATTTCATCCATTTATTCTCTCATTCATAGAATTCACTTGAATTTGAACTTTCTTTCTTTGATGTCGTAGCCTATATATTAAAAAATCTAATGCACCCAAAATGAAGTTTATAGTTAATATAGTTGTGTATATTTGAGCAACAACTAATTTTTTGTGGCTTATATTTTCCCTACTCCTATCTATTGTTTCTTTGATCTCATGTAGATTTTCTTACCTACTACTAAGTTGTGATAAATGTGCATGTGGATTATACTTGTATTTTCTAAATAATTTATATTGTCATTCAATAGAGAGTGGAAGGAAATTTTATATTTCACTCTTGGCACATCGCCTTTCTATTTTATGTTATTTCTTCTCTCTTTTCAACTACAAGTGTTACCTTAGTTAGAGGTTGATAGTACTAGGATTATAATTATAACAGTTTTGGATCTCTTCATAGGTTCCTCTCAAGGTGTAAGTCACACACTTGTTAATCAATATTATGTTGTGTTGTTAGTGAAACATATTCCATGGAATAAATGCTTTGAACATTTAACACTATCCTCTACCAAATGTACATGTCATGTGCTTAGTTATATATCACTAAATTCACCAGATAGTTTTACGAATCTCTACATAGATCTCTCATATAGTTTCAAATCAAAGCCACTTATTCTTTTCCTAAAGAATGGTGACTTATTTCTAAACTAGAACCCAAATTGTACTTTCACTATCATATTTAAAATATGTTGAGAAATTTGATTTTCCTTAAATAAATTAGGACTATTGATTTATTTATATACCATTCTAAATTATCATCAGCAAGAAGTAAAATATAAATTATAATAAGCTCTAGATTTTATATTACACTCATCCCTATATTTATTTAAAGGATTAGGGCTTATCTATATATGCTCACAATATATCAAGCATTAGAAAAACTATATAAAACATGTAGTGAACAAATAATAGCTTTCTCTCTGCCTACTAAGCATAACTAGAGCTTACGACATAAGTGACTATGACACCCTTTAGATAGTTGGATAACCATATATATCAATATATTGGCGTAAAGGAAGTCCCATCAAGGTGTTCTCTATTCTCCCATTGGCATATATAGATGTATGTCCCTCGATCGTCACCATGTAGATATGTAGATCATTGAATGAATTTCCTAATACTTCAACCAATATTACTTGATTCATCGATTGATACAACTCATATTGGTGGCCTCATCCATTTGTCATTATTTGATTTAGTAGGATTCAACCCTACAACTTGCAGGTTATCATATTTGTGCCTTACAAATTCATCATGTGCATTACATGTATAAAAATTTTGAACATTCAAATACATTTAAAACACATAAAGGTATCGATCTCAAAGAACCTGTGTTGGATTTAGCACAAATCATGTTGATTGATAACTCTATTGCATTCCCCAACTAGTGGTAAATGGCCTCAATAGATAGTTATGCAAAAATGTTTGGCTAAACAAAATTTTCTAGAGATTAAATGTGGGCTCTGGAATCCACCATATGGCTAATATATTGTGAATTTTCATGTAAATTCTCCAAACAAGATGACAAAATTACAAATGATGATCAAATGGACGTCAAATGTAAAGTTTTGTATTAACTGTTAACATCTCACAAATATTACAGCCATTAATCTCTTGTTTGCATGTACACCTAATGTAATTACAAATTAGTACATATATATTGAATACGTTTATCTCCAAAATTACAGAGATATCAATATCAAGGCACCTTTCTTGGGTTTGTCACATACTACAATGATTGAAAATTCCATCATCTTCTATATAAATTTCTTATTGATGTGTGAAAAATGGCTAGAAGAAATAAAGTGCTTCCACACTCTATTCTATAACCAAGATATTATTATTTTTTAGTCAAGTTATTCAAGAAAAATGAAAAACTATCATAACGATCAAATGGATGTCAAATTTGAGAATAATTATTTATTGTTAATAATTCATGGAAATTATAACCCACTATAACCACCCCAATTGTCATTGAAAATTCCTCTCGATGTAAACACGCTCTTATATATACTATCCAAAATGTCATGATTAGTTAATTTTAATCTTGATGACATCAACTATTGACATGCACTTTTAATTACTTTACATATTTTTCAAATGTGTGTTTTATACGACGTGTCATATATCTATATGCATGCAACATCACCATCATAATCTTTCTTAAGCTATCCCTATGACCCGTGGTAGGTCGCCCTCAGAGAGAGAGAGGAGACACGCTATGTCCATTATTTATATATATACACGCTAACACAATCTGTTTACTCATTATTTCTATTATGTACATTAAACATTTATCTTGTTCATTTTATGGAGGGGGCTTCCTATATTTTCTCAAGTGGTTTTGATGAGAAAATGTAAAAAAAAAAAAATCTACTTTAACGATCCTATAAATTTACAATTTTGTTGTGAATTTTTATCAAATTTGAAAGTTTCAAAACAAATATTATTCGTGGTACCATTTAAACAATAAAGTTCTACACAGGTGTGGGAAACCTTTAACTCTCCCCCTCCTCCGACACCACTTTCACAACTGCTAAAAGTTAGTCTCTACGTTGGTGGGAGAAACCTTCAACCCTCCCCCTTACCACACCCAGCCCCAACTCCACTTTTACAACTTCTAAAAGTTTGCGACCTACAAATTTGAGGCTCATATTTTACATGGAAGATTTGGTTTATTCTTTATTTCAACTTTATAAGCTAGAACAAGCATTGGGATTTTCATGCTTCCGAGAAAAGGTATACCCACTACAACGGTCACAATGTGTTGGCAGATACACATAAGATATATTTGGCTCTAGTATTGGCATGGGGGGATCGGCTTTCTTTTCATCTTTGGGAGCAACTTTCTTCTCATCTTTTTTTTTGTCCTTGTTATCATCAGATTATTTCTCATCGGGATTCTTCTCCGGAATTTTTATTTCAGGCTCTTTGGCATGCACAACACTCACCAATTCCGACGAAACAAATTTTCAAATTTTTTGGGCAATTAAAACCGGATCTGCATCCCTCACAACCATGATTTTCTCCTCCTCAGTATCCATTTCCACTGATTCAACGCCTATGACAAATCCCAAAAACCCACTTCAGTTTCAGTATTTCTGCAACAAAATTGATTCCAACTTTTAAGAAACTGTCTTGGTTTTCATTTACATATTATTATCATCAATTCCTGTAACAGTTTTCAGGACTCTCTGCTTGCCCTTTGGGTTGTTGACGTTCACTTTCAACACAATTTTCTACATAGAGAATGATAATTTGGATTGAAGATTTAATACAGATATATATTATTTTTTTTTGTAATTAGATAATGGAGTTGTGGAAATTTCCCTATAACCTCTGACCAATATCTAAAGGTAATTAGAGAAAATGGAGCTGAGGAGCTCCCTTATAACTTCTGAGCATTACCCAGAAATCATTGAGAAAATGAAGGTGTGGTTCTCCTCTATAACCTCTGAGTAATACCTAAGGGTAACCAGGAAAAAGGAGTTGTGGAGCTTTCCTATAACCTTTGAACAATATTGAGAGGAAACCAGAGAAAATGAAGTCTCGGAGTTCTCTCTATACCCAATAATACATGTAGGGAACAAGGCCCTCCTTCAATATGAATTACCTAAAACTATGACTGAAGCTGAGTGACCCAACCACGAGACCTGATACAAATAAATATTAAAAATGAGGTTATGTTGGCTCACCTTGGACATCTTCTTCTCTGCGGAGGGTTTAGGTAAGCTTTCTCCTCTTGTTAAACTACCACCGCATATAAATTAAGAACATCATGATCAATGCCGATGTAGAGTCGTTTTCCACCTTGTAACAAGGTTTAAATAAAGAAATTAGACCCCACTTGTTCTATTACATCGTCCATAGTTTTTTTTTAGAAGTACAGTCAATGGCAACCTCGTATGCCTACATATTGTCAATTCTATCCCTTTCCAACTTAAGTCCCATGGGAAATTGAACATAATAAATCCAAAGGCGTTTGTCCTTTCTCAAAGGTTTCTAGAAGTTATATATTTAACTCAATTTAATTTTGTAAGGTTTAATGATAATAAAATGTAGGTGGAAAGACTAATGTAAAGAAGACCGGAGATTGAAAATATTTCAAATAATTAAAAAGAGAAAATTAATTAATTATATATACATACATACATACATACATACATATATATATACATACATACATAGAGACATACATACATACATACATACATACATATATATATATAAATAATGTCGATAGACATCTTATATATATATATATATATATATATATTGAGTTGAGGAGTCTGATGTCGTGCCCATGTAAATAATTATGTGTAAATAAAAAAATGTGTAAATAAAAACTAATTCTTTTATTATGCAGAGAGACATCTTCATTTATATATATTGAGTGGAGGAGTGTGCCCGTGAAATATAAGGGCCCTCACTTTTAAATAATTACATAAGAATAGGGGTATCGCTTTTAAATAATTACAGAAAGAATAGACTATATAGTTAAATAATTTAAAGGTAAAAAACACTTTAGTAAATTTAATTTGTTAATTTCTTAGTGTGGGAAAGTAAAATTTAAAAATTAAGTAAATATTATTTAAACTTTTAAATTTAATTTGTTAATTTAAAAACTATATACGGAAAATTTAAAATATTATATTTATAAGGGCCTCACTTTTAAATAATTACATAAAAAATAGCTTTTATTAGAGAAAAACTAAAATATTAATTTATAGGGACCTCACTTTTAAATAAATAATTAATATAATTATATTAATATCGCTTTCAAATAATTACATAAAATATTATATATAAAAAACATTTTAAAATTTAATATTTATAATTTAAATAACTATAATATAATATAATTAATATATTATAATTATAATATCACTTTTAAATAATTACATAAAATTATATAAGGTCTAAACCAAAAATAATTAAATAAATATGTCACTTTAAATAATTACATAGATATTATTATTTTAATTTATAATATACATAAAAATTTATACTATATATTATCATTTATATTATATATAATTTAATAATTTAATTAAAACAATTATATAATTATTAATAATTAAAATAATATATATATATTATATATGGTTTATAATTTAATAAAAGTAAATTAAATAAAATTAATATTACATCTTCATTTATATATATTGAGTGGAGGAGTCTCCCGTGAAATATAAGGGCCCCCACTTTTAAATAATTACATAAGAATATGGCTTTTAAATAAGATTAATGTCATGCCTGTGAAATATAAGGGCCCTCACTTTTAAATAATTACATAAGAATATGGCTTTTAAATTAGATTATATAGTTAAATAATTTAAAGGTAAAAAACACTTTAGTAAATTTAATTTGTTAAATTATTGAGTGTGGGGAAGTAAATTATTTAAAAATAAAGTAAATATTTAAACATGTAAAACAAACTTTAGTAATTTAATTTGTTAATTGAAAAATTATATAGTGGAAAATTTAAAATATTATATTTATAAGGGCCCTCACTTTTAAATAATTACATAAGAATATTATATGGGGAAACACTAAAATATTATATTTATAGGGACCTCACTTTTAAATAAATAAATTATATAATATAATAAATTATATAATAGAATATTGCTTTCAAATAATTACATTAAAATATTATATATAGAAAAACCTAAAATATTATATTTATAGGGGGGCTCAGATTTTAAATAAATAATATAATATAATAATATATATAATATAATATCACTTTTAAATAATTAACAAAAATTATATAAGATGAAAAATCAAAAATAGTTAAAATAGTATATTTATAGGCCCTCACTTCTAAAAAATTATATAATAGATATTATTATTTTAATTTATAATATACATTAAAATTTATACTATATATTATCATTTATATTATATATGGTTTTTAATTTAATAATATTAAGTAAATAAAATTAATAATTATAATATAAATTAAAATATATATTTATATATTATTAGTTATATTATCTATGGTTTATAATTTAATAAAAGTAAATTAAATAAAATTAATATTACATAATTGTCATCAAGGATGTGATGATGGCGTAGGAGAATGACCATGATTAAGAAGATGGTAATCATAATGATGATAATAATGGTCAAGATGATTAAATCCATCATGACAGTGATGAAAATGACTAAGATTACGATGAAATGACAACCATGTCGAAGACGATGATGATCATTATGACGAGGATGAGGAGAACAATGACAATGACCACAATTAAGATGAAGATAACCATAATGATAAGGATGACGTTTATGATGCATATTACTATTACTCTTAATAATAATAATAATAATAATAATGTAATATAATATAATATTACTTTTAAATAATTACATAAAAACCTAAAATAGTATATTTATAGGGGCCTCACTTTTAAAAAATTATATAATATATATTATAATTTAAATTTATTTTATATATTGACATTTATATTATATATATGGTTTCTAATTTAATAATATTAAATAAATAAAATTAATGTTATATATTAATAATTAAAATAATAAATTAAAAATTATATTATATATTATCATTTATATTATATATGGCTTATAATTTAATAATAGTAAATTAAATTTAATTAATACTACATAATTGATATCAAGGATGTGATGATGACAGAGGAGAATGACCATGACCATGATCAGGAAGATGGTGATCATAATGATGATGATAGTGGTCAAGAAGCTTATATCAATCATGAAAATGTTGAAAAAGACTAAGATTATGATGAAATGACAACCACATCGAAGATGGTGATGATCATTATGACAAGGATGAGGTGAACAATGACAATGACCACGGTTAAGATGGGGATAACCATGATGATAAGGATGGCATTTATGATGTCTATTACTATTACTATTAATATAATAATAATAATAATAATAATAATAATATAGTGTTAATAATAAGAGTTTTTTATTTTTATAAATCATAATAATAATATCAATTTTAGTAGTAAGATTAATATTGATGATAATGATGACGATGACGATGGTAGTGACGACGGTAATGACGATGTGGTGGTAGTGATAGTGGTGATAATAATGACGAGGATGATGATGATGACAATAAAGATGAGAATGATGATGACAATGATTATATCGATCGTAAAAAATGATGACAATGACTATGATAATGATGAAAACAAAAACAACAGACGATGAGATTGTGATGACGATGAAGGACAATGATGATGGTGGAAATGATAGTGGTGATAATAATGATGGGGATGATGATGATGACAACGAAGATGAAAATGGTGATGAAAATGATTATATCGATCGTGAAAATGATGACAATGATTATGATGGCGATGAAAATGGAAAAAAACACTAAAGACGATGACGATTGTGACAATGATGATGATTAAGATGATGATAATGACGATATTACTAATAATATTAATAAAATTATAAAAATAATGTTTTATTAATAATAATGATAATGATTATGATGATGATGAAAATGATGATAATAATGACGATGATGACGATGACAATGATGGTGGTGGTAGTGATAGTGGAAATAATAATGATGAGGATGATAATGAGGAAAATGAAGATGATAATGATAGTGACAATGATTATATCGATCATGAAAATGATGACAATGATTATTATGATGATGAAAAAGACAACACCGAAGACGATTACGATGATGACA
The DNA here is from genome assembly GCA_019776745.2 of Taxus chinensis. Classification (NCBI taxonomy): domain Eukaryota; kingdom Viridiplantae; phylum Streptophyta; class Pinopsida; order Cupressales; family Taxaceae; genus Taxus; species Taxus chinensis. The sequence goes on from CM034147.1 coordinate 221,519,854, forward strand.
TTGATGGTGGTGGTAGCGATAGTGGTGATAATAATGATGAGGATGATGATGATGACAACTAAGATGAAAATGATTGTATCAATCATGAAAATGATGATGATGTCGATGAAAACAAAAATAACACTGAAGACAATGATGATTGTGACAATCACAACAACGATGATGATGATTGTGTTAATGACGGTGAGTAGGGATGATCTTGATGATGAAAAAGACAACGATGATGACATTGAAAACAATGATAAAGACAATGATTATGATGATGATGAAAAAGACAACACCAAAGATGATGATGATTGTGATGATGACAACAATTAAGATGATGATATGATATATGAATAATATTGTTGATAAAACTGTGATGATGATGATGATGAAAATAATGACAATGATTATGATGATGATGAGAATGACAACACCGAAGACAATGATGATGGTGACAATGATGGTGATTAAGATGATATTGACCATGATATTATCGTCATGATTATCATCGTCGATATAATCATTGTTAGATCAAGATCATGATTATCATCTTCACATTCATGCTCATTTTCATCTGCCATCATCATCGTTATTGGCACCATCATTATTGTGCATATTTAGGGTTTAAGGTTTACATATTGTGGAATAGTTGTCATCTTTTTCATTTTCATCACTATCATACCATGTCGTTGTCATCATTATCCTCATAATCATTATCGCCACCATTAACATCACCACCATAAACATCTTCATCATCATCATCATCGCGAGTATTAATATTATTAGTATTATTGGTATTAATATGTGAATTTGTAAATAAATTAAATATTGCAATCATCATCATATCGTGATCTTGATTATCATGATCATGGTCATTACCATTTTTCATTATTATTATTGTGACCATCATTATCATACATGTTTAGGTATTCATTTCCCCATCATCATAGTCATCATCATGATCTATCATCGTTAGATCATGATCATGATTGTCATCTTCACATTCATGGTCATTTTCATCTTCCATCATCGTCATTATCATCACCATTGTTATAGTGCATATTTAGGATTTAAGGTTTACAAATTGTGACATAGTTGTCATCTTTTTCATCGTCACCGCTATCATTGTCTTTGTTGTCATCATTATCATCATCATCATTATCTCCACCATTATCACCACCACCATCAACATCTTTGCCATCATCATCGTCGTGAATATTTTTTTATTATTATGTGAATATTGATATTATTATGTTAATTTGTAAATAAATTAAATATTACAATCATCATCATATCGTGATCATGAGGTAAATAAGTTAGGTATTGTTTTATGAATAATGCAACTCCCGTGGTTGCTACTAGCATACCTATATTATATAAATATATGTAATATATGCCGAGAGGTATATATTACATATATTTATATATTATATAAATATATAGGTGCCTTGTGAACTTCACCTCTCGGCATATTTTACCTATATATAGAACATAAATTAAAACATGTATGTAAAATATGCCGAGAGATGAAGTTGACAAGGCACCTATATATTTATATAATATATAAATATATGTAATATATACCTCTCGGCATATATTACATATATTTATATAAATATAGGTATGCTAGTTGATTCTAAAGAGTTCATGTGATTAACCAATGTAGTCCTTTAGAGGACTTACATCATGAAAGTTGTAGGCAAGGATTAGACATATTTTAGTAGAAGAGGGCTAACAATATTTAATCTCTACAAGACATGAGAGTGTATGGAAAGAGCCAATTAAATTTTTGAAGAGGTGAAATAATTGTGGTTATATTGTTCATGAAGGATATGATGGTATATCTAAATGGGAAGGTGAATACTATACATAATTTTTTAAGAGGAATAAAAACAAAGATACAGTGAATAGAGAAGAAAAATTGTATTATATCATCTAAACAAAGTTGCATGTGCTCTTTTACATGCCATCCCCTCTTTTTACTAGAAATAGAGTATCATTTCATATATGTCTTCTAATCATGTTTTTCAATACAAACATAGCCCCTTTTTTTTCAATCGTATAAGCTTTAAGATTAAAAAAGGGAATAGCCTAGATACATATGGAAGAAGATAGATGAGTGGGTGAGTGAATTAAATGCAGTAGATGGAGTGGTTAGTGTGACATGGTAGGGGAGATTAGGTATGAACAGGTGGATGTCCACATCTGCCAACACTCCCCTTTAATCTTCACTGCCATGTACAACAGCTATGCCTATGCTTTCCTGGAGATGCTCAAATACATTCTTTGGAAGCCGCTTTATGAATCTATCTCCTAATTGTTCTTTAGATGTGAAAAACTCAAGATATGTCACGTTTTTTTATTAATTCATGAATGAAGTGATATCTAGTTTCCATATGCTTGTTGCGTTTATCGAAAACATGATTTTTAAATAATGTTATAGCTAAGTTATTGTCACAATAAATATTTGTAGCTCCTTTTTGTGTATGCCTCAAATCTAAAATTATTCTTCTAATCCAAATTACCTAGCAAGTTGTTGATGTGGCTGCAACATATTCAACTTCAGCTGATGAGAGTGTAACAATTGGTTGTTTCTTCGATTCCCAAGAGATAACACCCAATTCAAGATAGAAAATGTATCCGGAAGTACTCTTTCTATCATCCAATATACCTCCCCAATCCCTATCTTTATATCCAATCAGCTTGTAGTCATCTGAAGATGTATACAAGATCCTAAAATTATTTGATCTAGCTATATACCTTAAAATAATTTTTCCAAATTTCCAATGTGATTCCTTTGCTTTGTTCATGAATCTAGAAATGAGACTAACCCCATACATGATATCTGGTCTTGTGGTGGTTAGATAAATGAGGCTACCAACTAATATTTTGAATAAAGTTGCATCAACACATGGACTTTTTTCATCCTTGGTAAGTGTTAAACCCAATACAACTGGTGTAGGAGCTGCATTCACATTTTTCATATTGAATCTCTTCAACAAATCACTAGCATATTTAATTTAACTTTATAAAAATGCCTTGATCACTTTGAATTACTTTTATTCTAAGAAAATATCTCATAAGCCCCAAATCAATCATATCAAATTCACTTTCCATGGCTGCCTTAAATGAGTTAATTGACATGTTATCAGTGAATATAAAATCATACACATAAAAACAAAATATAAAGATTTTCCCTTGATTATTCACTTTCAAATACAAGGTAGGTTCATTTACACATCTATTAAACCCATTTTTCATGAAATAAGAGTCTATTCTATTGTACCAAGCTCTAGGAGCTTTCTTCATACCATATAGTGCCTTTTTCAGCTTGTATACCTTATGTTCTTGTCCTAAAATCTCATAACCAAGTGGCTGTTTTATGTACACTTCTTCTTCTAAAAATCCCATTTAGGAAATTTGATTTTAGATCCATTTGATAAACCCTCCCATTATTTTGAGTTGTTATAGATAAGGCCATTCTAATAGTATCCAGACTTACCACCAATGTGAATGTTTCATTGTAGTCTATGCCAGGATTTTTTTTGAAGCCTTTAGCTACTAGTCTTTCCTTGTGTTTATCTACTTTTCCATCAACATTATACTTTTTCTTGTAAACCCACTTAAGTCCAATCACATCCTTGCATTTACTATGCTCTAATAGATCCCACGTTTGATCCTTTTCAATTGATTAAATTTCCTTTTCCATTGCTTCAATCCAATTGTCATCCTTAATTGCTTCTTCAAAATAAATTAGATCATCTTGTGTTAAGAATGAAAAATTAGAACATAAATCATCATTTTCAGCCTCTTGTATTTCATCATAAATCTCCCTTAGATTGTGTGTCTTCTTGAAGTGTTTATAAAACTTGATCTTAATGATACATGTGTTGGATTAGAATACTCGTTTTTGTTATTAATTGTTGGAGTATTTAGATTTGGAGTGGTAGGTGCCTTAGAAGGCATTGTAGGAACATTTTCTTTTCTAGTAAGATTCACAACGTGAATTTCATTATCTTCATTCTCTTGTGGAACACTAGCTGTAATATAAGTTGTTTTGTCTACGCTACCATTCCATGCTTCTTCTTCAACAAACTCCACATCACGTCTTATTACCACATTCTTTTTTATATGATTGTATAGCTTATATTCATTGGATTGTTCACTATATCCCACAAATATGCACTTCTCTCCTCTATCATCTAGTTTCTTTCTCAACTCATAACGTATCAAGGAGTATATCACACATCAAAACACTCTCAAATGTGTAATATTATGCTTCCTTCTAGTATTTTATTTACCACTGCTTTCATTGGACATCTATTTAATGCTCATTTGGTAGGTGTTTGGTTTTTATCATACTTCGTGTCATTTCCATAATTGTTTTATTTTTTCTCTAAGGTACTCGATTTTGTTGAGGAGTATACCTTACTATAAATTATTTCCTTACCTCATTTTCCTTGCAAAAATTATAAAAATCATTTGATATGTATTCACTGCCTCTATCAATTCTCAATATTTTTATATAATGTCCACTTTCCTTTTCGAATTTTTCATTGAACTCTTTAAAAATAGAAAATACATCTGATTTATATTTCAAAAAATAAATCCAAACTTTCCTACTGAAATCATAAATAAATGTCGAGAAATATTACTTCCACTTATCCATGGTGTTTGCATCGGTTGACAAAGATTTCAATGAACTATCTCAAGTGGATTTTTTACTCTATAAGACTCCTCAGCCAGAAATTTTTTTCTATGTTGCTTTTCCAATATGCAACTCTCACGTGTTGTCTTAAGTGGATTGATTGATAGAAATCCATCTTCCATCATTTTCTTATATAACAGCTTTAATCCTTTGAAGTTTAAATTTCAAAATCTCAAATTCCATAGCCAAGATTCATTTTTGTATGAAGCTTTAAAAGCTAATTCATAAACCTTTTGTGATCCTTGAGGCTGTTATAATAGTTCACTTTAGATTCTAAAAGGAACTTTTTTTTTTTCATTTCCACTTTTTCAACCAGCGTATTGCTAGGTTTCTTGTCTAGAATCACACATTCACCATTCTCAAAGTATATTCTATATCCTTTTGCACTAGTTCACCGATGCTTATGATATTTTGTTGAAATCCATGAACATAATATATATCGGAGATATGCTTCTATTCACCTTTTTTTGTTCTCGTCTTAATTGATCCTTTTCCCATGAATGATTCTTAGTGATCATTCCCCAATTGTAGTGCCCAACTAAATAAGACAAATTAAATATAAAAGGAGGAAGTATTTTTTAAGGTGGAGGAAGATGTGATGGAGTTGGTGGAAGTGATGGTTAGGTAATGGTGTGTGGTAGGTGAGCTAACATGGCATGTGGGAAGCCTGTCAGCCATTCAAACCTGTCATTTTCCCTTTCTTAATAATACAAACACGTCATTCAAGATCCATAGGCCAAAACCATGATGAAACCCAAGTTCATTTTGCAAATCTAGCAGAAATGGATAGTTGTAGTGAGGGATGATGTGAGGGGAATGTCCTAAATGGAGCTCCTACTGATAATTATCCTAAGATCCTTCCATTGTGAGTTATATCAACCTACACAGGGAGAAAAACATGTCGCGCAAATATCCACTCATATTTTTATATACAAATTGATCGATTTGGGGTTTTATTTTGCATGAATTGGTTTAATTTGCCTCTAAGATGGAAGGAAACTACTACCTATTGTTGTTTTGGTTGTTTTTTACAAGGGGAGAAAAATATTGAGGCTTAGGATATGATGTAATTGGTATAATAAGAATTTGTATTGATTTGGCATCTTTTGCATTCTTTGCACCTGTGGTATGTAGCACTATAAACTGAGCATCTTACAATTTCCTATGCACTCCTAGCCTATTCTAAAATACTATCTCTAGAACAGCGTATGGAAACCTATAAAATTATAAAATATGGAGGTATTTTGTTAGGTGTTGTAGTTACAAGCCCTTTAGTAGACATGGATGCAAAAATGTGGTCTTGTGGGTAGAATAGACTATAGGATATGCATGAAATGGTTTTGTTGAAAAGGCTTTAGAAACTATGAGAAAGGTGCCATATAAAATTTCATATTTGAAAACAAGCTCCCTTATTGTGATAGCCTTCAGCAAAGAAATTGCTTCTTTGATATCTAATATTTTCGTAAAGAAATAAATCTTATTCTTTGTACATAGAAAGGATTATGAAAATATTATGCCCATTTTTCAAGAGGTTGTAAGATATTTTAAGGGGAAGATCATCTTCATACATGTTATCTGTGATAATATTAAAGAAAATAAAGATGTTTTAGACACTAAAGTGGAGGTTGTGAAAGATGAGGAGGTTGATACAACTTAGTTATGTACAACAGCTACTGACATAAAGATTGGTTAGCTTTCCCTAACTGAGATTTTGTCCCTTCCAATGTTTAAGAATTATACTCCTAGAAATTTAGCTCGTGTTTTATATATCAAGGAGTTCAAAAATTATGTACTATGGATAACTTCCACTTTGTATTTTGGGGCGCTTTCCAAAAGTATGGATGAAGCCAAATCCAAACTTGGTATAAAGTTTATGTAGGAGGTTTGAGTGAGGGGTTAAGCATTTATAATGATCCCATCTATGGAACTTGTAGATCATGATTTAAAAATGGCCCATGGATTTATGTTGAAAGGAAAGTAGATGGGTGTTCTAAGTGCACATAAATCATTTGAAAAAATGCCTAAGGGAGATTTGGAGTCTCATGAAATGTTGGTGGACCTATGTAGAGCCCCTCTTCCACTTTGTCACTCAAGAACAGGCATGATCTCCTTATTGACATATTTTATAATTTTCATAATTTGGTTCTTTGATTTGTAATATAACAGAAAGAGTAAACCTGTGGATAATTATACATTTGGATATTTAACCAAAATTACATAGTCTAAAACAACAAAACTCCACCTTGTGATTTACATAACCAAGTTACACCTCAACCATCAATCAGGATTGCTCCCACAACCATATGCAATCATAAACACAGGGTGTCTAAAATTTGATGCTAGTGGCGATTGGTATTGACAAAATCTAGATGATTTATCTAAGACAACCTTTTCTATCTCTCTTGCAAAGTTTAATAAACACAATTTCTAGAGACATGAAAAACAACATTATGAGCTACTTATAAGTGACCTCAAGTGTCGTATGTGTTCCTTTTTATGGGAAGAATCACACCAAATTTTAGATTGACCCCTAAAGACCTTTTTTACTCTCTTCACTACTCCTCTAGGATCCCTGTTGCTCTATTTTGCACTTTTAGGAAGTTGTTAAAACTAAAAATTTGGCTTTCATTTTGACCCACCATTTGAACCCCAAGTAATAAAATTCTTATCCGCCTTCACAAACCTCTAGTATTTTTACTAGAAAATAGCTTCTAACCTTTAGTTTGGGAAAAAATGCTCTCTAAATAGTTTGGTAGAGGTGTTTTTAGGCCTCAGGTCATTGTTTGACTCGGTCAAACTAGCTCAACTATGACTAGTGGATCTGGAAAACTTATCGCCATTTCCAAACCATTTTCCAGTTCCCAGTTCTGTCAACCCCAATGAATTCCTTGTATATAGAAGGGCACATAGGAATATTCTCATGGAGAGCCCATATAACAAAATTCAATTTTTTTATGAGGTTTCTTAGCCCTCAAGCTAAAATTGGGTGTTGTTGCAACTAGCCGAATTATGACTTGTGGATACGGAAACCTATCCACCAATTGAAAACCTTTTTCCAGAATCTAATTCTGTCAGTTCCTCTAAATTCCTAGTATATAGGTTGAAACTTGGTAATTTCTCCCATCGTGAATTTTCTTATCGGAAGATAGACTTTAAATGCAATTTCTTAGCATCCGAGTCAAAATTAGATGTTTTAAAACTAGGAAGGAAAATGTAAACGAAGACTATAAAAACCTAACCAATTTAGCAAATTGGCATGAAAACATTTTGGCACTTATAAATAAGTGTATGAAAATCTATCTTGTGGCTTATTGTGTAAAATTTCACTTTTGGGAAAAATAGTGTTTCTCTTTCTTCCTTATCTCTTTCTCTCTCCTTAGTTGAGAAATGAAGTGGAATGGAATGAATGTATATATGTCTCTAGGTGTCTCTTTTCAAGTGCAAATTATTATTATAATGTAAACAAAAAACTGAAAAATGTAAATTATGCTAGATTTAGGTGGATGCCATGACAACAATTTATCGTTGATTTCATGCTCACATGATTTTTCAGGGTGGAAGTAAGATGGTGAAAAGGTGTGGTGTAATTCATCATATATTATTGTAATTTATGTATGTTATTGGAAAATGTATATATGTATAATGTATTGTCATGTTACAGAAAAAATTAAATTTGAAAACTGGTAATATATATGAGATGCAAGTTGTAGGGTTATGTTGGGAAATGTGCATTTAACCATAGGTGTCATTTTGATTCAACATGTTAAATTAAATTGTAGAGTATAATTAAACATTTTACAAAGTGTTAAAAAATTTATTATTGAAGTTTTGTAATATTTTAAGATGCTAGTGTTTAAGGGAAATGTTCATCTAAACGTGGGAGTTATTTTGATCCCCAAATTTTGTATTGTAAAAGTTGGATAAATGTGTTAAATTAATTTGAATTTTACATCTTATAGTGAATTCTTGTTGTGATTTTTTTTATGAAATCACTAGAATATTGTGTTATTTAACTAGAAAATATAGAAAGGAAACCTAAATATAATAGTCAACCTTAGTTTAAAACATGTGCATATCTACCCTTGTCACATGATCTTTCTTAGCATAGAAGAAAATAAAACCTAAGTATAAACTTAAATCCTTACACTCAATGGAACCTTCTAGTAAGTAGATAAGAGACCAAATTGATATTTGCATCTTAGCATTCCTTCTTAGAAAATTTGCAATAAACTCGACAATTAAGAACCACATAGTTATACTTTTTCCTAATGTATGTCGCCACCTCATATGATTGATTGTTGGGTGTGTAGTCAGGATAATGTGTTCTCCTAGGGTAGTGCTCCATAGGAAACAAACATCAAAAAAATGTACAACCCTCTTGGACTGACACATATGTTGAGTTATGAAGACTACCAACTAAGATTGGAAGTCACCTTAAGAATTGGGGATCATAAATAAACTTGATACCCAATTTCTATTATTTTTTGGTTTCTATGGTTTAATACTAAGATTTTATTGTGAAACTTAACTACATTTTATTATATGATTATTTGTGAAAACGTAACCATAATGTGATGTGCTTCGAGAAAGGTGAATTTTAGGTGATTCTCATATCATGTTTAAACCATATTGTGGTGAGAAACAAGACCCACCTTGTGTACATTCTAATGTTAACCTCAAACCCTTAAAATGATGAACTATTCCATCTTTCTCCCTCACCGGTATGGTTATGTAATGGATGTATGATGTGATACTCTAGGATCATATTCTTAGAGATAAACTCCCTAAGACAGGGACTACAAGTCTCATGAGAATAAAAATTCCCTATTTACAAATAGTCTACACAATTCATTACAAAAAGTATATGAACCTAGTTAGGGAGAAATAAAACCTCTTAAGTTAGACATAAAACAATACTCTGGAAACCTAATCTAGGAACAAATATAATGAGGTTTTTTCCATGTCTAGAGCCTTCGATTCCATAACTAATTGTTGGAGAATAACTAAAGTAAACTTATAATTGATGCTTGTCCTTGGGAATTGTGATCGTGGGATGTTATTCCACATAATAGTGAAACATGACCTTATTTGTAATGTGATTAAGCCCTCTTGCTATGGATGAAGAACCTAATTCCTATAATGCTTATTGTGTATTGACTCATTTATCAATTTATAAATGAATGAAAGAAACTTGAACCTAAATCCTTAAACAAAAAAATTTGAACTTCACATCCTTTGGACTTATGTTTGTCCCATTGTGTAATGGATGTAGGATATAAGGTCAAGATGCATACCCTTAGGAGTGGATCCTAGAGATAATACCCAATAGTCTTGTGTGCAAATAAATATCCCATTAACGAACGAGTGAATTAAACAAGTAATTTAAATAATGTAACGAGATACACCATAAGTCAAATGTTAAACAATATAGAGGGAATCTATAAAAAGGAAAGGGATTGTATGATGCACATATTATGAACCCTTCTAGATCTTAAGTTAAGTATTGAAACGTGATTTTAATAAATGTGTAATCCTAAAAATATCATGTTGTGGGAAGACCCTATCTATAAGTTTGTACTGTAGTTGAATCATTATGTTGTGTGTTGTTATATGAGAACAAAAAGAGGGTTGTTGTCCATCACATGTTTTCATGTTAGCTATGTGGATTAATGTTGTGTAAACATATTATGTGTCATGTTTTGTCCCACGTGATCTCCTGTAGTGTCATGTGTACTAAAATGTGTCTAAAGAAAAATATTATTCTGGTATTTTATGTTGTTGTTTTTTTGTTGTAAAATGTGGGCATTACAGCGGAGGTTCATGCTCTCGAACCTCTGGGATGGATTGGAGTTTTCATGATTCTGCATGGTGGTAATTGATATTGGAAGAGTAATTTGATATATGTTTTTATGTGATTAATGTTGTTATTGTGATATTATGAACGCACATGTTGTGCATGTCACTTAGTGCATATTTTTTATCCTATTTATGTTTTTTTATCATGTTTATGTGCTTGTGATGAGAGTATTTGCTCACCTTTTCATGGGTTCAAATAGGAATTTGTGTGTGATGTACTGCCTTGTTGTGTGTGAAAATAATTTTTTTGTGGATTGAGGCGTGTTGGAGCATTTTGGCATTATGTGATATGAAGGTGTATTGATGTATTGTATGAAAAAATTGGTGTAAAGTGAATTGGATTGTATCGTGATGTCATCACCATGTTGTGATGAATCATTTGTGTCACCATGTGTGTAATCGCCATGTAATTCCAATTGACTATGTTTTGTAATGTTAGACATTGTGTTCCTAATACATATAATTCATGTAATATGTGATGGTTCATGTCATGATTTAGGGGCATATGGTGAATGTATGATCCCTATTGTATAGTTTTTACACTTTGGGTGTAGTATGTGGTAACACGATGTATTGTAACCTGTGAATGTAATGATTGTGATTTACCTTGTATAGATACCATGCGTAGACGCTATGGTTAATGTGCATGAACCACCATTTTTTTAGTGATGTAGTTATGTGTTATGTTGTGAACCGTACACTAACTGACCCTAAGCGAAATTAGTAAGGTTTTCTTTTGGTGTGAGAAAAAGTGTACCATTGACCAGTCACTCGAGTTGAGTACGAGATAGGAAGTGGAGTCTTACATAGGCTAAAAACCCACGTTTTTTCATTTAGTATGTATGGAACTTGTTCAACAGATGTCATGCATATTGTGTTTCACGAACACCTTAGGCTCACTAGATGGCGTCATTATACTCCTTTCTCTCTCCCTATATGGTTATCGTATGGATTCAACCTAAGTGTAGTTACGACTATGTTGAGCCTTGTGGAAGTGGTGGAGGGATGATTCAGACAGATATGATGACAGTTGTATTATTTGATATGTTATTTTACGAGCTGAGGCTCGATGTTCCGAGTCACAGTAACTTGTTGAGTACCCCTTTGGTGGCCGTATAAGGCCACATAGTTATTGTGATGTGTTTTTCTCTATACGTGTTTTATTCGTAAATTGAACATTTTCCTATTTCTTGCTAGAACCATAATTTTTATTGACTAATGTGTTCTTATATTTTGGGAATTTTATTTGGTTGTTGCACTATCATGTGGATTTTTGTACTAAATGTGGTTATTTGGCCATTTGCTTTACTTAGATTTAAATATGTTTTTCTTGTTTAAAGGTTTTATAGCCTAGCCCAAGGCTTGGGATTTTTTCCACTTGGCATTTGAAATGGATTTTTATGCTAGTTCTAATTTCATAATGTGTGGAATAGGGTCATGGGATGCACCATGGAGTGGTTGAACCTATGGACCCACTTTGTTGTATGGGGGTACGCCCCAAGGAGTTATATACATAACTAGTAGGTTGTTCGAACCGTAAGTTATTATGTCACTTGGGTTAGAGGTGTTTGGACCTTATGTGCCCAAGGCCATAGGGTTACTGACCTATTTTGTGGAGAAAAAAGGAAAAATTATCTTTATTTTATTACTTGGGAGGTATATGGAGTTGTTTTGAGTTGCTTTGGGAGGTATATGGAGTTGTTTTGTGATACTTTGGGAGGTATATGGAGTTGTTTTGTGATGCTTTAGAGGTATATGTATTTGTTTTGTGATGCTTCAGGAGGTATATGGAGTTGTTTGTGATGCTTGGGAGGTATATAGAGTATTTTTATGATGCTTTAGGAGGTATGTGTAGCTACTTTGTGATGATTTGGGAGGTATATGGAGTTGTCCTATGACGCTTTGGGAGGTATATGTAGTTGTTTGTGATGCTTTGGGAGGCTATATGGAGTTGTTTTGTGATGTTATTGGGAGTTATGGAGTTGGTGTTATGATTTATGTGTAATCTTATGAGTTTGGTTTATGTTTTGTGATATTGTTTCCATCTTGACCCTATATAGCTACAGTTATGGTTTTGAGTTGCGTGAAACCCTTGTATGTGTACATGTTGGGAATTCCATGTTGTTGTGGTTTTCTTATGTTACGAGTACCTTTATGTTAGGAGCATGTGTGATAAGTACTATGTTGTGGGGGCTATGTATGTTCCTTCCATGGGTTAATTGAGTTCTTGTGATGTGATACAGTTGTGGAAGTATGTAGAAATATGTCTTGTGGACCATTAGTGTTGTTTTTGGTCCTTGTGTAGCATTTTGATGTCAGTTTCTACTAGGCACCCACAAAAATAAATAAACTAAAATCTTCAGGATTCAATGAAACATTAAGAGCTTGAGATTTAGTAAATAATTTAAAGGAAAAGAGTAAATATAAGTAAGGCAATGTAAAAGAGAACTGCTAATCTTCACAGAACATTAAAATTTAAGAAATTTCAAACCTAGTCTTGACTTCCGTATGGTCATGTTTGTAATGATAAGTTCCTCTTATCATTTGAACGGCATGAACCAATGATCATTAGCTTCCTTCATTACTTATGATACTCTTTTCTAACTCTTGGTGTTGTGTCACATCGAGGACGATGCTCTTATAAGGGGAGGGAAATGTAGTGCCTAACAACCTATTAAAATAAATTAAATCATAAAAAGGGGAAAAAGGCATGGGCTAGAGGGTGGCATATGGTGATGAGAGTTGGTGGTAGTGATGGTTAGGTAATGGTGGTGTGGTGGTAGGCATGAAAAAGGCATTTTGGGGATCCTAGTCGGCCTTTCAAACCTGTCATTTTTCCCTTGTAATAGTAATACAAGACACTTTATTGAGATCCATAAGGCTTTTAACCACATTTTGAGACCCAAGTGTCATTTGTACCATATAGTAGAAACCCAGGATTTGTTAACCATGTTTTGAGGGCTACCATTATTTGTAACATGTGCTAAACAAATTTAGCAGTAATTGATAGCTGCTAAAAATGCTGGCTCCTTTAATTAGAGGGAGGGTTATGAATAGGGGTCATTCACCACTTTGTAGCTGTTCAAACTATGAACTCAACCTAATATGGTCCACATTATTTCTTGGGTATACACTGATCCGATCTTGATCTCAAGGCCTTTCCCCATTTATGGCATAAATTGGTTTTTTTTTAGTCTAAGATTGCTCTGTATTTTTCACCTCCCTGTATTTTTTTCTTAGATCTAGGTTGTTGTGCATTACTTAGAAGAATAAATAATTTGAGGCTCAAGAGGCTGCTGTAATTAGGTATGGGATTTACAGTTGTATTGATTTTTCATAAATTCTGCACTTCTGAGTTATGTAGTAATGGGACCTTGGTACACTATTCACTTTTCTCATATGTGCACTTCTGAGCTTTTGCCAAAGCCTACTGCATGCTCTAGATATTGGAGTATGTGGTCATAGGATTGTAAAAATTTGAAAGTGTGATTTTGCTTATCCCAGTTGTAGTCTTCACATTTATTTCTTTGGTCTTCCTCTGCATGCAAACCCTTGGTCTTTCGCAATGACTCATACATCTGCATGTTATCGCATTGAAATAGTTTCTGCCTTAGAATAGGGTGAGAAATGCTATCAGTTAGGTCAGCCATATCCAAATTCAAGATTTGTTGGGGAATGCAACTCTTCCTTATTAGTGACATGGCTTCAGTTACCTTATTTAATACACTCATTATTTGCCATCACCTAGCGATAACTGATAATGGATGACAAATCTGTAGATCCATTCAAATTTGCTACCATGTTGAGAAGGTATTGCTTTATGAACATATCAGTTGTGTTTTAGCTAAGTGCCCGTAAGGTTACGTTCATCTTTGTACATACTATATCTCATCATTTTAATGAGTGATCCATAAAGTATGTTTTGACAGAAAGTGGAGGACATTAAAAATGAGGAGGCTGATACTATTAGTTATGTGCAGACACACTACATATATATGTAGCCTGAGGATATTTAGATTTCTACTGATCATTGAATCACCCTGGCTCCAATGGGAATTAAAGGATTATACTCTAGGAAATCCACCTCATGTTACTTATGTTCAAGCTCGTTTGAATAAAGGATGCTAACTGTGGATAATTTTTATTCTTGATGGTGCATATTTATCAGAATCTATGGATACGATGCCTAAATCAAGGACCATGTAACATTCTATTATTTCATATGTAGGAAGTCAAGCTCCTCGAGGGGTGTGACTCAAGCATTATGTGTATAATGTTGTAATTGTGGAGACTTCAAATCATGTTTTTGCAAACAATGGTCACCATGGAATTTTCACAAGTTCAAAGCTACTTCAGACCGTAGTTCAAAGAGGCTACGCATTAAGACCATTTGATAACAACTTACTAAAGCATGGAGATAAGTTGAGACCATGATTTGTCTAATGAAATGTCAGACCTTGGAGCTTATGCGTGAATGTGCCTGTTCAAGATGCCAATGTTGTCCGATCATTCTTGGACAAGAATATGGTCCCCTTACCTTTATCTCTTATAATTTTCATATATTTTGGTTATTCTTTTGTAATAAAGTAAAAATATTAAATTATTAGATACTCAAACAATTGGACCTTTTAACCAGATGTCTAGTGCAATCAATAAAACAACACATTGTGATTTTTCTATTGACTTATAATTTGACCCTCAACTGTGTCGCAACCAAAACAGTATGCATTTACTAAACCCAGGGTTTCAAAACTTGGTGCTCGTGTTCGTTTGTATTTGTGAGAGCTAGATGAGTTAACTAAAACAACCATTTTGTTCTACCTTGCAAAGTTAGAAAAACATAATTTCTAAAGACGTGCAAAACAACACTCTGAGCCATGTAAAGGAGATGTCAAACATCATATGTGCTCCTTGTTATGTAGAGAGTCACAATTAAGCATTAGATTGAACCTAACATTTAAACCATTTTTGCTCTCTTCAGTGCTACTCTAGAGCCTCATTACTCTGTTTTGCACTTTTAGGAAGCTTCTAAAACTCAAAAGTTGGCTTTTGTTTTGAAGCTCACCATTTGAACCCTGAGAAACGAAATGCTTTTTCACCTTCACAAACCTCTAGTATTTTTACTAGACAATCACTTCCTGGAACCTTCATTTTGGAAAATAAAATTCTCTGGTAAGATAGTTTGGCAAAGGGATTTTGTAGGCCTCTTGGTCGTTGTTTGACTAGGTCAAACTACATCAATTATGACTGGCTCCGCTCATCGTCGAAAACCATTCAGTTCCCAGTTCCATTGTCCAATTAATTCCCTGTATTAAGAGGACACATAGGAATATTCTCATGGAGATCCCATCCAATGAATTTCAATTTTTGGATGAGGTTTCTTAGCCCTTGAGCTAAAATTGGGTGTTGTTGTAACTAGCCCAACTACAATCGGTGGCTTCAGAAACTTAGCCATCAATTGAAAACCTTTCACCATTTTTCAAATTCTGTCATTTCCTCTTAATTCTTGGTATATAGGAGGACAGGAAGGAGTTTCTCTCGTCCTAAATTTTCTTATCAAAAGATAGTTTTTTAACACACCTTCTTAGCCTCTGAGCCAAAATTAGGCATTTTTGCAACTAGGTAGGAAAATGTAAAAGAAAGATGTAAGACCCTAGTCAAGTTAGAAAATCATGAAAACTTTTATAAACACTTGTAAATAACTATTTGAAACTCTATCTTGTGACCTTATTGTGTGAAATTTGACTTTTGGGGAAAAAAATAGTGTTTTCTCTCTCTTCCCTATCTCTTTCTCTCTCTACCTTGAGTTAAGAAATGAAATGAAATAAAACGAATATGTGTCTCTAACCCTCTCTTTTCGAATTGTAATTATTATTAGTTAGTATGTAAATTGAAAACCAATAACATTAATTATGCTAGATCTAGGTGGATGTCATGCCAGCGATTTATCAATGATTTCACGCTCACATGGTTTTGCAGGATGCAAGTAAGATGGCAAAAAGGAAGGGTGTAATTCATTGCTTATTATTGAAACTTATATATGGTATTGGAAAATTTATATATGTATAATATGTATTGATATGTTACAGAAAAAATTAAATTTAAAATTTGGTAATATGTATGGATGCTAGTTTTAGGGATGCCTTGGGAAATGTTCATTTAAACTATAGTGGATCTTTTGGTTCAGATTTACATATGGTAAAAAGGGGGCTGGATATATATGTTAAGTGAAATTATAGAGGATAGTTCAACATTTTGTGAAGTATTGAAAGTTTTAAGTTTTATAACATTTTTAAGATGTTAGTGTTTAAGGGAAATGTTCATCTAAACACGGGTGTTATTTTGATCCCCAAATTGTGTATTGTAAAATTTGGATAAATATGTTAATTGAAATTAAATTTGACATCATATAGTGAATTTTCGTAGTGAATTTTTCGATGAAATAATCTAAAGTGTTGTGTTATTTAACTAGAAAATATACATAAAGAAACCTAAATATAAAAGTCAACCCTAGTTTGAAACTTTTGCATATATACCCTTCTCACATGATTCTTTCTTGACGTACAAGAAACTAAAACCTAAAGAATGAACTTAAATCTTTACACTTGATGGACACCATCTAGCTTAAGTAGATAAGAGCCCAAGTTGATATTAACATCCTAGCATGCGTGTTTAGCGACATTCGTCGTGAACCTGGAATTTAGGAACAACATAGTTATACTTTTTATTGGTGTATGTCATCCCCTCACATGATTAATTATTGGGTGTGTAGTAAGGATAATGTGTTCTCCTAGGGTAGTGCTCCATACGAAAAAAACATCAAACATAATGTAACAATCTCTTAGATGGAAACACGTGTTGAGTGGTGAAGACCTCCAACTAACCTTGGAAGTCACCTTAAGAGTTGGGGATCATAAATAAACTCGATATCCAATTTCTATTATCGTTTTGTTTCTATGGTTCAATACTAAGAGTTGATTGTGAAAATTAACAACATTTTAGTGTATGATTAGTTTGTGAAAATGTAACCATAAGGTGATGTGCTTGGAGAAAGGTGAATTTCAGGTCATTATATATCATGCTTAAACCATCTTGTGTTGAGAAATGAGACCCACATTGGGTAAACTCTAATGTGAACCTTAACCCCTTAAAATGATGAACTATTCCATCTTTCTCCCTCACTAGGCTGGTTATGTAATAGATTTATGATGTGATACTATGGGATCATATGTCTTAGAAGATAAATCTCCCTAAGAATAAGGACTAATAGTCTCATGAGGATACAAATGCCCATGTTAAAAAATAGGTTACACAATTTAGTACAAAGGTTATATGAACCTAATTAGGGAAAAATAAAACCTCTTAAGTCAGACGTAAAATGATATTCAGGAAACCTAATCTAGAAACAAAAATAAGGAAGTATGTTTCCATGTTTAGAGCCTTTGAATCCTTAACTAATTGTTAGAGCATAACTATAGTAAACTTATAATTGATGTTTGGCCTTGGGAAGTGTAATCATAGGATGTTATTCTATAGGAAAGTGAAACATGACCTTCCTTGTAATGTGATTAAACCCTCTTGCTATGGATGAAGAACCTAATTCATATAATTCTTATTGTGTACTAACTCAATTATCAATTTATAAATGAATGAAAGAAACTTGACCCTAAATTATTAAACAAAAAAATGTGAAATTCACATCCTTTGGACTTGCGCTTGTCCCATTGTGTAATGGAGGTAGGATAAAAGGTAAAGATGCATGCCCTTAGGAGTGGATCCTAGATATAATACCTAATATCCTTGTGTGCAAATAAATATCCCATTAATGAATGAGTGAATTAAACAAGTAATTAAAATAAAGCCGATGATCCTTATTCAAGGAGATACACTATAAGTCAAATGTAAACAATATAGAGGGAATCTAGAAAAAGGAAAGGGATTGTATGATGCACATATTATGAACCCTTCTAGATCTTAAGTTAAGTATTGAAACGTGATTTTAATAAATTTTTAATCCTAAAAATATCATGTTGTGGGAAGAACCTATCTATAAGTTTGTATTGTAGTTGAATCATTTTGTTGTGCCTTGTTATATGTGAACAAAAAGTGGCTTGTTGTGTATTATCTATTTTCATGTTATCTATGTAGGTTAATGTTGTGCAAACATATCTTTTTTTGTGTGGTGTCGCATGTGATGTTCTGTAGTGTCATTTGTACTACAATCTAATTCAGAAAATAATTATTCTTGTATTTTTGGTGTTGTATTTGTGTGTGTAAATTGTGGTTGTTACACCAATTTCACTTCTTATTTCAATGAATCATCTAATGTTGTAACTCCTTAATCCCACTCATATTATTACTACAACTGCTATCTAAAAACCATATCTCCTTTAAGCTCTCTTGTACAAAATTACATCTTATCAACATTGTGTTTTCTTCACTAGTGTTGAGTTGGTATTATTTTGTAAAGTGTGTCTTTTTCTTATTCATATCAAATTTCCTTTTTCTACATTCAGATGCAAAATGCCCAAATTTATTGCAATAACAACATTGGATGTTTTATTTATCATACCTTTCTCCTTGAAGATGGATATGAGAATGGTTGTTTCCTCTTCCTCTATTTCTTGATATGCTTGTTGGTGTGCTGGTTCAGTAAATCCATTCTCAACCAAGTCCCAAACATCCTAGGATCAAAACAGGGTTTTCAAATTTATGCTCCAAAAGTCATAATTTTTTCCATTAAATGTTGGTATTTGAGGTTGTGTAAGGCTTCCACCAGTTCTTGCCATTGCTCCAAAACTTTTCCTCCACTCACTGTTGTTCCACTATTTCCTAAATTAGAAAAAACCATTTCAATTTTTTCTCAACATAACTCTTCCCCAACAAAAACACCCTGAGAACTAGCCTTGGGATTTCAGACCATAACATACACCTCACTTCAGCACATGATTCCTAGACACAAAATTTTATAGCAAAAGGGTCTTCTCACTTACAATGCAACATAAAAAAAATTCACTTTCACGTAATGTTTTATGCTCTAAGTGCAAAGAGAAAGGATGAAAATGTAGTGCATCAATGAAGTGTTCTGGCTATCAGGGTTCTAGCATTAAATTCTCTATTAGACAATTTTTCCCTTCCATGATCTGGAAAATGCAACAAGTTCACTCTGATACAAGTTTGTAAGAGGAAGAAAAATAAAGATATAGTAAATAGAGAAAAGAAAATTTTATTATATCTTCCAAACAAAGTTGCATGTTCTCTTTCATATGCCCTCCTTCTTTTATCAGAAACATAGTATCATTTCATATATGTCTTCTAATCTTGTTTTTCAATAAAAAACATAGCTAATTTGTGTTCAATCACAGAAGCTTCAAGATTTAAAAATGGAAAAGTCTAGATACATCTGGAAGAAGACAGATGAGTGGGTGAGTGAATTAAATGTGCTAGATGGAATGGTTTGTGTTACATGGCAAAGGATATTTGGTATGCACAAGTGGATGTACAGTCTACCAAAAAAGTTCTCACAACATTAAAAAATTATAACTTGTTTAAGAATGTTAATTTATGAGTCCAAAATAAATTAATATCAGTTTTAAAAATTATTGTCGAGTGAGACATCAGTTGATATACAAGACTAATATGTAATAAATATTGAAAATATATAGTTTAATAAAAATGGTGGATGAATACTCTCCAAATATATCTTTAAAATGTTAGAAAATTTATTAAAAATGGTAATTTAAAAATAATATATCATATATCTTAAAATATATCTAATTTAATGAAAATAATAAATAAATAGTCTCTGAAAATAACTTGGAATTTTTTTGGAAAATACAATTTAGTATAAATAAAGTAGGAAATTTAATTGATTAAACATCCAAATACAACTTAATTTGTGTTAGACAAACAAAAATAACATAAAATTTTGGCTAGGCACTCATTGATTAACTAAAATAAACAAGCATAAATCCAAGGCCAAAATTGACTTATGGTACTGAAAAATGTACAACATTAAGCAAGGCAAGTGGAGTGCAAAAAACAACTTCATTACCCCAAAAATTAAATAACATGCAACGAAAAATATATATGAAAACAAATTTCATGTCCAATAGTAAATGTAAAGATACTAGGTCACATCTTTCTTTCAAGAAAAATAATCAAACTTCCACAAGGTGAGGCACTTAGTCAAATGTGGCCCTTCTAAATCATATTTTAAATTTTGTACTTGATCTCTTCATTCTCAAGTACTTAATGTTTGTTCCAAGGCCCATTCAAGAGTGGTCTTTCAAGGATCAATTCAATTATATGCTTCACTTGAAAATAAAAATGCACACCTGTCGGTGGTATGAATATGTCTATGTACTAAAATACCATATGATACATCTAATTTTTCTACACATTTTATCCTATTGGGACCACTCTTATGGTTGGTGCAACCTTTTGCTTTTCCTTAGGCTAGATCATGAGTAGGACAAAGGTCTGGTTTTTAGAAATCAAAATATGACATTGTTTTGCACTAATCAAAGATAATAATTTAGCAAGGGATACCTTGGAATGCAGTAGTACTTACAACCTATAATAATGATACCACTCATAGGCCTCACCAATATCCCACATGTATGGTTATCCAAGAAGTACATCACAACATCCAGTAGTGTGACATCACATACCACCATGTCTTTCAATTGTTTGATTGAATAGGGAATGTGTCACTATCAATTCACATGAATGTATCTCCCTTAACCGACTCAGCCAATAGAGTATGGTTATGTGTGAGGAGTTATTACCAAATTTAGACTCTTTACAAATTTTATACATATCAGATTATTTTAACTACAACTATCTAGAATAAAATGAACAGTCATGCCATTTACACACCTCTATCAGTGGAATACACATTCTTCATCCTCTTTTGGTGAGGATATTATTCATGCAATGGAAAAAAATGTATATGTATTTGTATCCATAATCTACTCCTCTTCTTTATGTGTACCTTGATTATCTACAAAGGCTTATCCTAGTTTTGGATCCAACAACATCTTAATAGTCGTTTGTGTTTGATTCTTCTTTCTATGTATACTTATTTTGATATTTTAATGGAAATACACCCCTTTTTACTTGGTTTCATTTTTCTCATTCTTGAAATATCAAATATATTTATTTCCCCTACATTTGGACCTTTATTCAATCTTGATTGCATATTGGTAGGATTCCCCAAGATTAATGATTTCTAGAAACTCCATCTCTTCTTGGATGCAATATCCTAACCCACTATAATATTTGAGAATCTAATACTTCTTGATGTCCTATGCATCCATTTTTTTGATAGGGTATGAAACTCATTTTTGTATAGGTCTTGCACTTAGATTGGGAACTTGGAGTCATGACCTGGAGGAAATTCTGAGATGAACTGGTGTAAGATTTTATGTTTTGAACTGGTCCTCGTAACATTTTGGGAAGCCTAGAATGCAGTTTCTTAACAAGGATCTACATGACAGCTAGTTGGAAAACAAAATTTCAATGCACTTCCCGAAAAGTGACTTGGTGTAAACATGAAAAGTGTTTATATTCAGAGATGATCTCACATATATCATTTTCATAGAATCTTGGAGGAATTTTAGGTGTTTTTCTAACCAATTGCAGGGAGATCACATTGTGAAAACATGAATAGGAGCCACAGATTTCTTGAAGTGAAAATGTTATGCTATTTTTCAGAGTTCATGGGAAATTGATCAAATCATTTTAGGTTGTGAATCAATATTAATTCTATTGTAAGAGTCATTGTACTTAAATTTCAATAATATTAATGGATCAGTTTCAATCCGAACCCGGGGGACGTAGGAATTTCCGAACCCCTTAACAATCTTGTTTGTTATCTGAGTGTTTTCAAAAATTGACTTATTTACCTTGCTACCATGGTTTCGGGCACTTCTATGGATGCATAATAATCAGAATTTAATCAATTGATGTGGAGTGTAGAATACTTAAAATTGGTTGGGACAGTTGCAGGGATCTTTGGAACCTTTTAAGAGGACATAAATACAACACACATTTTCATCATCCCCATCTCTGCTTGCTAGATTAAATTCTAATTTTGTTTGGAAATTCACCTTTAAT
The DNA here is from genome assembly GCA_019776745.2 of Taxus chinensis. NCBI lineage: Eukaryota > Viridiplantae > Streptophyta > Pinopsida > Cupressales > Taxaceae > Taxus > Taxus chinensis. Next base: position 221,542,523 of record CM034147.1, read on the forward strand.
CATACATTTTTCAGTTTGTGATCTCCCATTTCTTCTTCTAATGCACTTATTGCAGTTCTAGTTTTGAAGCGATAAGTATAAACAGGTAATATGGGAAGGATTGAGAGTTTGGACAACTTGTACTTGTAATACCATTTCCAAGGAACATAACCTCATGTGTTTTTATTCCATGCAAAGAGTGGTTATCTTCTGACCTAGCTCTAATACTACTAATCCAGATTGAGGTGTAACTCAGTGGAAAACACACTAACCATGATGCTTAAAGTTTTATAAAACAACTCTTCCCAAGGGATTCACGTTCTTGAATAATCTACAACAAGGTAAACAAAAAATCCAAATTTTATATGCAATGTTAAGTTGTATACAAACTAACAAACTCCATAAAATATATGTATGCCTAGAGATCTATCTCTTTATTTGAAACAAGTATGCTTTAATAAAGGGCATTGTCAAAAATGGATAGGTGATATAACCCAAACTACTCAAAATTGAAAGAGGGAAGGTGAAGATGGTTCCATGGGAGAGGAACAAAAATGAAGGGAGTCATCCATACATGGATCATAGACCATAGAATTGCATTTATCTATATAGAGGGACATGGATTTGAAAAGATAGATGTCAAAAAATACCTGAATTTTATCAAATATAGCACTAATGAAAACATATTTAGGGTAGCTAGTAGAACTACTTGTTAGGGTCATATCTCCTAGCTCATATGTCTTATTGGTTATATTTTAGTGAACTAAGGAGCCACCATATCGATTGGAAGAAAGATGAAGAACTCCTCAATAGAAAATAGAGAACCAAGGAAAGGCATAAATGTAAATCTTTACCTCTCTGGAAACCTAAAAACAGATTTGAAGCCATGGATTCACTAAAAACAGGGAAGCTCTAAATACCCTCTATAATAGAGGGGGGTCAACATATTAAACACTGATGGGAAAGGGTTGTCTAGAAATGTATTTTCAATACTTTCTAAAAATAGATATTCATAAATCCTATTCTGGATCAAATTCATACCTTTTTTCTCTATATTTACTAAAATAAAATTATCATAGGGGAATGGCCTTGCAAGGGTTTCCATTCCTATTTTAGGACAGTTTGAAGTGCATGTTTAAGTGAAAATGAAAGGAAAGGAACTGATAGAGAATAAATTTCAGTCATACTCATGTAATATAGTTTTCTCAGATGAATGTAATTGGTAGTTACATAGATGAAAGACTCTCGATCCCATCAGCATTCTATTTATAATGTTAAAATCTCAGTTCATTCTGTGAAGATGGGAGGATGTATCTAGTCCTTAATGTATAAGATGAACATCTTCATAAAATTGTTGTTGACTATAGTATTCTTTCTGAGTTGATAGATCTTCATTATAATCTGAAACTGAATATGTGTTCTTATGCCTTCTTCTTCACAGTATAGAATGTATATGGTATGTGCATACTTGTAATTTTTGGAAAGAGCTGAAGTTAACATCTTTGTAATTTTGCTTCCCTGGTGTTTTTCAACCCTAACTTATATATTTTATTGTAATTCCTTGTAGCTCTCCAGTTCTAAAATAATTGTGTTATTATATTTTTGTGCATGTATTTGCTTACTTAACTATAATGAATCATGTTGTATGTGTTTCTTACAATGCAAGAGAATACATGGTAATTGAATTCTTGGGCAGGTGTGTCACCTCTATTTGAGTAGTCTCCCTTCCTCTATTTTAGAATTGTATCCTTAGATTACAAACCTTGAGAACGCAGAAAATAGACATCAGGATCATTAGAGTTTCTTCACCCTCTTCTTAGTGTTATCATCTCTCCTTAGCTTAGGATTTCTATTTTATGCACCTCTCTCTTCCCCTTATCCCTTGGATTGTTAGAGTAGGGTATCGCCAATATGGGTTGAATTATAGCCGGATGTGGTGCCACCACAACGAATTTGCCTTGAGGGTTTAGGTATTAGTTTACTATTAGGGGTCGAAGGTCATATATTAGAGGAGCCCGGTGAATCTATAGTTTTTTATCAATTAACAAGTCCCACAACTTGAGATATAACCCCATGTTTCCCAAAAACATTGATTTCCCATCCATTCATTCATGAAAAATCAGAGGGTGCTATTTTTTAGATATAATAGTTTCCTTATGCGCCTAGAATTATCTTATTGTAGCTTATTGAAAGAAATCTTATTACTCTCCCTCCACCACTTAATCTTGATCCCTCTTGCCCCCGTGGCCACAACTATGATGAAACTACACGTTGTGACTACCACTAATGTATTGGGCATTCTACTGATTGTTTCTTTAAACTTAAACATCTTATTTAGGATATTATTGATAAAAATGCACTCAATATCTCTGAGCCATATACTAATAAACCAGTTAATGATAATCAAAAGCTAAAAATATTTAATGACAAGGAAGCTACTGATTCTTTTCCAAATTATGCATATCATGTTGTGCCTCCTCCCTCATTGGGGCCTATTAACTTTTTTGTTTCTTTTGTTTATGTGTCACAACCTATTATCACGTTCTCGGATCATGATTATCATGCTACATTTACTTTTGTTTCATTGCATACCAATGCCTCTATTGGTTCTTATACCATCAAAAATATCATTTTCTATCCATTGGTTACTACTAATGCATGGTTTTTGGCACTTATTTTAGCTATCAAATGTCCAACATCTCTAATCACATTTTTGGTTCCTAATTCTTATGGTCATTTCATACTTCCTATCATAGTTGGGTCTCTTATTGTCTTTACACCCTTTTTGGTTACTGTTGTTGCAGACTCACAGCACCCCTGGATGCAGATCAGGCTTCTAGGTTGATCACTGAAAGATAGCATCCAGTGTGATTGCACAACATTGAAACCTCTCTCTAAGCGTGGGACTTGTGAAACGGAGAGAGGAATCTCCAGAGAAGGCTGGTTCCTGCTCCTAAACTACCTGCCACAAGCTATTCCAGTGAAGGCAAGCTAATCTAATCCTAATCTAACAATGCCAAGGAGACAGAGAGAGAGAGAGAGAGAAAGGAAAAGAACAAAAGCCTACACTAAAACAGTGATACACCAGAGAAGGAGAATGTTGGACATCTATCAAAACTGCCATGGGACAAAGGCATGTCAGGTGAGTAATGGGAAGGGTGGACAGATGCATCACAGGCCCAAGGATAGATTTCACACAGAAAATGTCCCAAAACTCCATGAACACAGCTCTAGATCTGCAATGAACGTTCAAACATGCACAAATACCTGCAATGAAGAGAGGCAAGAAGAAAACAAGCAAAAATGAGAAAGGATGGACAGATGCATCACAAAACACATTTTTGTTGCTTCAGAAGTTTGCACAGAACATCATTTCAATAGTAAAAGGCAAAAAATGCCATTACAGACCAAGGGAGGAGGTTCGAACTCCATTTTCAACCCTAGAGAAGAAAAGAAGGGAGGGCAGAGCAGAAAATATGAACAACTTTTTATAATATGAGTCAAATCTGGCTTTTTACATTGCATGGGTTGAGCCCAGGGGACAGAAACGTGGGAAAACGTGTAAGCCTATTCCTCATTGACTGCAGATGCATTAAAACGGCATGGGATACCTTACCAACCGATACCCTACCATCTCTGACCGATTTGGAGGAGAATACTACCCATTCTGCATTAATTTGGTCACTGAAATGTCACTTCTAGCCGTGCTGAAGAAGAATGAGACCCATGTGCATTAAACTGGTTGGTTTGAAACGTCACTTCTGGCCATAATCACGTGTCAGATCCGTTTCTCAATTTTCTCTCTCCATACTACACCAAAATTCAAGATTGATCCCAGAATCATGTAGAGAATTTCATAAGCTTTCCGTTGATATAAAGAACATGCAAATCCAAGTTCTGGATCGAAAGATATGATGATCTGAAGATTTAGGGCACGGAACAGACCAAAACAGATTTTGAAATCTTTCCCGCGCTCTGCCACCTGGATGACACGTGTCAAGCGCTGATTGGTCAAGCAGTTCTCTCTCCTTCACCTTTCGGTGGGCTTTCTTTTGAAATTTCCTTGTGGGCCCCTTAAACTTGGACACGTGTCCTCTTCTGATTGGCTCGGGCTGACCCTTCAAAACTCTCCCTTTGAACGCTTTTGGACTCTTTCCCCTGTGACACGTGTCGTGATCTGGTTGGTTCTTGGCCCTTTCGGCTCCTTCGCGCCCTTCGCATATTTATGTCCCGGATGTCCCAAACTGCTTGGGCCAAAAACCTCCGATCCACCCGAAATGGGCTTCCTCGTCCCTCATTTGGCCGATGACACGTGGCGTTGTTTGATTGGTTTTCGGCTCCTTCGGCGATCCGCGTCCCGCGCGTCCCTTTGTCCCGGATGTCCCAGTACGAACTTTCTCTGTTTCGGGTGAACCGGCCGGTTCGCATCATCACGGCCCAAATGTCCCAATTGCTTCCGGACTGTTTGTTCTCATTTCGGCCGATCCGGTTGGTTCACGTACTTCGCGTACTCCCCGGCCCAACTATTCCGGGCTGCCTTAAGTCTTTTCGGCCGATTCGCACCTAGATGTCCCAAATGTTCCGAATGTCCCTAGGACTAGGACTTAGTCATTTTTTATGATTTTTCCTGGATCAATCTACATGCTTGGAACTGCAAAACTCTGATGCATGTTATCAAAATTTACCCTGGGGGGTGAAATTTTGACAACAGTTACCTCTAAAATCATCAGTTGTGACATGCTCTTAGGTCTCCCTTGGCTCCATTTTGTTCAAGTCATCCCCTCCATCTATCACTTATGTCTCAAGTTAATCCATAACAAAAAAACTTGTCACTATCAAAGGTATTCCACCATACACAACATTTCCTTGTCCCACTCTCACTGATATTAATGCACCAATCATGGCACCTAGGTCTCCTTCACCTCTCAAGTCTAACCCTACTTCTGAGCCAAGATCTCCTATTTACGCATGGCTTATCTCACTGCCAGGTCACCATAATCATTCTATTAGCCCAAATTGTCATCCTAAGTCCTATATTCACGTATTCCATTCTTATAAGCATTCTCCACCTTCTTCACCTCATTGGCCTATTATTACACCTCTTCGGCCTAAGTTCACCACTTAGGAAGCCCCTTCTTATATGTATTCTCCACCTCCTTCACCCCATTGTTCTCCTTCACATGTACATAGTTATTCTCCAACACAGCCACCTCTAGGTCATGGTCACATGTCTTTGTCTCCTCAAATATCAGGTGGAGGCCCCTTTCCCTTCACTTTCGTCAAATATTATTCTATCTCTTACACACTTGGGGGAATCACTCTTTCTCCCCCCCACTTTCATCATTATCAAGTTGTCTCTGGTCTCTACTACCACACTTCACGCTCTGCACTTTATGATCAATATTTCCTAAGCAGTCGTACATCTTTGGTACACACATTATACCTTCATTACCCAATCATACACTCTTATGCTACATTCCACACTTGACTATTGATAACACACTTCATCAATGAACCTCTCCTTATCTACACATTGTATGATCTATGCTTCATGATATATCTTTCTAGCATCTACTCTCATGCAACACATTCATTTCCCAATGATGCACTCTTGTTCTATGGTCCATTCTTGATTGTTGAGGGGGAATTTATAAATTAATCTCATCTTACACACATCCACTAGGGGAAACAATGCTCCTATCATCATCACACCTTTCATATCACACCATTACATTCATACAACATTTGCAAATATTGGTTGCCTTTATTTTTACTAGCTTATACTACTTACATCTTGCATTTTTCTTATTATGTTAGATAGATACTTAGAATGTCATTATCTTTATCATATACATATGTGCATTCACTTGGTCTCTGGAAGTGAATGTAGATCTCTTACATATCCTTACACAATGCGTGATGCTTGACACTAAATCCCTTGGCACTCCCGTTAAGGCTCCTAGGAGCATCTACCTTGACTACTTTCATACACTACATGTTCTATTATTACATTCTTTACTACTTGTCATTATTGTTACTTTACTATTAAATTTTATATACATGCTTTGACATACTATTTATCTTTATAGCATACTAACGGGTGCTTTATGTGGAGCATTTTCCTTGCAAGACTATATATAATGATGGTTATCTTATACATGTTGTTTTCTATTGTTTTCTATTATTAGCAGGTTATGCCCTATGTCTTGTGTGATCATTGTATGTATTTATCCACTTCAACCCTGATTGTCTTGTGACATTGTGAGATATTTCCCATGTATGAAACCCACTTCTCGTATTCTATTTGGTCTTCCTAGTTTCTTTTTACATTATCTTCTATTACATGTTTTCTTTGCTTGACTAACACATATTACTAGCCTATTGTTTTTAATGTTCCTTGGTTTATACACTACACATTCTCTACCCCTATAGGTATCTCCATTTCAAATATGTATATCAAATCAAGGTCATCTCCTCTGGACTACATTCTCCTATAATCATTGCATACACCCCAAATAAGGGAGAATATTTTGGGTGAAAAAATCACCCCTACAGAAGCTCAAAGCTATACTATAGACCGGTACAATATAGAATCAACACAAGAATACGGTCATAGAATGGTCCAGAATTAGACTTGGACCTCACACACAGAGTGAACACTAGTGCACAATAGCAAATAGTAGCTCCTGACACTTGTGTTATTCTCTGGGTGCTAATGTCCTAGGGGAAGAAATAATCAATTTCATAGATCATCACAATATCCATAATGTTTTAGAATAATTCTATAGTAGCAAGTACTTACCTCCAGTTACAAATTTTATTTCATCAGTACATTTCAGTTATAATCACAACAAATCAGAAAAATTAAAACATACCATCTACAATGGTGCTTATTTGGGAAGCATCATGGAAGGAGATAAAAACTATGCCTCTCTCCCTAAAACTCTTATCTTGGCATGATATCACCCAAAAAACTCACTCTTGGCATGAGATCACCCAAAAAACTCACTCTTGGCATGAGATCTCCCAAAAACATCACCATCAACATTCAAAAATAGCAACTCCAAGTAAATCAAGAAAAATTTCTATCTCATACTCTATTACATATCAGGTGCACACTTTCTTTTACATACTTTCATACTTTTACTTACTTATACACGTGTTAATTTGATTTCTCATATATGTAACTTCAAGTCTTTTTCACTCTTCTTTTCCAAGTCCCTCCTTAATACACATCAAGGAGCAGCTCACATCATCAAACACAACACACTACTACACATAAACTTCACCCCTAGGGTTTACCTCCCCTTCCTAGTCTTCATGCTTCATATTGTGATCACCTCACACTTCACTTGTCCACTCAGCATGCTATCGACTACACTCTTCTCTATAGGATCATAAGGAACACATATTCTATCTACTTTATGTTATCAAGTATTCACTTAATAGCATAAAGTGGGGGAAAATATAAATACAAAATATATACACTCAGGTACATTTCTAGATCTGAAAAGCATGATAGAATTTACCTGATTCCTAAGCAATAAAACTAGTAATTAACAACTCCCTTTATCCTTTTACTTAGTATGCTACACTTTTATTGTCTTTATAAATCTTACAATCTTTCTGGAATCAAACTATTTTATCTTTCTATGACATCGGACACTAGCACCCAGTTAGGATAATAGCACCAAGAACGTGTATCCTCTGGGCCACTCATGTCCTTCTTTACCTCTTTATTATTCTTTTGGACCCCTTTCACCTCTTAATTACTTTTTACTACTTTGGGTCAGCCTTTCAATTATCAATTACAAAATTCCAATAAGAGAATCATATAAATACATAGTTTTGTTTTCAAAATAAAGGACAACACACTAATCATTATATATTATCACCTAAAATTCCATCCAAAGGCACAAAATCACTTTAAGGCATCCATCTAGCACATTCATTCAAGGTACAAGAGATGCATTCTTATACATACACAACGTATGAGTGTAAGTTAATTATATATCATCCAACACATTGTATGCATCTACTACATTCTAGATATATCCTACTATCATTTTTGTAACTTGCACTAGGGCATCATTAGAGACACTCTCATAAAGAACTACGTGGATTCTTATATGTAGAGCAGCACTTGGTCATAAGTTCACTCTTCAGGTGACTGTCAGGGTCAGTTCGACTCCCCATTCTACATATTCCTCTTTAGGTTTGATGTGGTTTTTGGGTATGTGCAGGTGAACTTATTTCTTGCAGGTTATAGGTACATTCACATATGAGACAATGAATCCAAAGTGACAGATATGAAAGGACAATGAACGTCATCTGGCCCTGATAAAACTAAATCCACAACATCTACCTAAACACCAATGCCCAAATCCAAAAACTAGCGTCATGCGCTCTTGTCCTCTCCTAGGAACTTCTGTCTTGTGTAGTTTCAGAATCCAAAACATCCAACAAGCATTTACAACACTCTTATCAGTCTGTTCCAAAATTTCACTTACCCATATCACTTCTAGATTGCTCAAAAAACAACTAAGTGTCTCTATCTCCCTCTCTTGCTTTAGTTTACACATTTATATGATTTTTTACTTATGTATTCACTTTATATTATCATTTGTCTATCATTCATTACATTAGTTACTCAATAATTATATTTACTTATATTTATATTAAATCATAAGGTCCATATAGAGTAGGTGTATGTAGATACCATGAAGATCATTGAGTGAATGAAAATAAATAATTGATTTTCATTCCATTGTGTTAACTCTGTAATATTTTTCAAGAGGTTCGTATCCATCATGTCATCAATAGTCAAATTTTTTAGCTAAAGAGAAAATTTAGGCCAATTTTAGACCCTAATTCTAGTTGTGACTATGTGATGTGAATTTTAACTCAATTGGGACCCCTAATTATATCATGTATTACATAGTTAGTTGATTGTTTCGATAAGAGAAGAAATATGGATTAATTTTAGCTATGTAAAACTAATTGAAACTTTATGATGTGATTTTTATGTTTCATATGGCTAATTACACCTCTATACATGAAGCAATCAATCAATTCTATTGAAATCAAAGATGCAATTTGTGATGCAAATGAATCACAGGGGAATTCAATTTCTTACATAATTTTTACAATTTTAGTGAAGTATGGGAACACATAAGGATGGTGAAAATAATAATGGATAAAGGCAATTATAGCACAAAATTTGGACAATGGTGATGATTACACATTTCTATCATAGATTCTTTGTGAAATAGTTCAAAATATAATGTGCATTGATTTCACAAGGAAAAGAGCACAATGTGTAAATGAATTTGGAAGGGAAAGGAAGAGTGTATTACATTAGGATGTTTTGTGTAGTGTTTATACAATTTCATGGTACAATCAGGTGGGTTGACAATAGATCGTTGGATCATTTCATAACTAACCCACAATAATAGTGGACACATGACATAATTTTTTTAAAAACTATGTAAGAGGATTGTGATAAAGAGTCATGAAGAGAAACCACTCACTCACTTCCAACATAGAAATCTAGAACCTAAGAAAACATAAAGTGAGTCAATTCTACAATTTGAGGGGATAGAATGGTGAAGAGTAGAGAGATGAGTTGATTCATATTGAACAAGTGAAACATTTCAAGGGCCTTGGAGAAACACCATTGTAATAGTGTGAGGATTTTAGTTTATTTTTGTAATATTCACAATAGTGGGAGTAGTATTTGTATATGTCATCAAGGATTTTTAAATAAATTAAAATTGTTGTGTGTTTTTATCTTTATGTATTATAAGGCATTTGATGATTCCATATATTCAAGAAGTTGTAGTTATATTTGATATTTTTGATGTTTGTAAAATATAATTGACACATCTAAAACTCCTTAAAATGTTAGTAACCAATCCAAAATGTCCTAAAATCTGTCTAAATGACCATATACTTTCACAAAACTATAAAGAAAAAATCACACACTTACTACTATTTACTATACTGCCAAGTATGTTATTTTATATATGAATCTTACGTAAGAAAAGTATTCACTGGTGACCAATTCCCTAGTACATTTGCTTGTCTTGTATGTTTCTATTACTTTTTTCTTTCACACTTGTCACTCATACACATATTTTTGTTCAAGTCACAGGGATCCATGTCAATCAGTCTTCACTCATATATTATCATTTGTCTCTAGACACTAATGTCCAAGATTATACACTAATACCGATGTTTTCCTATCCATCCTCATTTCTTGTGCCCCTCTTTATGTTTAATCTTATTTTTTACATTTGAGTTAGGTATTTTCAATTTTTCCCCTCATATCCCGAGGTACTAATCAGCATGTTGGGTCATTAGTGTCAAAATTCTAGCAAGATACCCCTATATAAAGACAACATACATACCATTATAAGGGCAATAAATTCTTATCAAGGGATATCTATCTACATATCTCAAGGGACTACATTTGGGTCCATTATTATGCATAAAAACTACATAGGAATGGGATTTCATTCTATTCCATCCACATATTTACATTTTATCCTGCTACTACCTGCTATCTTAGCACCATTGGTGGGAGGGTAACCTAGGAGCACTATTACACAAAAAATCAAATAGAACTAAATTGGGTTTGATAAGTAGTGCAACTCTCAGTCGTAAGTTCACCATTTTGATAGTTGAGGATAGTCTGGCCCCTCATTTTGCATCTTTCTTTTTTAGGATTTGATGTCTTTTTGAGGGTTTTGAAGGAGGATATTTGTATACAGGTTTATAGATACCCTAGTGATCCAAGTGTGACATAAATAAAACTAAATATGATGAATTTTGAAACCCTAGTGACACTATTGGAACTAGGTTCTTACCATTTCTGCAAACTCCAGCACCCTCACAGAGGTCTTAGGTGCCCATAGGTGCCCTATCTTTTCCTAGGTGCCTGTGTCTAGGAATTATGAGCATATTTTCATTCTTCTAAGACTGATTACGATGGTTTGTGCTCCTGTTCAATCACATTCTCCAATCCAAACTTACTTCGTGATAAGCATGATTAAGGTAAGTGCCCTATCTCTTACATTTTATTTCATAAAGAGATAAAATAAATTGTCAAACACTTATATTTCATTGTATTTTATTTATATCATATCTTTGTATTCAATTTTTAATAAAATATTTATATTTTATAAAATCAAAAATATACATTGATTATATAGTGTATAACCTAAAAGCTTTAGGATCAATTCTGAAATCCCAAAAAAATACATAAGTACTAACCAAATTATATAGTATTAAACATTATCTTCTAAACCGTGACTCATGGAATCAAATGGGTAGTGGTGTAACATTTATTGGGTCTCCTAGTAATTGATAGGTTCAAAGCTTAAATCTTGGATCCATGTTAAGGCAGCCTACTACCAACAATTTGGATACCCTAGTGAATGGGCACCAAGATAATGTGGTTTAATATGTGGGCTAGCCAAGAGCTTAAACTTCCATCCTTAGATGGTTCCATTTCCAGTGTGGGTTGGTGATGCTACAAAATTCTAGGGCCCTCTCCTTAGGTAACCTTGGAAAAAAATTGTGAATCATGGAGTTATGATACTACTTCCATAAGGTATAAAGTGACCTTAATTTATTATATTTAATAAAATAAATTTAAAGTGTAAAACTTAATCAATTAATTTTGTGAATATATGCCTTGCAAAAACACTACTAACAAGAACATGTACATGTTTTAATGCATATGCATGTTCCTTGGTTTATACGCACAAAGCAAGTGTCACTAGGATTGGAAATTATTTGGTTTCCCAACCCTAAGCCATGAAACTATTAATACATAGCATCCTGCATGTTTTTGGTTGAAAATGCATAAATTCAGCATCTGACATGATAAATCCAACACAAATGATCTAGATATTTCTTTAAAATATTCCTACAACATAAAACAAACTAGCCTCTTTCTAAATATATAATTTTAAAGTTTTTTCTACTATTGTAAGGTATCCATTTATATTTATTTCAAACTACATCTTTTATACCTCTATTTTTAATGATTATAAACATCTATTTTTTTGTCATGTATATTTTATTTCACTCCTCCAAATTGAATAAAAAAATTATAGTCCCAAACTATGACTAATTCAATATATATTCAAAAACAATAATGACATTTTTTGAGGTAGTTATGGGGAGGACACAATCAACTATCCATTATTTTTCAAATTTCAAAGTCTTTTTACTTGGAAAATCATAAAAAATAAATGCTCACTATTTTTTTAAACAAACATATATCCTAAAATAGACGATCTTATATATCTTTCCACTTAAGGGTTTTAAAAAATAATAAATAATGCTAAAAACTAGGGAGGCACGACCTGTTATCTATTATGTTTTTTGGAAAAAAAACATGAGCACCTATTAGCATTTTATCTCTTTAACCCAATTAAACTTAACCAATTTTTTAAAATGTAGTTTGGAAACTAGACTTTAAATACTATAATTCATGTTCTTATAATATCTTCAAATTTTGAGAATAGGTATCTCAAATAACTCATAAAAGTTCACATTTATTATTTTTCAGAAGAAAAAAAAGTCCAATTAAGACCCCCTTTTGGCCACCATCTTCATGCACTTTCCCATTACACAACAAACATTAGTAATATTTCACATTTCTAAATGTGGGTAGAAATGTTTTTTAGACATCTTCAAACAAGGTAATTTTTAGGTAGGTGTGGATGTTGCAAAGATTGTATATCTCTTTATTTTTAGTCAACACTAATAATAAATAAGGGAAGGAATAAGATGATAGGTTGAGTAGAACTAGGCAAGAGAATAGATAACTAGGACAAGCTAATGACAAATATGTAAGCTAATTTGGAGGCTATGGAGACCCTACAATGTAGAGGCATCATGGTAGTTCTAAGATGGTGATGGTGATGAAGTGGAACCTATGAAACCAAAGGAGAAAGCCAAAAAATATAAAGAACAACTACAATTAAGTGGGTCAAAAAAGAGACTCGTACGTACTATTGGAAGAATATGAAGTAATCCTAGATTGGATATCCCAAGTTATCATGGAATTCTAGATCCATAAGAACTCATTGATTAGATAACAAATTATTTGAAATATTTCTAGTATGAAGATACGAAATATCCCAAAATATTCAAGTTCACTTGCAACAAATTGAATGGTCATACATCTCTTTGGTGGGAACATGTACAAATAGAGCAAGTTCATAGAGGAAAACATAATATCAACACTTGGGAAAGACTAGTTGAAAATTTGTAGGTAAAATTATTTCCTACAAACTACTAGCTCAATTTGTTCAAAAATTCATGTAATCTATGACAAAGATAAGTCAATGTGAATGAATATACTGAGGAAATTCAAAAAATTACCATTACAATAGGTGAGTCTATAACAAAGAGATATTTATGTTACATGATTGGGCTGGATATCTTGATTCAAGATGAGGTTGAGATGACCCAAGCACAATTTTTGTAGTAATGGACTATTAGTAGGCATTGAATTCAAAGGAAAATTCAACATGAGGTGAGGGAAATTTCATGCAGTGTCACATGGACAAGGTGGTGGCAAAAGAATTTTCATGCAAGAAATATATGCTAACACTTTATGATGCAATGATGGCATGCAAGGAGGAATAGGTAGATCTTCCTATGGAGTATCCTTTGGTAGTATAGGTATTCATGGATTTTACGCCATATGTTACAGGTGTGGAGATAAGGGGAATAGAAATTTAAAATGTCCATATGCATAAAATAATGGTGGGGTAACTGAATTAATGCGAGTGAAAAAATTATACAAGAAAAATAAAGTGATGCATGAAAAAAAATATATATAATTCCTTGAGATGGTAGAATCATTGATGATAAAATGCATATTTAAGTCAGTAAGAGAAAAAATGTCCAAACATAGAGGAAGAATGTGTTTATAACCACATGCAAGTTGGGAGGTAAGGTTTACAAGTTAATAATGGATAGCAATAAGAAGAACTTGGCATAAAAAAGTGATGGCAGAAAATTTGGGGTTGAAGAGTATCGTGTATCACAATCCCTACAAAGTATCATGGTTATAAATAGGATACCAACTCCTAGTGACTTAAAAATTTCTAGCTAAGTTCAAGATAGGGAGACATGAAGATGAGATCATGTGCCATATAACTCCCATGGATGTTTTCCATGTGTTTATTATGATGTCATGACACTTTGATTTAAAGGTGCAATATGATGGTCATGTAAATATATACAAGGTAGTGAAGTATGGATATGATTACACTCTAATCATATGGATAAGATGAGTGAAAATGTAAAATAATGTTCAAAGATTTTGATGGTTTCAAAATATAGTTAGTGACTAAAGTGGATAAAAATGATTCATCTATTACAAATTCACAGAGAGAGAGAGAGAGAGAGAGAGAGAGAGAGAGAGAGAGAGAGAGAGAGAGTGTGTGTGTGAGTATAATGATGTAGAATCGTGAATCACTTTTACGCAAGGTGAAATATGTGTTGTAATAATTTAAGTAGATAATTGCAAGTAATCTACTATAGTTATTACCACCCATGAGATACATAAATCACTGCATGGACCTAATCCTAGGTTAAAGGTTTTCAAATAAGGATGCATATAGGATGATATTTCAAGAGAGTGTAGAGATACAAAGACAAGCTCAATATTTTTAATATAAAAGGTTGATCAGAAAGAGTTTGATCCCATATGTAGTTTGAATAGTGTTTGCATATAAGAAGGATGGAGAGTAGTTCACGTGTACAGTAGTGCCCACCTATTTCATGCATCATTTTATTACTGACTCATTCTATTTATTAAACTATAGACATTGATTCAATACTACTTTGATATTATAAGATTTTATTATGGATTACTTTGTGATACAGATGGCATTTGAAGCACGTAATGCCAATATAGTATTATGATTTATCATTCTAGTTTTCTTGCACTTATAGGATTATGGACTCTAGTAGGTTATGATGTTGTTAGATTATGCCTATTATGTGATGGATGTATGTTAATTTTGTTGAATGTTTCGGTTATTATCAATGGTAATGATAAATTGGATAATTTCATGTAATAATCTAAATGGATCTTATATTTTTATTTACTATGAATGTGTGTTGTTTAATTATAGTTACTTCATTCGAATAATAATTTAAAAATTTGACTTAAAACATAAAAAAACCAATTTAGAAAAGTATTCATGCCCCCACCCCCCCCACACGCACACACGCGCGCACACACACACACACACACACACACACACACACACACACACACACACACACACACACACACACACACACACACACACACACACACACACACACACACACACACACACACACATATAATGGTGTTGGTTATTAGATTTGACTTTGAAAACAAGCAACATTTAGGGGACGGAAGACCCTCCTCTTTATGGGAGAGGTTCCCAAGTATTGAACACATAAATAAACAAGAAAATATACCTATTTACAATTGTACAAAATATGGATATTTTGATGAGGATTTTGATGCTTTAGATGTCTCCATTTCATAATATTTTCAATGCAGAAGAAATTGAAGTAGAAGAGTTTATATTTGTAGATAATGAGGAAGGAAACACTTTCAGACATATAGATCGTAGAATAATATCTTACTTATCTATGTAAGATTAACAAGATCGAAATCATACACATCTTGATACAGGACATATATTCAACATACACCAATTTCAAAGCATAACATCAACTAGAGGACACAAAGTTCCCTATTCGTACATATATAACTGCTATCCCAAATTAACCCCTCAAGGTAAATGTGGATAACCTACATAATTTCTTCAGTTTTGAGCAAGAAGAATTGGTTTGAAGTCCAAAAAACAAGGTTTTGGAGGTCCCTTTGGCTCTTTTCTAACCCCCCATCTAAGGAAAAAATTCAAGGAGTTATGAAAATTTGAAAAAATCTAAAAAATTGGCTTCAGTTAGTGTATTACGGAAAAATCAGGTATTTTTTGCCCATACCGTATAGGTACGCACAAGACATGTAGGACCTAAAAATTTGAAATGGCCGTAGGTAGTTCAAATCAGAAAAATTAGGTATTTTTGTCCCACACAGTCCGCAAAACATCGGGACATGCCGGACCTACATCACCAAAATCACCAATTTGCAAAGGAATCGGAAAAATTAGGTATTTTTAGCCCTGGCTACATAGGTACGCACGGGACATGCGGGACCCAAAATGCTGAAATATCTGATCACAAAGGGATGTGGGTGAAGCAGCAATCAATGGCCCTGACAACTCGGTCAACGATGGTACATGCGGGACATAAGTTCGTCGAGGACCCGATTTTGCCAAAAATGCCAACAGGAAGGAAATTTACGGGTAGAGTAGATATTTTTTTCCAGGACATCTAGGACACAAGGACCCAAAATACCCGATATAGCCGCATGCAAGGGAAAATAGACTGCAAATCAGACCCCAAACTTCAAACGGCCATAACTTTTGACCCCGAGCTCCGATTTTCACAAAATTTGACTTTCTGGAACAAGCACGGCATCCTCTATGCTACAGAAAATGGATTTCTTAATTCTAATAAGGGTATATATATATAATACAAATATTCAGCTCCATTAAAGTAAATGCTCAGTCCCGTCAAATGACATAAATGCCTGACATACCCAAAATAGGTGTCCGCACTCAGAAGGCCATAACTTTTTCATTTCTCAACAAAAATGCACTAAATTGGTACCGTTGGAATTGTGTTTCCAATCCCAACACACAGAAATCAATAAATTCATAATTTGATGAGGAACTGATCATGATTTTGTATAAAACGTGCCTAGTTTCATAATAGTGTTTTATTTGGTAGTTGAGATGTATTTAATGGAGCATGGGTTGACATTTCTGACTGCTACAGGTTATGGGACAGTATGGGAAGCCTTTTATAAGAAACAAAATATCATTTCACTCCATTTATGACACTTTACAAGTGGTTTAAGGATATATTTCTGGATTTTCACTCTCTCTCTCTCTCTCTCTCTCTCTCTCTCTCTCTCTCTCTCTCTCTCTCTCTCTCTCTCTCTCTCTCTCCCCACTCAAATTTCTATAAATTGGAGTGTTGGGTTCATTGTAAAGAAAGATAGTTTTGAGTAGAAAAACTCTGTCAAAATTGTTTTTTGAAGCCAATGTACTACAAGCCCTTGTAGTGGACTCCTTGCATGGTGATCGAGGCCCTTATTTTGTAATAGATTGGATTGTGCATATCATGAAAGCAATAGATACAAGTTCACAGAGATTTTTTTGTTTTCATTCCTCTTGCCCCTTCAATCTCATTACATATATATTGTGTCTATCTTATATTATTGCAAGGATTAATCATCATTGTGTGTGCATGAAATACTTTTGTGAATGTAATTGCTAGATTGTGGATAATTGTTATCACCCCTTCTAGTATGTATTTTGCTTCTGTTTTTCACACATTGAAAGACTATCCTCACACTCTCTTTTTATGGTGTATCACCACTTTAGTGAAGGCTTTGTTTTCATGCATTGTCTCTCCTTGGTCCCTTGGAAATTTAGACTAGGACAGATAGTTTTCATGAATTAGTGTAGATTGTGGCAAGTAGTTTAGGAGCAAGAACCAGCTTTCTCTGGAGGTCTATCTTAAGTAGAAAGTCCCACAACTTGGAGATAGTACCCATGTTATCCAATCACACCGTAAAATCAATTACACACACTTGTGAAAACCGTAGGGTGTTTTGATTCAAAGATAATAGTTCTGGCATGCCCAGTGGGACAAAGAGGTCTTGATTTTAATTGAAGCAAGATTGATGTGCACTTGTTGTAAGTCTCTAGCTTGTAAGAAACTTTGAAATTGCACATCTGCCGACTCCTAAGAGATAAAATCCACTGGTTTCAGCAGTCCAAGCTTGGAAGATTCATGAGAAGAATCCAAACAAGGTCAAGAACTAGAGAAGAGGGACTATTTATATATCTACACTTGTCCCCAAATAGAGCAAGGACAGGAATAAGATCTCAAAGGTCTCCATCTCCACCGAATAGATCCATATCAACACCCCCACCTGGAAGGCCTTTCAATCAATCAACAATATTTCTCTGACCAATTATAAGGGTGCAACCCAATCCCTATGTCATCTTCACTGGTATCATCCCACTTGCTCTCAATGCACAAAATCCAGTCCCAGTTGCAGCACTAAAAAATATTCTATATTTCACTGGAGAGAACCAAACAACTTCGATTGACCACATTCATGACATTGTATATGTCTGTGTTATTCACAAAATTTCTGAAATGGACATTGCTGTCAAGTTTTTGGCATCCTCCTTTAAGGGTAAGGTGTTATAATGGTTTAGAAGCCTAACAGCAGGGTCTATTCAAAATTGGGACCATTTATGTACATATCTTCACACTCAATTTGGAGAAAAGGGAGATAATTTATCTTTGTTGGAACAATTAACAATAATTAAGAGGGATCCTAATGAATAGTTGACTAACTTCAAATTCATATTCCAAAGGTCATGGGATAGGATTCCATTGGTTGTGAGAGCAACAGCTGAAGGTTCTTTCCTATACTTCCTTAAAGCTTTAAATTCTGATATTGCCATGATGATTCAATCCATGGGAGGTATAACTTTACCTGCAACCTATAACATTGCTATTAGAGCTGAAAATTACTTGATTCAAGCTGGAAAACTTGCACCTAGGCCTCCCATGGCTCTATATCTAGAACTAGGAGCTCTAAGCACTAGTCAAGCACCTACATTAGCTCTTTTTCCTACTCTAAAAAATCAGAATTCAATTGAATCTTCCACCTCATCTTCTAGTACCTCAAATTAACTCCAAGAAGTCATGAAGAAACTACAAAACTTAGGTAATGAGTTAGTAACACTTAAGAGGTAACAAGCTCAAAATTTCAGACCATATCAGCCTCAAACTCAACCCAATAGATCTTCATACCAACCTAATAGGCCACCCATTCAAGTTGTAAATTAGAACCAAGTCAGGCCTCCTGCTAATAGACCATTCCAGCCTTACAATCCTAATGTTGCATCACAATCTAGAGCTCTAGTACCAATGTAAAATAACATGGCTTAGGAATATGACTGGTGCTTCCCATGTAATCAACCTCATAACCAGTCGATATGTTTCAATGGTGCTTTGAATCAAGCCCTTATGGTGACAAAAATTGGTGTGTAACAAGAGACAATCCAAGAAGGAAATCAGTATCAGAGAGCATCTCAGCAAGAGGAACCTCCAAATGGGACCATGCTTGTCAATTGGTAGGATGAGGATTTCTGTGGCATAAATCAAGCACCTCCTCAAAGTGTAGCCGCCTATACATGGTTCAATAAAATAAATATTTGAGGATAGCCATCTAACTCAAATGATCCATATCCCTCTATTACGCCACAAGGTATGGGCAGTCAAAGTACAGCTTCTAATGTGTAGGGCTAGCCTAAGCCACCTTCTAGACCAGCTCAAGTGTCATTTGTAGAAGCCCATGTGCAAGAGAAGAATGTGTAAGGAAAGGGGTAGCAGAAAGATAGCTCATCTCCATTCAACATCATTGAGCAGATGAAGAAAATGAATGTAAACATCTCAATGTGGGATTCATTAGCTATCCCAGCACAAAGAGACCTATTGCAAGCTACTATGGAAAAATGGTCAGTAACTAATCAGCTACCCAATCAAGAAGAAAAATGTCTTATCAATACATCTCAGCAAGGAGGAAATCATGGAGATCACAAAGGTAAAATTTTGAAACCTCCTCCATTCTATATCTCATTGATCATTGGAGATAAGCTGGTGCATAATTGCATGATTAATTCAGGAGCAAGCAGCTCAATCATGCCAAAACAGATAGTGGATCAGCTAGGCCTTCAATATAAATTCATCTCTAAAGGTGTAGTGTAATTGGATGGGACAGCAGTAACAATGGTTGGAGTAATCAAGGATTTCAGCCTCACATTACATGCATGTCCCAATGTGACTGTCTTGCAGGATGTATCATTCATAGACTTGCCACAACTCTTTTCATTATGTTTTCCAAGGCACTTCACTGCTAAAATTTGAGGCTATTTGTTTTCTGATTGGTCACACATGTTATTTAGAATAAGGTACGGAGCTAAGGCTACAATCAGATCTGAGCCTATTGCAAACTTTCATATTAATCCTCACACACCAATTCCAATCAATGTGAATTATTTGGCATTTGATCAGGAATATCTCCTAAACACTTATGAAGTAGATACCAAATTTGGATGCATTCCAAACTTGACTCTTGATGAGTGGGAAAACAGGAGACATAATATTGACACTTAAAAATAAATGGAGGAATCTGAGCTAGGAGTTTATTATTTGCATGAAGAGAATCATCCTCTCCCTAGCATCACCAAGCCAAACCACAAGCATGATAACAAAGTATGGCAGTTATTCTTTGATGGCTCAAGAAGTAGACAAGGTGCAGGAGGAGGAGCTCTACTTGTTTCACCTCAAGAAAAAAAATATTACTCAACTTTCGATTTTCAGTTTTCTTTCTCAAACAACACAATCAAGTATGAATCCCTAATTCATAGATTGCACTAGACAAGAAAGAGAGGTATTAAAATTTTGTAATTATTTGGTTATAGTGAGCTGATAATGAACCAAGTCAGAGGACAAAATTCTGCCAAGAATGATCTGTTGAAGAACTACAAGAATCGGGTATGGGATCTCATTGATGATTTTGAAGCTTTTGGTATCAATTCTATCCCAAGAAAGAAGAATGAAGCAACAGATAGACTGGTAGAAATTGGGGCAGCATTTGATGTTGTAGAAAGTATCAAAAGTGAGAAATCTCATCCTCATATCAAAGTGGTTGTGAGGCCAATTTTTCCAGACAACAACACAAGTTGGCAAGTCTTCAAGAATGAAGAACAATTTGTCAATTTTCTACAAGAGGAAGCTGATTTCTCCACCAGAAACCAAGACAAATTGGAGCAGCAATATGGTGACCAAGTGGTACAACTAAGAACTAACAAATTTCCAAAAGGACTTGTAACTTTGGAGTCAATCTTCAACCCCAATGATCAGTTCCGAGAGAAGAAGGCAAACATTCAAGTAAAGGGTGAAGATTCAGAGCCCATTTTAGTAGGTTAAGGAAAGATGTTCTAAATTGGCAAAGTAAGTATCCAGCAAGAGAAATTTGAATTTTTTCAACTTTTTCAAGAATTCCCAAAAAAAATTGCATGGACTTATAAGGATTTAAGCGGTTTCAACCCAAAGTTGGAAAACCATACTATTGAGATCAATCCAGAATACAATCCCATCAAACAGAAGAAAAGGATAGTGAATCCTCACATTGAACCTCTCATGAGAAATGAGTTGAACAAACTTATTGAAGCTAACATCATCTTCCCTATTAAGAATTCAAGTTGGGTTGCAAACTTGGTGTCAGTAAGGAAGATAAATGGAGAAATCAGATTATGTGTGCACTTTCATGGTCTGAATAAAGCATCACTCAAGGATCATTATCCACTTCCATCAATGGATAAAATATTACAGGTTGTAGCTTGTTCCGAAATGTTTTCATTGTTAGACAGATACTCAGCCTATAAACAAATAATGGTGAAAGAAGAAGATTATTTCAAGACATCCTTCACTACAAAATGGGGCACATATGCTTATAATAAGATGCCATTTGAATTTTCAAATGTTGGAGCAATATTTCAGTGAGCTATGGATATGGCATTCAAAGGCTTAATCAACATGATAGTTCTGGTATATCTAGATGATATCACCATCTTCTCGAAGAATGCAGTGGACCACCTCTTTCACCTCAGGAAAGTATTTCAAAGATGTAGAAGGTTTAGAGTGTCATTGAATCCAAAGAAGTGTGTATTCTTGGCACGCAAGGGAAATTTTTTGGGCCACATTATCCTAAGAGAAGGGTTAACAATTGATCCTGAAAGAGTTGAAGCCATCAGAACACTTCTATTGCCACATCACAAGAAATATCTCCAAATTTTTTTGGGAAGGATAAACTTTTTCCGTAGATTTTTTCCTGATTTTTCCACTCTTGTGAAGCCTTTAACAATGATTTTGAGGAAGATTCTTGCATCCAAATGGGCAGAATAAGGAAGAGAGAGTTTTGAGGCCATTAAGCATGCAATATCACAAGCCTTGACTCTTATCAACCTATACTTCTCAAAGGACTTCATGTTGTATGCTTTTGGAGGATCAGATAAAATCTCAGCTATCTTCGTATAGCTGAGTAGAGAAGGTTTAGAACAGCTCATAGCATTCTTCAATCAAAGCCTATAAGATTACAAAGTAAATTATTCTTTCATTAAAAATAATTTCCTTGCTGTCATTAGGAATTTGAAGAAGTTCAGACACTTGGTCTCCAACAAGATTCAACTGCTAGTGTCTCATGCTGGCATTAAGGATTTTATCCTAAACAAGCATTTGAATGAGAAAACAGTAGGCTGGATCACCCATGTAATGGAGTATGATATTGAAATCAAGATGACAAAGATGGTTCATGGAAAAGGCTTGTGTTAGAAGCTCACTTCCAGACAACAAGTTGAGTCAACAGATGAAGAAGAGGATGTCTTGTTACTGTAAAATGATCAATAATATCCAAATAACGATGCTCCCATTCAATGTTGGACTCAAGACTTGGTGCATTATCTCCAAATAGGTTTTTGCCCTCCAAAAATGAGTAAAGCAAAGAGAAGGTATTTTAGATTACAGTCTATTCTATATATTCTTATTGATGGTGTCTTGTTCAAGAAGGACATACATGGTGTTCTATTGAGATGCATTGGAATAGTCCAAGTTGAGGATATATTACATGATTTCTATGATAGAGGAGAAGGATCATTGTGTGTGCATGAAATATTGTTGTGAATGAAATTTATAGAAAGTGGAGAATTGTTATCACCCCTTCTAGTATGCATTTTGCTTCTATTTTTCACACATTGAAAGACTATCCTCACACTCTCTTTTATGGTGTATCACCACTTTAGTGTAGGCTTTGTTTTTATGCATTCTCTCTCCCTGTTCCCTTAGAAAGTTAGATTAGGATAAATATTTTTCCTTTATTAGTGTAGATTGTGGTAGGTAGTTTAGGATCAAGAACAAGCTTTCTCTGGAGGTCTATCTCAAGTAGCAAGTCCCACAAGTTTGAGATAGTACACATGTTATCCAATCACATCGTGAGCTCAAGTAAACACATGTATGCAAACCATAGGGTGTTGTGATTTGGAGATAATAATAAATTCACATGAACTAGATAGAAAGCAGGAAAAGATAGAAATTCTTCTATATTCATTGTCAATTCAATACTTTTTACATCAAAGACATCAAAATCCAACCCCATCAAATGACAAGAGGAGCCCCTTAAATAGACTCATGGGTGGTTACAAAAGAGTCTTTTTAGTTTCCCTTATTTTAATCAAAGGATTAATATCTATTTAAGCATTATAACATCAAATCATATTTTACTTCAATATTACATGACTAGAAAGGAAGTAGCTACCTTAAATAGATACAATTATTAAAAGAAAAGATTAAAAACTGGGAGTTGGAACATTTGGAGGAGTGAGTGTGACAATATTTGCCTTGAGCACTTGATTCTTGAATCTTTTCAATTCCTTAGCTATGTCCATGCCTCAAGGGATAGTGGTATTTACAGTAGCATGAGTCTAGTTGCCTAGGAATTTCTCTATATCCTTCCCAAATTCTGCATTTTCTAAAAACTCCTTATTGTCCTCAGTGATGGTTGTTTGAAGTGTACAAATTTCCCTCATTTTATCCTTTGACATAATATCTTTCTTAAACAATTTTTCTTTAACAAATGTTCTAAACTGGGATTTGGTCTCTTGGACTATGAATATGTCACCCAAATTTTCTTCGAGGAGTTGGCAGTGAATATCTTGAAAGGCCGATATAACACAGGATTTAAAAGCTTCACCTTTCTGCAGCATATTCCTAAGTTCACCAATGGCTTCCTCAAGGACCTTTATCTTCCAATCAATGCTGAAGAACCATTGTTTAGACAGATTAAACTTTTCCTCATCAAATACTTTATTTTCCAAAATAACCTGCACATCTGTGTCGCTTATCAGCCAGAGATATTGAATGCATTCACTTCACAATTTCAATTCTCTCTCTAAACCATTGAGTGTTGTAGTAAACTCTAGTTGTATCACAATTACTTTATCATATGACTTGTATGCTTCTTCAATGAAGTTTAATCTTTTTATTATCATATCATTAAACAAGTCTTCCATTTCCTTCCCATAAGTAGTATGCTTATGGATGTCTTTGATAGATTGAACTTCATCATTAGTTAGAACAAAAGGTGGTGGAATTGAGGCTAGCTGATTTGGATCAAGTACCTTTTCTTATGTTAATAAGGACTGGATGAAATTTGAAAGGACTTGGTTTTTTTCCTCCAACTGATTCTCTATTTTCTTGCCTTTCTCAAACCTTTCAATTAATTTTGACACTGTCTCCTTCAAATTTTGCACTTCACTCTTAGGTTTAGATTCTCCTAGGGGAATTCTTTTCAATTCCAAATCACTTACAGATAGATCTATTTTATCCTTGTCAATATTAGGTTTTTTAAATCTCCATAAATTACTGGCCTTGAGAATTAAAAACTAACCTAGATGTGATTTTATCCTTCTTTGTGGATGGGGGAGGAATAGTACCTAGAAGGGTTTCCATAACATCAAACTTTGGAGAAACAATATGAGATGTAGTTTTTATTTTATTGCTCTCTACCAATGGTTGTACCCAAACAAAGGAATAACTAGAAGCTCAGCAGGAATAAGAAGCCCAAATGTAAGTGTTCCCATTACACTTAAATTTTGTACAATAGATACTTCCAAAATATATGTTTCATCTTTAAAGGAAGGTGCTTCCTTGTCAGGAGTTTCTTTGGTAAAGGGTTTTAGGACAATCATTGCTTCTACCTTTGAAGTATGATCTTTTTGTTGATCATCTTCTTCCTATTATTTCTCTATACTACCTCCTTCAAGGTGACTTTCTTCATGTTCTCTTGTTCCTTTCTCATCACCATCGTCATTACAGATACCTATAACTGGTTCAAGTTAAGGTACTACTTCCAATTGTTTCAAATAAAATAATTGTTCACTTTCTCCTTATATTACCTCCTCTACCTTTTCATCTTTCTTAGCCTTCCCTTTCTTCATATATACCAAAGTTGAAGATTCAAGTGGAGAGGTGACCAATTGTTTATGTGCCTCAGGGGTTTCCATAGGAATCTCCTTCTGAGGGGTGGAGGCTTCTTGAGAGGAAGACCTTGACTTACTTACTCTGAACATTTTCATTTTCCTATCAAACCAAATTTTGGTCCTCACCACGAGAGGATTTATAAGTTGTTTCAATTCATCCTTTTCTTTAATAAACCAATTAATGATTTCAATAGGAGTATGCCTGATAGACCTTTCATATTCAAGAAACTGTAGAGCCTGATCATCATCATGTAGTTCATATGGTAATTTGTACACTTCAAAGTCCTTGATTAGATGAAGAGAAAATATGTCGTTATACCTTAAATTGGATTAATAATCAGCAGAAAAATCAGCCTAGTAATCTTCACTATTAGCAAGATGATGAAAACCCATTCTAAAATTATTAGCAATAAAACCGTTGATGTCAAAGTAGGTCCTTGGCTTAAAAAAATGAAGTGTGAGGGGGGCAATCATCTTGTCAACATTCTGGGCATCCAAAGCATTCCTACATGTTTAGTTATCCAATGTGATTGGAAATTGGATCCTTGCAATCTTATTTTCTCTACAAGTTTTGTGAATCTTATCCAACTACCTATAGACTTCAACTAGAGCAATTTTATCACTACAATACATTGGGAGTTTTAAGGATGTTCCCTCAAATCCAACTAATTGTATGTAAGAAAACTTTCTAAATTGAATGAAATAGCTCCCATAGACATCAATAAATTATCCATCCTCCTCCAATAATCTTTGAGTTGTGTTTCCCTCTAACAACCTAACAATATACATGGTGAAGGCATCATTCACCCTTCTGAAATGATGATTACTAATCTTTAATGTCAATTGTGGGAAATATTCATATATAGGAGCATCATTTTTATCCTTAGCAGGGGAAATGTCCAACCACTACCTATATGTTGCAATATTATACATCAAATAAGAAGTCATATAGAAATTTTTAGTCCTTTAAACATTGGCAAGTTGTTCAGTGAGATTATCATAGATTATCTCTCCTCAATTTAGGCTTTTCTTTCCTTCACAGATGATGTTGATATACGGGCACATCCAAAAGTAAAACTCATTAGTTGAGGGAAGCCCCATTATTCTAGCAAGAATGGTAATGAAATCTAACGTCTCCTCCTTGAAATAAATTTTATACATGGTTTTTGGCTATCTTGAGGCTCCTTTCTTTGGGTTTTTAAACCATGACTTGGAAACCTTGCTCTTGTATTGTTCAATGTCTTGGTTAAAAAAAAGTTAGGCCTAAGATTTGGTGAGAGTATTTGAATCTTCCACCATTGGGATTTTGAGGGCAACACTGATACAAATAGCTTCTAACCAAGAAATCACCTATCCATGAGGATTAACAATATATTTTTTATCTGAATTGAAACAGAAGCCATAGGATAACATAGTGTTAACACATTGAATAAAAATAGTTAAACTCCCCACATGCGCTATCCCACTTTCTTTGATTAAGTGAGAAATACAAGTAAGATTCTTACAATTAAGTTGTGCATAAAAATCCTCAAGGTCAAGGTGTTGGGCATCAATATATCTTATCTCAGGTATAGTTTTTTTCTAAAGAAGAGAGATGTTTGTGCCCTTTATAATGAATCTTCATAGCGAGTGTGAATTTTTAGGAAATGGCCAAAGAGAAAAATATAGTCATTCATAGGCTCATGTGGAAAGGTTAAAAAGCTTATGTAATGAATTTCTTAATCCTCTAAATTTTTCTTTCAAATGAACCGCGAACTCTGTTAGAACAAGATGCACCTAGAAATTTTGAAAAGACTTGAAAATGATTTTCCATGGCTACAAATAGTGGAGAGGATGAATGGAATGGAAAACGGCAGCTAATTGTGGGAAGTATGGTAAAAATAGCCAATTTTCCTAAGTATGTATACACTTTCTATTTTGAAAAGGTCAACAGGGTGCATTACATGCGAAAATTAATGTATTGCGAGGGACGAATAAACTTAAACCACAAAATTCTGACTTGAGACTATAAAATGTGGATATTGCAGGATAATTGAGCACAACTAGCCTGTGTGACATCGGGACACCTGGGACACAGAAATCTGAAATACCTGTAGTACGAAGGAGGATCTATATATGATGCATCGAATGCTAGTTTGCGGGTTACAACTGGTCTGGAAGCACTTAGGACACTTGGGATGTGAGTTCTTCGCAAAGCTGAAATACCTACAATGCAAAAGGGAGTTAGTGAATTTGAGGGTTGTGGAAAATATGGGGATGTAAGGAACCGGTTGCACTGAAGCACAAGGGACAAAGGTTTATCATAAAGATGAAATACCCATAACACAAAGTGAAGGTAGTTCAATGTGATGAAGGAAGAGAATGGAAAAACTAAGAGCCCGATGGAAAATGGGACATAAGGAACACCAAAACCTGAAATATTCGCAAAACAAAGAAAATCCCCCAAACTAAAAATTTTGAGAAATAAATAATTGTTAAAAACAAATCCTCTCTTAAACTTCAAAAAGGCAAACAAAGATCCTATAAGAGCTAATTTACCAAAAATTTTAAAGATTAAGACAAAAAAAATACATGTATTTATGAGAAAGTGACAACAAATAGTTTCAACCCAACACCACATCCTTGTCCATCCTCGCCACAACTAAATATTTACATAGACTTTGGTCTATTTAAACCTACAACACGAAGTTTAAATAGACCAACATCTATGTAAATGGTTATTCATGGTAAGGATAGATGGGGAAGATGTTTAAATAGACTAGAGTCTATGTAAATTGTTATCCGTGGTGAGGACGGATGGGGAAGCGGTGTTGTGTTCAAACACACACACACACACACACACACACACACACACACACACACACACACACACACACACACACACACACACACACACACACACACACACACACACACAGATGTATATTTGTGTGTGTGTGTTTTTTTCAGTTCTCTATTTATGCAGTTGGCCCTGGTATGGGGTTTTTCTTTTAAAAATAAATCAATAAACAAAAATATACATATATGTATATTTATATTTTTTATCATTTGAATACAGATTTTAGTCGCAGATGTGTAGAGGCTATGTATGTGTGTGTGTGTGTGTTTGTGTGTGTGTATATGCATTTATATAACCTCTACACATTTTTGAACGAAACCGGTATTTAAATGATAACCAAATATAAATATACATATATTACTCCATTCCTCCACTAAAGCACCTTGGGCACCTTGGTGTCCCCTCCCTATGATATATATATATATATATATATATATATATATATATATATATATATATATATATATATGAGATATTCTACATAATACACACACATGTCAAAACCCTCCCCTTTTCCTTCTCATCTTAGACTATACGTCGGCCGCCCACTTCAAGGATCAAATGAAACATAGATAAAAGGGTTGAACTAGGAGAGATCACTGCCCCATCTGTAAATAAAACAAAAAAATCTTTCAATATCCATTGAAAGCTCCACATACCTGCAAACATAACAAAAAAATTTATAAAATATACATATGAGAGTGTAATTTTGTAGGAGTAAATGAGGTAGAAAAAATATATGGAGAAGAAAGATTTTTTTTTAAATTAGGGTTTCTACTTATATAAATAGAGCTACGGTATATGATATTTCCATCCTAAGGCCAAAAATTAATATCAACCTTTGTTTACCTTCTTTGCCTAGTTGTTGCATAGTTATATTTTATAAATTTGAAATAAGATTATTCCTTTACCATAATACATGGGGAATTTGGGAAAAATTTCTTAAAATGAGGTTAATAATTCTAAAATAAAGTCTAAGGTAACTTTTGGAATGTTCTTTTCATTTTAGGTAATTATAGGCCCCCACCTAAACATTATTTATACCTTAATGGTTAAATGAACTCAATTATTATACTAATATAATTTTTATGATTTCACAACCCCTTGAGAAATAAAGTTTTCCCCATATTGCCTATTTGTTTTCTTGGAATGACTATATAAACCACAATTTGTTAGAAACACGATATGTTTACATATTTATAGCTTGAATAAATCACCCCTATATAATAATAGGATCTCTTTGATAAAGGTGAATGACCTAGTGAATATTATTGCGATTTTAATTTACGGTTACCCTTTATGTACGTCAAAATGTTATTGATTAGTTACATATCAAATGTAATTTTAGCTCATATAACATAAAAAGTGGGGCTATGTCATGGTGATGTAGTTCTTCCTTCTTTAATATTTTCTTGTTATAACTCTAGCCATATGGATGAAGTTGTAATAATTCAAAAATATCCTTAACTTTATGAGGATTATATATTATATGTTATGTATTAGGCCATAAACTTATGTGCATTATAGCTAGTATCAGAGCTTGCATTCAACATCAGGAACTTCGGGATTTTTTCTAGAATTAAATGTAAAATAAATAACTAAATGAACACCTCAAATTTTATGATAAGAATAATTTTGGTTCTTTTTCAGACACTGAGGATGTCGAGGCTTGTAACTAGTCGTTGAGCGGTGAAGATCCGGGGACAGGGTCTACCTACTTTTGAGCCGTAGGTGGTAAACATTGGGCCACATATTTTGGAGGTGTTAAAATATGCTATGGGTGTTTTACAAGACTACTTTCCATAATAATAGAAGCTGTTGAGGAAGTCACACAACAAGAGGAGGATTTTATTGCAAATGAGGAATATCATTCTACATAAAAATATGGTTTGTATTGGTGCA
Organism: Taxus chinensis; assembly: GCA_019776745.2. Classification (NCBI taxonomy): domain Eukaryota; kingdom Viridiplantae; phylum Streptophyta; class Pinopsida; order Cupressales; family Taxaceae; genus Taxus; species Taxus chinensis. The sequence continues at coordinate 221,572,523 of CM034147.1, forward strand.
AGAGATCTTGCAGCTCGTTAGTACAGGTGGAGAGGCTTGCTTCACAACGATGTAGTAATCTTCTGAGTATTATGGGGCCACCACCACTAGAGAGACCACCATCAAATCATGGAGAGGGGACATAAGATTCATGTCCATAGGGTTAGAGTACAAGCAATATGATTAGGAACCTAATTTGGTTGTAGCCACCTACTTATGGAGATACACCATATGGATTTGGGGTTGAGTCATGGCTCCTTAGTATTGACAGTTACTTTAGGTTACACCCATATGAGAGCAACATCAAGGCTATACTGGTCATTCAACTCCTCCATGACACAACAGGCATCTGGTGGAGGTATGAGGACTGAAAGCTCCATTTGACATGAGACAATTACATGGGAGTTGTTTGAGGAGTGATTCCGGGCTTGCTACATGTCATAGTAGTTTATTTAGTGATAAATAGATGAGTTTCACGACCTCTGACAGGGTTCAGGAAAAGTAGCATAGTATGATAGCCATTTTAAGAATTTATTGCAATATGCTGACTATCTACAAGATGAGAAATTGTAAGTAAATAGATTTATTTAGGGACTAAATGTAGACTTAGCTCGAGAAGTCATGATGTCATCTCCTACGATTATGGATAAGGCCACGGAGAAGGCCTACTTACCTAAGGAGAATAAGGGCAGGGCCTAAGAGTTTTGAGATATCAACAAGAAGATGATGTGGGATATGAGATCATGGGGCATTACACCCCCCCTAGAGGAGGGTTTATACCTGCTTAGGCAGTCACGAGACATCCAATACCCCCATAATAACATTCACAGTACCAGGTCCATCAACAACAATGATCATGACAGGTTCAGGATATGTAGAGAGGGAATGACTGAGGAGGCCTATGTTTTAGTAGGGATCATAGGTAAGGTGGAAAAAATGCTCATCCACCCCGCACCCAATAATTAGTCAGGGTTGGGTCTTCAGGCTCAGTATAAAAAAATACACATAGGAAACACACATATAGGAAGATAACATTATGTTTTATTTGCAGAGCATTAGATCACTACACTCATGTATGCCCTCAGATACCCCCTTTAGCCGACAGGAAAAAGTCACCTAGTCAGAGAAGATAATGTGTGATATAAGACATGCTCATCACTTTAATGTCACAATAGAGAACTAATAGGTCCAACACCAAGCCACAATTATTGAGACTACAAGTTGTATCATGGCTATTTATGTATCAATATTGTTTGATTTTGGTACTTCTGATTCTTTTATTTTTCCCTTAGTGGATCGATATGGGCTGGTGGGTTCTAGGAAGTCACATAAATGGTAGGTGAAGTTGGCTATTGGAGAAAAACTCACCATAGAAACCTATGTAGAGATATGTGCACTTCATCTTGGCGTGTTTTCCACCACCTTAGACCTCCACATTGTACCGTTGGGATCCTAAGAGGTAGTTTTGGGTATGGACTTGATCAATTCTCATTAGGATAAGGTAGATTACAAAAACCAAATCATTGAGTGTTGGAATGATTTGGGTAGTTCAACAGAGATCACTAGAGGTCAGAGACCAATTTATTTATGTATGACTTCCATAATGAAACTCAAGCAGAGTATGCACAAAGGATGTTAGATGTATGCCATCTTAATCAATGATAGGTTTGAGGATGTTTCGACTATTTCACCACTTTATGAGCATCCAATTATGAGAGAGTTACACATATGTGTTTCCTAGTGAGCTTCTTGGCTTATCACCACACAAAGAGGCAAAATTCAAAATTAACTTGGTACTTAGTATAGCTCTAGTTTCTTGAACACCATATAGGATGATGACTGTTGAGCTTCGTGACCTCAAAATTTAGTTAGAGGAGTTATTAGAGAAGTGTCTTATCCACACTAGTGTGTCCCTTTGGGGCACACTGATGATTTTTGTGAAGAAGAAGGATAAATCCCTTCATTTGTGTGTCGGCTTCAAGAAAATGAACAAGGTGATGCTGAATAACTACTACCATCTTCTAAGGATTAATGATTTATTTGATTAAAGGTGGGGAGCTAGGGTGTTCTCCAAGATTGAACTTAAGTTAGGGTATCATCAGTTACAAATTACAGAGGTAAATATACACAAGACATTCTTCCAAACTTGTTATGGGAACTATGATTTCATTGTGGTTCCCTTCGGATTAACCAATGCACCTACCATTTTCATGAGCCTCATGAATGGGTTTTTCAGGACCTTTTTAGATCAATTTATTTTATTTTTATCAATGATATTATGATATATTCCAATATAGAGGAGGAGCATAAGGAGTATTTGACATAGGTCATATAAGTTCTGAGGGAGATTTTTTTTTTGGGAATTTGGAGAAGTTTTATTTCTTCTAATCAGAGATTTAGTATTTGGGGCACAACATTTTAGGTGAGGGTATCTTAGTAGATTCCTCAAAGATTCATGCAATATTAGATTGGCCAAAACCCACCATAGTGATAGAGGTTAGGAGCTTCATGGGATTAGTAGGATATTATCACAGATTTGTGTAGGAATTCTATAGGATTGTAAATCCTATCACTTCCCTTCATTGCAAAGGGCAGAGGTTCATCTAGTCAGAGAAGTGCGAGTAGGCCTTTCAATTGCTCAAGGAGAGTTTGACCATGACACATATTATTGCAGGACCATATCCATTGGGTGAGTTTGTGGTTTTTCTAGATGATTCCTTAGAGGGACTTGGGGTAGTTCTAATACAAGAGTGATGAGTTATTGCATTTGAGTCATGTAAGCTAAAGGATTATAAACTTAACTATCCTACCCATTATCTTGAGCTTGCAACAGTTGTTGATGCCTTAATCCTTTGGAGGCACTTTCTTTTGGGTAGAACTTTTATTTTGTGGACAAATCACTTGAGCCTATAATTAACATCTTCTCAAAACCTAATATTAACACCCGTCAGTAAAGTTAGATGGATTTATTTTGTGAGTATGATAAAAATATCTAGTATATTAAGGGAAAAGAAAATGTTGTTGCTGATGCTTTGAGTATACCATGACATGAGATAGATAAATTGACTCTTCAATTAGAAATAAGAGGTAAGATACTTTAGCACCTTTCGGGTGATATATTTTATGAGGGTACTAGGTAGGAGATTGAATCACATATGACCTTAGTGGGAAAATATGTAAGATTCATTTTAGAGGAAGATGGTCTTCTTCATTTTCAAAAGCACATTTATCTATCCAAGGAAGGAGATTAATGCAGATTTTTTTCTTTCTGAGGCTCATCGAGCCCCATATGAAGATCATATAGGGGTGAAGAAGATGCACGTAGACATATGACAATTATATTATCGATCAGGAATGCACCAAAACATTACAAATTTCATAGATTATTGTCTTGAGTGCCAAAGAGTTAAGGTCGAACACTCCCACCTGACTGACCTTCTTTACGCACATGATATTCCAGAGTGAAAGTGGGATGTTATTTTCTTGGATTTTTTTAGGCTTCCCACTTCATCTTATCACCATGATGCCATCATGGTGACAGTGGAAAAATTGACCAAGGATTCCTATTTCTTACCTACCAAGGTCACATATGACGTAATCACCATTTACAAGGTATTTCTAGATGATAGCATAAGATTGCATGGGATTCCAAAAAAAAAATATTTTTGACTGGGACTACTTTATACTTAAGACTTTTGGCCCTCTTTCCAGTCAACTTTGGGTACGCAGATTAATATCAGTTTAGCTTATCACCCCGAGATGGATGGAAAAAATGAGAGGGTGAATCAGATGCTTGAGGACATGTTAAGGATGTACATCATGGAATAGCAGAGGAAGTGGGAGGATTACCTTTACCTTGTAGAGTTTTCTTACGACTATTATATTTTGATTGACATGACCCCTACCAGGCACTGTATGGACGGACGTGCATGACACCTCTGAGTTGGGACCGACTGGATGAAAATAGTTTTTGGCCCAAAATTTATGCAATATATGGAGTAGTAGGTTATCACTATTAGAAAACATCTTGACCAGGCCTGAGTACGTAAAAAAGCGTATGAAAATACTAAGAGGGTTGATCATCACTTCTTTGTAGGTGATAGTGTGTTCTTGAGAGTGCATTTGCACAAGAGTCTGATCCATTTAAAAAAGGGCTCTAAGTTATCCCCTTATTTTGTGGGGACCATTTGAGATCTTGGAGGCATTGGGATAGTTTCTTACTACCTTGCTTTGCCACCACACCTATACTTTTCCGAAGATGTCTTCCATATATCATTTTTGAGGAAGTATGTGTTATATATATCTCATGTTTTTTATTGACCATCCTTGTAGGTAAAGGCCAAAGGGCAGTGGACATTATAACCCTTGCATATTCTGGATCACCGGAGGCTGGGCCTTTGGGGGTAAGACTTGGACCACGTTAGAGTGTAGTGGGACCGGTATGATGAGACAATTGCTACTTGGGAGGATGTGAAAAAACTGAGGGCTCGATATCCCTATCTCTTCTAGTGACTTCCAAGAGGAAGTCTAATATTAGGAGAGGGGGATGTAGTACCCACCTATTCCATGCATCATTTTATTGTTGAATCATTCCATTTACTAGACTATAGACAATGATTCAATACTATTTGGATATTATGTGGTTTCATTATGGATTATTTTGTGGTATAGGTGGTGATGGAGGCACGCAGTGCCAATCCATTATTTTGATTTATCGTATTAGTTTTTTGCACTTATGTGGTTATGACTACTAGCAATATGTGACGAAGTTATTTTTATCTCATATATGATGGATGCATGTTGATTCTGCTATATATTTTTGCCATTAGCCATGGTAATGATGATTTGGATGTTATCAAGCAATAAATTAGATGGATCCTTCATTTTGATTTATTATGGATGTGCATTGTTATGTATAATTACTTCATTAAGATATTAGTTGTTAATTAGAATAGATATCCGTAATTAATCTAGTTATTGATATATGTGGTATCATTTTTCTTGTTTATTGTATCGAGTGGGTATGATGATGTGTGAATAAAGTTATACGTTACAGGTTCACACAGGAGAACATGGGACTTAGAGTTTGCACCTCTAATTTTCAAAAGTGGCCATTTGTGCCAAACCCCCCCTTTTGGTTGATCTTTGTTTGACCTTGTGTTTGTTTCGTAATTATTTTAGACACCCTTTGTGGTTTCTTATTGACCCAATTTGTATTATTTTGTCTAAATTATTTTAGGGACCTAATGGTCCCTACATGTGTTAGTTGCGATTTAATATTTAAACCATGTTTTAAGGGGTGTGAGACCACTTAAACATGATTTGGGTAGCCCCCACCACCTATTCGTGCCACTTTTCCCAAACCCGAATTTGGATTAAAAGTGGAAATTGTAAGTGTTTATTTTTGTGTTGGGGGTCTCATATTCACCAAATCAAACCCCTTGGACCCTACCTATGGAAGGGGGACCTTTTTCGACACTCAAATGGTTTTTTCCTTCCTATTTGAGCCCTTATTGTTCACGTCATTGTAATTTGCTTGTTTTGTGAGCCACTTTGGGAGTGGAGGAAATTTAGTTTAATTTTAATTTAGATTTTCAGCAGATTTTCCTCCATTATAGTTTTTGTCTTTTGTGTGATAGAGAATTGTGGGAGTCTTGTTTTGGAGAATGAGATGGGTGGCACATGTCACCCTCTAATTGGTGAGGATTTATTTTTCCTCTCCTTCATATATCTCCCTTTTGGAGGGGGTATGGACTTTTAGTATCATGTTTACATTTCAAATTTGGAGAGAGCTTTAAGAAGAGCTAGGAGATTGGAGAGCTTAGATTTTGTTTGGAGTTGAATTTATTTTTTGGAGGTAGGCCATCATACATCTTACTTTGCTTCTATGGTACACTTCTCATTAATATATTGTTTTTATTGGTCTTTTAAGCTCTCGTGTTATGATGTGTGTTGTTGTAAACCTTGTTTTCCTTCATTTTTTCTTCATCCAATCTCCTTTAGGTGGATTTTGGAATGTAGGGGAAGAGGGAGGAAACCCCATCTTGTAGCCACATGGCTTGATGGGCAAGCCATGATGGTATTTTCATTATTTTCTCCCCTTATAGGGTTTGATGAGGAATATGAGTATTCATATTGTTTTAATATCATCGTCCTTCCTTGCAAAGGAAACCATTCATGGTTTGGCAAGCCTTAACAAGGAGGAGGCTTGGATTTTTGGATGAAGAGGGTGATATGGAGTGGAGCATGGTGATTCTTTGTGGTTATATTTTGATGGATTGAAAAATTCTTTTCATCGGGCCTCTTGCCTCTCTTCCCCATTTTGAGGAAACATGGATTTTCTTCACTTGTGATTTTGTTTTAGTTTGTTCTCTATTGAATTGATGTATGTATGTATGTATGTATGTATGTATGTATGTATGTATGTATGTGTGTGTGTGTGTGTGTGTGTGTATGTGTGTATGTGTGTATGTGTGTATGTCTGTGTGTATGTGTGTATGTGTGTATGTGTGTGTGTGTGTATGTATGTATGTATGTTTGTTTGTATGTATGTATGTATGTATGTATATGTGTATGTATGCAGCAGTTTATATATACATATATACATACATACATACATACATATATATATATATATATATATAATATGTATATATATGTATGCATGTGTATGTATGTATGTATATTTCATCAAATGCTTTGCATACTAGTAAACATAACCCTAAAAAACAATTATACATATGATAGTGTAAATTTGTAGGAGCAAGCAAGGTAAATAAAATAAATGGAGAAGAAATATTTTTAAATATATATAAATAAGTGTTTATACTTAAATAAAGAGATCTACAGTTGATGATATTTCCATCTTATGGCCTAAACTAAATCTTAACCTTTGTCTACATTGTTTTCCTAATGGTATCATAATTAGATTTGATAAATTTTAAATAAGATTATTCCCTTAGCATAATACGTGGGGGGTTTGGGGAAAATATCTTAAGGCGAGGTTGAAAATTATAAAATAAAGTCTAAGGTAACTTTTGGAATGTTCTTTGTATTTTAGGTAATTATAGGCCCCCCACCTAAACATTATTTGTACCGTAATGGTTAAATGGACCCAATTTTTATACTACAATTAATTGTTACAATTTTGTGATCCCCTTGAGAAATAATGGTTTCCCCATCTAGGCTATTTGTTTTCTCAGAATTACCATATAAACCACAATTTGTTAGAACCACGATATGTTTACATATTTATAGCTTGAATAAATCACCATTAGATAATAACGAGATCTCTTTGGTAAAGGAGAATGTCCTAATAAACGTTATTGCAATTAAAATTTATGGTTACCCTTTTCGTACCTAAAAAATTATTTCTCACTTACCTGTCAACCATAAGTTTAGTGCATATAACATAAAAGGGGGGAGGTTTTTCCATGGTGATGTAGTTCTTCCTTATTTAATATAAACTTGTTATAACTCCAACCATATATATGAATTTGTAATAATTCAAAACAAATCATCAACTTTGTGGGGATTATAAATCATATGTTATGTATCGAGTCTTAAATTATGGGTATGTTCATCTTTTTCAAGGTATCCCTCCTTCCTAAACATACCTAAACATCCCTCATATGTTATGTATCGAGTCTTAAATTATGGGTATGTCAAGGTATATCTTTTTCTCCTTCCTAAACATACCTTTTGTTATCCCTCAACACACAACTACCCTCATTTAATAATTTTACCTCTACTTTTCCTATATTTAATATTCTCTCACCTGTCACCTACCTTTTATCATCCTTAAACAACCCTAACCAACCTAAGTGCCTTAAAACCCTAATATTTTCTTGTTAGGCCCATTTGCATTAATTTTGGCATCATATCACTACCCAAATAAACGATCTGCTATAGTCACTGGTGACCTATCTGGTTCATCTTTGACCCTATAAATATGCCCATATCCCTCCTTCAAGGATGCAACTTTAGAGACTTCAATATTTCTTGTGAGCTTACTTTCATTCCTTAATATTCTCCAAAATAGTTATCACCATCTTGGAGATATTTTGGAGTTCTTGCACTTCACCCATGGAGATTTTAAAACCTCTCTCTCTCTCTCTCTCTCTCTCTCTCTCTCTCTCTCTCTCTCTCTCTCTCTCTCTCTCTCTCTCTCTCTCTCTCTCTCTCTCTCTCTCTCTCTCTCTCTCTCTCTCTCTCTCTCTCTGATGTTTGGGTAAACCATTGTCTTTCCATCACTTTTCCTTATCATCTTTTTTTCTGGTCCATCATTCATCCCAGAGCCTTGTCTCTACATTTTCTTAGCTTTATTCTCATCTATAGATTGTCATTTTCACCCATATTTTTCCATGAAATCCTATACCACACCTAGTCTCCATCGACCCTATCTAGTCGTCATCGACCCAGTTATCATTTGTTTGTATTTATGTCATTCATTCTACCCATTATCTATTTTTTGATCCCACAACCTTCCATATCCTCTAATCTTTCCATTCTTCACACTCACATATTCATATCTCAACTTCATCAAATCCATTCACCATCCAACTGGGACTAGTTGTCATTGAATCAATAAAGAAATTATCATCTTTAATTAATTTTCTCGAATCATTTTTTTCTCATAAGATCCATTCTTTTCACCATAGCTTAGCATCATCCCTAGTTTAGATCAGATCTAAGTCAGGCCTCAAGAAGCATTTCAGGTCTGGATTTCCATATTTTATTCCTACTTTGTCCAAATCATCATTGAGCCACCCAGGTTTGATTTAGTTTGCATTTATTTAGATCAGGTATGTATTTTACTTTATGTGTTGCATTTCATCTTTCTATTTTACCTCAAATTTTGTTACATTATATTAGATCCATCATTTCTTTATTTTATGTGAAAGTGGGTTGACATCCATCCTTGTAATTTTTCACTTCTTGGGGCATGCATTGTCGGGAAACTCACCATCCAATCTACTAATCATTTTTATGTTTATTTTCTCTTAATTGTGTAGGTAATCAAGCTTGCTATGAGGAGGATATCCCTTTTGCACTTGTATTCATCCTCATCCCATCTAGAGGTAGCTTAATTCGTCTCATATTGGATTTTTTTTATTTTCTTGATACTATTTCACTAATTTGATATATTAATGAGACAACATTCTAGCATGCCTACTGGGACACACCCTTCTTTGGTGATTTTTTTCATTGTTTTTCATTTCTATTTTTCTACCATATATTTTCTACTAATCTCACAGGTAGGATTCTTTTCCTCCTTACATGTGTAGTAGATCACTTTTCTTAGATCAACTTCCTTGCTATAAAAAGAAAAATAAAAATAAAAAAGGAAAAAAAATTATCCAAGTATTTCTCATTTTTCTCTATTTGCTTTTTGTGCATCATCTTTTCCTTCTTTTTCTGAGTGTCCTCATCAAATATAACACTTCATTTTAGATGTGAAAAAAATAAACTTCATAATTTCTTAGAAATATAGTCTAATTAGGAAATTAACTCTTTGCATTCACATATTCCACACACATCAAAACTACACATATAAAACATCACCTTCCAATTGGAATTATTGGGATTTCATCACCCAATAGCAAAGATGCCATAGTGTTCTGAACACATTATAAATTTTTTGGCTATCAATATATTGGCTAAGCTCCTGACACCCTTATCGTTTTGGTGTGTGAAGTGTTGGGTTAGTCCCCAATATCAAGCCCATTACCAGTAGTCATCACAGATCCGTGCCTCACGTACCTTCGATTATATCGAGGACTCCATCCAAAACTATGTGATACCATCCATATTTTAACCATTTCCTAGGCTCCCTTCAAGCCCGTGTTTTTTTATTCCTCACATTTTTCTAATAATCAAGATAATAAAAAATTTGTTGCATGACTTGTTTGAAGTAATTAAAAATCAACGTAGTTTCTTGTTTTATTGTTTATTTCATGTTCATTATTACACATTCTCAAGAAAGAAAAATGGAACAAACCATGACATCCAAAAACATTCCCACTTCTACTATTATCTCCCAACAAAATTCAGCTCTTTCTCTCATTTCTTCCACCCATTTGGTCACCTCCTCTGTGGCTAACCTATATTTTTCATCCCCCCTCTTCAACAGTCTCAAACTATCCAATCTAACACGTGTTGAAACCAACCCCTTTATTTATCACCACTCAGTCTCATCTAGACTAGTTATACCTCCATCCACTACTTCTATTGGATATTTTGGACCTCCCACCATCCTTCATGTGTGTATGGAATTATAAGAAATCCTTAATGCCAAACCTCGTAACTATGAATGATTACCTTTCTAGGAAGGCTACCCATCTCCTAATTAATGGTCATCCTCTCCAACAACTTTATCTTTATCCTCCTCACACAGATTCTGCATAGTTTCTTACCTCACAACTCGTTGTTTAATTCCCAAGATCCATGAACAAGTTAGAGATAACTCAGCAAGAATGTGGCTACAACTCCCACTAAACCACTGAATTGGTGGTTCCTATTCCCTTTAATTGTCTCGCATTAACACTATTACCACCTCTTCTATCCCCTTCACCTCTAAATACACTACAATTATTAGTTCCCTTATCCAATAATCACAAGATTCTCATTTGACTCCCCCTCCATCCAAAATGCATAACCAAACTTTCACTTTTATCTCCACATCTCATGTCCATGAAAATGTCATCACTTCACAATTTCATCCTTCTGAGTCAACCCAAACCCATCAACCTCCTCTTCGAGGTGCCTTCCATTTCATACTTCCCAATCAACCAACTCAAACAACTCTACCACACCATACCTATATCTCAACAAATCCCATATCGAATCAATCTAGTCTCCCCATAACTTAACAACCAACACAATCCCATCAATCTTATTACATACCCATATCCCAAAAAAAACTTATGTACCAACCTATTTAGTCATAACCATTCAATAATACCCCTCCTTATCAACCACTTCCACAAACATCTACTCATCCTCAAACATATCAACATCATCCCCAACCTAACCCATCTAGTTTGTATATTTCACAATCTCATACTTCAATTTCTCATCCCCATACATCTAACGATCCCATGCATGTGTTTCTAAGAAGAATGGCCAACCTTGAGGTTGCCACCTTAGGATCCAAGACCACCTTTTCCTATGAACCAATCAATCCATCAGTCCCTATGAATCCTTATCCTCTAATTTGGGAGCTAACCAAGTTCTCTAAATTTAATATCAAGGAGGATCCAATAGAGAACTTGTGTGCCTTTAGGAATGCATGCTACCTCATTGCTCATGATTAAGACCTTATGCTCCACACCTTCCCCATGTTGTTGGTCATTCTCGTGTTAGATTGGTACAATGGCATTCCGCAACATTCATTATTCTCCTTCACCCAACTCGTGCAATTATTCATAGAACATTATGTAATTAATATTATGCACCAAATTACCATCACATATCTCTACACCGTTAAAAATTTTGATGATGAATATATCACAGATTTCATCGCAAGATGGCATGGCATTATTAACTAGCTATCTTTTTATCTTTTACAAATTGAATTAATTGAACTCTTTATGTGGTCTTGTGTAAAAAATAATTCATCTAATCTTTAAATACAATCATTTCAAACCTTTAAAGAGGAATTCACCATGGTTCGTAAACTTGAACTCCATACCCTTGAGAAACTCCATCTATAGCTTCAATCTAATAAATAGAAACCTGAGATCACGAAGTCATCCACCCATGATGACAAGACTAAAAGTGCAGGTAATGCTATCATATTCAAGTTTCCATCCGCATCTACATCTCACACCAAGCCTCCATAAAGGGCTCCTAGACCAACCCCAAATTACACTCCTCTTGGAGAATCATATAACTCCATCTTCGACAAATTAATGGTTGTGAACCTCATCCATGTTCCTCCCATCCAACCTTTTAATGATTCGAGACCAAAAGCCACATGGCATTGTGAGGAACATTATTGTAAATATCACCAATTCCATGGTCATGACATCAAAAAATGTCACACATTCAAGGACCTTATACAAAAACTCATAGATCACGGTGATCTTCAATCAGATAAACCCAATACACCACCCAATCAACCCCTAGATGTTTTCAAGCAACCTTTCCCTAACCATTCACCTAATAATCAGACATCTCAACCACCCAATGCTAATACTATCAACACCGTAAGTTGTGAATCAACCTCATCAAGTACACCTATCATCCCTTTATCCATTAAACCTATATCCACTTCGATTTCTTACCCCGCGCGGGGAAGAGCGTATAAATGGACAGCGAGCGCTACATCCAGTAGACCTATACAGATCACACCTACCACAACAGGCAGATAGAGATATATATATATATATATATATATATATATATACTACTTACCCATCCATATCTATATTTATTCCTTCACCCTCATCTACATCAAAACCTATCTCAACATTATTATCACACATCCCTACCACTACCACGTCCTTTTCTTCAACCAAATATACAACTATGATCATTCCCACATCCACATCATCTCCTAAAGCATATATTACACAAACATCCTCACTTATCACAACCACAAATGATACTCCTACACCATCAAAAAATTTTAAAAATCCTACAATAACACCCCTAGAATCCACACACTCTCTAACTCCTTATCTCATTTAAGGAATCATTAAAAAACCACTCACATATTCAATGTCCACATCTAAAACGAAATCTACATCATCTTATTCTATCTCGAAGGACCCCTAGGTTGAAATCATTACTATCCCTGCCAAGGGAAAATCATCACATCAAAAATTTAAGAACCTTGGCATTGCTACCCACAAATCCCTCCATCATCCACATACAAAATAGGATCTCCCCCTAAAATCTAACCACCTTAAATGATCTAATCCCTTACTGTCAGTCTTAGGTGCACCTCCATCCATCTTGGGGCTAGTCCTTCCATCCACTCGTATTCTCAAGTCAAAATACGAATCAAAATCATCTATCATTCCTTCTAAACTAAATTTTGAATCAAAATCATCTAAAAACCCCATCATCACTAAATGAAAATAAATAGTATCATCCATTAAATCTAAGTCCAAATCACAATCATCTATTCCCCCTTCTAATATCAAATTTGAATCAAAGGCTCCCATAAATCCTCAACAAATAAAATCATCCTTCTTACCTCCATCCATAATCTTCAAACCCACTTCATCTAGAATCCATTCTCCAAAAACCCTCCTCATTTTTTACACAGAAATATTCCAATGCCTACTTCAAGCATTTTTAATTACCCTTCCTTCTATTAAATCCTTCAATTTGTGTGGGTGAAGACCTTCATGACTTGATTTTAATCTCATTTTTGCATATCATCATGCTCTAGGACATGATACCAAAAATTGTAAGGCTTTTCAAACTATAATCCATAATCTCATAGAAGAAGATGATCTTCTCATAGAAGAAGATCAACCTCTTCCCTATATTATTTCATCCACTTCCCCTCGTAACTCTTCAATAAAACCTTCATCACCTAAGACCTCTAAGTCCCCTCACTCATTCAAGATCCTTGTTGTTATTCCTCCTTCAAACACCACTTATCCTAAAGAAGGACCCCCTCTCTTCATAAATGTTGTTTGAATCACTACTCGTTATCACCCCCTTGATTTTCAACTACCTACCCAATCTAAGTCAAATTTTGTTTGTTTCCTCTCCTTTTAGTGATCCTACTCCACCCCTTTATTCATACAAACCCAAAGTGTCTATATTAATTGCCCCACATCCTTCTTATATTGAAAAAAGTATTTTAAGATAACTTCACGAGGCCCCAATCAAGATATCACTCTATGTTCTCATCCAAAGCTCCCCTAATCATAGAAAATATCTCATCCAAACTCTCAAGTGTATTCCTACCCCTAACGATGAGACCTAAACTTTTGTAGCCCTTATTGGATCACTTGCTATCTCTTCCGCCATATCTTTTGACAACTCTGAAACTCCCGATATATCACCTGAGGACCACAAACTCCAAATTTTCATCACTGTGTGTATCAATGATACATTTATCTAGTGTTCCATGATAGACAATAGAGCCATCATAAATATCATCTCATCCCACACATTTGATCAAATCAAACTCCCTAACTTTTTTATAGCCTAATCTCCTTCCATCCTTTGCACTTTCAATGAGGTTTTTTCCCCTACTTTTGGACATTTATTTTTCCCATCCGCATGAGTGAAAAACACCTCCATGAGGTCTTATATATCTTAGAAGGGGATTTTTAATACAATTTCTTACTTGGGAGACCATGGATCCATGCCATACATTTTTTTCCTTCCATCCTCCATCGTTGCATCAAATATGAGCATGAGGGAAAATCCTAACTCTCCCCAAAGACTATCCTCCATTAAAACCATGTCACATGACTTATCGTTCTAACAACGTGCTTATCCCCAAACAAAATTATTTTGAGGAATCCACTATTTCATCTATCTCTGCATCCAAACTTCCCAATGATAATTTTATAGACAAATTAATGGATTATCTCTCATTGGGGAGTGTTGCCTCCTCGCCCTCAATGCTCTTCCCACACCTAATTAATTTAGTAGACTAGATAAGTCACATGTTTATCAACCTAATTTTAGGGATATCATTTCTTTTATACCACCTCTTCTTTGCACCAATCTCATCTATTGTGGCATCAGTATCCATTCTTCTCACATTAATGCTCAACTGCACACCAAGCCTTATACTAATGGTTTTTAATTCCTTTAAAACAAATCCTTTCCCTACACTTATCTCTACCATTGTGCATGGAAAGGATTTGGTATAGGGAATTATGAGAAATGCATGGATGATCTTATCATTAACTAATCTCGCAAGCCCCACAAGAATTTTAGATTAGGTTTCAAGGAACAACCCACTGACTCTCTTGAACCTTCTTCATCTGCATTTCTTATGCACATAGATCCCCCATATTCTCCATCCCACCAACCTATGGATATGGATGACACTGTGTCCATTTACTCTATATTTTTTTAATCTCCACCATCACTTTGGGACAGGTCACTTATCAGTGTGAAGGTAAAACTAGCTCCCTCCCTCTTCAATTTCCTAATATGGTAGAGGAATATTCCCCTAACATTGAAATTCTTCAATGCACCATTGAAAACTCCATCCTTTCCTACATGGGGGAAGAGGATTCCTATCTTCATAAGACATTATTACAGGACACATCCACCCTTCTTCAATTAATACACTATCAACATCAATATAGGGACTCCGTAAGATCTTTGCATCCTCAAATTGGGTCAGTACCTCAATCTGAAAGAGCTTGATCCTTTCACCACATTCCTTTCAAGACATATCCAAGCTTATATATGGTCCTACGCCAACATGTTGGACCTCGATCCTTCTATTGTTTTCAATAACATCTTCATCGTTCCTGATGCTAAAATGATTAATAAAAAACTTCTATACATGCATCCTAATATTTCTCTCCTTATCAAAGAGGAATCGTAATACCTCATTTTAGATAACTTCATCATTTCTATTGACTATCTGAAATGGGTCTCTAAAATTATACTCATTGCTAAAGCCTCCAAAAAGCTCCATATTTGCACTGATTTTCAGGATTTAAATCTCATTTTTTCCTAAAGACGACTTTCCACTTACCAACATCGATTAATTCATTGACCTCACCACTCATCATGAGATGATTTCTCTCATGGATGGTTTCTCTAGGTATAATCAGATTATTATTACACCAAAGGACCAACATAAGACTTATTTCATCACTCTTTAGAGGACCTTCTACTACCACGTCATGCCCTTTGGTTCGAAAAATGTGGGATCTGTTAGAGTAGGTATTTACCTTAGCTCATGTTCACCTAGGTACTTTATTTACCTTTATTGTATTTATCCTCACCCACTTATGTGTGTGGATATTTCTTTTATCTTATTTAGATATTATGAGATATTATCTAGTTGTTAGGTATAGTTCTTTCCTTGATTTATGGTATTGATTAGATCCTTGATGTCTAGTTCTCTCCTAAATCTATGGTCTTGACTAGTTCTTTGATGACTAGTTATTTCCTTAATTTATGGCTTGATCTACGACCTTGACTAGTTCTTAGATTGTTATTCCTTACATATTTAAGCAAGGCCCATTCTCAATGTATTACATTGAGTTCCATAATAATATATGATATTGCTGCTCATTTGTTTGCAAAGGTTTTATGTAAAGCTATTATGGCGAATTGCTTTCATCTTATTGGTCGTGGTGTTTGATTAGCATCTGTGTTCTTGGCTTGGTACGATCTGGTTATCATTCCTTTCATGGTATCAGAGCTGGAGATTGTTGTTAGCATCCGTCTGTAAGTTTTATTTTGCAAATAAATTATTTGTGTATTCATATATTTGGGATTTGGTCATATTTTGTTACTGCGTGCATTTTTAAGGAACAAACAGGCTTCTGTTGGATTTGGAAGACATGAAAACCCTAAGATCGACTATAAACTCAGCTATTTCTACAGACAGTCATTTTTTGTGGATTTTTTGTTGTTGCAGAGAAGCACATTGGTTCGCCTCAAGATTCGTGCCCACCAGAAAAGAAATCGCTGGATTTTCTTGGGTCTGTTGGATTTTTTGAGATTTGCGCAGGGTAATTATTTTTTACAGCATCCATTAAAATCCTTAGCCCTTGGTCATATGGTATGGTCATATGAGGGCTTAAAACTTGTGATTCCTACTAGTAGGTGCTTAACTTCAGCCCCCTTTAATTTTATTTGTGTGCTGAAAGCAACAACATTTTACTTTGTTTTAGTGGCACCTAAAATAAATAACAAAGCAAAATATTAAAAAGCTTGTAACTTTTGATTGGTAACTCGGTTTTGAGTGTTGTTTTTTACAAAAGTGCTTTTTTTCATGCTCTTTCCATTGGAGTTATTTATTTTGCGACTTTCCCTATAATTATAAAGTGTCAAATATGGAGGAGTGTTGTAATCAATTGTGGACGTAATTTCGGCTGAGCCCGACGTCCTAAATTTTTGGGAGTTAAAGTTTGTACCTATCATGGATTCTGAGCATTAATGATATGATTTTCTCTGAAGTATGTGGACTTCAAGAGGATATTGTAAAATGTGTGGAAGAAAATAGATCACTCAAGCAGCGAAATTCTCTTCTACAATCACTCATTCATGATAAGGATATAATAATACACTCCCTGCAGAACAAACTTGCTAGCCTACAACATCACCATCATATTGTGGACAACCATATCCATGATCCTAGTCCACTTGCAATTTTTGCTCTTGTACCCACTGATATTGATCTACTAGTCTTTGAGCTTGAACCTATTTTTGACGCTTCTAAACCTATGAGGCTTGTTACTGCATACTCTTCTACATCTATGCCTATTACAGTACCACATGTATCCTACTTCTACTCAGCTGTATGGCTTTTTTAAGAAGTATACCACTCCATTAAGTTCTTGCATGCTCCATTCTATGGGTCTCACTAGCGGAGTCATTGGAAGACATTCACAGGGTATTGTTTCCTCTATTCCACATGTTAAGTGGAATTCTCATCATGACATTGGTTTTCGAGAAGATACTTCATTGGGATCACACATTGACAGAGCTCCTTTTTTTGTTCACTCGACTCTTTCTAAGGATCATGAGCAACACATGAGTTCTGCACCTTCACTCAGGATTGAGAAACCTGAGATTTCAGCTGTCAGACATGATCAACCTAACACACATTTTGATGTTCTTTTGCATACACCCATTGTGAATTTTGCACCAAGTCATATGCAGGCATCTTCTTCATCCATCCGTGTTGATTTGGGGTGGATATCTGATCACTCATGGAGGCAACATAGGAATTCGTTGAGAGGACTCTACAGGTGTGGCTCCTCCACCATTCGGCCTCTTGCTCCACTTTCTATACCTTATGCATTGTGATGCTTCTTGTTTTGAGCATTTTTCTTTAGCAGGTGTAGTGTATCTCTCTTGTTTGATGAGAGATTTTGTATCTGTATTTTTGACACTTTTGGCATGTTGACAGTCTCTCTTGTGGGGGAGCTATTCTGGTGGAGCCCAGTGTTAGTTTGTCAGTTTTTGAGTAGTTGTTATGATAACTCATACAAATTTGTAGCCTCACTCCACCCATTCAGCAGTATGCGAGGGTGTGGTGTTGATCCTACTTCTTCGAGTTTCATGTTCTTGCCTTGTTACCTTGGCTTTTCTTAGATCGTGACACTTTGGAGTTTGTGTCCTTGCCTTGTTCCTTTGGTTATTGTTCTTGGATCGTGGCACACCTATTTGCAGCACTTGATCAAATTATGTTTGGTGTTTTTTTTGCACTTTCGACATCACTCTGTTGACAGTCTCCTTGTATGGAGCTATTCTGGTGGATCCCAGTGTCAGTTGTTTTTTATTTTTGTGATTGAGTAGTGGATTCAGACCATAGTGCACACCAAACTTCTTCAGCATTATACAAGTTTTTTGAGCCGGGCTTCTTGGGATACCTTGGAGCGGATCTTTACTCTCTTTACTTTGTTGTTACTAGTTTTGGGTACCTTGCAGTGTCCCTTTTTTTCCAGTTACTGTACATGAGTACCTCATCAGGCCTAGTTACCGGGACTCATACTGTGGACATGCCACTCCTATTTTGGCCCCTAGCTTCACTTGAGGGGGGGTGTTAGAGTAGGTATTTACCTTAGCTCATGTTCACCTAGGTACTTTATTTACATTTATTGTATTTATCCTCACCCACTTATGTGTGTGGATATTTCTTTTATCTTATTTAGATATTAGGAGATACTATCTAGTTGTTAGGTATAGCTATTTCCTTGATCTATGGTATTAACTAGTTCTTTCCTTGATCTATGGTATTGTTTTTGCAGACTCACAACACCCCTGGATGCAGATCAGGCTTCTAGGTTGATATTCAGGCATCCAGTGTGATTGCACAACATGGAATCCTTTCTCCAAGTGTGGGGCTTGTAAAGATGAGAAAGGATTCTCCAGAGAAGGCTAGTTCCTATTCCTCTGTTCAGATGCACACAAAAAATGCAGAGGGTTTGCTAAAACCTAATATAACTTGCCAAGGAGACAGGGTAAGAAAATGCATAGAATAAAAAACCTAAAATACAAAGGTGATGCACTGAGGAATGTTAGACACTCATTTTGCAAATTTAACACAGACCACATAGATGCAATACAAACACCATGCACAGGTAACCAAACTGCAATAAGAGATCAAAATGACAGCAATGAATACATGAGAAGGTTGAGAGTCAATCACAACATATATATTATTTCTCAAGAGTTGATACAGTACATTGCAGTGGCCAAGAGGTAAAAATACTGGCATTACAACCCATATGGGAGGTTTGAAAGCTCCACAATTTCTCTTACAAGTGAGGGAAGAAGGGAGGATGCAAAACAAGAATGTCTGACCTGTTAAAGAAGCTCCTCTTTACAATATATATGAAGAAATGAGAGGGGAGAGAGAGAGGAAATCCAGAATCTACCCCAACCACTTCTTGGTAGCATTTAAAATCATCTCATTATGGCAGAAGTGGTGGATTCTGAAAAAATGGCGGGCTGTCTAACAGGAGCGGCGAGCTGTCTGCTGCATTAAAGTTGGTAGTTGAAGCATTACTTCTGTCTATCACCACGCGTCAGAGACATTTTCTTAACTTTCTCCCTCTAAACTACACCAAAATGTAAGATTAACCCCAGAATCATGTAGAGAACTTCAACAACTTTCCGTTGATATAAAGAACGTGCAAATCTGAGCTCTGGATCGAAAGATATGATGATCTGAAGATTTAGGGCACAAAACAGGCGAAAATGGATTTTAAAATTTCTTTTCCCGCGCTCTGCCATCTGGATGACATGTGGCAGGCTCTGGTTCACTGAGCAATTTTCTCTCTCCACCTTTTCACGGGCTTACTTGTGGGCCCCCTTAAACTTGGACATGTGGCACTATTTCATTGGTTCGGATCAGTGCTCAAAAACTCACCCCTTTGACCTTTTGGACCTTTTTCCTTGGCGACACGTGTCATGCTGTGATTTGTCCATGGGCTTGCCAGATTTTCACGTCCACCGCGTCTTTTCATCCTGGATGTCCTAGTTCTTCGTGGGATATAATCCTCTGATCTGCCCGAAATGGGCTTCCTCGTCCCTTTTCTACTGGTGACACGTGGCGTGATCTGATTGGCTTTTGGCTCCTTCGGTTATCTGCGTCCCGCGCGCCCCTTTATCCCCCTTGTCCTTGTGCTGAAGTTTCCTATTTCGGCCGAACCGGGTGGTTCGCGTCCTTCATGTCCATTTGTCCCATATGTCCCCAGTGCTACAGTTCTCTTTTTCGGGTGAATCGGCTGGTTCGCGTCCTCCATGCATTCACGGCCCAGATGTCCTAGTGTGAAAGTTTCCCGTTCCGGCCGAACCGGCCGGTTCGGGTCTTTTGCGTACTCTTGTCCTACTTGCTCCCGGTAAAGGACTTGGACAATTTTTTTCTTTCTTTCGGCCGATTCAGGAATTCCGCGTCTATTTGTCCCAGATGTCCCTTTGCTGTTTGGGCCGCCTGTAGGCTTTTCGGCCAATCCGCGCCTTGACGTCCCAAATGTCCCGACTGTCCCGGGGACTAGGACTTAGCCGATTTTCACAATTTTTTCTGGCCCAGGATTATTTTTTGCAACTTTCTCACATTTTCTCAGAGCTTGTTCTTTTCAACCTGGACAGGGGAGTTAAAAAATTTTTCTGAAGGGACCCTAGAAACATGATTTTTGTCCTGGATCAATCAATTTGCCTGGGATTTGAGAATCCTGATGTATGTTATCATTTCAACCCTGGGGGGTAAAATTGGATAACAATTCGACTACTCAGTGGGGTCATCTTCCTGCTAGATGAAAGGACCAGTTGCCCTGAAGCAGTCCATTGGGCATGGAGTCATCAAATATTCTCTTTAGAACCTCAACTGACTCAGAATGTGCAAGGAAGAAGATGGAATGCCACCTGATGAAAGTAATAGACTGCAAAACATCTCCATGAACAACAAGCTATGCCAAAACACTTAGGGAAAACAAAACTAACCTATAGTAAAAAAATGTGCACAAGCACTTGGAGGAAGGAAAAATCTAATTTAATATTTACAGAGGTAGTGAACTTCCCTCTAGAAGCAACGCTTGAGATAGATTCCATTGACTGGAATCTGCAGTTCTTCACCATCCAATGAGGCTAATTGGAAAGCATTGTTGTTCTTGCACTTTGTGACCATGTATGGGCTACTCCAAATGGCATCAAATTTTGAATGCCTTCCCAGTTTTGCTCTGTCCACATCCCATTTCAACACTAGATCTCCAACTTGAAAAGATCTATCTCTGGCCTTTCTATCAAAGGTCTTCTTGATCAAAGCTTGATCCTTTTCCATTGCTTGGGATGCCTGATTTCTGATCTCTTGCAGCTCCATCAACTCTGCATACCTCGCCTCCATGGTTTCAAATTCAAGTAACTCCAGCTGCTTCATGAGTTCCAATGTTGGCAACTCAAGTGACATGGGAAAGATTGCCTCTCTTCCATAGACAA
Organism: Taxus chinensis; assembly: GCA_019776745.2. Taxonomy (NCBI): domain Eukaryota; kingdom Viridiplantae; phylum Streptophyta; class Pinopsida; order Cupressales; family Taxaceae; genus Taxus; species Taxus chinensis. The sequence continues at coordinate 221,594,114 of CM034147.1, forward strand.
GCCTGAATGGAGAGTTACCTGTCGATCTTTTGGGAGTGATCCTATTAGCCCATAAGGCTGATTTCAGCTTGGTATGCCAAGACCTCTGATTCTCATCAAGAGTTCTCCTAATGATCCTCAACAAGTTCTTGTTTGTAGACTCGGCCTGGCCATTACCCTGAGGGTAATAGTTCGATGAAGTGCTTAGGTAAATATCGTTCTTAACAGCCCACTCAGTCACCCTAGATCCAATGAATGCCAATGCATTATCAGATATTATTGTAGCAGGTACACCGAATATGGTCGTTATTCCCTCATAAAAGTCTAAGATGCTAGACTCATTTGCCTCTTTGAGTGCTACTACTTCTGTCCATTTGGTGAAGTAGTCTGTGGCTGTCAAAATCCATTTGTGCCCTTGGCTTGAATTGGGATTAATGACTTCGATGAAGTCCAAACCCCATTGCATGAATGGCTGGTCAACTGAGATTGGATGCAATGAGAGGGCTGCTAGTCTCTCTTTTCCTGTGAAGAATGCACAATTCTTACACCTCTTGATCCATGCATAGCAATCACTGAAGATTTTAGGCCAGTAATAACCAGCCTTCATGATTTTTAGAGCTGTCACTCTTGGTGCAAAATGGCCACCAGCTGGTCCATCATGAAACTCTTCCAACATCCTTTGAATCTGACCTGTGCTAATGCATCTTAGCAACACTCCATTTACATCCTTTTTGAACAAAACTCCACCAACGATGGCATATGGGACAGCCTGCAATCTGAAGTGTCTCCTTTGGGTCTTGCTCATCTCCAGAGGGCATAGGCCTGTGCTTAGGAAGTGCATAATACCTTGGGTCTAGCAAGGAGTGGGGGAAGCATTGTCTTCCTCTTGATTGCCGCTTGGCTCATGGTTGTCTTGGACTGTCAAAACAGCCTCTTCTTCGTTGCATACTTCCTTTTGCTTCCCTGAAACCAGCTACTCACACAGTCCTTTCCCTCTTACCAGCTTGGTGATCTTGATCTCAATGTCATACTCCATGACACGGGTGATCCAACCTGCCCTTTTCTCATTCAAATCCTTGTTGAGGAGGAAGTCCTTAACTCTAGAATGTGAGACCAACAACTGGACCTTGTTGTTTGAGACTAAATGCTTGAATTTCTTCAAGCTTCTGATTACTGCAAGTACATGCTTTTCAATAAAAGAGTACCTCACCTCGCAGTCATCTAGGATCTGGCTAAAAATGGCAATCGGCTGCTCATCATTATCTTTGTTCTGCTGTACCAGAATGGCAGAAATAGTGTCATCACCTCCAAATGCATAGAGGATGAAATCCTTGGAGAAGTCTGGGTTGATGAGAGTTGGTGCTTGAGAGATAGCTTCTCTGATTGCTTTAAAACTCTCCTTGCCCTCTGCTGTCCACTTAAAAGCCATGCTCTTCTTTAAAATTTTGGTGATGGGCTTGAGAAGGGCTGCAAAATCTGGGATAAACCTGTGGAAAAAATTGATCCTTCCCAAGAAACTTTGAAGAGCCTTCTTGTGACTTGGCAATGACAGTGCTCTTATGGCTTCAACCCTCTCTGGATCAATTGCCAGTCCCTCTTTCGAGACAATATGACCAAGGAGCTTTCCTTCATGTGCAAGAAAGATGCACTTCTTGGGGTTCAAAGACACTCCAAACTTTCTACACCTCTGAAACACTTGCCTGAGGTGAAAGAGATGGTCTGCTACATTCTTTGAGAAGACAGTGATATCATCTAGATATATCAGCACTATCTTGTTGATCAAGCCTTTGAATGCCATGTCCATTTCCCTTTGAAAAGAGCACCAGCATTAGACAGCCTGAATGGCATCTTCTTGTAAGCATATGTGCCCCATTTAGTTGTGAACGCTGCCTTGAATTGGTCTTCTTATTTCACCATCACCTAATTATACCCTGAGTAGCCATCTAGGAGAGAGAATCTCTCTGAACCAGATACTACTTGCAATATTTGTTCCATTGAAGGAAGTGGGTAATGATCTTTGAGAGATGCCCTATTGAGGTCTCGGAAGTCCACACACAACTTGATTTCTCCGCTCTTCTTCCTGATCGGAACCAAGTTAGCAACCCAGCTTGAGTGCTTGATCGGGAATATAATGCTTGCCTCTATTAGCTTATTTAGCTCTTTCTTCATAAGAGGCTCAATGTGAGGGTTAATAGGTCTCTGCTTCTGCCTGATGGGCTTAGCATGTGGATCCAATTCTATGGTATGTTGTGCCAAATTCGGATTGAATCCTCTCAAGTCTTCATAGCTCCAAGTGAAGACATCTGGAAATTCTTGGAAAAGCTGTATGAAATCTGATTTCTCCTGCTCAGTGGCCTCTTTACCAATTTGAAGTGTTTTGCCTTCCCCCACTGGAATTGGCTCTGAATCTTCTCTCTTGACCTGTATGTTAGCCTTTTCTTTATGGAACTGGTCGTTAGGGTTGAAGATAGACTCCAACGTTACTAAACCCTTGGGAAGCTTGTTTGTCCGCAGCTGCACTACTTAATCCCCATACTGCTGCTCTAGTTTTTCTTGATTCCTGGCTGAGAATTCAGCCTCTTCTTGTAAGAAATTGACGATCTGTTGATCGTTTTCAAACACTTGCCAGCTGACGTTATTATCTAGAACTGACTAGGCCTCACAATCACGTTGATATGTGGCTGTGCTATACCTTGTCCTTTTTGAATGCTTGTCCATACCACATCAAAGGTTGCTCCAACTACTGCTGCAAGCCTATCCGCGGCTTAATTTTTCTTTCCTGGGTATTGACACGATGTTGAAAGCTTCGAAATCCTCAATGAGGTCCCATACCTTTTTCTTGTAGCTCCTCAGCAAGATCATTCTTTGTAGCATTTTGTCCTCTTAACTTGGTTGACGATTAGGTCGCTATCCCTGAACACCTGCAAGGTTATTTATCCCTTTTTTCCTGATTGCCCAATGAAGTCCCATGAATCAAGGCCTCATATTCAGCTGTATTGTTTGGAGCAAGAAAAATGGAAATCAAAAAAGTTGAATAGTACTTTGATGACTTGAGGTGAAACAAGCATGGCTCCACCTCCTGCACCTTACCTACTCCTTGATCCATCAAAAAAAAGCTACCATACCTCATTGTCATCATTATGGCTTGGCTTGGTGACGCTAGGAACAGGTTGATTTTCTTCGTGTATACAATAGAATCCTAGCTTAGATTCTTCTACTTCTTGATAGGGATCAAAAGCATGTATCTTGTTTGCCCATTCATCAAGAGTTAGGTCCGAGGTGCTTCCAACCTTAGTGTTAGCCTCATCATGTGTTTGGGTAATCTTCTTGATCAAATGCTGAAGCAGTTGGCATTGATTTGGCTTGGAGTATGAGGCTCAATATGAAAGTTTGCAATTAGGTCTCGGATCTGATTGTGAGCCTTAGTACCATATCTTTTTCTGAACAGCATGTGATGACCAATCATCAGATAAGTAGCCTCCAATTTTGGCTGAGAAGTCCCTTGACAAGCAAAGGGAAAAGAGTGGTGGAAGGTCTATGATTGATACATCTTGTAAGACAACAACATTTTGACATGCATGCAAGGTAAGAATCAAGTTTATAATCACTCCAAATGTTGCTATTTTTGTCCCATCTAGCTGCACTACCACTTTGGATGTTATTTCATGCTAGAGCCCTAGCTGATCAGCTATCTGTTTAGGAATTACAGAAATACTTGCCTCAGAGTCAATCATGTAATTGTGTACTAGCTGATTTCTAATTATCAACGAAACATAGAAAGGAGGGGGCTTCAACATCTTACCTTGCTGTCCTTCATGACTTCCTTCAGGCTGGGCAACATTTGTAAGCACTTTTTCTTGCATCTAAACCTGCTGATCTCAAATTCGGCCAATCCTTCATGGAAACTTGTAGCAGATCTCTTTGGCCTGGGATAGATATGGATTCCCACATTGATATGTTGACGTTAATCTTCTTCATCTATTCAATGATACTGAATGGTGATGAAGGATCTCTCTTGTTGTCCCATGGTTTACACATTTCACCCCCTTGCAAATGAGCAGTAACAGCTGGTATTTGAGTTCGCCTAGGAGCTGTTCTTGGTTGTCCTTGTGTACTTGAAACTGGAATCTACTTTCCAATCATTTGTGGAGCTATGGAAGGTTGTGGATTCACTAGGGCTAATGGTTGTTCTTCACCCAAATTTCTCCTCTTTGACCTTGTGTTGGCTACAACACCTTGAGAAACTACCTGATTCATGCCATAGAAATATTTCTGTTTGCTAGTTTACCAATGTAGTGTCATTTGGGGCTGATTGTTGTTGGAACGTTTCTTGTTGTTGGCTGTTTCCTTGACTGCTCTCACCCTCCACACCAGTAGTTATCACCATCAACGCTTGATTAAGAGCACCATTGAAGCACATGGATTGGTTATGAGCCTCGTTGCATGGAAAGCACCAATCATATTCCTGGGCCATGTTATTCTGTAGACTGGCACTAATGCTTTAGAAGCAGATACGACATTGGGGTTATAGGGCTGAAATGGTCTATTAGCGGGAGGCCTTACTTGGCTTTTATTTACATTTGCAGCCGGATTAGGTGGTCTATTGTTGTTGGTATGGGGGCCTAGCCTAGGTACTGATGCTTGAGGCTGATAGGACGGTCTAGAAACTTTGGGCTTGCTGTCTTTTAATAGTAACCAACTCATTTCCCACATTTTAAAACTGTTTCATGACCTCTTGGAGTTCATTTGGGGCACTTGGACGATGAAATGGAAGCTTCATTTGAACTCTGATTTCTAGGAGTGGGAACAAGAGCCAAAGTGGGTGCTTGACTAGTGTTTGGATTTTCTAAGTTTGAATACAAGGGCATGGGAGGCCTAGGAGCCATTTTACCAGCTTGAATAAGACAGTCTTCAGCCCTAATGGAAATGCTATAAGCCATAGCAGGTATAGTTGTGCCTCCCATAGATTGAATTAACATAGAAATATCAGAATTCAAAGCTTTAAGGTAATATAGAAAAACACCTTCTGCTATTGGCCTGACTGCCATTGGAATCCTTTCCTAAGTCCTTTGAAATCTGAAGTTGAAGTTAGTCAACTGCTCATTGGGAGCCCTCTTGATATTTGTCAGTTGTTCCAAAAGAGACAAGTTGTCTCCCTTCTCTCCAAATTACTCATGAAGTGCAATACACATCTGATTCCAGTTTGTGATAGAACCAGCTCCAAGGCTCCTCAACCATTGTAATGCTTTACCCTTGAAGGAAGATGCCAGTAACTTGATAGCCACTTGCATTTCATTGATTTCATGGATTACACAAAGGTTAGCAATATCTTTAACATGATCACCTGGAGTAGTCTGATTCTCTCTGGTGAAGTAGGGGATGTTCTTCAGGGCTACAATAGGAACTGAATGTTTTGTATTGAGAGCAAGTGGGCTGCTGCCTGTGAAGTTGACATAGGGCTTGTTCTGAGCCATTTTGATTGGTCTTAAAAACTCTTGTATGACTGAATGAAAGTCCTGTACCAGGTGGAGCAGTTGAGAGAGTTCTGTTTGGTGGAGATGGAGACCTTTGAATCCTTATTCCTCTTTACCTTCTTCTTGGAGATAACTACAGGTATTCAAATTAGCACTTCTTCTTCTCCAACTCTTGACCTTGTGGTGATTCTTCTCATGAATTTTCAGGCTTGCACTGCTAAAACTAGTTGATTCTTTCCCCAGTGGAGTCACCATATATGTAAATAATAGCTCTTATAAGCAAGAAAACTACAGTAGATGCATATCAACTTTGCTGCAATAAAAATGAGACCTCTAGCTCCCACCGGGCGTGCCAAAACTGTTGTTGCAGACTCACAACACCCCTGGATGCTGATCAGGTTTCTAAGTTGAATGTTCAAGCATCTAGTGTGATTACACAACATTGAAACCTCTCTCCTAAGTGTGGGGCTTGCAGAAGATGAGAAAGGAATCTCTAGAGAAGGCTGGTTCCTGTTCCTATATTCAAATGGACACAAAAAATGCAAAGGGTTTGCTAAAACCTAATCTAACTTGCCAAGGAGACAGGGTAAGAAAATGCATAGAATAAAAACCTAAACTAAAAAGGTGATACACCGAGGAATGTTAGACACTCATTTTGTAAATTTAACACATACCGTGCATAGATGCAATATAAGCACCATGCACAGGTAACCAAATTGCAATAAGAGATCAAAATGACAACAATGAATACTTGAGAAGGTTGAGAGTCAATCAAAACAAATATATTATTGCTCAAGAGTCGATACAGTACATTGTAGTGGCCAAGAGGTAAAAAGACTGGCATTACAACCCATATGTGAGGTTTTAAAGCTCCACAAATTCTCTTACAAGCGAGGGAAGAAGGGAGGATGCAAAAAAAAAAAAATGTCCCCACCTGTTAAAGGAGCTCCTCTTTACAATATATCTGAAGAAATGTGAGGGGAGAGAGAGAGGAAATCTAGAATCTGCCCCAACCACTTCTTGGTAGCATTTAAAATCATCTCATTATGGAAAAAGCGGCGGATCCTGAAAAAATGGCGGGCTATCTAACAGGAGCAACGAGTTGTCTGCTGCATTAAAGTCGATTGTTGAAGGATTACTTTTATCTATCACCACGCGTCAGAGATGTTTTCTGAACTTTTCTCCCTCCAAAATACACCAAAATGCTAGATTGATCCCATAATCATGTAGAGAACTTTCAACAAGCTTTCCGTTGATATAAAGAATGTGCAAATCTGAGCTCTGGATCGAAAGATATGATGCTCTAAAGATTTAGGGCACAAAATAGGCAAAAATGCGTTGTTTTGAAATTTCTTTTCCCGCGCTCCGCCACCTAGACGACATGTGGCACGCGTTGATTAGATATGTTATTCTCTCTCCTAACCTGTTTCTCGGGTTTTCCTTGAAAGCTTTGACTTTTTGATGATTCGGAACATTTTTACTTTTCCTCCGCGCCCCTGCCACTTGGGACACGTGGCATGCATTGATTGGTCGACACGGGGTGCGGAGTAGACTTTCACTTTTAGCTCTTTGGATGAACTTGGCCAAATTTCCCAAATCTTTCGCTGGCTCCGCACTTCCCTACTCCATTGGACACGTGTCCTATACTAATTGGCTCGGGCCAGCACTTCAAACCTTGCCTCTTTGACATTTTGGACCTTTTTCCTTGGCGACACGTGTCATGCTGTGATTTGTCCATGGGCTTGCCAGATTTTCACGTCCACCATGAATTTTCATCCCAGATGTACCTAGTGCTTGGTGGGAAAGAATCCTCCGATCCCCCTGAAATGGGCTTCCTCATCCCTTTTTCTGCCAGTGACACATGGCGTGATCTGATTGGCTTTTGGCTCCTTCAGCTATCCACGTCCAGCATGCCCCTTTGTCCTGCTTGTCCTTGTGCTGAAGTTTCCCATTTCAGCCGAACCGATCTGGTTTGCATCCATTTGTCCCACTTGTCCCAATGCTGTCTGGGACAAATTCTTCCGAACCGCCCGAAATGGCTTCCTTTTCCCTCGGCAGCTTCGCCTTTTCGCGTCCTCACGGCCTAAATCTCCCAACTACTTAGTACGAAAGTTCCCCATTTCGGGCAAATCGGGTGGTTCGCATCCTCCGTGCATTCACGGCCCAAATGTCCTGAGCAGTTAGCTGATTTTCTTCTCCGTTCCAGCCGAACCAGCCGGTTCCGCGTCCCTCGCATACCCGACGGCCCGATTGCTCCCACTAAAGGACTTGGACAAATTTTCCTTTTCGGCCGAATCAGCCGGTTCGCGCCTTCCGCATCTGTCTGTTCCACTTGTCCCTAGTGCTGTCGCGGTGCCGCCTAGTAGGCATTTCAGCCGAACTGCACCTTGACGTCCCGAATATCCCAACTATCTCTAGGACAAGGACTTAGCCGATTTTCACAATTTTTTCTGACCCAAGCTTATTTTCTGTAACTTTCTCACATTTTCTCAGAGCTTGTTCTTTTCAACCTAGATAGGAGAGTTAAAAAAAAATTTCTGAAGGGACCCTAGAAACATGATTTTTTCCCTGGATCGATCAATTTGCCTGGGACTTGAGAATCCTAATGTATGTTATCAATTCGACCCTGGGGGGTGAAATTGGATAACAGGTATTGATTAGATCCTTGATGTCTAGTTCTCTCCTAAATCTATGGTCTTGACTAGTTCTTTGATGACTAGTTATTTCCTTAATTTATGGCTTGACCTACGACCTTGACTGATTCTTAGATTGTTATTCCTTGCATATTTAAGCAAGGCCCATTCTCAATGTATTGCATTGAGTTCCATAATAATATATGATATTGCTGCTCATTTGTTTACAAAGGTTTTATGTAAAGTTATTCTGGTGAATTGCTTTCATCTTATTGATCATGGTGTTTGATTAGCATCTGTGTTCTTGGCTTGGTACGATCTGGTTATCGTTCCTTTCAGGATCCAACTATCAACATTTTATGCCCTATATATTTCATGATTGTAGCCATAAGGCTGTAGAGGACTATGTCAATGATATCTTAGATAAATATAAACATCGTCACGATCAGCTTTCCATCCTTGAAACCCTCTTCACATGTCTTATCCAATTCTTCCTTCATCTAAATCTAACCAAGTGTGTGTTTGGGGTTTTGACTAGAAAACACCTTGGATTTATCGTTTCTATTAGGGATATTAAATTTTACCCTACCAAAATCAAATCCATCCTTGAGATGCCCTATCCTTCTAATCTAAAGTAGCTTCACAATATTCAATGTTGACTTTAATCAATTTTTTGTTTCATCTCACAAATATCTAATGGTTGTTAACCCTTTCACCATCTTCTTCGCAAATATATCGAATGTTATTGGGATGAAAAATTTAAATTAATCCTTTTATGGTATCAAGAAGTATCTTCTATCCCCTCTTATTCTCACACCTCCACACGAGGGGGATCCTTTCTATCTCTATGTCTCTACCACTGATCATGCTTTAGGAGCCATGTTGGCACACCACGATAAGAAAATAAGGGAACAAGTCATTTATTACATCATTCGTACTCTTCATGATTATGAAACTTGGTACACTGAAGCTTAAATGATGTGTTGGCCCATTTCTTTTCCACTTATAAACTCTGTCATTATCTCCTTAATCATCAAACCTTTTTTTCACTAGCTTTCATCCTCTTAACAAAATTCATTCTAATCCTTATCATAATGACTGCATCACTCGATGGCTCATGCTCATGACTGAGTTTGACCTAGAGTTCATCTCTCAAAAATATCTCAAGGTTCAGGCCATCACTGAAGTCCCTCCTTTTTACAATCATCCTCCTTATGAATAATTTCTAGATGAGTGCATCTTTACCATCAATCATGATTTTTCACCCCTTTTCATAACACTTTTTTTTTATGATCCAAATTTTGGAATGGGGGAGGCATTGTTGTTATCATCATTCCTCATTAGGACACTCATATCCCCATCACTTATAAGATTAATTTTGAATGCACTAAAAATATGGCTAAGTACGAAGCCCTCATCCTAGGTCTTGAAAACAATTTCATATTTGGCATCTGAATCCTTGATATCTATGGTGACTCTCAACTCATCATTAACCAATTAAATGGCATCTATCAATGTAAAAATTAATTCATTAAAAAATATAAGGACCTCGTTGATTTTCTTCTTGAGGATTTCAACTTCTACACCATCCAAACTATTTTCCACTCATCTAATCATTTCATAGACACTATGGCCTCTCTCACATCCCTCATCACATAGGTAACATAGGAATCCAAATTTAATGTTATTGTCCATTGTCTTGACAAACCATCTCATGTCCATGATCTTTCTCGCATCAATCATGTTGATTATAATCCATATAATCTTTAGTATTCTCAGATATTTGAATATTAATATCATTCTCAGATCCCCCTCTGACTTATCAAAAAAATTAGGTGATCGTTCCTTCAATGTACCAACTGCTATGTCATTGTTAGTGGCATCCTCTATAAATGTGGGTTTGACGGTATTCTTCTACAATGCCTCAAATCTCATAAATCTATCTTTGGTATCCAAGAGCTACATGAGGATATATGTGGCAGACATTTTAGTGGTCTAGATTTCACCATGCATGTTCTTCGCATGGGCTATTATTGTCCTTCCCTCAATCAAAACTTATTTGAATATGTTAAGAAATTTTTCAAATTCCATAAACATTTTAATCTTATCTACATTCCTAGCTAGGATTTACATTCATCTCAGGACCTTTTTCCTTTCTCACAATAGGGACTTGACTTCATTGGCCTTAATAATCTGTGTTCCTCCCAACACGATCATTCTATCATCACTACTAATGAGTAATTCATAAATGTGTGGATTCCATTCCATTCGTATTTACAAAATCTAACCAGATCATAAAATTTGTCTATATGTATGTCATTTTTTATTTAGTGTTCCTCATAAAATCATCACAGACAACAAAAATTCATTTACAAAAAAATATATTAAGATTCTTTGTGACTCTTTCAATATCAAGTGTAGCTTCTCTTCTCCATATCATCCCCAAGCTAATGGCCAAGCCCAAGAAACCAAAAAAACCCTTTGCAACATCCTTACCAAAAATATTGATAAGTCATGACATAATTGGCATCTTCATATCCCCTTCACCCTTTAGGATTATCTGATTAGCATTCGCACCTCTACGGGTGCTACTCCCTTCTCTCTTGTTTATGGCTCTAAATTTTTTCTTCCTCTTGAATTCAAAATCCCATCCTTGTGTTTTTTACTTTGAAACATCGTCTCTGACAAAGACTATCGCCAATAGCATTTAACACATCTTAAATTGTTAGATGAACATCACCTTCTAGCTCTTGAACATCATCATGTCTACCAAGAGCACATCAAGCATGCTTACAAAAAACATCATAACGTCCTTAATTTAGAAAGGATTTAACATGGTAAATTTTCTCCCAACTAGATTATACCTTACATTATCATGCATAAATATGGATCTGGAGCCTATCATAAACAGAACCTCTTAACACATTGCACTTACACCCCTTCTATTGTTAACATATCTACCCACATGAACTTATTCATTTCTTAAAATATTTTTTTCATCATTAGCCTCTTCCATTTCTCATCGTAATGATTTGGAACTATGTGATCTACCATCACTACCCTATCTATGACCTTGAATATGGGAACCACAACTCTTATCATTGAATATTCCTTATAGAAAAGTTCCTCCTTGGTGGGACCCCACATTCATTACATCCATATCATCCTTATCTACTTATTAGAACCACATTAAGGGGTCATATGTGTAACTTATACATTTTACATTCCCTCTTAAGTGGTCTACTTAGCTATCCCCCAACTCTTCCATAAAATTCAAAAGTTTTGGATGTTCATTAACAACTATCATATCCAATAAATAGACTACTCCCTCAAATGACAGTTGTGCATATCAATTAACTTTTGAAAATTATTTACTAACCTCTTGAAGGACATCTATCATCTATCTTGCCATCTAAAAAAAAAAAAAAATATATATATCCCAAAGAAAAATAAAAATGTATACTACTCCCTCAAAGAATGGCTACCATTATATATTATGGTAGTAAAGGCTTCCCACATGATTCAGCCTTCCATATATTCAAAAGAAAAAATTCAAAAGCAAACATCCTAAGAAATCTTCATGTATTGATCATCTTTTTCATATAGAAAACTTCTCGCATTGATGAATTCATGCCATATTGTTCAAAGATGGGGCATAATCCTAAGAAAAACCACTACATATAACCTATCCTCCCTCATATAAGTCACATATAAAACCCTTTTTCATGTCAACATTAGGTCTATAATTACACCTTTCATCCTCTCCCTCATGATCTTGAGTATGACTAACTATTGTTGGATATGGGTTAACACCTAGTATGGCTATAAGTGCATTGCTTTATATAGTTCCATTTCATGTTTACCTCTAATCCACTCCAACAGTATCTATCCTACATGTGTTTCTTGCTATGATGATGTGTTGTTCGCATATTTTGGATATTTCTTATCAAGCCACGCCTCCTTCCTACACTTTCATCTTGCTAATCTTTGTGTTTCCTTTCATATAAATCCATGATATCTCATTTCAGCCAATAAATTTTTCCATTATATTCCTCGCATCACAATAATGCATATTATATCATTAGAATATATTCTAAATCCATCATATTTATTCTCATCCAAACATCACATTTATCATATGTTACTCCACAACAATCTATGTTATATCATCTATTTCAAACTAACAGTTATATATCCATGTCCATCACATCTATTTAATCATCTATATATCCATCATACCTAATTTTATCATCACATCGTGTCACATTTTAACATCCATGTTCTACTCAAGTATCTAGTCCACATATAGCATCATAAATCATCACATCCATAGTCATAATCCATCATCTAAAACCACACATAAGAATAATAAAATCATTACACAACACATAATAAATCACGACAAAATCATATACATATATCAAAAAAAGAGTTTATACATATAGGATAGACCTCAACTAGGCTCTATCTCAAAATTCTATACATCAAAAATGTCTACATCAAACTATCTGCCCACTACAAGGTGTATTGAAGATCGTAAAACCTAAGTGTGGACCCTTACTCTCCTAGTGTGGGAGCATGTCCTCCTCCCTTTTAACCATCATTCCTAGGATGCATCACATTGGCATTGCTCCTTTAATTATTTTGACATCCTAATATCCTCTCTTTTGATAAGTGTGTTACATATCGTGGCACCTCAGTTAGTGTATTAACCATTATCTACTCATAATAGTGAGCCTCCTCACTCAATGCCTAGCACTGCTCTATTGATACGATCTTAGGTGGTGCCATCTAACTAGCTCCCTACAAGGCTACCTGTGCCCCACTCCCTGACTCCATAACAACTATAGATCCAATATCTACATATCTCTCTAGATACACCTCTCTCTACCTCAAATAGTAATCTCATTGCTATATGGCCAGGTATCTCTCATGGCATATAGCATCGTGCTCCTGGTGCACTCCCACTGCCTCCTAGCATATTGCAACTCTCTCCTACTACATTGCATCCAAATCAACCTGTAATCTAGCCATATTTTTGGATGATCCCACATCACCACCCTCTCCATCTCTAGGTGTTACCTCCTCATATAAACCTACATGTACCCTCTCCTCTACTACATGGGTATCCCACTGCTGTGTCCACCACTCTACATATCCCTTGTCAATGCCTACATCATCATCATCCCCCATTGCTCTCCCTCATCCACTAATGGGTTCACTATCACTAGGCTGGGAATATCCCTCTTGGTCTCATCTCGAAATCTAATTGGTTCCCTGGCCACCGTTTATATCACTCCAAACTACCTCATGACCCGCGGGAGTTGTACCACCTCCATCATCTTGGTCCTCTATCCCTATATCCATCTCACCCACCTCATGCCCAATAACTATGCCTCTGGCTCTAGCCATGCTAGAAAGTCTATATAGGGCATCGATCTGACATCCTATATCTCCAAACACCCCAATATCTCCACATACCACTCCTCGTCGTGTTCACCTCTCTTCCCATGGACATGATCTACTCGTCATCTCACTAATCCAACTATAAGCTCAATATGATCTCCAATCACCCATGTCAATCCTGATGGCTTCACTAATGATATGCGTTCATATGCCCCACAATGCAATAAAAACCCTACATCCATGTCAGATCACTACCCTGATAGATACATCATCATCTCATAATAAACATGCACTACAAATGCATCCATGAATGCAAACATTGTCCCATGCTCCACAATATCTGTAATTAATCCTATGAATTCCCATGGAAATCAGGATCCACCTGATTCAGGAAGTTCATAGCACGATATGGCCATCATTACCAAGAAAATCAATCAATTTCCAAGCGTAGCTGGCTCATACATAGTCTCAATATGAAATGTCCCTGATATAAATGTAATCTATGGGTTATCCACTCCAAATATTCGTGTCAATATGTAGTAAAAAAATCACGCACTTGCTATTACATTTATACCACCCAAACATGTTATTTTATACATGGATCTTGTATAAGAAAAGTATTCACTAATGGCTCATCGCCTAGTTCTTTCGTTGGTTAGTTATTCATCATCATCATTTGTCTTATATAGTCATCATTTTTTGCACAATATAAATCGTCTCTCAGGGAGCCTTAGCTATTGTTATTTGGGTCATTTTTCATCTCTAGTATATAACTAGGGCACCTAGAAAGGTATTGGGGCACCTGTCGGTGCCCCAATCATCTTTTTAGGTGCCCTAGTCCCAGTTGTACTTTGTTCTGATTTAGAGTTTTGAGGTCATTTTTTATGGTTTTTTGTCTCATTCCCTTAGGTACTCCTTAGAATTTTGGGTCATTAGTGTTGAAATTTGAGCAAGAGATCCCTATATAAACATAGCATACTCACTATTTTATGGGTGGACTATCTACTATTAGGAACTAGTTATCTACTAAGGCAAAGGACTACATTTGAGCATCACTTACATCTACATCATACGCGCACATGGGGAAATGGTTGTATTAATTATATTCCATCCACCATTTTCATTTTACATCTAGTTATTTCCCCTTACTTCTGCATCATTGAATCTAGAGAACCCTAGGCACTCAATTACACACACAAGCACATAGAGCTTTATTGGGTTTGGAATGTAGTGCAACACTTAGTTGTAAATCCACCATTATGGTAGCCAAGGTCATTCTAGCAACTTCATATGCATCCTTCATTTTTAGAGATTTGATGCTTTGTATGGGGCTTTGCAAGTAGATCTTCATCACTAGTTCACAGTGACATAAGCAAAGCCGTTGTGAAAACTACGTGATAAAGAATCTGATATTGTGAACATATAGCGACATTGTCAGATTAAGGTTCTAATCTTTTATATAGACCAAAGCACCCAGAATGCAAACTAAGATGCCCATAAGCACCATAGTCCTCTTCCTTGAGCCCTAGTCTAGTCAGATCCTCATCTTCTGTAATTTCCTAGGTAGTACCTTCACACTCTACTTCATCCACAAATCATCCTGTTCATTCTGGAATCACAGTGAGGTAATTCATTTTCAGGTTAGTATTTTATCCCTACTATTTCAATTATTTCATTTCATTTAAATATCAAAAAAAAATATTCATCATTTATATTACACTTCATATCATTTATTTCATTATTGTTAATAGTTTATATTAACTTAAAATAATAGAAAAATTCCACATTTTTAGTTAGTCATAGTACTCCTAGTATCCTCTCTACTGTGATGGGCACTATAAGCTCTCCCTAAATCGGTAGCCTCAATATATGGTACACATCCTCCAATGTCATCATCATCTCTCTTTTCCTGAACTAAAATGTGTTGGTCCTAGGATCCCATTTATTTACCAATGCAATAATTATCCATGTGTCCCTATGGACTCTTTGATAGCGGAATAAGCCACCCAATATGACTACATCTAGCTTATCCCACTCGGCCTGTGTCATATTTACTCAAATCTACCCCATCATGGTCAGGACTCAGTCTCTCAATTAAAGTGTGTCTTTGGCCTACAAAACCCATCACACCAAAAACATCATCAAAATCCATTAATCACAATCCATCATTTCCATCCAAAACTCCCTAACCCTTACCCATTCGACACTGAAAAATTTTGGATCGACACTTCTCTTCCCTCTGTCAATGCTAACCCATTTTAGTCGAAGGTACCATTCCTTAAGTCGACGATGACCCGTCGAGTCACTACCAACCAGCCCTTTGTGCCCATAGAAAAACTAGGGAAATAAAATCAAAATTAAAAATATATAAAGCACATAAAAATAAATCTAAGGTTTTGAAATTACCACTCTCTGTATCCTCTGGCACTTCCTCATTTTTTTGTTGGCCACCATTTCTCTCAAATTACACATTTTTTTAGCTCTGGGATATAGATCGTTAAATTCATGTAGCGCATATGAGCCTAGTTGACCTACTTTTTCACTCTTATAATCACTCTGCCCACGGTCGTTGTCGACTAGATAATCGTCGTCGACCCCCTTCTATATCGTCATTTACGTCCTCGGGTCACCGTCAACTCATCCTAATTTTTTTTACAATCTCTACCTCCTTTATTTCTTCTTCTCAACCTTTCATTCCATATTTTCTTGTATTCCACGTATTCCTTGTTTCTATCACCGATAACACATTGTCGATTGGCTCGTGTGCCTTGCATATTTATCATTAGCTTTAAAATATTGTATTTATGGCCATCTTTGTGTCCCCTATTGGGGCACCATTATTTTATTCTCATTGACTATTGTGACCATAGTTTATTTTCCATCCCACCAGGACGCATATTTCATCGATTCCTCATATTAAGGATATCACATTTTAATATCCTCGCATTTATTTGTGCATATTTTTGGTGTCTTCCTTTGACACGTTGGTCCCAATGATTTGAAATCCATTCAAGAATGTTCACATTTAAATCCCTCCATATCCCAAAGGTTTTTGATGACTCGCAGGTTCGTAGGACATTTCCATCATCTCCATTTAGGTCATACTTTCTTCCCTACCGAAGTGATGACCGCCATATAGTATTTCTTATTTTTATCATTCTCCTATTAGGGCATTGTGTCCTCCTTCCCCTTTTCTCATATTTTCCATATTTTCTCATTTATCTCTTTCAAACTTGTAATCGATTGCATTTCATGTCGTCAATCCCTAGTTTGAGGGGGAGAACCTCATCAATCATCTTTTATCACTTTTTGTTTTTGTCTCACGTTTTGCTTACTCAAACCACTCGAAAAAAAGGGAAAAATGTAGACACCAAATTTTGGTATCTCTAGTCCCTTCACCATGCATTTTCTCTCTTTATCATCATTATAACATACATATCTCTATTTCCATTTGAATGTCCTTTCCCTCCTAAATGTTATTTGATTATTGTTTTCCACCTTAATCTCATCTTAATCACACCATTAGTTTATCTTCCCTAAACATCATTAATCATGATTAATTATCCGTAATTTATCCCCTAATATTTTGTATCCTCCCTAAACATCCCTTTTCTTATCCCTAAGCACCCAACTACCCTCATTCAATAATTTTATCATCCATAGACAACCCTAACTCACCTAAGTGCCTTAAAACCCTAATCTTCCCTTGTTATGCCCATTTGCATCAATTTATGCATCGTATCCCACCCAAATAGATGGTCCACTGCAATCAGTAGTGACCTATCCAAGTTGTAGTCAACCCTATAAATATGCCCATACCCCTCCTTCAAGGATGCAAATTTGGAGACTTATATCTTTCTTGTGATATTTTCTTCATTCATTTCTCTTCTTTTCATCTTCTATCACCATCTTGGAGCTATTTTAGAGTTCTTGTGCTTCACTATTGGATATTTGAATTCCTTTATCTCTCTTGCATGTTAGGGTCCACCATTGCCTTTCCATGACTTTTCCTTATCAAATTTTTTGTTGGTCCATCAGTCATCCTAGAGCTTTTTCTCTAAATTTTCTTATCTTCATTCCCATTTGTAGATCGTTGTTTTCACCCCTATTTTTCCATCAAACCCTAGACCACTCCCATTTTTTATTTACCCAACTATCATTTGTTTGGATTTCTACCATTCATCATTCCCATTATTTGTTTTGTGATCCCACGGCCTTCCACATCCTCCAATATTTCCATTATGCACACTCAAAACTTCATATCCTGATGCTATTGGATCCAATCGTTGTCGATCGGGACCATTCGCCATCAACCCAGTCAAGCAATTCTCATCTTCTATTAATTTTCTTGCATCCTTTCTGTTCTCATCAAATCCATTCTTTTCACCACATCTCATCATCATCCCCAATTTAGATCAGCTCCAGGTTGGGCCTTAAGAAGACTTTCAGGTCTTCTTTTCCACATTTTCTTCCTACATTTTCCTAGTTTCCATCAATTATTCCTTGCATTTTTGAGTCACCATCAACCCACCCAGGTTTAATTTGGTTTTCATTTACTTAGATTATATCTACATTTTATATTATTTGTTTCATTTCATCTTTCTATTTTATCTCATATTTTGTTGCATCATATCAAATCCATCATTACTTTGTTTTATCTAAAAGTGGGTTCACATCCATCCTAGGAAGTTTTCACTTCTCGAGACAGGCATTGTCATGAAACCCACCATCCAATCTACTAATCCTTTTTCTATTGAGTATCTCTTTATTTTTTAGGTAATCAATCTTATTACGAGGAGGATCTCCATTTTGCACCCGTATTTATCATCATCCCATCTAGAGGTACCTTAAACCTTCTCATACTAGATTATTAGTTTCCTTATTACCATTTCACTAATCTGATATAGGAACAAGAAAAGTAGTTCAATACTTTATTTTTTATACTAACCATTAAGTTTTACAATAAAAAAATAGTCAAGGAAGATTGAATCAAAGGAATATAAAGTGACAAGAATAGCTACACAACTATACATTTGTGTTATTCCTCAAGAGTGTAAAGTCTTAAAACATTGTTGATTTGTTGAGTAGCGTAATATTTTCTTGACAAAAAAATATTAATTTTTGGGTTTTGAATCCATGGACTTGTGTGCAAGGGATGAATATTTCAATGAAGCATAGAAGGCATATAGAGAACCAGTGAATTTTGATAAGACACATCGGTTAAAACATTTTCCATGGGAGTTATATTGATCAAAGAAAGATAGATGTACATTTGTTAGTGGATCAACATCAGAAATTTTTGTTAAATAACATAATAGCACATAGGATTTATAGGAGAGTGGATAAGACTCTAGTGCAGTTGGATTAAAAAAAATTACCAACAACAAGCATGGAAGTGAACACATTTATACAAGAGTATATTAGTGGGCCAAGGGGAGATCACAAAATATGGGGTTGTAACATCCTTTTCCCATTACAGAAAGACCATGGGAGGATATAAGTATAGATTCATTTGATTCCATCTATGTTTTGGTAGATATAATTTCAAATATGACACATTTTTTATTACAAAAATATTAGTTACATGACGCGCATTTTGAATATATTCTTCAATTAGGTGGTAACGCTACTTGGGTTACTAAAAAATATTGTTTTTAACATAGATACAAAAAAAAAATCATTTTTAGCATACATTGTGTAAGAAGTTTAATATCAAGTTACAATTCAACTCAACATACCATATATAGACAAATATAAATATCAAAGTAGTGAATAGAATTCTTAAATATTTACTTACATGTTTAGTAGGAGACAAGTTAGTAGTGTGGGACTTAGTACTAGCCTAATTGTATTTAACATATATTAACTCCATGAACAAAAGAAATAGTAATCTACCACTCAACATAGTATATGAAAGAAGCTTAAGAGGAGTACAAGAGTTGTGAAATACCAATGATGACAAAGGAAATTATGCAAAAGCCTAATATTTTTCATAATAGAGGAAGGATTTATATTAACAAGTGCACATGTAGTTAGAGGAAACAAATGCAAGGTAAAAACCATGTGCATATGTGAAAATGAGGGATGTTGAATTTCATATTAGAGATTTTGTTCTATCTCGTTTGTGGAAGGAAATAATTCCTAAAGGCTTATATAACAAGTTAAAGTAGATGAAAATGGGACCATATAGATTGTTAAGGAATTTTATGATAAATACATATGAGATTAAATGTACATAAGGCATAGATATTTCAAACATACTTACACCCATACCATGAAAAAAAATAATGAAGAGAATTATAGCACATATGCTAAGGAACTTGACTAGAGAGAACAGATGTTAAAGAAGTTGTACAAATAATAAGAAAGAGTGATTGACATAAGTGTCAAGAAAATACACAACAAGGAATACAAGAATTACTTAGTAAAGTGTAAAGGAAGAGAGATTGAGACTCAGCTTGGATAAGTGCAGAAAATTTTACAAGGCCTAAATTTTTAGAAGAAGATAACACATGAGTTAGAGATCATGTTTTTAAATCACTCAAGGTGTATGATGTTGCAGAATCTAGGTCCACAAGAAATCATATATCAAACCCAAAATTTAAATTAGATTGTTTTGTTTATAAAATGTAAGGAAGCTCTGAGACATGTTGCAATGGACTACTGATGTCATGAAGGTATAATTCATGTTGTGATGGTATATCGCTACCAGAATGTTCTATCAATTATGTGATGGTCTATTTATGCCATGATGGTATACTAATTCCACATAATGTCATGGATGAATATTATAATCTTGCATAAAGTCTAAATCAATTTGAATTACTTATTTGTGGTTGTTAGACCTAATATTTGGATCAACCCTTGATTTTAAGAGTCTTAATTGGTAATCCGTAGCTAATTTCAATAGTACTTTTGGGTTTCTTGTGTTGTTATATTAAAAAATTAATGTGCCTTAGATTAGGGATTAGATTGGAGGATAAATAGTAGTAGGTAATTTTTGGTGTAGTCGTTGATAGACACTGTAGGATATCTTAAATTCTCTAACTTAGAGTTTCCTATATCTGACTGTATAATTCTCTTTGGATATTGTTGAAGTTATATCAATGGTGATCAGTATTTGTATGAGTGTGATGTTAATTATGTGAATTAATAATAGAATCTTATTATGCAATTATGTCATGTTGTATATTTTGGAATGTTTATGTACATTAACTTTAAAGGAATGCATGGTCTAAGGTCACACTTTTAATTAGGGTCCCTAACCACATTAACATATATATTTAACTTTGGAAACCTTTGTTTGAGTGAGAAATCAAAATATTGTTGTATGTAGATATAAGACTAATAATACAAAAATTCTTCAAAAAACAACCATATTTAATCAAGCTTATTTATGTATAGACCAAAATGTGTAGGGGAGAGCATGGAAAACCCTAATTAATCCTAATTTTGATTTATACCCCCTCTAGGTCAAAACAATTTATGTGTGTTCTACAACAATACACTCATAGAGTTTCATACTAGTGATATTACCAATTAAGAAAGACTCAAATTTCAAGATCTATAAATGATAAAATATTGAGGAGCTCTGTGAAATGGTATAAAAAGTATACAAAGCAACAATAAACCTTGCACATTTTATCATTAGCTTCCTCAATTATAGAGGTCAAATTGAAAATATGATCATTGGTGTGATGAATCATCTTTAAACATATTTGAGCCTTACCTCTCAAATTTTTGGTTTCATCCCATACAGAGATATGGATTTCTAAAGAAGTAGAAAATATTTTTCAATTAAATGACCAATCATAATGGTTCAATAATTATTAGGTTTATTTTTGTCTCCAATTTTTAGAATCATATAAATGATGTGGTTTTTCCAAGATGGAGGAAATCCATCGGAAACAATACAATTAAACATATATCAACTAGGTAGATAGCTAAAATTTCTAGACGGTGCTTAAAGAATTATACTATAATATTTTCTACATCTTGATATTCATTAGACTTGAGTTTACAGATGTCACTAGGGATAAGGAAACCTATAAATAAATGAGGATGAATATGCCTATTGTTAACATATATTCAAGTTTAGTTAGGCATATTGTCAAGCCTAGAAACATTGTCACACAAAGTGAAAATATCATATATAACACAAATCAACTTCTTATAAAGAAATAACCTCCCAAAACTTTTAGGAGTGAATTTATGTTGATGGAGAATGGATATACACTTGACTTTTAAATAGGACATTTTTGTACTTCTAATGATACTTTTATATATTATTTGCATATGTTTATATTTTTGTGGATCCTTTTCCATAATATACTTGGTTAGCCTATGGATATTCCTAAAATTAGAGATAACCCAAGTATTATGCATGAAATGGCTAACACTAGGTTGGAGGTTTTATGGATTATATGGAGAAAATGTTGTAATGTTCAAGAAAATATTGCTTTGGTGAAGAAACTAGCATGCTCATCTAGGGTATGTATAACATAGGTTGAAAGGAGTATTCTTTTGAGGATATTAGTGTATTCCTCTCCACATTGGTTTTCAAAATGGATAGTGGTATTTTTTGGGGGTTGAAAATTTCTAAGAACAACATATGAATATATGAGTGATAACATACAAGATAAGACACAATGATCATAAAAGGGGAATGAAAAGACAAAAGATGAAGGTATAAGACCTATAACATAAGAATCATACTAGTAATGGTGTATTCCATAGCTGAGGAACCACCAAAAAAAAGGGTAGCAATTAAAATCTACAAAGCACATAAACTAAATAGAACCATTTTTAAGAATTATTGAAACCCAAGAAACTCCTCAACATGGACTCACATCAATAATGGAAAAATTAATAATATGATCTAAAAATACACAAGAATAAATAATTAAAATCATATTTTATTTTCATAAAAATGTGTTTCATATCTAATTTTTCTTTTGATTGAGTAAAGCAAGAGTGGGGAATAACTCTACTTTTTATTTTCATAATCAATCACAATATATAAAAATATATGTTTAATATATATCAAAAGAAAGACTTTAGTTCTAATTTTTATTTTGATTGAGTAAAGCAAGAGTGGGGAACTAACTCTACTTTTAATTTAATAACTAACACATCTAAAGTTATAGAAACATAATGGAAACATGTGGGAAGTGGTTGGAAGTGATTAGTGATGCCACTTATCATATTATAATCCTACGAGGTGTACAAAAATTAAACCTAGTATAGTTAAGCTAACTAATTTAACTTAATATTAGCACAAGTACAATATTGCACCAAACCCCTTAATTATAAACTAGGGAGGAAAAAATGAGAAGGCTAAGAATACTATAAAATGGGTCTTGGAAATTAGGCCTAATGAGGTACCCATGTAAAATAAGTATGACCTAGAAAAAATGAGATACAAAACAAAGATATTTAAAAGAACCAAACTAAGTATTGTGAGGACTGCACAAATAGAATCCATCACTAAAAAATAATTGTATGGGATGAAATTCATCACTAAATAATATGTAAGAAGTACAATTGAAAACACTAGTGAATGACTCAAATCTACATGAGTGGTTTGAAACTAAGTATTGTGAGGACTGCACAAATAGAATCCATCACTAAAAAATAATTGTATGGGATGAAATTCATCACTAAATAATATGTAAGAAGTACAATTGAAAACACTAGTGAATGACTCAAATCTACATGAGTGGTTTGAATCCACTACTCGAACACTAAAGAATACAAGATGACAATGTATGCCCTAAAATAGCTCTAAGGATACTATTAATTTATTGAATGAGGCGATGAAACTACAAAATAGTACACCATGAATGACATCAACATCCTGAAGTAGATGATGGATGTGTTAAGGGTAATAAAGGGACACAACAACTAAATAATAAGCATAAGTACACACATTCCCCCATTATGTTGAATGGATGGAGCTGACAAAATAATATATTGTAATGAGTGGTTTGAATCCACTACTTGAACACCAATCAATGATAGAAATTGGGTATGCCATAAAATTTTCACTAAAAGGATATGGTTTTACTATCAAGGTATTGAATGATACATAAAAGGGCCTCTCACAAATAACATGACACTAATAGTGATCCGAATATATTAAAAATAAGAAAAGGGTGTGTAAAAAAAGAGACACACGTAGAGAGGTAGACCAGAGTTTGAAAAGAAAACCCTCATGGACCTTGATATCTTTGGGTATATGCATAGGAATGGGAGACCAAAAAAGGGTCAAAAGTGGCCACTTTTCCTGAAATAAAAAAGAAATGAACTTCACAATTAATTTGAAATGCCTATGCTCAAAATTTGATAATTTGATAAGAATAATAATTGTAGTTATCATAATCTAGTTTCTAAAATACTTTGGTTTTAAATGGTGTATATAAGAGGTTCAAATATGATGCATACATAAAGTGGTCATTGTTTTCATTTCAAAAATATAACATAGTGTCGCATGTGTGCCCCATATTTTTTGAGTTATATAAAAAAAAATTACAAACCCCTTCAGTATAAAGTTAGATAAGCTCCTGTATTAGATCCCACTAGTTTTCCCTATTTTTTCAATGATTATATTATTTTTTACTAATTTTCAAAGAGGACAATCTTGAAAATG
Source organism: Taxus chinensis (assembly GCA_019776745.2). NCBI lineage: Eukaryota > Viridiplantae > Streptophyta > Pinopsida > Cupressales > Taxaceae > Taxus > Taxus chinensis. The sequence continues at coordinate 221,618,254 of CM034147.1, forward strand.
AAATAATCATGTGTACACCCCCTAATTTTGAGAATAATAAGAGAAAATCGATTATACTTTTTTGAATGTGTATAGAATAGAGTGTAGATCATGTCAATGTAGTTTTTTTTAAATTTGGATGAGCGAATCAAAATCTACATAGAAAAACAATACATGTGTTTCTAAAAAAATAAAGATACTTTTAAAATAAATTAAGGATCAAAATCATAAACTATTTATATTTTAGAAATAAATGCATCGAAACAAACCTAAGACAAAGATTGACGTCATAGTTATGTTTTTTTTTGGAATATGGTCTTAAAACACATGAGAAAACATGGCGTACACTCTAGATTATTATGTTTTTCTGCAAAACATACATTCAATCACAAAATAAACAGTCCAACCCTTAGGCTTAGATATCCAATCCAAAGTTTTGGTGGCTTCCAAGACAAAGAAAATAAAACATGTTAGCATTATAACACTATTTTTTTATTTTCTCAATGAAAAATCATTTTTCATTGTAAAAAACACACTCGTGTTATAATTCGAGCACATTATAACTTGGAATTTTCAAGCCATAACATGATCATGTTATGGTTTGATCACGTTATAACACAACCAAGCCATAATGCGAGCATGTTATGTTCAAAATGCCTATAAAACACATTTTTAGCCACTTTTTGGGCCTCCATTTCCATGTACATGTGCCTTAGTGAAATTATACATCCCAAAATAGACCAAATAAGACAATAAGATAATGTGTAAACTAGAAAATCCAAAACAAGGATTTTAATAACTTTCAAACAAAATCTAAATAGAAAAATGAGTGTTGCTCAAAAATAAAGGAGCAATCCCAAATAGATTTGCTCCAAAACAAAGGGAGAATTTCTAGGAATAATGAGGAGTATTCACCCAATTCAACTGAATGGTAAAGGATCCACACCTATAGGGCCAACAGAATGAATGTTAATGTTTTTTCCACAGCTGATCTGATATCCATCCTAGGTGAATATAGATGGTCGATGAGATGCCTACATGTGATCTAGAGTCATATGCAAAAAAGAGTACATGCAAGGAATATTTTTTATAAGTTTCATGACTCTCAATATCTTATTGAAGTAGTTGCATGTCTCTCGTGTCTAATAAGGTGTACAAAAGGACTCGTGTGTCACTCAATATCCTCAAAAGGTTGAGTCAACAAAAAATCCCAATTTGCATGAATTTGACCTTATGAAGAATAATCTAATATATATCTAATGTCATGGAGAGAAATCCAATGAATATGTTATATAGGAGAAGTGATGTTCTGCAAATGTTTACCTATTCCTCCACCAAAATGACCCATTGGACAAAGAGTGTGGGATCTAAAACCAATCTTGTGCTTCTTAAATGAGCCAAACCCCATGGTGAGTGAATTTTAAGTGTGGGTTGCAAAATTTACGACATGTGCATTAGATTCAATTAAAAACTCATGATTAGATAGAGAAGAGGATGATGATGTGTTAATATGATATGAATTAGTGATATAAGGCATACTATTCTCAATAAATTTTATAAGGTATAATAAGGTATGTCTAGGGTGTCAATTTAACACTGCAAGCATGCAAATGTTTCATGTAATGACTAAATGAGGGTGTCTTCTCGAGAAATTAGTGAAATTTATATATGTGTTTTTTAATCTTCCTATTATCTTCAAAAAACCTAACAATGTCTTCTTGGAGTGAATGTACTTCTAAATATAGCATGGTGTTTTTCAAAAGTGAGTTATTATTTGCCAATGTGAGAGTGTGGAAGTCATAGATGGAATCTATTTACAATTTTAAGATAAAAAATTCCTTGGAAGAACCTCAAAAAATGAACACACTCAATAAAAACCTCTCAAACTACTTATAATGATGCGTTTTTTACAAAAAAGTCCTCAATACAATGTTTGGCATGCAATTCGATAATCAAACAAGCCCAACTCAAAAAAATTTGTTAATGCACAAAAATTAACCCCCTAACTGGAAATATGTAAAAATTTATTAAAAAGTGCATTTATAATAGAGTTTTCATTTAAAATATGAATAAAAACCAGATAAGTAGAATTCTAATGTGGAATGGAATATATCTAAAACATGCATTGTATGGAGGATGATAAATACACATTTTTTAAAAAATGGAACCAAAATCTGTTGGATCGATCAAAAGATATGGCCCTTATGAGGTTCAAAAATAAGGACGAAATGGAAACCTCTAAAAAAACCTGGGATTTCTTGAAAATAATGTCCCCAAAATGTCAAAAAGGCAACACCAATGTGTAGATCTCAGAAAAATGTGAAGCATGAAAAAATGAAACAGCCCTTAGGAATCCTAGATCAAGAGATATGGCTCTCAAAAATTTGTAACTAAAAACTATGTCCTCAATGGTGCAAACAAGGGCTAAAACCCCATCGTGAGGTCATATGGGCACTAGAGGAACATTAAAAGCTTCAATAAAAATATGAGATTGGAGGGAAATGAACCCCTAACCTCTTGGGGAATGAATGCCTTGACAAAATTAAGGTATCCAACATGTCATACAAAGCATCTAGAATTAGATAGAAGCTAAATATAATTTGTAAAACAAAAAATGTGACAGTTGAGACCAAAAGGGGCAATAGTGGTGGTGATGCAAGTGCCCACATGGGTGGAGGTAGTAGAAATGGCCGGTGTAACCCTAGAAATCCTCTAGAATAGTACTAAGTAGGTTTCCTCTCAATCTGCATTCTCCATTTCTTTTGAAAACTTCAACTTAACACCATAAGTGCTCACAATATCTATTCTTTTACAAACTATCACTTTTCATAAAACTCTCAAAGAGGAGAATTTAGAAATGAAAATTTTAAGGCTTTAAACTACTTTTTTTACAAAATTCATGTTATACACACCGCTACTCTTTTTTTCTTACAAATATTTAACTTGAAAATTTCAAATAAAAATTTTTTGAAGCTAAAAATTTCCATTTTTTAATTTGTATTTTTTGTGTAATTTGCAATGAAAATATATGGTAAAAGTAAAAAATTATAACTTTTTCTAGAAATGTGAAAAAACATAACAGTTTAGTTTTTCAAAAAAATAAAAAACCCAAATGATTTATTTGGAAGTCCATAAGATTGAATACACACAAAAAAGTATGGATGATGGATGGAGAAGTATGTGGGAAGAGAGACTAATCAAAAATCCACAATTTTCACTTGATGGAGAAAAGCTCTAGTACCATGTAACAATTGTTGAAAGCCAATAAAATCCTCAACGTGGACCCACACCAACCATAGAAAAATTGATAATACACTACCAAAAATACAAAAGAATAAATAATAGTAATAATATATTGTTCTCACAATTGGTCATGATATACAAATAGAGGTGCTCAATATATATAAAAAAAAAAGAATTTGGTTCCAACTTCACTTTTGACCAAGTAATCCACACATGTCTCAAGTGATGGACACATAATAGACATAAGTAGGAAGTGGTGGAAATTTATTAGTGATGTGATTCATCATATTCTAAGTGTACAAGGTGTGAAAAAAGAAAACCTAGTATAGTTCAGCTAACCTAAGTCAACTTAATAATATTACAAGTCTAATATTGCACCAACACTCTTAAGGATCACTAAGTCGCATGAGTTCCCCAAACTAATCAATTATCTCCCATATGAATATTATTTTCAATCTAAATAATTATGCTAAAGGAATTCACTTTATGTGTCCACCAATTAAGGCAACATATGGTCTAAATAGATGTCATATCCAATACTATGTATCAACCAATTTGGGCATTAGATAAGGGAGGAATGTTTTGTTATTAATGGTTATAGATCTGTAAATGGAGAATAAAATATGTTTCAAAATACATATGGTGACAAGTGCGGGAAAAATCAACATGCACCAAAGAATAGTTGTTGGGGTTAACCATATAACAGTGTTGCACAAATCTAAAATCAAATAAAGCATACAAGCAATGAATGCGGAAATAAACTAGAAGATAAAATAAATAAATAAAAGATAACACCAAATTTAACATAGTTCACCCATTGTGGGCTATGTTCACCAAGAAACAACCAATATTATTATTCAGTTCTTTACAGAGGAAATACAATGAAGATCTGATGTCTTCCAACACCTCACAAGATGTTCAATGATTTTCCCTCACTCAGCTACTCTTTCTTGCTCACCAAGAAAACTAACATGCAAACAATTTCTATTTTTTTCTCTCATACCCTCATATAATGCATACATGCATATATATCTATTCTAGGAAACTAACTATGCTTTTACAATCAAAAAATCATCTTTAAAGAAAAAGATTTATTCTAATTCTCGTTTAAAAACAAAAGCACCATCACACAGGTGACCGATGTCACTCACTTCTTGACCAATGTCGGTTACCATTAAAACCAGCAACATGTAAAAATAAGCTTTCTGTGAAGCAATTAAGCTCCACACTCAACAATCTCCCACTTGGAGATCAATTTCTCCATCACCATCCTTGGATTCTTTTCCTTGGCCCGTTTCTTCCTCTTCAAGTCTCAAACTCGAAGACCAACAGAAGTGGAGTGAAGCTCCAACTTCTCCTTTACATATGGTTTCGTTAGCATATTTGTAGGGTTCTCATCCATATGGATTTTCTCTAACTTCAGTTACCCATCCTCCAACACCTTATGTATGAAGTGATACCTCAACTAAATGAGTTTCGTTCTTGAATGAAATGTTGATTTATTTGCCAAATGGATTGCACTCTAAATATCATTGTATAATCTGCAATCCTCTTTCTCCTTACCCAAGTCTTCCATGAACCTAATCATCCATATCATCTCCTTACTAGCTTCTATAACTGCAACATACTTTGTCTCTGTAGTAGACAAAGCCATAACCTTCTACAATCTCGAAATCCAACTAATTGTCATTCTACCTACTGTGAAAACATATCTAGTGGTGCTCCTCCTTCCATCCAAATCTCCAGCCATATCTGAATCAACATAGTTGTGTAAAGAAGTATCTAACCCTCCATAGCATAACTCCATGTCGGATGTCCCTCTCAAATACCTTGGATTTCTTTCCAATCTTCTTTACCTGGATTATCCATAAACCTTCTCACAACTTCCATTGCCTATGCAATGTTTGGTCTAGTACAAACCATGGCATACATAAGACTTCTTACTGTTGAAGCATAGGGAACATGTGTCATGTACTCAACCTCCTCATGTGATGAAAGACACTGATATTTGCTTAATTTGAAGAGTTCAACCATAGGTGTACTAATAGGTTTTGAATTCTGCGTGTTAAACTTTTCCAACACCTTATTGATATAAGCCTTCTAAGACAAATACAACTTCTTGTTTTTCATGTCTCAGTGAATTTTCATGCCAAGGATTTTCTTTGCAGCTCTCAAATCCTTTATTACAAATGTATTAGCTAGCCTTTCTTCAAGTTTACCAATGCCCTGCGTACTAGATCCTACAATCAGCATATCATCCACATACAATAAAAAAGTAACATAGCTCCCTTTTTTAATCTTATTAAAATAAACACAATGGTCAGATCCACACCTCATATAACCATGCTCATGCATAAAACTGTCAAATCTCAAATAACATTGCCTTGGAGCTTGTTTGAGCCCATATAGGATCTTTTTCAATCCACACACAAGTTTCTCCTTACCCTCGACTTCATAACCAAGCAACTACTACATATAAATATCTTCCTCCAAATCACAATGAAGAAAATCTGTCTTAACATCAAGTTGTTCTAAATGCAAATCTTCTATTGCAACCAAACTTAGAATAGTATGAATAGAAGTCATATTAACTACAAGAGAAAAAATCTCATCAAATTCAATACCTATTTTCTATGAAAATTCCTTTACCACAAGCCTCACCTTGTACCTTTTCACTCTGGAGGTCTACTTACTCTTTGTGACCTTCTCACTGAGATCGAGGGTGTCTGGGGCTCATTCTATCCATGTTGCACGTTTGTGTCAATCTTTTTCAGTGACTGACACTGGTCTCATGATAGCGACCATAGTTCTGTAACTGATTGTGGTTCCTCTATCTGCCGACTAACTATGATTGCCTCACCACCAACGGTTCGAGGAGTACCGACACTGGCTCTAGTAGTTTTCTATTATGAACTTGATATTATCTATCGATACCAGTTAGCCTGATCGGCACCAGTTTCTGTGGATATCTGTTTTAGATATGAAAGTTGATTTTCCTTCAAAATCCCATCAACCTGATCATGTTTAGGCACCAAAACTTGATCCTTGTACATTCTTTTTTCATTCCAATCAATGCCACGACTCCTAACAATCATAGAATCTTCTAAATCCCAAAAATGATATTTGAAATCACCAGAGCCATAACCAATGAAAGTACATTTCTTAGATTTAGCATCCAACTTCTTCCTATTTTCCCTATCAACATGCACAAAAGCTTTTGAGCCAAAAACTCTAAAAAAGGAAAAATCTACCTCTTTTCTAGACAAATCTTCTTCTAGTATTCCACCCTTCAGTGCTATTGAAGGCCCATGGTTGATCAAGTACATTGTTATATCCAATGTTTCTTCCCAAAACTTCAAAGGCAAACTAGCATGTATCCTCATGCTTATAGCACATTTCATCACCACCATTGTTGTGTTCATTCTTTCTACAACTCCATTCTCCTGCGGAGATCTAGGAAGCGTTCTTTCTCATCATATTCCATTCATTGAACAATAATCATTGAAAGCCTTGCTACAGTACTCGCCACCATTGTCATATCTAAGGCTTGGTAACCTTCCAAGAATCGGTTGTGAATGTAACCATGCATCTAGATTCACCTAGTTGCCCTGCATAGATATTAGACAGGCTTGGCACATGCCTCACATCTTTCAATACCCATATATTTCCATTATGTAGCTTTAGATGAACTTCACCTCTACTAGTAATATTGAATGGCTCATCATCTCCTAAATAAAGTTGTCTAAAATCACCCTGAACATAATTATTGAAATAACCCTTATTAGGGGTAGCATGGAAAGAAGCTTGAGAATCTAAAACCCAAGATTCTAATTTATTATCTAAGGAGAGAATAAGGGAATCTTACTTTACCTCACTTGCAACATTTTCCTCTTTACCTTTCTCTTTACATTTTTCTTTACCTTTGTCTGATGTATTCTCTTTGTTTTCCTTGGACCAACACTCCTTCTTTACGTGTCCTCTCTTTCCACAATTCCAACAAAGTAAATATCTGTACTTGGATCTAGATCTGTCATTTCTTGACTTTGATCTCCCATTCTTCTTGCTCTTTGATGATCTCTCCTTAGATCTTCTCCTGCTTTCTACATTTAAAATGTTTCCAGATGATGCCTCTCCTTAGCTTTTCCTAGGTATTTCCTCATTAAGGATTACACTAACCACATCATCAAATTTCAAACCTTTAGAAGCAGACGTTGTATTACTAACTGCCATTACCAAGATATCCCAACTATCTAGCAAAGAGCATAATAATAAAAATTCTTTCACTTCATCATCAAATGGAATTTCTATCAATTTTAATTGATTTACAATAGACCGGAAATCATTCAAATTATTAGATACAAATCCACCTTTTTGCATCTTAAAATTAAACAATTTTTTCATCAAATAAACCTGATTTGAAGCACTAGAAGTTTCATACAATTTTTCTAAAGATTTCATCAACTCTACCATGGTTTTTTCATTGTAAAATTTGAAGTCATCGATGTTGTTAGGCTCAATCTTATAGATCCCAAAGTATTTTTTTCAAGAACCTTCCATTCTTCATCAGTCATTGTGATTGTTTATGCATGCTCATCCAACGGTAAGTATAGATCTTTTTTATACAAATAATCCTTGACTTGCATCTTCCATAGTTAATAATTACGACCGTCAAATTTCACCACTCGGTATTTACTATCTTCTTCCATTGATATGCTCCCACTCAATCAAAAAACCCTTTGTGAGTAAATCATGTCAACACACAAAACTTCCAAACAAAGCTCTAATACCAATTGTTGGGGTTAACCATATAATAGTGTTGCACTGATCTAAAATCAGATAAAGCATATAAGAAATGAATGTGGAAATAAACCAAAAGATAAAATAAACAAAAGAAGGATAACATCATATTTAACGTGGTTCACCTAGTGTGGGCTACATCCACCAAGAAATGGCCAATATCATTATTTAGTGCTTTATAGAGGAAATACAATGAAGATATTTTGTCTTCCAACACCCCACGGGTTATTCAATGATGTTCCCTCAATCAACTACTCTTTCTTGCTCACCAAGAAAGCTAACATGCAAACAATTGATATTTTCTTCTCTCATACCCTCATACAATGCATACATGCATATATATCTATTCTAGGAAACTAACTATGCTTTTACAATCAAGAAATCATCTTTAAATCAAAATGTTTATTCTAATTCTTGTCCAAAAACCAAAGCACCGTTGCACAGGTGACCGATGTCAGTCACTTCCTGACCAATGCCAGTCACTTCTTGACCGACGTCGGTTACCATCAAAACCAGCAACATGTAAAAACAAGCTTTCTGTGAAGTAATTAAGCTCCACACTCAACAATAGCTTCCTCTAAGTACCCCTTCTCAATGACACCCCTAAGAATATAGCATGGACATCCTTAACCTTCACCTATATGAAAGGGGGGAAATGGTATCTATATAAGCATGCAATTCCACTAGATCTCTTTAAACTAAAGTGGTGCTTCATCCTATGCATTTCCATCAAAAATTATCCTAAGAAAGAAAGAAGTTAGTTTTCATTAATCTCATGAATTTTGAGGAAGAATTTCAATTATTTATTGTGTATTAAATCCTCAATTAAACCCAGTGAAAGAATATTTATCCCTTACAATTCCATATTACAACTAAAAGTAAAAGGTTTACTCTTCAAAGTCTCTATAGCAACTATCCTTTTTACAAATGACATTTTTTTAATGTGTCACTTGGTGAGAGGTCCCCATAATTAACATGATATTTTAGCCTCCTTTTATGATAATCATGAACTTCAAGGTGAATTTCGATATTAAAAAACTCATGACTTTTATCATCTATATAAATAAGGAAATTAAGGGGAGTATTACTTACATATATGAGACGGTTGAGGTAATCTCTTTATATGTTTATTTTGGGGGCATCTTCTCTAAACAATGCTTTAGCTTGACTCCATGGATAGATGATATGATTAATATGGGATATTAGTTCTAAAAACATTTGCAAAACATTGTTTCAAGCTTCAATTTGAGGATATTCAAATAAAGGTCCACCTCCTTCACCCCCTGGGCATCGCTACCCTCTTGTATGGGTGTGACGTTTGGAGACTATACCTCAAGTTGAGGACTGAAAAATGAATTAAAATAGTGATGGTCACAACACTCCAAACATACCCATGCAAAGATATCAATGCCTTGCATCATCATTCTTACATATTTAGGCACATTGTTGCTCATTTCTTCAATGATTTTTCATGTGGTGAAAATGATTCACATACTCGAATAGTTGGATAGCTTGCAAAATGGATGCCTTAGGTATCCATACCTTGCTTCTAGATCCTATATGTGGCAAGAAAACTATAGGGTTTATTTATATTGGTATGCAAAATCGTCTTCTTTACTTCACCTCACTGATCTTAATATTAATTGACCACCCTCACATAGCTTCCTAGTGGATTCTCCAATCTCTTCAAGAGAGAGATTAAAAAATATAATTTGTAATGATATTTGCAATGTCTACCCCCAATCTACATGGTCTCATCCCAAGAGTCACTAACCTCAAAACCTCAATGCTACTTATACTTACATATTCACTTAAGTGATGGGTTCATCCAACCTCCAGGGTGTGAAAAAATACATCTTATAGCTTGAGGGTTCCCTTTTCTCATCTGAGATTTTGTTTTCCATTATATTTGCATTAAGACAAACCACCATATCCCTCAAGAGCAACATATTTTTAGATTTTCTCTTTGGATTCAAATAACAAGGATCATTTTATTTTCAAATTCTCTCCTTATTATGAGATAAAGAGACAATTATTTTTTCTCTCTTGGATCTATCAAGACACTCATCGCTTATGAAGACCATTTATTCTTAGCCCTCTGTCTCCTAGATATCTTTTACCTTCGCTAGCATATTTTTATACATACCTCCCAAAGAGGAGCATACACTAGATTAATTTCACCCTACATCTGAAGGTCTCTCGTCATCAATAGGAATAGGTCCCTTGCACATCTTCCAAAGTTATATCGTAGACCAATAACACATCACAGACTCAATAATTAACATAGCATCACACCCATCACACTTCTTCACTACCTTTAGTATCAGAAATATTTCGCTAAAGTAACAAGACTCATCGAACTACACATGAGTCTCCTCTTTATGATCTTCTATTTTGTTGAATTATTTATTTCCATTTACTCATTTTATATTTATTTTTATCTTTTATTTTCTTTGGAATGTGCTATTACACTCCTATCTTCTTTACATTGTAAATTAAGTGGGCCAAGTGTGGCCTTAAGTGGGCATTAATTTGTAAATTAAATGAAATGAAATTTGAAATACTGTAAAAACCTTAGCTTGTTTCTACTCCATCACTAATACATATATCTTAAATACATCTAGATGAAAAACATTGAGAAATATCAATATAAGGCTTTATCTTAAATTTGTTACACACCACATCGGTTCCTAACTCCATTACCCCCTCTAATTTTATACTGAGTGGGGATAGGTGGCCCCAAACTATATGCACCATTACATCGGGTTCGGAAAAAAAAAACTGAGTGAAAGAGTAAAAGGATCCAAACTTCACCATATGGCTAATATTTTACAATTTTTCGAGTGCCTTCTCTAAACTTTTTTTAAAATGACAGCCAAATGAACATCACATTTAAAGTTGAAACTTTCTTATAACAACCAAATGAACATTAAATTTAAGATTGATCATTGATTATTAGCAAATGATATATATTATAGTCCACCACTACCACCTCCCAACCTCTACCCACTTCTACCAATGTAATGTATCCTGACATATTTAATCAAATGCGCCATAAAAGAGAGAAATATTGAAAAATAATTACAAAAGTTGTTTTGATGTATTTTACAAGCGCATGGAATATGGGAGGCACGAAGGGACATTATATTATTATTTTTATTGGCAAAAAGAATTAACTCATGTTTTCTTGAACAATTTCTTTCTTTTTAATACACAATTGATGATCTTGTAATTGGCAATACACTCACTTCAATAATAGAACTTATTCAAATGCATGTGTTTAGCATGCAACATAATAAATCAAATTAATATATATCTTCTTTTTTTAGATTTTATAATTATAATTACGTTGAAGACATGCTCCACAATGCCATGAAATGGAAAATCATGCTAAAAATGTCGTTTTAAGGGTGAATGAACAAAGTGAAATAGTAAGATAGTTGGAAGCTAGTTCTAACTTTGAAGATGCCTCCAACAATCGTGAATTATAACTAGAATTAAAATAGGTTATCCTAGAAATGAAGAGTGACAATATGTTATTGACTTGCAGTCAGAAGCTCACAAAACATCATAAGTTTTTAGGTGACTTCTTTTTGTGTCTTCAAACCTATTGATTTTATATCTTTGGAAGGAATAGAAATAACATAAGCCTTCAAATTGGTATAAATTTTTTATAATAACTAGATTTTTCTTTTTTAGAATTCCAAATTTAATTATGCAAAAATATAATTTAGTTTAATTACAATACAAAAATTAATTTAAAGATGACACTTTTAAGTAGTTGTAAACATTTATGAATCTTTATTACTTTGTGTGTGTTTTATTTAAAATTATAAATTAAAGTATGATGTTCAAGAAGACAATAAAATAAAAATCATAAGAGATAAATAAATCACTCTATGACAAGAAAATGGTCAATGTAAAAATTAGAAAAGACATTAAATAAAAAAGTAAAAAACATATGATTTTCTTCTAGTTCTCAAATAGTAAGTTTTGTTTGACATTTTATTTACAAGGATTATATTTCAATTTTTGAACACTTGCAATGTTTTGATTGGTTGAAGTTAAAATAGAAAGTAGCTAGTGAAAAATCCTTTAGTGGGAAATAAAGCTCTAACCAATAGAATTATAGAAAAAAGTCTAATAATATATAAATCAATATCAAACTTTCTTCAAAACTTATTAAATTACAAATGATGTATTTTTTTTGTTTTTTTTTCAATTTTCTCTATCGAGTGTTTTATTTTGTGTTGCCTCTCTATTTTGCCGCGTTTAAGAAAATAACGAATCTACTTATTTGCTAGACGGCAGGTCTGCACAAGCGATCATAGCAAAAAAACATTTTAAAGAATCGTTCCATAGGTAATGTTAGCAACTGTAATGTGCCACTACCTTTAAAAATTTAGTGAACCATGGCAAAAAATTGCTAATTACAATTTAGTGCATAGTTTTGAGAGCTGACTCAGCATGTCACTACAACCTATTTGATGTTTTCTCTAGTTTGTATTCTATAAAGTGGGGAAGGGCATTGATCATCTCTTTGTAAAATGCAAAAATCTCTCATTGCAAATCAGATAGTAATTTGCACTCAACAACATAAGAAATCATATGTAGTCTAAGTCTAAATTTTTCGATTTGAGATAATATCTATCTGTCACTATATGACCAATTGCTAGAGGGGCACAATTATTGATCATTGTCCACACATCCCCTATTTTCTTACAATTACTCAAGCTTAAAGTTGAAAAAGGGGGCTACAAAATGCTACAAGAAGCAAACTACAATGAGGTTGGGTTTTGAACTTGGAACCTACTAGATTTTCCCCATTTTTTATTTTGCTTTCTTTAAACACAAATTGCACCCACTTGAATAATGCAAGCAACATCGAAATGATAAAATAGAGCACAAATAGTAGATATTATATGGGTAGGAATAATCTAAGCCGTGGATTAGGTGCAAGATATGCAAGTATTTAATTCCCACCATTTTATTTCCAACTTTTCATTCATGTCCTTTTCTTATCTAACAAATTAAATGTTGTCCAATCCAAAACCTTGACGCCATAAAAAAATAGCAAAAGCCCATTTTATGGTGGTTTTCATTTTGCCGCAGCCAAACAACCCATGCCACATGCTAAGGATGATTGTCCTCTGTGACAATCAAACTATAGACAACTCCCATGGATCAAGGATGTGAATGTCGTTTCTTCCTTGGCTTGCTATCAAGAAACAAGGTCAGTTGTATTCAGCTTTGTGGGACAAGACTATTAAAGTGTGGAGGATGCCAAATTCCAAATGTGTGGAGTCTATTCAAGCTCACCAGAATGCCGTCAATTCCAAGGACATAAGGGGAAATGGTTTTTTTTTCACCGGTTCCAGCGACTATACGGTTAAAGTATGAGGAGGCTCAAGACTACTCAATACCATGTTCTCACATTCCTCCATCCACAGGAGTGAAGATGCATAAGTTTTAGATAGAAAAAATATTCTGCTTCATTTTGAATTTGCTTTGAGTTAAAAAGATTGTATCTCGTCCACCTTGGTTGCTTGTGATTGCAAAGTTTCGTTCGTCCTTTGTATCGAATGTATGGACACAATACGAGGAAGTTTTAATTCTTTGGTTTGTTAAAAAAGAAGCTCAGTATCTTGACCCTGTGGAAACATAATTTGTTGTTGGATAAGATACTATTGTTGACTATTGAAAAAATTTACACTTATTCTATTTTTTTAATCTTTAATATATTATAAAATCTACTTGTCACCCGTGTGACCAACTGCTAGAGGAGCTCAATTATCAATGATTGTTCGCGCATTGCCTTAATTCTGCAATTACTCAAGCTTACAACTGAAAAGGTGGGCTACAAAGGGCTACAAGATGCAAACATTATGGTTGGGTTTCGAACCTGGAACCTATTGGATTTTCCCCATTTTTTATTTTGGCCCCTTTAAGTGCAAATTGCACTCTCATGAATAATGAGAGCAAGATCAAGACGATAAAGTGGATCACAAATAGCAAATATTATTTAGGTAGAAACTATATGAGTTGTGGAATAGGTGTAGGACATGCAGGTATTTAATTCCCACCTTATTTCCAACTTCTCATTCATGTTCTCGTCTAATCTAACAAATTAAAGGCCTTTCAATTCAAAGCCTCGATGCCATTAAAAAAAAAAAAAAGCAAAGCCCATTGTATGCCAATGGATGTTGATGGACAATGTCATCAAGACCATTGATGATGGAAACCCTAATCACTACCTTGATAGCTAGAGAGAAACCCTAATAAAAAAAGTACACGAAATCGCTGCCCTGTGATGCCAAATCCACTTTAGAAATCCACCTCTAAAGTGTCCACTGGGACATGCAAGCGAATTCCCCTTACATTGACGTGTGTTCTAACTACCCAACAAACACAAGCGCTGATAGTACAAACAACAATTGACATTGACAATATTTGATTGACCTTTCCTTGCATTCTAAGATATCTCTAAAGTAGGTTGCCTCAACGCCCTACACACCACACCCCCTTTCTCCTTCAAACTATTGACAAAAATAACACACGCTCATATGAAAGAAGAGTTTCACATTGGTTCTCCGCAACATTTTCTCCACCCTTGGTTTTTTCCTACATCAACCCTCTTCTTCATCACCCCTCTCACCCCTATAATATTTCACTCCCTCGAGTTTTACTTCTTTAACGCATCCCCTTCGCCATCTCCATTGCACCATTCACATGCAATTGTTAGTTTTATAATACAATAGATTTTTTGGTCATATGGTCACCCATTCACAAACACAACTATATATGCAAAGATTAAATTTTCATATCGCACATGAAAAAAAATAACAATATTAAAGGGAATAAGTATACAAAGTTGTGCTAGTATAATAATAGAAGAATCCATGGAAATTACTAAATGGAGCTATGCCAACCAACAAATATTACTTATATGCTTTTTTATCTTATTTATACATTTAAATTCAAAATAACAAGTTGGCTTTAGTATGAATTTTTCTTTAATATAAAATTTCTCTTATTTATACATTAAAATTTAAAATGCTTCTCACAGAAAATGGATTTTTCTAGCTGTGTATAAGCTTGGACAACTCAATAAACTAAAACAACACTTAAAGGTTTTGTATGTAGACCTTTAGCTCATGTCCAAAAGAGATTAAAATGTTTCACGATTTTCAAAATAACAAGGATTCGGTGCAAAAATGAGTCATGAAGAATTATAAAATGTATGCACATTATTTAAAAGATATTTTTATGTAGACCTTACCCAAAAATACTTGAACTGCATGTTTCATGGTTTTCAAAATAACAAGGACTTGGTGCAAAAATGCTTCATGAAGAATTACAAAATGCATGCACATTATTTACAAGATAATTTTATTTAGACCTTAACCTCATGTCCAGAAGAGTACTTTAAATTCTACGTTTCATTGTTTTCAAAATAACAAGGACTTGGTGCAAAAATGCATCATGAAGAATTACAAAATGTATACACATTATTTACAAGATAAAGTATGTAGACCTTAACCTTGCATCCAAAAGAGTACTTAAACTGCACGTTTCATGGTTTCCAAAATAACAATGACTTGGTGCAAAAATGCATCATGAAGAATTACAAAATGTATGCACATTATTTACACGATACCTGTATGTAGACATTAACCTCACATCCAAAAGAGTATTTAAAGTGCACCTTTCACAGTTTTCAAAATAACAAGGACTCGGTGCAAAAATGCATCATGAAGAATTATAAACTATATGCACATTATTTACAAGATAAGAGTAAGGAGGCTCCACATTTTGTGAGTTGCTAAGAATCACAGTTCAATATTATCGTATGGAATCACCACATATTCGGCCTTCAAAGTCTTCCTCCCAGATTCTATTTGACAACTTGTCTACAATTGCAGTGCATACTGAAAAAAGGTTATACAAAAATCTTTTCTGATAGCAAGAGCAGCCTTACAATGAAAGTTCCTTTGAAATTATGTATTTTTGAGAGGGTGAAAACAAATGAACCAATTTTATAGGCCAGGATAGTAAGGCTGAATAAAGTATTCATTCATTCACTTGGGGTGTTCAATGCTTTATGCAGCGCATCTTCAAGGTACCTGTCTGCAGCTTCACATTCATGCCTCTTACCCTCAATGGCCAACTCGGCAAGAAATTTATTCTGATAAAAGATAGCAAGGTTAGATACTGTTATGTACATCCTTTGCCAACTAAAAAAGCTCAAAAGAAAAGAAAATAAGACCTTATTGTTATGAACTTTCTTTGCTAATCAAACAATATAAAGAAAATAAAAGAGAACAAGGTTAGATATTGTTATGAACTTCCTTTGAGATTAAGTCAAGGTTAGTTATTGTTGTGTACTTCCTTTGCTAATCAAACAAGCTGGAAAACATGTATAGTGAGCCTATTGGGAAAAACCATACAGGTGGCAGGTCCTGGTAAGTCCGCAGAATATTTAGTATGGGCTCGGTTTTCCTCTCCAATTCTTTCTGATTTTCAATTATGTGCATTAGTGCACCATGATTTATCTCAGGAGTGTGTCCCGCTTTGTTCAATTCTGTCTGATAAAACATGTGAAACAACAAACTACTTCATAATTAAAGGCCGAATTCAACAAAGA
Source organism: Taxus chinensis (assembly GCA_019776745.2). Lineage (NCBI taxonomy): Eukaryota > Viridiplantae > Streptophyta > Pinopsida > Cupressales > Taxaceae > Taxus > Taxus chinensis. The sequence goes on from CM034147.1 coordinate 221,634,917, forward strand.
GGAAAATGATATGAACAAATTAACATATCAAGCAAAATAAATTTGAATGGTGCATTAAAGCACACCTTATAATTGGCAAGCTGCATTGTGTACTGATTCTGTTTTAAGGCCATGACCTTCAGGTTGTCTTGTCTCTGTCGTATTATGCTCTTATGACGACTTGCTTCTTCTTCGAGCTCAGCCAAAGTTCTTTAGTGGCAATTTAGGTTTTATTTAAGAATATGGTTAGGAAGTGGCAAGTATAAAAACCGCTCAGCTTAAAGATTACATATGTTTGCAAGATTGAACGGTCAACCAACTAATGGAAAAGCACCCCAAACGAGTGGTAAACAGCCCATTGGTTTGTTGACCATTCAACCTTGCAAACATATGTAACGGATGTAAAAAACATGTTTTTATCAATTATGTAAAATATGGGAAAATTATACTGCATGCAATACCTTTTCAAATGAGTTAAGTGTTTAATAGCCTTACGGATGTTTTCCAGAAGTTCATTTGATTCCTTATGAGCTTTGGCTCTCCTCTCTTCCACATCAATCTTTCGAAGTAAAAGATCTCCCATTCCTACAAGAAAACTATGTTTTTGGACCAAAATTTAAACACATGAAAATTATAGAACCAAAAGTGGAACAGCTGACATACAACTTATATCTTCTGGTAATTGATGGTTAATCCCAAATCAATTGGGTGCCAAGAATTAGTCAAATCAAAATGATGAAAGAGAGAAGAAATTGTGGACTACTGCCTTTATGTCCAACTAGACATTAAATTAAGCAAAAAAAAAATTAAGACATGCTGACCTGCTCATTTCAGTATCCTTGATATTCAATGAGTTTGCTACAGTCCCTATTACTTCAGCTGAAGCCATTACATTCTGAGAAAGATTTTCAAATGCTAGTCCCATGCCATCCAAATTCTCTCTAATTCTTGCGGCTGAAAATAAGGTACTCAGTATGATGGCTCAACCAACTCGTGAATATTTTTTCTCCACACAAACAAAAAAACATTTATCATATGTCTCACCTTGACTGTGGTATTCCGCCGCTTTCTCTCGTAGGTCTGTGGATATCAATTTTGCTGCATGTGTGCGAGCTTGTGAAAAAGTGGCTACATTGTTTAGGTGAGCCACAGCACTAGTTGTGTATTCGAATTCCGGTATCTCCTTCCCAGCAGATGCAAACACAAAACTAAGCCATGCCTGCACCTCAACAATCTGAGAAGCACCAAAATTATCTTCAATATCCTCTGCACCTGCAATCCCCCAAAAGTTCCATAAGGGACCTCTGTTCATATTAATTTAATCAATATGCAATCTATGTATATCTATTTTTTGAAGGTAAAAAGGTGAGGGTGATTTTTTAGGTCTATTCCTACCAAAGATGAAGCACACCAACTTGGTGTATGAGACCCTTATTGTCTAAAAAAGAGGACGTTTTCACCTTACCTTATATTTATATTGAATAACTCAATTTAATTAAGTTGATTCAAATAAATTTCACAAACAATCCCCTTTCCTTGGAATCCTGAACACTATTTCCAAGGGCTTGAGACTGATATCCAATCAAGATCCAAGAACTTTACAAAACTTGAAGAGGTATGGAAATGGAAAATGCTTGTGTCTTCATTTTCATATTGACAAAAAGTGACAAGTAAAAACATGGTTTTTTTCATGTAATCTGGAGAATATGCTAATAGCACTTGATATTGGCTAAATAGAAGCTCTAACTAATTCTGTCTACGATGCCAGCATGAACTAGCAAAGTACAATTGGCCACTATAAATTTTCCGTATAGATATCAGCTATAACCAAAAGTATGCTTATGATAATGCATTTCCGACTATTGCAAAGCTCGGGTATGCATTACTACTCTTTGGAATTGATAGAAAACATAATCAGATCATTGACCAACATTATGGTAAATGTGTTTATAGATAGGAATTCATAGTCCCATCAACAAACTAAATCCACATGTATTATGTTAAAACAACATTCTAATGGTAATAAGTACTATACATTACTAAACATAATCAAGCCATCCCAATAGAATATGACACCATGTTTTACATATTAAGGATTTAAAGAAAAACCAAATTTGAGCTACTTAGCCTGTCAGTTAGGATTCAATGGAAAATTCCTTGCATTTGCAATTATAAAATTCCATAAAATGCTCCCTATATTAATTATAAATTCGATGGGCAAGGTTCAATATAAAATTCCTTGCCATTGCAATTTGCAATTACAAAAGTTCAATAAAATGCTCCCTATAATAATTATAGAATTCTATGTGCAAGGTAAAGTCGATTGATTGAATTCTAGTTCTACGACCTACACCTAATTGGACATGAACACAATACAATTTTGGAACAGAAGAATAGTTTATACAAAATCATAAATTTAGGTTTTTTTTATTTTTGTGGAATTTGCCAATGCGTGGGAGTACTTTAAATACTCTAATCATCACTTTTGATAACTATTTTTCATGAATAGTCATTTCTCTATGACTTTTTTATTCATGTACATTGGTGAATGATCACAAGGCAGGGGCACAACCACCTCATATCTTGTTAGTATGTGGGAGGAACAGTGATTTGCAGACAATTCACCACTTTGAGCTTTACAAAAAATTCTAACATGGCTAAGTAAGCCTTTTCTATTTCTTCCTAAAAGTTCGTCTCAAGTTGATTTTGAAACCTGTTTGGAGATTCTGAGTTTCTTTGTTAAAGATCTGCCTAGCAGGAGGTAGGTTTCGAACGATCATTTTAAGAGGTAGTTGAACAATCACGTGCCCAAAAACATGATCAGAATTTTGAATTTTGAAACTTAAGTTTAATTCAAGTCCAAGAAGATGAATCTAGTATTAATGTATCCGCCATTAACAGAAAAAAAACCCACCTCTAAATTGTTATGGTAATATCTTGCATTAACTTCCCACGCAGAAGCTTTTTTATTGGCTTTCAAAGGAACCCAATACTAATTTTGGATCTCACAGGAAACATCACGTAGCAGAAGCACAGTTATAATGTCTTAGGCTCATGTCATTTAAAGTTTGTGACTGATTCTTTCTCTGGTGCTATTCCCATAGAAGATTGCAGATTCTTCTACTTTCAAAAAAATACAAAAAAATGGATGATTACTCTTGCTTGTCAACCATGACTTTTGTCAAGAGTTTGTGCATAACATCAACCTTTTTTCAAGCCTAGCTGGACATGGTCTAGTAGTAAGGAAGAGAAATCACCATGATTTTCGTAGCAATTCATTATAGAGAACTGAATTGAAACAATACATTCATAAATTAAATGCAAATTCAGTCTACACTACATACACAGGAATGATTAAATATACTTTCACTCATCAATGACATAGAAGTAAACATTGAGAATTGTTCTTCATATATTCACAAGAGAAGTATATTGGCTAGGGAAGATCTTCTCTTTCAATCTAAGCATTACAACCATTTATACATTTTTAGCTGACTATTCAAATTCTACCTATTCGTTTCAGCTTTCTCTTCTTGCCATGGAAACGTCTTATCATATTGTTTCGGGTTCCTTTTTCTTTTCTCACAAATATCAATTTCACATTACTACACATTTCTTAGAATCATTTACATACAAAATACACATGAAATATCATACCCCAAGTCTCTCTAATACTCATGCATTAATAACAAGGTGTATGTGGTATCCCATCTGTACCGGTGAAACAACATTGGCCTTCTGTCAAAAGCGGAAACAATATCAAAAATGTTAAAATGACAAATGAATGAATTATAATTCTCTTGGACACCTGTTTCATGTGTATTGCAACTATGCTTATAGATGACCTACAATATTTACACAAAATCATGGCAAGGACACTTTAAACATGATATAAGGGTATTATAGGGTAACATTGGCCATTCAATATGCCACATACAGAAGAATTTTAAATGAACGAATGGATTTAGCATCCCCTTCGGGCCTAACACAATTTATCTCATATATCTTGAAATGCAAACATATGTGTTTGAATTTACTACATTTATTACTTCTATGCCTAGGATGTTTCGGGTGAGACTAGTATTTTACATTGGCTATATCCAATACCACAGTATGATGTAATTTTTTGAATGATATCTATTGGAAAGAACTCCAATATGTTGATCATCTGTCTTTTTCTGTTTCAACAAAAATCCCCTTTGTTGTTACTAACTTTCTTCTCTTTAAACAAGGTGAACCTTTGAGATTACTTGGGACTTACATGTATAGAAGTAGCAATCAGGTAAGCAAAATATGATTGAAGCCAGACATGAACCGGATTTCCTCAAATTTGCAGGGGCACAGATCCATGTCCTTGATCTTCTCTTAACCATTAAATATATTCAGTCAACACTTAACAGCAAACAGAAATAAAAATGATGTTTCTCAATCAGGATGTTACGTTGGAAATCAAGCCTAGGTCTCCACAGCCAGCAGGTGAAATTCTCACCACTAACAACTTCCTCAAGATATTTTCCCATTGCACTAACTTGAGAATTCAGCCCACACCAGCCCCTCATCTAGAGAAAGAAAGGGCGCGGTGTTTGTTATATTTCATGCATAGAGAATTGCAGAGGCTAAATCAAATTATAGATTTGATTTCAACCATGACTTGTTTTCCTCAATTCAACTATATGCACATATGTTGATTGGACTGTTCTCCCTTGTCAGAAAATTTATGATTTATCAGGCACTAAATTGACCCTTAGCCGAAAACCCCTTTTTAGCAAGATTTCGTTCATCTGCTTCTCACTTCTTTCTCATTCATTACTCAGCTTATAACATACAGTTTATTTAGATCTAGCAACCTTTCCTCACAATATGCAAGGTCAATATATCTTGGATTAAAAAAACACTCTAAATTATCAATCATAGCGTATTATTTAATCAATACGGGCCTGATTATCCATTTTGATATGATAATTGTTTTCCAAGGATTGCTTGAGAACTCCAATGATGCATAGAACCAAGAGATCGAAGGAGACATTGAGATGAATTCAAATCTACATTCCTCATAATCCTGCCTTTTCTTTGCAAAGCTATAATAAATCTTTTCCTCTCTTAGTTTCTTACTGTTTTACTTCACTGCTTCTGAGTAGATGAATGAATCAGGTTGACAACATGCATAATCGCCACATCAATATGTTATTAATTATTAGTAGCATCTTCAGTTGGGAAATAGCCCAACGACATCATGTAAGGGTGCCCTTCCGGCTGCTTAAAGTTATGTTCATGTGCGGAGGCTATGAGTCTAGAAATATCTTTTAATATTACATTTAAAGAAAAAATATAAAAAATGAGGTGGCAGTCTCTGCAATGTTTAAACGTCTTGTCAGAGATTAAATTCTGTACAATTTTTGCAGACTTATCAACATAATGCATTCAAACTTTTGATTAGCAGGATCATACTTTTAATGGCAGATTTCTTTAAATTTTGTCAAACAGTTCACCTGTGCTAACTATGCTTTCACATTTTGCAAGGATGTGTTTGCACTAATGTCTAGTAGGGCATATGAAAATTATTGTTTGCTCAGTGCACATACCCTGTTGCAAATATTGTAGCGGATTTGTTTACATTTTTTCAAACAATTCTCAGGCATTTAGCATGCTTCCACATTTTCCTCTTCAGTTACATTAAAGTGCCTCTATGGAAACTTTTGTCAAGGTGCAAAAAAAAATGTATGCAATAGCTTCTTGAATTATATGTACTAAGCAATGAGGTTCATTTCAGTATACTATCCACAAGTTTGTCAAACCTCTTTATCTAGATAACATGGATAAAAAAATTGTCTAACTTTTCAGGACAGCTACCTCTCATTACTAAGGATCCTTAATCTGGTGAGGAATCACAAGAACGACCATTATGTATCCATCAATTGGTAAAATGGAGTGATATTATCACCTTAGCATTATAAATCTTCCCGAGTCAAAAGGTTGCCTATTAAGATATATGCTTAATCATGCCAGGGATATTAGTTCACTTTAAAGAATGGTGAGGTCATTTATTGGGTCATTGGAATAGAAGTGGTTCTTTACCATTGCCATGATAAAGTCACAATTCAATTATAGCACAAACCAGAGACGACAATAATCATGAAAAAAACAAATGATAGACAAAATGGAGTCTTGGTTCATGATCATGGTTCTTCAAACCTATCCAAAATGGTGCTCATAATGGCTCTTGTATACTTATGAAAGAAAGACACCACTTTACCCTAGACAAGTTCATTTATGTTTGGTTATGCCTTGTATTCATGAGAACTAAGCAACATGTCATAGAAGCATTCATTATTGAGACATCTGAATTCTCTCAATGGATAGATCCAATGCTTATGTCAGGCCTATTTCAGTGTTTAAAAGGTGTTAAGTTTTGTCTTGGTATTCTACACTAGGTGATGGACCTATTAGCAGATTAAGGTGTCAACTTATCAAGTTTTGTCTTGGTGTTCTAAATTATAGATGATGGAGCTGCTAGTTGGTTAAGTGCATAAAGTTACTATCTCAGGTTTTCTGCTGACTTGATGAAGGTTCCCCCTTCAGCAAATGAAAGTTTGATGGTGCTAGCAACTGAATATGTAAGAGTACTACAATAGATACCAGATCTTTATCCCAAAATAAAAGAAGCCTTGCTTTCGTCTTAATTCAAGAAAATGGATGGTCAGTAGTAGGCATAATCTAAGCGAGAGAGGGTTAGTATGATCCAGTGAGGGGAACTTCAATGATCCAATGAGATACTCAAACTCGTACGATCCAATGAGATGGATGTTAGATATGTGACAACAAAGTTAAATGTTGGATCCCTCTGCGGCGTGGTTTGTAGCCTACTTCCCGAAGGGGAGTTTGGGGGGGCAATGCCCCTCACTACTGTCGTGAGGGGGTCTAGGGGGGTGGCAACATGTTATGGAGCCCCCCTTGGCGGGGCTTTGGGGGCTGAGCCCCCAAAGCAAAAATTAAGGAGTCAAATCCCTGTTTCTAGAAAGATGAATTCCACTGAGTTCTATTTTTAGGAAGGAAAATCTTAATGGCATTTTTCCACTGTATTTTTAGGAGGAATCTTAACTGTACTTTGCCAATTAGGTGTATTTATCTTTGTGGAGAGCCAAAGTAGCTCATAACAAGTTTGCATGTAATGTATTCATCTTGAGTTAATAAAAGGTTGATATCTTGCATCATGGATGTTTCCCTAAGAACTCAGCTGGGGTTTTACCACGTAAATTGGTGTTTCGACTCTTGCATGTTTGGTAATCCGTAGATTAGTTTTATCTATGTCTCTGTGAACTGTTGTTTTGATATTCAAATTTCTGCTTATCGATTGCTGCAAAGAGTGTGGTTTCCTAACAATGGAGAATCTCGTGAGAGGTGGTCTAAAGCATGATTCACATTCAAGTAAGGTAAACAGGTTCCCAGGTAGAGATGGTGATGCCCTATACCCATGCAGAGGTTATTACCTGCCTCTGCTTTAAAAGCTTCTTTTTTTGCCAGTGACTGTTTTGACTTTTTCTCCATTTCCAGTTGTACTTAAATCTTTACAGCATTGGCTTCTTCTCCTGTTTTCTTTTCTTCTAGCATTTTGGAACAAGAACTTCTTTCAACCAAGAATATTGGGTGACTCTTATGAACAATGAAGAGATGTTCTGATAAAGATTGTCCATGTTTTTCTTTGCTGGGACTAGAGGTACAATTACAGGTGTGCCTTGTATTTGTTTGACATAAGGAAGTTACATGATCACAAAACTTAGATCAATGGTAATCACTCCTAGTTCAATCGAGCCAAATGCATGGAAAATTGCAATCAATGGACTGTCATTAAGATTTGTTTTAAACTTATTTTCAATCAACACTACACTCAATAATTTCACACAAACTCTTAACTTTTCAGTTTTTTAATAATTACTAATAAATGATGTAGCTGCTAGCTGATTAAGGTGTCAACTTGTCAAGTTGTCTTGGTATTCTATACTAGGTGATGGATTTGCTAGCTGGTTAAGTGCATCAAGTTACCATCTCAGGGTTTTCGCTGACTTGATGAATGGCTCTCCTTTCAGCAAATGATAGCTTCTTTCATGTACCCTGATCTCATACCGATTGATCCAAACTTCTTCTATTGTCCTACATTCAATTCACCCTTATTTTTCCTTCTTTCATAGTTGACATATATGTTATGGCTGACTAAACTACATTGGTTCACCAATTGTTGTGGTGGTGGAATATCTTAAGCTGGGTCAAATGGTCATGATAAAGGACTTAGCCTTGACACAATCCATTGAATGAAATTATTCTCACAGTGCTCTTAATGCTTTTTTTTGAGATGGCGAAGTCACTGATGGTGCCAATTTTGCAAGGTGTCAAGATCCACATTGTCAATTGAGGACTTCCACATTTTTTCTGCACCGAAGAAAATCATCAAGTCCCTCCAGCAATCCTCTTCTAACTCAGCGTGTATCAAGCAATCCTCTCCTGACTTTTCTATGTGAAAGGGTAGGCTCTCAATGAATATGAAGATGGTGGGTATGAGGCTTCAAGCGAAACAGGGTTGACTGAAATGGATGATCTCATTTTGAGTAGTAATGATTATCAACTAAGCAATCTGGTAGAAGGAAATGTAAATTTTTCTCTTAAGGCTGTAGTATTGCTTGATGTTATAGAAAGTATAGGTGACAGGATTTCCAATGGAAGCAAGCTTCTAGAGAGAAACACATAGGAAGGCGGTTCTCTCTGGTCATCAAGTGTTCCCGAGATTGATTCTTTGTTATCTTTTTCTAGCTCTCTTCGTGTGGATGATATGCAAGAGGTGAAGTTAAAAAGGTACTAAGCAATTGAAGGATCTTAAAGGATCTAGTGATGCAATCCATGGAAGATAAGCAACGTCTTTAAGGAGGGCAACAATTTTGTGGAGAAAATTTATTGAAAGGAATGAACTGAAATGGGAGGATGGTTATATCATTAGTATCTACTCTTTTGTTGGTACGACTACAATAAAAAAGATTCTGTTATGATTGATATTCTGAGTGTACTGTACTTAGACACACGTTATGATGTAATGTAACAACCTATTTGTTGTGAATGAAACTAATGTTTACAATGTTGTATTAGAGCCAATCAGGCAACTGATAAGAAGCACAGTGTCAGACACGATGGCAAAAGTGACAAAGAGCCCACACCATGGAATGACCTATAATTTGCAATCCAATCGGCCATCACAGAGAACAAAAAATGACATATAGTTGTAACCAATTGGTCTATCAGCATGTCCCATCGGACAGACCATAAGATGAATGGGAATCCTTTGGTTTGAAAGATGATGATTTGCTCTTGCAAAGTTACTGAGTTTCCTTGGCACATGATGTTTTTCCAATGGGACTCCTCCCTGTTGTCTTTGTTGTTTTAGGTCTGGTGTTTAGTTTGCAGCTCCCACCACTGATTTAGGTATTCCTGATTGCCATTGTGATCTTACAGTGTCCTTATTCTTTTTTAACAAAATTTAGGGTAGTTAGTGTACCAGGGTATATATGAAAACAATAAGGTTTAAAGCAAAAATAGGACAGATAGGTCTTCAGTGAGATGGAGGGCCTCAGACCTGAGTCTAATCAAGTTAAGCTTTGATGTAGCTTTCAAAGGGAATCTACAGTTTGCAAGTTCTAGTGACTTGGTTAGGAATGAAAAGGGTGATGAAGGGTTTTTTCTCTCAATATCCCTTTCTGGCACTAACACAAAGCAGAGGATAAGGGTTTGGTATATGGGATCAGACTGGAAAATCCCCAGGCATCACATAGTTGTAGGTTGAAGGGGACTCTATTTTTGTGACAAGGGTAATGAACAAGGGGTCAACTCAGAATTAGATGCTTAATCGGATCCTCGCTAAAATGAGAGAGTAGTCATCTTTCCGCTCAATTTTCTTTACTTGTGCTTACAGAGGCAAATTTCCCAGCTGACTTGCTTCCTAACATGGGTATTAAGCACATACCAGATCATCTTCTCTAAGGAAAATGATGTTTCAATATGGTATGGACTAGTCCCTCCCTTAGAAAAGGACTTTAATCGAAGGATAGAGCATGGGGCAGAAGGCCCCTTATTAAAACCATAAATATTACAATGATATCTGGAGTTGCACCTTAAAATTGATTTCTCAAGAATGGCAGTGTCACAATTATTCTCTCTTCATTTAGGATTTGCTCAGGTTTTTCCAATGGGATATCTCCCAGCAAGATGTTGTCCTAGAGTCTGCAATAATTACCAGAAAGCACAACTTGGGACAGATAATAAAGCTTTAGAGATTTGAAGCAATTACTGATCCATAAGGATCAGGAAAACAATCATCCTCTTCACCGGAACACAAATAATAATGGGTTCGAGGTCAATAGGACTCCACAAGGAGAAAAAACCAAGGCTGGTTGTGAAATCACCACTTTATGCAGAGCAGCAGGTGTGTGACTGTCAATGGATGGAGAGTGGTAGTTGCAGAACCATTCCAATCACAGGTGTATACAGAGCTGAAACCACCAGTCTGCTGATACTGGCAGTTTCACATATGTTGAAACACAGGCCAGTAACGGCCAAGAGAATTGTGTTTATTCCAATTGCCCAACTCTTGGGATTCTTCATTGCACGGGAGGACATCTCAAGCATGTTATATAGCAAGAATGAATGTTGGGAAAGGCATTGGTCATCAAAAGATAAGTCAGTGTGTATAATTGATTGTAGGAAGAAAGGCTGAATTGACAAGGCAGTTTCCCAACCGCTAGTCTGCTTACATTGGTGGTTTCACCTGTGTTGAAATGCAAGACAGTAACATCCAGGAAAATGGTGTTTATTCCAATTGCCCAACCACTTGGAATTCTTCAGTGCACAGGAGGACATCTGAAGCTTGTCATATAGAAAGCAGGAATGTTGGGAAAGGCATCATTGATCAGAAGAACAGTCATGGTGTGTAACTGGTTGATGAAAAAGATTGAAATGAGAAACAGAGACGATAAACTTAGTGAGAAGGATATCTGTTGTTTTTACTTGCTCTAGGTATCTTTGTAGCCCATATTTGGCCATAAGAAAGAGGGAAGCTGGGCTATCTCCAATCCCAACTGGTTTTCCCCCACCTTGGGGCTTTCCAAGATATCCTGTGTCTATGTTCTTTCTTGCTATGCTTGCTGTGCATGAGACAATAAACTTAGTGAGAAGGATAGCTGTTGTTTTCACGTGCTTTAAATATCTTTGTAACCCATCTTTGGCCATAAGAAACAGTGAAGCTGGGCAATCACCATTCCCAACTGGCTTTTCCCTGCCTTGGGGTTTTCCAAAATATCCTGTGTCTATGTTCTTTCTTGCTATGCTTGCTGTGTATGCTGTGTTTTACATTCATATCTCAGTACTGTTGTTTTCAGCAACTGAAATACACTAGTTCTAAGCTCACCAAGGCAATATTCTATTATTTTAGCAAACTTTCAAATAGAACAGCACTTTGGGATTTTGTAGATTTGAAAGTAGGCAATCTCAAAATTTTACAAATCAATTACAACTGGAAGGTACTATTGATAGAGGGCCATCAAAACAAATAAACATTCATGATTACCATAATCTTGATCCATTTTCATAACGAGGCTGGCCGTTAAGCTAAACATTACTTTCGTCTTATCAGTTTGACTTTGAGTACATTGACAGGTTTCCTGACGAATGCACAAGAAAGAGTTAAATGTCCACAAACCTATCATGATGAATGGGTGGACCATTGCTGGTTTGGATAGCACCGTCATCTCGATCAGCAAGCAAAAATATTGCAGTTGAGTGGATTCATCTGTTATCAGAATTCTAAGCTCTACAAAGAACAAAGCTTCTTAAAGTGCTGCCTGGCAGATTGTAATTTACTAGAAGTCATAAAAGTCGGGATGCTGGTACTGCTCTTCAATCAATTGAAAAACTAATTCCTTATGATGAATAAACCTGAAAATTTCCCCTCTAGGAGCTATTATACAGCTTTTGGAAGTCATCACTCATCAGGCCGCATTTTTTATTTCATCTCATCTCATATGTGATTATCTTTGCCTGATCACAGAAGTGATCAGCCTTTATGAAGTTCAAAAAAACAAATCACATCCACAAATAGAAGAGATCTAAGCAAAAGTTGGAGATTAACTTAGAGATGAAGGCAGCACGGTATAATCTAGATACAAGATCTGGATTGAACAATGTCGAGGACATGAAAGTACTCCACCCCCTTGGTGAGAAGATGGAAATTGCATTTTAATTGTTAAATTCCTCCCTTGGAGGAACTATTAGAGATTACAAGAACATTTTGAGTATATGGTGGCTGTATACAAAAGTAACACAATATGGTTTAACAGTCAGCAATTATACTCGGATGCACACAAAATAGGCTTGATAAATCCTTGGAGATTTTTAAGCAGATGCAATTAGCAGGTGTAAAGCCATACTTGTCAACCTTTGCCAGTTCCCTCCCAGCTTGTGCCAAACTTGGAGCTTTGGATCAGGATTATCCATCAAAATAATGGAAAGCAGATTATAATTAGTAGTACTGTATGACATCTGTTGAAAATAGAAAATGATAATAAGCATTTTTCTTCTTCCATGTATATTTGAAGGGTTTTGAGTGCCTGTAGTTGCACTCCTGTCCATTGGTGATGAGCTTTTTTTACTAGTCATTATAGTAGGGTGAAGAACCTCCAACCAATGGAGGAAGGAGAACTTTCAACCAAGCATGCACATGACCCTAGCTGGTTATATGTGAAATATTGGGATTTTGGCTGACATTGTTCCACAGCATTTTTTTCCTCGTCTGCTCAGCCAATAATCCATTATTTTGGTTCATTGTGTGGATGTCTATAAGGAGTGTGACTGCTATGTGTTTCATTTATGCTGTTGCTGTTTACAGTCTGTTTTTAACTTTTTGTTTAGAAAAGAGGGGTCTCAGAATACATTTGTATATATCACTATGATGTGTAAAAGCTCTTTAAAGATGATGTACATACAATTTTGAAAGTTAGATTGCAGCATTGTAATTAAGATATTTTGATATTGAAATTCCTAGTTCTATTTTGATTCTTACAGAAGGACAGCAAAAGATGCAACTCTCCTACTTTTAAAAGGGACTGCAAAAGATGTATATATAAGAATGACTTTTAAACCAAGGGTGAGTAGTCCCTTGTTAACCCCTATTGAACAAAAATGAAAGAATGCACCAGGATATATGGTAGCCAAGCCTTCAGTTTTGAATGCTCCTTGATAATGGTTTAGGCTACCTGCACTTTTTGAGAATAAAAGTGTTGTCCCCTATCAGACTATTTACAGAAAAGCTCATTTTCCCCCTGAAAAACTCAAATTTAATACAGCTACATAACTGGACAAAAGAAAATCACAGTTTAAGAAAAATAAATTGGCATTTATCATGAATGACATGTAGGAAGCCTAAGGATGTTGGGAATATTTGAACAAACAATGTTCTTAGGAAAATCCTAAAGGACCTTTATTCGAATAAATATTCAGTAAATAAAAGATGACATCCAAATCTAGATGTTCTCTCAGTAACTCTCATGCCAAAGCAATATTTGTCTCAGAGAAATACTCTTGACATTTTTAGGTCAATACACAAACAAAAAACGCATTTTATTCATCTTTATGATATGTTAACCTCTAATAATATTCTTGTTGATTTGACTTGTTTAACACTCTCTCTCTGCTACAACCTCTAAGTTCCTTCTCAATACTGGCTAAACCTATAGAAAAGTTTATACAATGTGTAAGAAAAACTAGTCATAAGAAGATAATGAATGAAAACAGTTACTTTAGTTTTGGTAGAATTAGAATCCCCAAAGTAATTTCCCTCACCCATTGTAAAAGCAGATTTTCTCTTCCAAAATCTGGTGCTAACACATCACAAGCATAAACCTCACCCACTCACTGTACTGTCCTACCAACCCACCCCGAATGTGCAGAAACCATGGTGATAGGCACCATGACATTGTTCAAAAATCATAAACAGGGGAAGAAAGGGCGGGGAATCAACTGTCATGGTTAGAAAACCCCTTCCAAAATACAGAAATTGTTTTTCCAATCACCAGGCTTCTTTTTCCTGCAAATGACACCGATTCAATTCTATCAAAGGCATGGGAAGGAACCAAATATAGACAGGGGAAGAAATGGCAGCGAATCAGTTGCAATAGTCAGAAACTATTGCCAATATACAGAAATTGTTTTTCCAACCACCAGGCTTCTATTTCCTGCAAATGACACTGGTACAATCCCATCAACTTATAAATGATGGGAAGGGACCAACTACGGATGGGAATTGTGTAGCATCTTATGCCAGGTAAATAAAACTGGTAACACGCACGCCTGTCTGTCCTAACTAATGTCCAGTGAAACTTAGAATAGGATAAAACTCACACCTGTCTGTCCCAAGTTCCTAACTAATGCCCTGTGAAACATAGAATCACATTTTAAGCTTTGAAACAACAACCTAGGGGTATCCATTCCATCAAAGCTCACCTGGGATTTTCACCCAACCTCATCCAGTGTGACCCGCATGGGCTCAAGCTCAGGTTATAATCAAGGCTATAACTCCACCTTAATACCAGACCATCATTTAGTATACCTTTTTCCATTAAAACTACAACTAAAACAATATCAATTCCCCTTTTACTTCCTCTATGCTGGGAGGTGATGTAAAGTGTTGAAACAATTGCTTGCCTGAAAACAGTTGTGCATGGACAATTATATCCAATAAACCATAAACCAAAAACCAAAAACAACATATCTGAAAATGAATACCAGAAAACACGGCTTAAACAAAGTTGGTTGGTCGCAGCCATGCTCAAAATTCAATTAAATATGCATCCAACTTGTTCTATCCAATAAGGAAATAAACACAAGGAATCGCTACTATTACAATTCAATAACCAAAAGAAAGCATAGGGTAACGACCAGCTTCTAACAAAAACTTATAACCGATCAAATGGATGAGCTAAAACTTAGAATATAAGTTCATTATTGAATTCAGGAAACCTTGAACCAAATTTCAACTTACAAAACGAAAAAAAAAGTAATGAGGAAATTTTACATGGGTACCTGTAGTCGAGGTTGACTGTGATTCAGGGTCAAATTCAGAAGCCTTCGCCATATCTGTGAGACCCATTACGCTTGAATTGCACTTAGAAGATTTAACCAGCAACCCAAATCAACGAATGCAGATTTATATTTCTCCAGGGAACTGATTCCAGTTCTTCGAGGCTGTTAAATAAATTCGGTTAATATGGTAGTTTCTATAGTTTTTTCATTTGAAAACTTTTACGCCCCTTGAAAGCATTTTTCAATTTCCCTGGAGAATTAAGGCTGCAATGAATTGGAGGGCATTTGACGTTTCGTTTAAGTAAGAATTTCGTTAAGGAATGTGAAACAAGTACAGAACTATTGTTGGTGACGCTTACATGCATGGCACATCTTGTTCGAATATTTGATGATGGATTGGCCTTTTTAATTAGAAATCTTTCAAGCTTGAGAAAATCTTTTATCCTAAAAATAAGGTTATAGGTATGTTATGAAAACGTTTTCATTTATTAAGTTCAGGTGTTTGTTTTAGATTTGTGGTATAGTTTTATTATATCGTCTTATATAGGGGAGAGACACCATTTGTGGTGCATGCTATGTTCAACGTTGTATATGGCCATGTCAATGCCACGTGGATACCTCAAAAACATAGTAATATATTGCTTACCAATTTCTCTCGTAACAAATATGATACTAGCTTCCAATTATTAGTTCTTGCCACGTTTTTAAAGGATTTAAATTGATGTTTTAAATCTATATAGAAAGTTGCTTGGCACCCATAACGATTTATTTGAAGTGTGGTGCTTAATTTTCCCCAAATATAGAATCATGCACCGTCATTCATTAAATCGTACACCGATGTTTATTAAATCTTGCACCATCGTATATTAAATCATACCAATTGTCGTTGGTACCAGTATTGTCGGCGCTGTTGTCAATCCTCTGCGTAGATCTCAAAATCTTTAGCCATAGGAAAATCATTCTCAGGCTGAGAGGTCGAAGCCTCTCTTGTATCCATGGAGACCTTGGCTCTGTTCAACATAGATTTAGCCATCTGCAGAGTCTGGTAATAAGAAGATGATGAACAACTATTCATACTAATAGTAGGACCATTCTTAGGGATGTATTTTTGCTATACCAGGACTTGACACTGTTCACTCCACAGACAGTCGGTGTTTAGATCATGTACAAGTGTAGGATGGCTACAAGGGGGAAAGTCGGACTCAAGATTTTTCTCTTTGTCAGACATAAAAGACTGAGCAGAGGAAGATGCAGACAATCTTGGTTTAACAGAGGTAGACTTTCGAAATGATATTGTAGCTTTGCCTTTTTCCTCAATGACTTTAGAGGCAGACTGTACAAACGAAGTGCTTCTAGCAACACATTTTGTGGAGATAGTCCATTCACGGGGTACACGAATTTTATCCCAACTTACTACTTCAGGTTCAATTTTTTGTGCAGCAAGACTAGCATGCATGACTACACTACTTCCTTGGGAAGGGTCATGCTTTATAGCAGGATGAGCAGTATTGGTTAAACGAAAAATAATTCTATAGAAAATTGCTAGAGGTGAAGACCCTGGCTTCATGTTCAATCCCGTGGTCTATAAATGTAGTTTCAGAACTTGATCTAACAGATTGTCAGTCTGTATAGATACGAGATAGTTAGGGAGCACATTAAAATGGATGGGTCCATTACTGAGACTGGTTTGTAAGGTAGCTAACAAACAGTCTTTGAAACTCTCATGACGAGTATCAAGCAAGTAACACAAAACAGATGCATTTAAACCTTGACGGAATAAAGGAGTTATTCCGACCTGCACACAACCTATATGTACAAATTTATAGGTGGACTGTTTCTTTAAATAAGCTAGATCTTGTGGTGAAATCAAAGGAATATCATATTCAGACTTTGCAGAAGTCTTAACCTGAATACAAGATTCACGAGATCTAATAGCAGTGCTAGCTAATAAATCAAACGACTTAGATTTTTGGTATACTTCACTGTATGGGAGCTTCGGGAACTTCCATCCTGGAAGTGGATTTTCTTCTTCAGAAATATTAGTCTCATCATTAACAAGAATAAGATCTGAAAGACTTACGAATGCATCATCGCAGTCTTCTTCTTGTCGTCCAAAAGTCGATGCAACCCAAGCTTCTGTGTCCATGTCGTCTGGTGCAAAAAATTTGTCCTTCTCTACGACTTATGTAGAACGTATATGACCTCAACACGCCTCACCCAGGCTTAAAAACGGTCCGCGTTCTTCTGTGCGCATCTTACGAGATTCAGAAATGCGATAGATGAAATCTCTAGAAACAGAAAGCAAAGAAGATGCAGGAGAGATAATGAAAGAACAAGAAGTAGACCCGCTCTGATACCACAAATTGGAACAAAGGATCTTTAGAGGTATAAAAACTCAATATATTAATTGTAAGAGCAAAACTCCATTACACACTTCTTGAACACTTGAAACGCTTCTGGAAACTGATTACAGACTTAAAGAAACTAGACACCTTAAGACTTAGAACTTTCTAACCTCTAATCCAGGATGCCTTACAATGAACCCAACCCATCCTTAAATAGGAAAGGAAAGAAGATTTTTACCGGCAACCTAGAAACCTACACACTGGGAACTGGTAACCCAGGTTACCAAAAGATTCCCACCCAACCGTCAAGACAAGTACATGCCACTCGTAATAGCACCTTTAGAACGTGGGGAGGTCCACATTTTGCAAAAAGTGAGTTATCACGTCACTGTAGACGACAACAAGCATGTCATCTAACTTTAAGGACTATACTGAATGCTGGGCCCGGCGTCATCATCAGAAGATGAGGAGGGATCTCCAATAGGAATGATTTCACGTTCCGCAACAGGAAAAAGAAGACGTGTGTTATGTTCGTACCAAAGTCTTGATACAGTTCGGGACCCATCGGTATCTCTACGAAGATATGCTCGTGTTGGGTAGAGATAATGATCAAGGATACGTAGAGAGCATCCAGGTGTAGGAGGAGGTACATTCATGGTGTGATGGATGTAAAACTTCCTCCAAAGAGCTCCATTAGGATTTGCGTGGTGACCCTGCATGGTGTTAAAAGTAACATAATATTTCATCTTGACATACCAAGGGATTTTACAATTAATAATAATATTTCTAACAGTGTCTGGACTAGGATTGAGCAGTGGACTGTTAGACAGCTTAGTCGGCAGAAACTTAGTCAAAAAATACTTATGATAAGCTGAGATGTATTGTTGGTCTCCTGGTCGACTGGGACGATTCCATGCATCATTTGTAAGTGGATCACCTTCAGGCCAGAGCTTTGACAATTCAAATCTCCACAACGTGTTTGGCTTAGGAATAAGTTGATGAAGCCGAATTCCTTCTAAAGGTTGAGTGTCATGAGTAGGCTCTGTATGTTGTGAATGGCGCCATGGCCATTTCAAATTGCAGAAAACCATCGGGTCTTGGATGGTATGTAAATCAGAAGTTGGTATCTCTGTATCAACAAACCTGCAAGCAACTTCTGTCATATTATAATGAGAGACTGAGATGATATCTCTGAATGTAAGCAATTATTCTACATCTTGGGACATACTAAGATCACATCTTTCTTTAGATCTTATCATAGGTAGACAGGTAGCAGTGCCCCATACTGGATGAAGGTACTCATGAATAATTTGAGTAACATTGATGGCCTTACACTGAACAAGTTCTCTGGAAGCAAAATCTGCTAGAGCATTCTTTTTACCAGAGATATGTTCGACATCAAAGTCGTAACCATTAAACCATTGAGCCCATCGTTGTAGGCGACCATAAGTTGTCTTATTTGTTAGGTCACGTTTATACAATCTTCCCTTGAAATGATGTAAATCAATTCTTAACAGAAATTTTTCATGTTGAATGAAAAACAAGAAAGATTGGATGGCTCTTTTTGCTGCAATTATTTCCTTATGGCTGGAATGATACTTTAATTCAGGTTCTTTAAAAGAACCAGAGGCATACCTGCAGATGTGTTCTGTATCATTCTCTTTTCGTTCTTTGAGGATTACTCGCCAAGAATCTTCTGAGGCATCTGTCTCAATGATCTTGAAGCCTAAACCAGGCAGAGACAGTGATGGAAGAGTCTGGCAGGACTGCTTAATCCTTTGAACTGCTTTGGTCATTTCATAATTCCATGGTGGAGCATTTTTGCGAAGCCTCTTGTTTAGGAGTAATCTATCTGCAGCCACATTTTGATAAAACCCTACAATGTAATTAACACAACCAAAAAATCTTTGTAGTTGTGTTTTGTCAGTTAATTCATCAGGGAATAAACTGATCTTTGAAACAATATGCTCTTGCAGGAGTATAGCTCCGTCTGAAATAGTAATGCCCAGAAACTAAATTGTATCTTTGAATGTCTCCATTTTTGTGGGACTGAGACATAATCCATTGGAATATACAGTCTGGTAGAATTGTTCTAGGTGCTCCAAATGTTCTTTAGTATTCTGGGAGAATACAAGAATATCATCAATATACACAATAAGAAACTTAGAGAGAGGACCAAATATTTGATCCATTTTCTTTTGAAAAATGGATGGTGTGGTTTTTAATCCGAATGGCAAAACAGTCCATTCATATTGTCCACCCGGAATGCTGAATGCAGTTTTAAAGGTATCTTCCTTATTCAGGAAGATTTACCAGAATTCTGATTTTAAATCAAATTTGCTATAAACATTACTACCATGAATCCGAGTGAGCAAATCATCTCGGCTCGGGATAGGCTGTTGTACAGCCAGAATGTATTTGTTCAAAGGTTTATAGTTTACAACAAGTCTCTTCTTACCTCTTACCTGCTCACTCCTTTTATTAACATAAAAGGCAGGACATGTCCATGGGGACTTGGATGCCTGAATAAATCCACCCTTGAGTAGATTATCAATTTCAGCTTGGCATTCTGTTCTTTCAGAAGGAGACATGCCAATATGGTGTGCCTTAAATTTTGGAGGAGTGGTTGTCTGGAATTCCAACTGATAATAATGTTTTTTGCGATGTACAAAGGCATGGGGATTATCAGAGGAACAATCATTTTTGATTTTGGAAATCATGGCATCAATGACAGAGGTATTTAGAGAGATAGACTTATGTAACCAGTCATTATTAGAATCTTTACAGGGCTTCGGTGTAGAGGGTACAATGGACTGGTAGGAAGGAAGTCTTGGAATAGATCCCTGAGGGAAACGGATCTCTTTTTCACAGATGGTATAGGGCATATGATTGTTAAGGTTATCTGACCCAAGAAGCATGTCATAATGGAGTAGGTCAAATTGGTGAACCTTAAAGATAGTTTGGACTTGCCCTAACTAAATAGGAATATAAGCAGAACATTTAGAAATGACTTTCTTTGAATCAAAACTTACTTGGAGAAAGTCAGGAACCCAGTAATCACTTGGAATAGCCTTTTCTTTAAGTAGACTAATTTATGCACCAGTGTCAATCATTGCATCCAAAGTGTATGGTTTGATATTTGGAATACAAATATGAACTTTACAAAACAGATTGCAGGAAGTTCGTACAGTACTTACTTCGGCTTGATGTTCTGCATCATATTGGTCATAGGCTTTCTCCAT
This sequence comes from Taxus chinensis, assembly GCA_019776745.2. NCBI lineage: Eukaryota > Viridiplantae > Streptophyta > Pinopsida > Cupressales > Taxaceae > Taxus > Taxus chinensis. The sequence continues at coordinate 221,655,594 of CM034147.1, forward strand.
GATTAGCCTATCGACATCTTCTTCAGTGTTAGCATTATTTGTTGATTCTTCTTCTTGAAGTAATGACTGAAATTCATCAGTGGATTTTTGTATGGCTCTTTCAAGAAGGGAGATACATGCTTGCCTCCACCACTTTCTTTCAGGAGTCCCAATGGCAGGAACTGAGTGAGAAATAGGGGCTGGAGGTAAAGGTGCTTCGACTACTTCTATATCGGCAAAGTTCTCTTCAGGAAAGAGAAATGGGAAACTTCTGGGACCGGTTCCACGTCCTCAACCAAAGCTGGGAGAGATTGGCGATTGGAATGAGCGTCTGCAGCCACGACCAGTAGGAACAGAAAACTGATATGGTGAAGTTGTAGAAGTAGAAGACCTTTGAGAAGCAAGGTGAATATCTTCATGATTTTCTTGTTGGATCTTAGCATCCAACTGGTTTTGTAACTCATAGATTTATGCCTACAAAGAGTAATGACGATTTACCATGTGCGGGGGGCACCTTGTGAGCTCTTGCTGAAGTGTATCCAATTTTTGCTTCAGCACAATGGAACTAGGAGCAATAAACTAATGCTCATATGAACTCCAGATCATGTTACAATGGAAACTGGGTAATGAGTCATACCCTTGGTCTGAATCAGAGAATTCATTTTCAGAAGAAGATGCAGAGACTTGATTTGTAGCAACAATGAGTTCAGAGAACTCAACATCTGATTCATAGCTCTCTGTGTCAGAGATGAGCACATATGTATCCTCATCTAGAGAATGCTCCTGAACAAAACTTACTTTGGCCTTTGCAGAGGCCTTGTGACCTTTCTTTGCACAATCCTGACTATAGTGATTTCCCTTACAGATGAAAAATTCAATCTTTTTATTCTTGGGAAAATATTTCTTTCTTCTAAAGAATTTTCTACGGGGCTTGAAAGGTTTGGATGCACAGTCTGTGCATTTAGAAGATTTCGTGACGCGAGAAGAATGCTTCTTATATTTCTTATACCGGGAAGGATTAGGAGTTGGACAACCAAATTGATTTTCTATTTGAGTAGAACAAAATTTGACTCCTAATATTTTTTTGGCTTTCATGGCTTCTTTGCGAGCCTTTTTCTCAAGACAGAGACATTGGTTAGTCTCTGTGATGATCTGACTTAACCAAACTTAATTACACTCATGTTTGTTATTAAATTTTACACCTCTAAAATAGAGGCGTGTGTGGACATATGTGAAAACACCTACGGACCAACACATCATTTCCAATTACCACATGTGTGTTATTTTTCTTCCTTCTTTGTCTCTGCAACACCTATTATTCATTCGCATTTCTCTGCTAGTTAAGACCCCATGTATGCATTTTTATTTATTCTATGTATGTGATTTGTTGGATGAGATCAGTTTGAAGGGTAACGAGGGTAGCAGATGAACGGGTAGGGGAAGACGACTTATCCTATGCCTTTTTACTGATCAAATTCAATAAGCCATTGATGAGATTCGTCATTGTTTTACATCCGCAGACGGTGAAAAATTCAACTTTTTGTGCCTAGATCTAGAATTTCACCATCTTAACAAACATCCATTCACAGTTAACTATGTTTCATTTAACCAGTGAACTTTTATCTTAGTATTTGGGTGAAATTATAGCTAAAGTAGGGGAGAATGTATACATTGGCATAGCTAAAGCAAGGCAATGGTCAAAATAGTTGAATGATGAAGAAGGTGAGACTTAGAACCTCACTCAGACAATGATCCGTCAGTGTTCTTCAACACTATATATTTCTGGAAGTTTGTTTATTTCTCTTTTTATTGGATATCTTTTGCTATTGATATTTAAGGTTATTTATTTTCAATGTTTACAGTTATTATAAATAAACTTCACAGACAACACATGGCGATCTTGTATAAACATGCTCACAGTCAACATAAAATTGAAATAAGAACATATGAAACATGTCAAATTATGAAATAATATTATTGTAACTACATACATAAAATGTTGGAAAGCATTTCAGCTACATGAACATAGTTGAGTAAATACAATTCATATTAAAAAAAAAAAAGTCAAAAACTACTATCATTAGTGGATTTTTTCTTACGAAGACCATCCAAAACATAAATTGAATGGTTTATGGAACAAAAAAAACTATTATCATATATGGTGCAACATTTAATTATGACTAGTATAGGTAGTATTGGCCTTTGATACTGTCGATGTTGGATTTGGTTTCCCTGTTGATGTTGAATAATCTTTCTTTGTTGCTAAGGAATTCAACTTCCCTGTTGAAAAGGAAGTCGTTCCCTTATTGTTAAAGGATTTGGTTGCCATGTCTATGTTTGTATCCATGGTGGCATTGGAAAGGAGTTACTAGGACCATATGAGCTTGTGTAAAGTAAATAAGGTGATAAATACTAAGAGGGAATTGCACAAGAGATATTAGGAAGAGATGGAGGTGTTCCAATTTGAGCATACCCTAGGATTTGAATATTTATCAAATCTTGGAAAATCATTTTATTCTCATGCTCCATTGGAGATCTTATGTGCATCCACTTTTCATAATCCTATAAATGGTTTTCAAGATCTATCTACCTCTTCTCTTTCTCTTTCCTTTGTTTCTTTAGTGCCTTCTCAATCTTTGTGTTGCTCCCTAGCCCTCTTCTCCCTTTTTCTTTTAATCTTCTCTTGCAATTCTTTTCTTTTTCTGCAATTCTAGCAACCTTTTTTCTTGCACCATTTCTTTTTTTTTAGCTTTAGTTTTTCTTGCTCCTCCTTCTTTCTTTCAATATCAGTCAAACTCTCCATGTATTCATATGCCAAAATTTGTGAGTGCCTACTTAACCTAATATAAATTTGTGAATCTTCAACTCTTTTTTTGGTTATAATCTCCCTTGGAAGTCTCAAAATTTGAGAAAGCAACTTACCATGCCCATGTTGGTTTGTAGTTTCTTCAGTCACTTGAGGCTTGTTTTGTAGAAGTTCTAAGTTTACTTCAAGTACTCGGGAATCCTCTTCAAATTCAACTCCATATTGTTCATCCTCTTCTCCAACATCAACATAGTAATGAATTATCTGTTGTTGTTCTAGCCAAACTGGAAAGGAAGGAAAATTCAAGCTATGATCTTCTATGTTAGAAGGTAATTCATAACCCAAATTTTGGATAACATCCTCTAACCATTGAGGTGGGTTAACTTGACATGGCAAGGATAAGTCATTACTACTTAGAAAAATTGCAGCACATTCATTATTGTTAATGATGTTACTTGCATTTCCAAAATCCCCATTTAACTCCAGTCTATGTAATGTATTTTCCTATGTATCCTCTCTTGATTCAACATTTTGCATGAATTGAGTTTCACGTACCACCTCTTCATTATTAGTTAGTTCTTGATTCATTCCTTGAGAGAGGCTTAATATGTTTGTGACAACATCAAAATCTTTCTCACCTTGCATGTCAAATGCTTGGTTACATGCCATGTCATTTATAAGAGCATCATAATTCAATGGACAAATACCAGTCCTTTTGAAGCCTGCAATTATGTTAGATGGTGTTAGAGTCCTTTATAAGGCTCTACTTGCAAGCTCGACCATCTCAAACCTTTCGACATCTACCTTTCTATTCTCTGACATCCATTTGGATCTCTCAACTCTAAAATATGTCTTGAAAGGAATGAACACACTCACATCAAGAGGTTGTAACTTATGATAGGTATGTGATGGTAGTGTTATCAGGTCAATGCCCGATTTATTGGCCTCCTCCATATTCTGTAATGCTACATGGTTTCTATGGCCATCAAAAATTAATAAATGTCCATTATTTGGAGAAACACCTCCTAGTACAGATTGTGCAAAATGAAAAAGCCAATTCATAAAAAAACCCTTTTTCATCCATGCATTTGGATGTGCAACCATGCATACTCATGGTTCACAATTTTTAAAATAGTTCTTAAGCATTCTCTTTCCCTTGAATAAATAAAGCCCTAGTATTGACAAACCTACTACATTTACACAACACAATATAGTGATCCACTCCTTACTCTTAGGTATTACCTATGGGACATTTCGGCTTACCCTCTTTGCAATAACACACATTCCACATTTTCTCCCAACTTGTAAACCAGTCTCATCACAATTCCAAGTTTTATGAGCACCATATGCATAGGTTTCATAACATTTGGAAAAATTGTCATAAAATCTAGTTACTACTATAGGATGCAACTTTAAAGCTCTATCCCTATCAATTCCCCTCAATAGTTTGAATTGCAAGGTCGGGATGGCGTTTTTTGAATCCATCCCACCATGACTCACTAGGAAACCAATCTTTGAAGGAGTTTTGTCTTGTTTGAAAAATTTGAGCAACATGTGCCTTTAGTTTCCTTAACTCCAAATGATGAGCCATCTTAGTGATTTCTTTGCACCATTCAACAATTTCTTCTTCTTCTTCTTCATTTAGAATTATTGGAGGACCCCTTCTCTTTGTGTGGGTAAGACCATTTAACCAATAGTGTAATGATGTGGGTGGAATTGGATACTTATTTGTTGCTGCTCTAACGAAGAACCCATTAAACTCAACCTCATCTATTTCTTTTTCCATATATTATTTTGTCTAGCCTCTAATGATACTGAGCTTCTTTGTTGCGAATGTTCTTTGAGCAGAGACATGTGGTAGATTTCTATATTCTTATTCATTATCGAAAGGTGTAGGAACATACTCTTCATCAATTGCATTGTGTGATAATTTCACACATCTCAGTTTGGGCCTCCTCTACCTTTCAACAACACCACCCTTTCTCTTGACTGAAATGAAAGACATGTTTCACAATATGACATGAAAAATATGAGATTAGTACATGGTTACCAACTCATTTCTGAATTTTTTTTATATACAGAGGATGCCAAGAAAATCTATAATGTATTGTATGGCTACATTTGGATAACTTCAAGTGTGGAGAAGGATAATAAAATAAAAATATTAAATGAGAATATTTTTTGCAAAAAAATAACAAGTTTTAAAAGAAAGATGATTTGTTAGAAGGGAAATGTAGAAAATACAAAAAGAATGTTGGTGGTTTAGGTCTCCTTTGAGGCTCATCATTAAGATAAGAATCACTTATTGTTGTGAATCAAAGGAAATAGAAAACAACAATGATATTTTTAATTTTCTACCAATATTTTTGTCCCAAAAATCTTCTTTCAAGTTATTACGAGATGTGAAAGATTATCATGCATGAATTTGTAATGGTTACAACATCATTGAATGTTTGAAGTAGATGCAAATGTTTTGATTAAAGATTGAGTGATCAAATTTTGTGCTAAGGTGTATTAATATTTTAACTTGAATACATGTCATGTTGTACCATTGGCATTAAGCTTCTATCAAGCAAGGAAATAATTAATTGTAGATGTTCTCTACTCAAGTTCTTTAGAAAATAGAAAGGGCTAGTTTATCTCACCTTTTACTTTTGCAAAACCTTGATCTCTTATAGCTCCTTCACCAATGTTTGCATTCAATTAAATTTTGAAATATAATATGCATCACTTAGTTTTTTGAAGAAATTTAAATCAGTTAAAATAAAGTTTTTTGAAGAAAATTTTAAATCTACTAAAATAAATACATCTATGAACTCTAAGAATAAAAATATTTTCACTGTCAAATGATAACATAAAACCAGAGAACTTATAGAGCTCAACATAATCTCCTTACTTGAGTTGAATGCCACTTCTACCATGAATATGCAAGGTAAATCTGAGGGAACTATTGGAGTTGTAATAGGTTAGTGACCTTTTATAATATGATCTTGAATTTTGATTGGTTAATTTTGGCTGACATGGATCCAAACATGAAGTTAAATTGAATGGCTTAGAATGATTTGAAATTTAATCCAATGGCTAGGTTTTTTAGTTTATTTTAATAATATTTTATAAAAAATAGTACTTCACCTGAATCTATTACATAGTTATTTCTTCCTTAGTACTGAGTTTTTAAATGCCAAGTAATGTGAGTCTAATCATTATGTGATTGATTTCCATGCAGGTGGTTACTGGGGATTGAACACTTCTATATCAATGAAGGGACATACTATTATTGCAATTTTGGGTACAAAGTCTTCTGAAGTGACTTGCTAAAGTGGTTGTTTTAAATATGTTGTCCATATAAAAAAATTATAATCTTAAATGAGTAGTTGGAGTCTTTTGAGTATTAATGAGTCTCTTAAAGCTTAGAAGTTGAATTCATTAATTTTTTGTTGAAAAGGTAGTCGAAACTTACTATATATATATATATTATTGTGAATTTCAAGGTGTATCAATGAATATGATGAGGTTGGCTAATTTAAAAGGAGGTCGTGTTTAAATAATAGTATTGTCATCTATTAGAATTGAATATTTTAAGAGTCACATTTGGTGCCAAACCATTATTTGAAAAGATGTTTATTATGTTCATGATTTAATTTAATTTGAATTAAATATAATTATTGCAGAGTAACTATTTATAATGATTTATAAATGATAAAGTACAATAATGAAACAAACAAGCTAAGATGTAAAGTATGAAACCCTAAGCAAGGAAGAGAGCTAGAGGACTTAGGTGATTTCAAAATGGACATGAAGTGATATGGGCAGGTGCGACTGATGAACAGACAACAAAAATGGTCATCATTAGTCATTGGAAAATTTGGAACTTGAGAATAATGCCGGACACGGACACCCAGTGCTAGACAGAGGCACCTGGGTGCTGGTGACTGCTCTTGGGCGTTGGTGACTGATCTTGGGACATGGTGCTTGTGCAGAGGATTGGAATCTTCTTTTTGTTGTGTTGAAAAGTCTTCATTGTTGTTCCATGTTGATTTCATAATGTTTTCACCATGATCGCCGATGATACCTATAACTTGCAAAAGAGAAGTTCACCTGCACAAGCCCACAAACTGCATCAAACCTAAAAAGTAAAATGCAGAATGGGGAGTGAGACTGACCTTGGAATTCACCTCGAGAGTGAAATTATGATCGATTTTTGCACTAAATCTCATACTCCATGTAGTTCTTTTGTGTGTGTGTAAGAATAATTCCCTGGGATGCCCTTGTGCAAGCTGCACTTGATAGCGGGATGTAGCAATAATGTAGTAATGTAGTAGAACGTGTAGATGGATAAAATGAACTTCCCCTTCCTGTGTTGTGTATGCAGAAGTGATGCATCCCTTGTCCCTTGAATGGATGTTATATGGATTCTTTTTTATTACTTTAATTCCTTTGTAATGCAATCTTAGGTGGTGATAGTAATGTTTAGTGCTTGGTCCTTTATTTTGAACACATAACTATGTATTTATATGACTCCCTTGTTTGAATTTCATAATTGAAAACTAGAAGGCCAACCCATAAGTGAAAAAAATTCCCAAAAGATAAAAGAGACCCAAAAAGAGCGAGGTATAAAAGAATCAGGGGCACCTAGAGGGGAGAGGAGCACCTAGCTGCTGTTGTCCTAGCTTGGTGCTAGTGTCTAAAGCCATAAAAGATAAACGAGTTGATTTATGATTGGACTGTAGGGTGTGTAAGACCAAAGAGAAAGCAATAAACAAAGAAAAGAGGCCAAAGATATTTTTTAACCACTAGTTTTCTTTCTTAGGAATCATATAAATACTAGTGTGCTTTTAGGACCTAGAAACGTACCCAAGTGCGTGATTTTGTGTCTACAGTCCAATACTATCTCAAGTATTGGCCCCGCACCATAAAGGGTGTCTCTCCCCTAGCTTTTAACTTTCTATCACTTTATTTCTAGCTAATCAATCTTATTTCAATATGTAGTATTCTCTATTTTATTATAAAGCTTTTTAAAAAATCATATATTTTTCTCCATTTTCTTATTTGTTTAAATAATCTCTTACAAGAGAATTATTAATTAATGGAAATGGTCATATTTTGTCTAGTTTTTGTAGTTTTCCACTATTTATATCGAGATTTTAGGTTATAAGATAGTAAAGTAGGTATACAACCACTAATTTTTACATTATTTAATTGTAATTAACCATAGGTCCGTGATAATTTTTAACCTAACATTTATGTTAATAAACAATTTTCTGAATTTTAAATTTTTTTATTTTTTATTTTTCTAATTAGATGTAAGAATTTCTTGAGGGTTTATAAATTTTCTATTAATAAAAATAAATATATTTCATGAACAAGTAAAAATTGTCCATAAACTACTTAAGTAATTGTCTTTCCTATTTTATTTTCAAGGACATGTACCATGTTTAATGAATATTAAATATATTTCATATTTCTAAAAATTCCTTAATTTCTATTTGGCTTCTCTCGAATGTGACACATTTCATAAAAGTTTCTAGATAACTATTAATCTTGATCCATAAACATTTCTTGAATATCGGATTCCTCTCCATTCTAGATTGTTGTGTTGGATTATATGGAAATGGAGATTACCTAAAAACACCGCAAGCTTACCATGCATGCTCGTAATTGTAATATCTACAAAGCAACGATGTCTTCCTTCTTCAACTTTCAGCAAAAAATATACAATGGGGTAGTTGCAGTTATTGGATGCCACAACAAGAAATTAGAGAAACTTCAAGGCAATATCACATTCTATAGTTTGGGCGTACCTTGAAATCCAATTAGTCCATGTAGTCAGGTTTTTCTTTGCATCTTCCATTGTATTTGATCAAAATGTGCCAGTGCATCATTTAGAAGTCTATTCTAAGCATGCCATGTCATCATTACATTCCATGAATCCATATTTTTACAGACATTTTCTCAAATAATGAGATATCATTTTTTATACTCCTACATTTATTGTACATGTCTACAAGATAAGTCCCTATGATTAGATCCACCTGAATTCCACTTCTAATTATCATCCCATGGATCTGTCTACCCTATTGCAAATATTTTGACCTAGCACATGGATGCACAACACAAAAAAGCATGATTGTGTCGAGTTCCACATTTTAACTACATTTTACAAAACAACTTTAAAGCTTCATTCCAACATCAATTCTTTGCAAAACTTATAACTATTGCAGTCCATGAATATGCATTGGGATTTTTAAAGGCCAACTACATTTCATGGAAGAATTTTAGGGCTTCATCTAATTTTCCATTTTTATCACGCCCATAAATTATCAAACTCCATGAAACTTTCTTTATATGAGACATTCTATCAAACAATAGACAAAACAAATGGTGAATTGGATTACCTCTCAAAATAGTAGAATTATGGTGGATATTACTCAAACTATCTTGAAATTAATGACAATGCAATGCAATAAAATATTATCCACAACCAAAGCTGCCACATCCTCTGAACCCTTCTTTGTCTTCTAAATAAGTCACGTAAAATCAACCGAAAATATTGGAAAGATGGAAAAAATGGATAGAATTTATGAAGCTCTTGTCAAGACAATAAGGTGCTCTAGACATTTTTTGGCTTAGAGAAAGAGTTTAGGTTTAGAGGAAAGTTACATTTTCTACTATGCACATTGATTTTTTTTACTACTCTTATTTAAGAATTTTGATCAGATGATTATTTGCGAATTAAATGACCTAGGGTTTATTTATGCTTTAAAGAATTAGTTTGACTCAATTGAAATCCTCATCAACATATATTTATGATAATAGTAAATAGTGAATGAATTTGTATAATTGCAACTAAATGCAAGGATCTAAGGAGGGTTTATTTTAGGAGATGGGGTGGAAAATGTTGGAGCAACTACACTTATAATATCCTTTGTAAATCTTACACATTTATATTAATCTTGGTTTCATGGCATAGCATATCATGAATTTGAAGCAATTGGAGTTGCTACTTCATTGTAGGTTTTTATATCACATGATTGTAATTTGGTTAAAAATTGGGGTTTTAACAACATGATATTCTTCAAGGAAATTGAAGAGGCAAGACCTTTGAGAATTTGACCAAATTTTAGACTTCAGAGTGATTCTTCCACAACACTTATGTTATCTTTCTTGGAAGTTATTACCTAAAGTGTGGGACCATAGTGATGACCATTGGAAGCATGTATTTTGGTGCAATTTCTAGCCTTGAAAGCTTGAATTTTTCTTAGCTAATTAATAAATGGTATACTCATTTCTTTCCATTGTTGAGAATTGTCATAATCTAAAGGAAATAAATGTCATTATTTATGAGTTGATAAAAGGTTTTGTAATTAGATCATTTCCTCAACAAAAATCTTTACAAGTGTTTATATTGGCTTCGTGCTACAACATGTACAATAACCATATAGAGAAAATATTTCTTGAATGCACAACTTTGTTGTATTTAGGACTAGACAAAGATTTGAGACACTTGATTCCAGATGGTCTAGTAGAGAGAATTCAAGGTCATCGTCGCATATAATAGCTATAAAAATGAGGTCCCCGTTAAAGCATTTCAAGACTAAGAAGAAGTTCTCGCATGAAATTATTGTTATATGTTTGGGTTGTGGCTTATTTATACAAGTTGGGGGATGATATCACAAATGGTGGAGTTTGGATTCACATTGTTTGCACCCTAATTAATTTCTAGTGTTATGGGAATACACAAAAAATTAACAATTAACCTAATAAATTAACCATTCACAATAAAAAAATGTTTCAAAATTGTAATGATTGATAAATGATTATTTACACCCTTTTTTAGATTAAGTAATCTAATTGTTTAGTGAATTAAGTACACTAAGGATGTAAGGGTAGATATAGGGGTTTATTTTGATTAATTAAATTCCAACACTAATTGTGTAATATCATAATAACACATTCAATGCATACACTACATGATAAAAATTTGAAAACACAAGGGAATGAGTGTACTTAGTTGATTATAAATGATTTTGGGAAATTCTAGGTGTACATATTACTAGAATGAGGAGGTTTGAACCTAATAATAATTTTTTATTGGAAATGTGACTGGAAATTTATATAGAGCATAACTGTAGAACTCTGCTAGGAACATTTTTATAGTCTTGACCATTTTGTATGGTCTTGGACATGCTTAGATTCTAGCTATACAAATTTTTGGGAGTGTCGCATATATGTAATTTTTTGTCACTATTAAACCCTAAATGTTAATCATGTTGCAAATCCCTCTAAACATTCTAAAGAATATCTCAAACCCTAGACATGGGTGGGAGACAATGAAAAACAAACATTAGTTGGGTTGTGGGTACCCTGTGCACTACTAACGTTTGCACTAATCTAAAGAGGCATGAAACTGCACATTGTTCTCCACCGAGTATGTGATATGTAAATGAATGAAAATATGATTTGGAAACTTCTTTTACAATTTTGAGTTGATTTTGGATCTTGCTAAAATTCTTGTAGAAGGGATTTTTGAGTGGTTATAAATGAGATGACTTGACTTATTGACCTAGTATGTTTTTTCACACTTGTAGTGATTGTTTCCCTAATGAGTGTGCATGTGATTTTATGAGATTTAGGGAGCCTTGGGTTCCTTTTGAAAGAGTAGAACTTAAGTGTATAAATGTAGTGTCATATGATTCTAGGTGTGTAAATGAGTGAGTCTATAACTTGCTTCAATAGGGTTTTGAAGTTAAATTATCGAAGAAAGGCAGACCTAGAGGGAGTAAAGGACCCATTGAAGAATGTGAAATTGAAAGAAAATATGGAGGATATGCAGGTGTAAAACCATACATATAATTCAAGACTGGATATAAACTCTTGACCAAACAATAGAGTTTTTCCCAAGGATGAGAAACATGAAAACTAGAGTTTACATCTTTTGAGTTGATTTTTTTTTTTGGATTTTATGCATTGTACTCTCAAAATTATGTTGGCATATCAGTTTGTATGGATAAACAATCTAGACAAGTTATCTCATGATGTACTAAGTGGGGATTGAAAGAGTGTGTTTATCTTAGCAAGAGTGCATTGTCAAATAAACAAGAGGAGAATAAAACTTAGATGTAAAGGGAAGAACATGGAAAATATGGATGTACATGATGGTGAAAAAGGAAGATTAGATATAAAAATAGTTAGATGTTGATTGTGGCACTAGAAATTGAGCAAGGGTAGGACATACAACTATTGTACTGTCCTGAACTGGAACTGTACAGTTTTGGAATCTTTCAAAGTATGAATCTAAAACTTCAGGTTTGCTTCACTTGTCTAGAAACAACCTTTTCTACATGTCACTCTTGTTTTCACAACTTTAGGATGACCTATAATCACCCAAAACAAAGTGGTAACCCTATAAAGCTGCAAAACCCTTCATCACAACATTTCAAACCAAAAGGATAAAACATGTATGTGTGGCTGAGGCTAAACTACCCTTGGTGGGAAGAATTCCAACTACTAGACCAATCTAAGTGTTACACTATTCGGAATCAATTCCCATGTAGTTGTCCTAGGTGTTTATGTAAGTAAGAACAACTAACCAACCTTCTAGAGGTGTCATCATGTATATTAACACCAAGATATATGGATAACTATATAGTGTATAATGTACCCAATATGGTATCATTGAGATGTGGCGTGCCTCAGCTACATGACCTAACATTTTGTTCCTTAAAACCCTTGAAAAATGCTTAGAGTGACCTCACTCTTACGAAGACATGGCTTTATGACCTTTGCATTCTTGGAAAAGGAGGAAGCTAGACTCTTTGATTTGGTTGAGTGCTTGAGACCTATAATAAGGACTTCTCTAATTAATTTGTAGCTAATTTGGGAAAATTTAAGAACCTATGATTGTTTTTGGAATAATATTTGTAATAGGATCTTGTAAGAGTACCGTGTGAGTTACAAAGTGATAATGAATTATTTATATATCCTTCCATAGGTGAAATATACTAATAAGTCTAACCTTAGGAAGATGAAATGACCCAAAGAAAATATTCAAATTGAAAACATATATTTCCACCCTAATTAGATTCTAAGATGTGATACGAGAATGCAAAACACTAAAAAATATGAAAGGGTTTGTACATGTATACTATTTTGATTAATTAAATTCCAACATTAACCTTTCACAATTATAATAATGCATTCATACTTGAAATGATTCATAAAAGAATTCAACTCAAGTTGCTTTAATAGCTAAGATACTTTCTCGAGAAATCAGAATTCGTGTGAGTTATTTGGGTACTTATTGCAAACATGATGTGGAATGGTTCAAAGAGAAAATCCAAGGTTTCTGTGATGAAATACTTATCACAGATGATCATGTTGAAGTATGAGATATGATCACTAAGACTTGTTCAAATACATAAGGGGAGAGAGAAACATAGTTTTACAAGTTGAAACAAAGATGATCTGGATATGTCGGATAATGGAATTGGTTGATTAGGAACTGTAAATGCTTCAATGAATTTTTTAGAGATGAAAAATCAATCGGGGTAGGACCATAAACTTGTGTATGGTCTAGACCTTATCTATAAGGTCATGATATAGAGCTATATGATCTTGGACCATTTCATAGTCTAGACCGACAACTATTTATGTGCTTCACTTGTTTGGTGATGGTCTTTATTATATGTATCTCTTGATCCCATAGTTTTTGGATGAATTGTAAAAGTAGAAACTCCATAAACCTATATAATCCTTCATTTGAAATCTTATGTGTACATGGTTGAGGATGGATTACCCTTGGAAATTAGAATATCCATTTCTTAACTAATTCAGGTGTTACAATATATGCCCTCATTGTGGGATCGAACCTTATGTAGTTATCCTAGGTTATTTTACAAATGTGACTAGCTAACCAACCTCGTAGGGGTGACCTTATGTATCTTGACACCAAGATAGTAGGCTAATTTCTTAGTATATAGTGTGTCTAAAATATGTTACCTAACCCTTTGTTACTTCAAACCCTTGTGAAATGCTTAGAGTGAATTTTTTATTGCTACAACATAGATCTATGATATTTTCATGCCTGGAAATGGATGAAGCTAGAATATTTTACCTACTTAAATTCTTTATAATTCTATTAGGGATGGTCTAAATGATGTACAACTAGTTTGGGTAGATTTAGGAACCCTTTAAGTGTTTGGAATGATATTTGTAGTAAATTCTTGTAAGAGTGTTAGTTGAGTTATAAAGTGACATTCACCTACTTATATAGCCTTCTGCATGTGAAACACTCTAATAAGGCCGACCCTAGGAGGATGAAATGACCCAAAGAGTATTTTGAAATTAAATTAGAGTTGGTGAATATGAAGGGTAGGACCGTACAAGTCATCCAAGACTAGAGCTTACATCCTAACCCCTCCTTGCTTTATTAGATCAAAGAGATGAAATCCAAAAATGAAAGTGGTTCATGAAGAACATAGGTTTTATAATTCTATGATCAAATGATATTATGAGAGTTGATGACAGAGCTGTGTGTGAAGATGAGAAATTTATAGAAGAGATAGAGAGATAATATGATTGGATTCCAAATGTGGGAATTTGGTTTACTAAGGGAACGTGGTCAAACTTGACATTGCAAAAGGATAAGTTACCAAATTTTAGTGCCTATGTTTCCCCCCCTTTAAGTTTGTAGTTGAAAATTAAATTTTTAAAGGAAAAATATACATAAGAGCCCACCCACAATTTATAACTTCTTGAGAGTGGTTCTCTTATGTGTTAGCATTGGAAAACTCCATTATGAAACTTGTAATAAAGAGTTTAGTTAATGTTTATTATAGAAACTTAACTTTAACTCAAAATATAGGTAATTATTGTAACTTTGAAATTTACAAAAAATGTAAGTAAAGAGATGAAAAACATGGAATGAATACACCTCATATTGTGGAGGGAGGATTTCTTGTTTCATGATGTACCTTGAGAACATGGAATTGTATTTCAAATGCTAAATGATTGGGGTTGATCAATCCCTATTGTTGCACCAAACGAGTTTCTTGAGTGTTGAGTATCATAGAATTGTGAGAAGAGGATCTAAAAAGTGCCCATTATTAGAAACTTGTAGAGAGGAAGGTATAGCCTTCGAATAAATTATTTACTTAGATGCCTTCCCCATTTAGGAATCTGATAAATCAAGTGGAAAGATCAGTCTACAAAGAACCTAATTACTTCGATGCTTTCCAATAAACCTATTTTCACCCTCAGATTGCACCCTTGGTGAATCTACTGGATTCAACATCTCATTGAAACATGAAAAGACCTCAAAAGTGTGGAACAATAGTGACTTTTGAGGTTAATTTCTAGATAAGGCTAGATCCTTCTATCATAACTCACCACGACTAACTAGCATTAAACTATTACTATCTGATCTATCATAAGTATTTCAAGTGACTAGGGTTGAGAGAGACATATGCTGAAATAAAGAGAGGTGATGCACCAAACTAAAATAGGGTTTGATTATGGCTTCAAGGATATAGATATAACAATATATGTGAAGATCCAAAATAAATCACATAGAAATTTGGAATGATTAAATAGAATAAGACTGAGAGTGAGAGTGAGAAAGAGGATCAAAATATTCACAATAAACACTAAAACATTCAAAGGAAAGACATAACATTTGCATATAATATCATAAAATTATCCATTCACAGTCTAACGTATTTGAGGCACGTGAAATATTCATAATTTCATTATAGAGGTCTATGAATAAAATATTCAAGCTCAAAAGGGTAGAGCTCTTGGACTTAGAAGAAAAGGGAACCCTTTACATAATTTTCACACTTGTACATTTATAGAAATTTGGGAGAGAAAAAAGAAGGAAATGATCACATTTGGTAATGAATGAATTCAACCACCATCCAACAACAAGGACCAATCACCATTGATATTTGAAAATGAACTGGTCGGATCAAAATGACCTAGAATGTTTGCAAAACAAACACAACAAAAATTCACAATAAAACTTAGATTCTATTTTTGAAATACTTACAACATCTACAAGGTTTAATCCAATGTGGGAATTATAATCTATAAGGATACAGAGGTGGTAAACCATTTACAATTTCAAAAGTGACATTTTTAGGTTTCTAAAATCTTCTCTCTCCCTTTAGATCTCTTAAAACAAAGCTTTGGTTAGATATTTATAAAAAAATATTTCCCTCCCAAAAGGATTTTGAAATTAATTCTAGAATCCTCTTAGAATCCCGCTCAAACTTGTATTTGAACTCTGGTCCATTAATGACGACCAATTACTTCTAGAATTGGTAAGTGAGAGAAGTCCATTTGGAACTCCATGTCATTGTTGAGCTGACATCCTCAGTATTCATACCACATTGACATTTTCAATATTCAAATGTTTCTTCGCGTGTACTATGTTGTGTTTGGCATACAAATCATATGCCTGACTCTGTCACATCTCCCCTTTATTAAAATTTCACACATTCCTTCCTTTATCAAAACTTTTACGTATGGCCATGTACTATTTTTGTGCCCTCACTACTTAGCTAATCTATTTAAATTTTCATGCGTGCCACCTTACTTAGTAAAAAAATTCCAAAATATATACAGTTATCTAATTCTCCCGTGATGCTCATGCATCAAACACTTGGAGTAAAAAACACCGATCTCTGTCTCACAAGTCAGGTTTTGGAGTATGGTCTAGTTGACCAAGCTCCTTCATGCTCATCCATGTCTTAGCTTCTTCTTTGTATTTATTCCATTTTACTAAATAATCCGCATATTCCTTCCCATGCATTTTCTTTACTACCCTTGAGTCTAGTATGGCCTCAATTTATTCATCCCTTTTCTATGGTAGGTACTTCATCCATTCTAAAGGTTCTTCAACTTTTAGTGCATCTTTATCTAATTCTTCTACGCATTTCTCTTCAACATTGTGCTCACTAGTATTCACTTTGTGAAACTCATATAAATCAGAAACATTGAATATGGGAGAGATATATAATCCCTTGGGACTCTAACTTATATGAATTTGGCTCAATCTTCTATATTATCTTACATGTCCCAATTTTCTTTAACTTTAACTTGTTGTAAGTTCCTTTGGGAAACATTTCCTTTCGAAAATGTTCCATGACTCGATATCCTTCTTCAAATTACCTATCTCTACATTATTTATCTACACATTATTTGTAATCTTGATTAATCCTTTCTAACTTCTCACACACTTCCCTATGTAGTTCATGCATTTATTCTACATATTACTCTATTCGTGCACTTCGATTGTCTATTACCTCATGCAACTTTGTGACCCCCTCACAATTTTACCATAAATAATTTGAAATGGAGTTTTCCATGTTCTTCTATTATCTGATTTACTGTAGGAAAACTCCACTTGTGATAATATCATGTGCCATTGGCTTGGCTTATCTCCTACTAAGTTTCATAACAAATTGTCTAAGATTTTTTTCACCACTTATGTCTGTCCATTAGTCTATGGATGGTATGTTGAACTATAGGTTAATGTTGTTCCTAAATTCTTACATAATGTACTCCAGAAATGTCTTAGGAACTTGGTATCCCTATATGATACTATACTCCTCGGTAACCCATGTAATCACACAACTTCTTTGAATAATAGAAGCATAATTCACGTCACATCATTTTTCTTCTTACATGTAATAAAATGTGCCATTTTTGAAAATCTATCGACTAATACAAATATTGAGTCATTCCCTCTCTATTTTCTCGGTAATACTAGCACAAAATCCATGCTAATGTCTTCCTATGGCCTTCTTGGTATGGGTAAAAGATTATATAATCTAGTATTTTTCTTTTGCCCCTTGGCCAACTATAAAACCCTATATTTTTTCTCATATTTGTCCATAGTTGTGCTCATCTTTAACGAATAGTATTGTTTCTTCAATTGCACTAATTTTTTTTCACCCCTAAAGTGACCTCCTAAGCCTCTACCATAATTTTCCCTAATAATATTTGTTTCACTGCTTTCTTTATGGATTTGACAAAATAGATAAGGTGATGGCCCAAGGAGGAATACCTATTGTGAATTTAATGTTAACTACGAGATATTCCTTTTGGCTAGGAGGAACTACGTGAAATACACAACAAGACCAAAAAAGAGAGTTAAACAATATATGTCAGTGGGTTGCCTAGCGTGTGTTAGATCTAGGAAGTGTGGTACTTCCTTGGTGGTAGTCAACCCACTGTTTAATACAACTTAATGTAATAAATTTCATAAATAAATAATGTCCTACTGTAGTTGATATGATTTAGGTTTCTCATCCAAATACAATAAGAAAATATAATATAACAGGCTAGGTTATGATCAAATTTGGAAGTAGGGTAGGTAATCAAGGTGCTGGAATAGGCTAGGGTCAGATTCTGGGTAGCTTTGGTTTCTCAGATGTAGTTTTTTAAGTTTTTTTTGTTAGCAGGATTACCAAACACAGAGACCAACGTCGATGAGGTATGACTGGCGATGGTTAAGAGGGAACCGACGACGGTTAAGGCGGGATGATAGAAATTCAATAAACTGAGTTTTGATAACTTTTTGAGGTAAGACAGTGGGTGTGAGGAAAATGGCTAGGTTTACAACGGTGCTTGGGGTATTCAAAGATATTCAGGAATCAAATGCAGGGGATTAAATGATCATGGGTGATGGAATGGTTGGATTCACAGGAAGTTAACAAGGTTGGATGAAAAATGAAAATAGATGCTGATAAACAAAGATGAAGAAACTTTGTAATCTGAATAAGTATGAAATGATGTAGGTCATAGATACACTTATTGGTGTTTGCAGGTTTGATGGCTGGATGATGGTGATGGTTGATATGTGGAATGGTGCTAATTTTCATGGCGGTGCTTCTCAGAATGCTACCATGAATACAAATACCTTCGTATCCATCTTGGTTCTGGCTATAGCTATCTAGATGTGTGAAAGGGCTCTTGTTCTTTCTTGCATGCAAATATCCTTCATTCCAAAACTTGAGAATGTGGCCAACCCCTCAAAAAAGGTTACCAAAATGAGTATATGGTAACTGACGATGATTTAGGGTGATTAACATCGGTTTAGGGTTGACCGGTGTTGGTTAAGGCGGGAAATCCTAGGTTTACTAAAAATGACAAATCTTGACAATCTCTTGGCCATCTCTGTCTATTCTCATGGATCAAAATGGGATTTTGCACTTAGATAACTGGGAATGTGGTTAGAGGAATAATAGGCATGTGATTTTAGGGTTGAACTAAGTCTTAGTTAATTAAGGTAGGTAGGACTAAGTCTTAGTTAGTTATGGTGAGTGGATATTGAGTCCTAGTAAAAGGGAAACATGCTAAGAATAAGTTTATGATGAGGTGTCTAGGTGAGGTGGTGGGGTGAGGTGTTCTATGTGAGGTGGAAATTAGTTTTAATTAAGGTAATTAAATAATGAATAAGTGAGGATGAGTATTACTTTAATTATAAATAATTAAACTAATATTAATGTGGGGTAAAAGGGTCATGGTTAGGTGAATATGTTTAAGTTGGCTATTTGAAAAGGGACCAAGGGGAGTGTGACCCAATTTTGGTGTCTACATTTTTCCCCTTTTTGTTGCATAGCTTGTATTGGTAAGCGACACTGACAAAAACAAGAAGTGATTGCCCCATGTGTGGGTGAAGGTGATCCCCCTCAAACCAGGCAATGGTGAGGTGTAATACGGAATCGGTGAGTGGTTTGATAAATGTGTAGTTGGTGAAGATAGGCAGGAAAGGGTATGAGTACTATGGGAAAGGGTGATGGTCAAGTCAAGTAATATGTAATAGGACGGGGTAAAAATTGGGTCACAGGTAATGGCAATCAAATGCACACACACGTATAGATTGCAATGCAGTACCAAAGTGAAGAGCTTGAAAACTCTACATCGTCTAAGGTCGATAGGTTTATCCAAACAAGGGTGAAGTGTTCAGGTATCCAAGGTATAGGATATGGTCCGGAACACAACATAGGTCAGGTGAATGAATGTTTAGGTATGTTCCGGTACACCAAAGGTTTGGTCAGGATAAATGGCATGATAATAGGCAAGGTATGGTTGTTAGGCTAAAAAAACATAGGTAACAATATCTCAAGTTATAGTGAGTACATAAGGTCAATGGTCACACCAAGTAGGCAAGGGCCAAGTAAATAGGTCATGGCATAGGTAAGGCCAAGGTATAGGTAGAATAACAAATCCCAAGATGCAATGAAGGAAATGTAGGGGTAGGTTGAGCTTGTAGGTATGGTTCAATGGGTGTCTGGAATGATAAAAGGTGTGTAGGTGCTAATGGTTGTAGGCAAAAGGAAGCTTAGAAAGGCCAAATAGTTATAAGGATTGACTGATGTTGGTTATAGGGTGACTGACGTCGGTTGTCTAGGGCACAAATCTGGATGGCGTCGGTCTGGTTCGGTTGGGTTTATAAAATAAAAATTCTGTATTTCCTAGAATCATTGTTGTGTTGTGACTTTGGAGAAAATGAAAGAGCCATTTGACCTTTTGTAATTTTTTTGAGAGAGAAGGACAGGGCATTATACACGACTGAGGTGGAGAGTATGATTTGGTGAGAGGAGCTAGGGAGACGTGTCCATGAGCTCAGGGGGATCAATTTGATTGGTTGGAGTAGAGGAGTGGATTTGGTGATTTGGGCATGATAGAGGTGAGAGAGGGTTTAGGTGGGCCATCGGTGCAGTGGTCAGACCTACCACCATGTTGAAGACACCGTGATGAGGTAGGATTCGATCCCAATTTGTCATTTTTTGTTAAAATAGGCTGGTAAAATTGGTGTTGGGTAAAACCGCATCAGGTGGGGGGTAGAATTTTGAATTTGTAGTTAAAATGTTGCAATGAGGGAGGGGGAGGTCTTAAGTAGGGTAAATAGGGGTGGGGAGGGTTTTAGGTTAGGTTTGGGTAAGGTAGGATAGGGTTCTATGTTAGATTTGAGAATTTTGGGAGAAATAGGGGGAGATTTTTAGATTCGGTAACCACGACAGCGACCGATGCCAGTCTAAATTTGGCCGACGTCGGTTGGCATTGGATGACATCGGTCAAGTAGTAGGTGATTGATACTGGTCATGATGGACCAATGCTGGTCAGAAGTGACCGATGGTGGTCAGATTTTGGGAAAAATAGATCAAGAAACAAGGTAGGGTGGGAGAAAAAGATAGGCAATTAGGTGGAAAGACAAGTTTATTGAGAATGAGTAGGGTAATAGGTATAAATGGTATGAGTGGATGGGTGTAAAAAGGGGTAATCTATAGGGTTGGGGTACAATAAGCAATAAGGGTTTGGGAATAGGTTTGTTAGGTAAGAGATGTGTTGGGTATGGTGAAGGTTTAACAATGGTATGATTTGTTGGGTGCAAGATATGGACCAGTTGCGGATGAGAGATAGAGTACCACCTCTGTTACTAGCGGTATGAGGGAGTGTGATGGAAGAGGAGTGGCGTCATGTTACAGATGTCGGCCTTATTGGGGTCAGATGATACAGGCACATAGTTTAGGAGCCGAGCTTGATGGTCACACTCATTGAAAAATGGGATTCAATGACCAACACATTTCATCTGCCGATGGGTGAGATCACAGTCACCCTAGAGGACGTGTACAGGATATTGCAGTTATCGATAGTGGGGATGTAGGTTTACTCTATTTATTCAGAGGCATTACGGGAGCTGATGTTGACAGTGCTTGGAGAGGGGATGACAGAGATGAGGTTCCATAGTGCAAGCCTGAGATATGGAGATATGTACGTGGCCCATCCTAAGGAGATGAGGTTAGTGGTCCTGATCATGGAGGCAGTGTGTTGTTTTGTGCTGCTAGATGTGGAGGGTGGGAGATTCCCATGGGCACTGATGGGGGTTCTCCATGACATGATGGAGGATAGGACCCATTTTTCTTGGGCACCAACATACTTGGTGCAGTTATACAGGGAGTTATGGGCCTACAGGTGGTTACAGAGGTTCATCTTGTGTTGTACCTTTCTTCTCCACTACTGGGCATATGAGCACATCGTATGTGTGCATCCATTTGGTATGCCTTGGATGGATGCATTCGATGTGGGCTTGGTTTGAGTTGGGTATAGGCATTGGGTTCCTATTGTGTGAGAGTGCTGGGATTCCATGACTACTGACGATGTGGCATATTATAGGTGGGTGTTGGAGGGATTATTTGAGGTTGACATATTTTGGAGGCCGTATGTTGGCTTCCCTTCATACAGACAGATGGCGGTGGAGTTGAATGAGTTACAACTAGTGAGGTGGATAGAGGGGCGCCATGTTGGTGAGCACGAGATAATACCTATTGGCAGGCTCTGGCGATAGTTTGGGCTGCCCTAGGATGTGCCACCACCATTCCCTCAATACAAGAGAGATGACGTGGAGAGGCCTATGCCTCTACCACAGTTGACAGTGCCGAACGGGAAGGAGGAGCAAGAAGTGGACCAATAGATTGATGATGTCGTGGTTATAGATAGATATAGGCAGTGGTGAGATGTCCAACTACGAGCAGCACCACCGAGGCCAGGGTAGCCAGACGTGGCTACCCTTACAATTCAGAGGGATACTTTACAGGGGCATGTTGCAACCTTAAAAGCCCAGATTATAGGTTTATAGGGGCAATTGATAGGGTCCGAGGCACAGGTGGCCACATTACAGGAATAGGTGGTGGCTTTACAGGCCTAGATTACCTAGGGACAGACACCCACATAGGGTGGAGATGGAGATGGGGGACAAGTGGACACCTTATAGGCACATATAACAAGGTTGTATGGCTAATTGGCCATTGCACAAGCACATATTATAGTCCTATAGGCCTAGGTCGTAGCACAAGCACTATCATAGGCACTGACACAGGCTCAAGGGTAGGGTCCCATGGTATAGGCAATAGCGGTATAGGGTCCCATGGTGTAGGTATAGGGTTCGAGACTGATAGCGCCACTGCAGACAGTACCGATGGCCAGGTTCAGGGATGCCCTGAATGAGGTGCGGTATTATCAGGACCATCTGACTACCGTGGGGATAGATGTCCCCTCGTATGTAGAGTACAAAGCACAGTAGGCCTCGAGTGAGAGGACCAGATCTCACACACATAGTGTAGAGAGTACAGGGGGGCAATGAGCCCAAAGACAAGGTCAGGGTCAGGCGATAAGCTCATGAAAACCAGGTCAATCCACAGGTTAGGTAGAGGTTTCACTAAGACACATATGAGGCAGAGAGATGCCAGTGGGGCACCACACTGGGGTAGAGGAGGAGGAGATAGATGAGACAAGCATGAACATCAACTGAGGTGATGATTAGTCACCCTACATGTTCAGGATATAGATTTTTTTATATTTTTATTTATACAGGCCTGAGTGCCGAAGATAGCGAGGATGTACATGAGAGTTTTTGAGATTTTGATTATTATACCAGCCTGCGTGCAAAAGATGTTGAGATTGTATATGAGAGACATGTGTATTGATTTTGCTTCTGTGCACATATGTATGGACACACATATTCTGATGTTTTTTTATAGAGATGGTGATATTTATGGTATGATGTTGTGCTTATGTGTGTAATTTCTAGTGTTATTGTTTATGTGATGGAAAATAAGTGGATTAGGCATGATTGAGTCAAGGTCATAGGCATGATTGAGTGAATTCACTTAGACATGGTGGAGTCGGGTTAGTTTAGGCATGATGGAGTTAGGTATAGGCACGATGGAGTTAGGTCATAGGCATGGTTGAGTCATGGTTTATGGTTTTGATTTAAGTTCCAAGTTATTGGTAACATGGGAGACAAATGGTGATGTTTATGCATGTTATGGTTTAAATTTGCAAATATTTGCTATGGTGGAAATATAAAAAATGGTAAATGAATGATTTGATGAAGTGGTAAAATTTTTTGTTAATTGGTGCTTGTTTGGTTTAATTTCCAATTGTTGATATAAAATGGAAACTAAGGTAGAATGTGAATAGGAAAGTGAAGGGGAAATTGGTTAGGGGAAATTGGTTAGGGGAAAAGGGTGGTGGAGTTAACCTCCAAGGGCCCCATGCCCTACAAGTGCTGCTTACATAGCCCTGATAAAAAGGGGCCTCAGCCAATGTAGTTCTCCATAAGCTAGGGAAGAATATGATGAAATAGAGGAATGGGTTGGTAGGTTTTAGGCATGATTGAGTCTAGGTCATAGGCATTATTGAGTCTTAGGTGATAGGCATGGTGGAGTCTTAGGTCATAGGCATGGTCGAGTCTTAGGTGATAGTGGAAATCTTGTAAAATGTAGGTGTCGATGGTCTAGTCTGGTATAGGGTAATCAATAAGTAATGAAAAAGGTGAATGGTAAGAGGTGGTTAAAGAACCACCTAATTGATTATAACCTTAATGAGTCTATCATACCAGAGATTGGATTATGAATGTGAGACCCTAAAAGGAATTGCATAATTTACTATTCTAAGGGTGAAGAAAGTCACATGATCATGAAATGTCACAATTGCGGAAAGTCCCTTGAGCAGATAGAAAAATAGGGTGAAAAGGAAATGAGGTGAAAGTGGGTGGTTTAGCATAACTTAGTGTACGATAGCATGTTTACCTGGCAAGAAACCCATGCTCAAAAATAAGACAATTCCATGACAAAAAGGTATCATTTTCTTCATTTTTTTTTGTTTTTGATAGACTGATTGATGCGGGAAGTCTATATGGGATGAGTATATTATCTTCTTGAAGTCTTCGTGAAGCTAATCGATGCAGGAAGCTTCTAAACATTTTATTATATTTTTGCAATGACTTATATAGCTGTCATTCGAGTGAGCGGTCTATTTATAGTGGCGAGATAAGATATGTCCTTTTTGAGGGAGTCATCTATTCACTATAAGTTTGACTCAAGGAGTTGAATCCCTTTTTTTTAGACGTTCAAGTCATGGACAAGGCTATAGAGGAAGATTAGGTTCTTGTTTAGAAGACACAACCATAGTACACAGAGGTTAACTATGAAAGAGATGATTTCAAGTGATGAACGACCATGTGATTCCATCTTTGAAAAATACAAAAAGTATCGATGAGAATCATGTCATGAGTAGAGCTGTGATACTCATATTGAAGATAAGGCTGAAAGGTGATGAGTAATCACATGATTCTTGTTTAGTCATTAATTCTCAAAATGGGTAACATGGAAGGTGAACGACACTCAAGGGATGAGTGATCAATAGACAAAAAGTGATATATGACTTGATTTCAATAATAAAATGGTCTAAGATGCATAGCATTGAGTGGCTCAGGTTTGGGTTTACCTTTGAGTGAAGACAAACGGTAAACACCTGATCCATATGCATGAGTAACAATATAGTGTCCAAGCCAATTAGGATAAAATTTTCCCCGTTTACTTTTCTCTTCTTTGGTTACATGTTAATTTTCCTTCAAGACGAGGTCCCTAACCTGGAAGGTTCATTTGTGGACATGTTTATCATAGACACATTTATTACATTTTTGGTAGATTTGAAGATGATCAAGAGAATTGAGACGACATTCATCTAAAAACTCAAGTTGTGCTAAATGGTCTTGGAGAAAGTCATTGTTGTTGAGCATGTCTTGTAGTGAGATGTAAAGAGATGGAATCTAGACTTTGAGAGGCAGGACAACCTCAGTTCTATAGACTAGAGAGAAAGGTGTGGAAGCATTCGAAGTGTGAATACTAGTGCGGTAAGCCCACAAGGTGGAAGAAATGTGCGTATGCCAATACTTCTCAGTATCGTCAACTACTTTCATAAGAATTTTGTTCAAGGTTTTATTGGTGTATTTTGATTGGCCATTTGTTTATGGGTAATAAGGTGATGAGAAACTGAGTTGAATGCCAAAAGAATCACACAACTTTCATAGGGTTTTTTTTTTATTTTTTTTCCATTATCAGTGATGAGACGGTGAGGGACACCAAAGCGACAAATGATGTGATGGTTGATGAATTCACATATCTTCTCATCTTTTGCATAAATGAGGGGAATGACTTCTACCCATTTAATGTAATATCTAGTAGCAGTTATAATCCATTGATGGCATTGTGAAGAATGGGATTGATCTCTCTGATGAGATCCAAACCCCATTGAGAGAAAGGCCAAAGGTCTCATACGAC
Source organism: Taxus chinensis (assembly GCA_019776745.2). Classification (NCBI taxonomy): domain Eukaryota; kingdom Viridiplantae; phylum Streptophyta; class Pinopsida; order Cupressales; family Taxaceae; genus Taxus; species Taxus chinensis. The sequence goes on from CM034147.1 coordinate 221,681,511, forward strand.
CTCTAAGGCATGAATAGGTGTGTGATGAAGATTGGCATGTTGTTGGAATTTCACACAACATTTTACATAGTCAAAACAGTTTTGGTTTAGGGTTAGCCAGCAATAACCAAGGCAAAGAATGCGTTTAGTGACAGCTAAACCACTAAAGTGGCCTCCAAAAATTCCGTCATGAACTTCCTTGATGGTGCAGGGAATTTCAGAACTTGTAAGGCATCGTAAGAGAATACTGTCAAATCCATGCTTATAAAGGATACCACCCATGATGACATAGTGAGAAAAACTTTTAAGAAAGGCACATTGTCCATTACGAGTGAGATCAAGAGGTAGAATGGAAAGGGAAAGGTAGTGTGTAAAATGCTTATACCAAAGGTCACGCAGGTTAGGTACAACAATTCCAATGGAGTGGATCTCATGAGGTAAATAAGAGGGTGATTGCAACCTTTGTATTGTGACAAATATTTTGGAGTCAGCAAGCAACGTGAGTATCTAAGAAGCTAGATAGGCCATGATAGTTGTAAATTTATTGGTAGAACGGGGGATGGTTTGAATGTCATAACGATCAAAGGTAGTTAAAAGTGTTTCAACATGACATTTGTACTTTTGCATTATTTCATTACGACACTGGTATATACCATTGACATGATTTATAACTAGTTGGGAATTACCAAAGATATTAATTGATTTAAAATATAGGGAGATATCGGTTTGAAGGCCTAATACGAGTGCTTCGTATTTGGTGATATTCTCTGTGTAATCAAAATCCATTTTGAAAGATAAAAGCATGTGTTCACCACTAAGAGGAATGAGGATAACACCTGCAACACCCCCATGCTAACATTTGGAACCATCAAAGAAGAGGGTCATTTGGTAAGTGGTATCATCTAAGGAGAGGGTAGTAATGGATTCATCAGGGAAATTGAAGTTAGAGGGTTGGTTTCAAGAAAGAGGTGCGTCCTCCAGTTGGTCAATGATGGCTTGGCCTTTAATAGAATTTTGATGGATGAATTCAAGGTCAAGGTCAGTAAGAAGCATGAGCCAGTGTGAAGCACATTGATGTTGGTAGGGTTTGGCATACATATAATGTAGAGGGTCAGTGTTAGTGGTGACAAAGGTTTTGTGGTTGAGTAGGAAATGACGTAGTTCAGTGGTGATAAAAAATAAGGCCAAGAAATTTTTTTCAACATGGTTATACCTAGTTTCATAGTCCAAAAGGGTATGGCTTATGTAATAAACTACTTTCTCTCTGTGTTGTTTGTCGCGGTGAGTGAGGATGGCACCTAATGAATGGTCGGTAACAGAAATGTATAGGTAAAAGGGTTTTTCATGCTTAAGAGGAATGAGAACTAGTGGTTGAAGAAGGTATTATTTTAAGGTGTCAAAGGCTTTGTGGCATTCATCATCCCATTCGAATGAGACATCCTTCTTAAGGAGATGATGAAATGGTTGACAGCAGTTGGAAATCTACGAGGTAAAATGATGAATAGATTACAAATTACCTTACAAGATTCGATGTTGAGGGAGATTAGTAGGGGGAGGAATTTCGAGAACAACCTTCACTTTAGTAGGATTGACTTCTATGCCACAAAAAGAAATGATGAAACCAAGGAGTTTTCCTAAAAGTGCCACAAATACACACTTCTTAGATTGAAGGTGAACACAATACTTGATGAGGTGATCAAAGGTGACCTTAAGGACTGTTAGGTGTTCGACCCAATGTTTGGATTTGGCAAAAAGGTTATCTATGTAATCTTCCAATATGTGATGCATGATGTCATGGAAGATATAAGTCATGGCTTGCTGATATGTATTATTAGCATTTTTAAGGCCAAAATGCATGACTCGATAGCATAAGGTCCCCTAAGGAGTGATGAAAGTAGTTTTTTGTTGATCCTCTAGAGCAATTAGTATTTGATTATAACCCGATAAACTGTCCATGATTGATAACATCTCATGGCTAGCAGTGAGATCAACTAGTTGGTCAATACTTGGTAGAGGAAAATCATTGTTAGGGAAAGTGAGGTTGATGTCATGGAAATCAGTGCAAATGTGGAGTCCCCTTGTTTCTTTTGTGACAGGGACAATGTTAGAAATCCATTGGGGATAGTCAATGTGTAGAATAAAGGAAATGGAGAGAAGGTAGTGAACTTCTTCTTTGACAAGAAGAGAAATGCGAGGATGCATTTTTTGTAGCTTTTTTTTTATGGGTTTGACATCAGGAATGGTTACGCTATTGTGGACCACAAGGTTTGGGTCAATACTGGGCATATCGTCATAGAACCAAGCAAAAGCGTTGCTACAGTCCTAGAGGAAAGAGGTAATACCTTCCTTTTCAGTAGCATCTAAAGACTGGAGTATATTTAGAATGTGCGGGTCATCCTGAGTGTTAATGTTAATTTTGATAGTCGATTTATTCAACACTGTTTACATCTTAGAGGGTAAAGACTGGTGAATATAAGAATCTTCCACACCCAGATAGGTCAGGATAGACTCGTCATCTTGGCATTGAATGACATTAATAGAAGGTGTATCATCATTGATCATGTCAGGATACAGGAAGGGAAGAGAAGAAGGAACCTCGCTATCACGTTGATAGGTCAAAGGTCCCAGGGAAATTGTGTTTAAGATTATTTTTAGGAGGAATAGATTCAGGATATATGGACTCCATGGATGAAGATGGTGACATTGGTGAATGGGGTGGAGAAGGTTTTTCTTCCTCGATGAGGTTGACGTGGGCCTTCTTGGAAGGTGGTGCGACAAAGCCAATACCACTGCGATTGTTGTGTTTACGGTTGGTACATGAAATGAAAGTATGGTGGCCTTGTTCGTAAAAACCAAAGCCAAAGTATTTCCATGCACAACGGTGAAGGAAAGTGTGGGTGAAGCGACAGTTAGTAAAGGATTGGAGGTTAGATGAAAATAGTCATGTTTGGGATAGAGGTTTGGGTGAATAAGTGGTAGTATCAAGACCCCATACGTTAGTTTAGTGTGAAGGTGGGGAGGACCATAAGGAAATACCTCACCTACGCAGTAGTCATAAAGGGGTTCTTGCATAGGTTTCCATACTCTTGTGGAGTGGGGAATGTGTCAATATTATATAGGTGGTACTCCCCTAGAGTGCCATTGAAAAATAACTTATAAGGGATCGGTGGTAGATATGTAGGTAGCAGAGATAGACGACTCACTAGATGATTGGGCAAGAGGGGTAGCAATTGGTTGGTAAGTAGAGGCATCAGCTACAAAGGGTAAGGTGCTAGTAGGAATAGAAGAGTTAGATGTGGGAGAGGTGGCGGAAATATTGGTTGATGGGGTCATGAGTGAAGGAGAAGTGGGGATGGTGGCAAATGCCTTGACCGGTACAAGTACATAATTTTTCCGGTATAACATGTTACAAGTTTTGAATGGAAATGGGTCGGTAGGGATGGTATATTTATGTCCTTCATGTTCAAATTTTATAGAACGGTGTAAATTTGAAGGGACATAACCCATGACTTGAATGCAAGGTCTTCCGAGTAATAAGTTATACTAGAATTCACCCTCTAAGATGTATAATAGTTCTAGGATAGTGCGAGGGCCTACACAAACATAAAGGATAATGGTGCCAAGGGTGGAGGTAATGACTTCGTTGAAGGAACACAACATAATCGGGTTATTATGCATATAATTAGAAGGGATATGCATTTAATTATATGTGTGGGAGGAGATGATGTTAATGCTAGCACCATCATCGATCATGACATGTTGTACGCTTATGTTATCGATATAGATGGAAATGAATAGGGTGGGATCATGTTCATCTGATTGGAAAGATAGAATCTTCTCATCAGAGAAGATGAGGGTGATGAATTGAAGAGTGGGCATGGGGATAGGAGAAGGGGATGATTTGGTAAGTGAGGCCACGTGGTGAGGGTTAATAATGGAGGCCATTAGTGTGAGGTCATTGGGTAAAACTTCAATGGATTGTAAAACCTCAATAAGGGATTGTTTATGAGATTCAAAAGTTTGGACAAGATCATACAAAGACATCTTTAGAGGAGACTGATGTAATTGTTTTATCATTGTGTGATGGGTGACCCCATCAGAGATAGGGTATGTAGATCCGTGGATGGTGATTTTGGGTGCAGGTGTAGATGGTATATTGGGCATGGGGTTGGTTGATGGGCTTGTTTCTTTTTATTTTCCTTTTTCTTTCTGAGTGTGGGTGACAACGTGAACCATGTTAATCTGAGGGGAGGTGGATGGAGAGGGTGTGCCATGAAAGGTGTAATGGCATGAGGGATAAAACCCTAACGGTGGATAAAAACCTTGTGAAATGAGTAGGTTGCACTGACATTTAGGTGGTGATTTGGACAACTCTCTAATACAGACCAGATTGACCTCAGATTTTGGAGGTGGATAAAATGGTTATGGGGATGGAGATACTAGTCATTGAATCGGTAAAGGATGATGATGTGTGGTGATAGGTGAAGGTGGAACATGGTCCTCATTAAGAAGGTCATCATCGTCAAAATTTTATTCAGGAGGACAAAGTTGGAGAAGAACAATCTTCAAAGCCACAAATATTTTTCTTCTCCAAATTTGTCCTCCTGAATATTGGGTAAAGGTGTGGATGATCGTGAGGATAGAGGCTTTACAGGTGAGGGAATGGGTTGGTCCACTTGTTTGGTAAGTGGTATGGTCTTATGTTTTGCTGACATCTGCTTGGGTAAAGGTGGGATAGAAGAGTTGGCGATGGAAGGTTTCGTTGGGTTGACTACCTTATTGAAGGGTAGTGGATTCTTATCTTTGATTTACATCTTCTTGGGTAAATGTGACATGAGAGTATGCAAAAACAAATTTAGTGGAAATTTTTTGTAAACTCGCGAAAATTGAGGATTATAGAAATTAGAATTGGCAAATATTATGTGGTTCATAGCCGACTTATTCACCAAAACATTCGACCGACATGTCCCTTATACTATTCGTTTCACCTAGATTTTACACATATAAGAGCTTATGAATGTAATTCACCATAATTTCGAATCATATTATACACATATTTGCTGAAGAAAAAATAAGAAAATTCAAAATCCGCATCCGTCCAACTCTAAGCCATCCAACTCTGAGCCATCCAACCCTAACCCGTCTAAGTCTAAAATCTGATTCGTCCAACCTCTAAGCCATCTAACTCTGATCCACCCAACATTGATCCATCCAACATTGATCTGTCCAACTCCAACTCTGATCCATACAAATCTGATCCGTCTAACCCTGAGCCATCGAACTTTGATCCATCGAACTTTGATCTATCCAACTCTTATCTGTCCAACTTTGATCCATCCAACTCTGATCTGTCTAACTTCTAGCCATCTAACACCTAACAGTCCAACCCTTTACCATCCAAATGTTTACTATCCAACACTTAGCCCCTAGCCTCCAACCCTACACCATCCAACCCTGAGTTGTCCGACCCATAAGGCTTAAGCCATCCAATAAATTAGGTGTCCAACCCCTCTATCGTGATCCGTCAAACCACTCAGTGACTTAGTCAAATGTGACATGGGAGTATGTAGGGAAAATTTTGGTGGAGAATTTTTGTAAACTCGTGAAAATCAAGGATTATAGAAATTCAAATTAGTGAATATTATGTGGTTCACAGCCAACTTATTTGCCAAAAAATTCGACCGACATGTCCCTTATGCTATTCATTTCTCCTAGATTTTACACATATATAAGAGCTTATGAATGTAACTCACCATAATTTTGAATCATATCATGCACATATTTGCCAAAGAAAACATAAGAAAATTCAAAATCCATAGCCATCCAGCTCTGAGCCATCCAACTCTGATCCGTCCAACTATCTAAGTTGTCCAACGTCTTAGCCATCTAACTCTGATCCTCCCAACACTGATCTGTCCAACACCAATCCATCTAACTCTAACTCTGATCCATACAACTCTGATCTATCCAACTCTGATCCTTCCAACCCTGATCCATCCAACTCTGATCCGTCCAACTTTGATATGTCCAAATCTGATCCATCTAACTCTTATCCATCCAACTCTGATTTGTGTAACTCTAATCCATCTAATTCTTATCTGTCCAACTTCTAGCCATCCAACACCTAGCCATCCAACCCTTTGCCATCCAACCCTTTTCTTTCCAATGGTCAGCCATTAGCCATCCAACATTTATCCATCCAAACCCAAGCTATCCAACCCTACGCCGTCCAACCCTTAGTCATCCAACCTTGAGCTGTCCGAACCATAAGGCTTAAGCCATCCAATAACTTAGGCATCGAACCCCTCTATCATTATCCATCAAACCACTCAGTGGCATAGTCGTCCAAATCTTGACTGTACAACCTGAAGGGCCTAAATAGTAAGCAGTCACGGATACTAGAAATCAGAGTAAAAAGATTACAAATTTTTCCAGTTCAAAAAAGGGTGCAAATACTTTTCTTGGTTATTTTGGGAAATCACAAAAAAATGAAGTCGGTTTCTGAATCAGCTAAACACATCAGTATGTGGCACTTTTTATTCATTGGTTATTTAATCTTACAAAATTTAGTAATTATGTTTATCATACTCTTCTTGGAACTCTTTGTACTCTGTAAAAATTTAACTATAGATAAAATTAATACTAAATAAGTAACAATTTTATATAATTATTTACAGATGTTTTAGAAATACCTTCACAGAATAATTAATTTAAATATATCGATGATCCATTATATGTTGAGGAAAACATTTCGTCCCTTGATGAGTTAGAAGTACAAGAAAATTCATCAAATTCTCAAAGTATACCAGCAGAGGAAGATTCTACTCCAAGTTCTATTTCCAGGAAAAGGAGACATGAGAATCAAAATATTCCTACTGATAGATCATATGTAGAAGTTAAATCCCAAGAAAAAAAAGAAAATATGTTAGAAGAAAGAGGGAAAACTGGACAATTGGAAGAAAAATCCAGTTCGAATGGGTAGCAAAATATCCTTTTATTGAACCTGTGTAAACTAAAAATTGTAATGTTGTTCCAACACAATGTCAATGAAAAATATGTGGTTGGAAAAAGGGGAAGGAGCACACGATGCAGCTCAAACTGGACACAATTGAAAATCACTATGGGAAAATATACATTTCCCAAAAGCTAAAGGATGGTAGCATAGTCAGAACACATAAATGGAAAGATAAAAAAATATTGTCTACATGTCTAATATGTAGAAGAGTATGAAAAGGAAAAAAAATGTATCAAATATATAAATGAAAAAGGCAGGACCATAGTAGCCAGATTGAGTAAAGCTATGGAGGCAGAAATGCAAGCAAAAGGTATTCAATTTGCTACCATATTTCATATAATGAAAAGGGGAAGACCGATGTCAGCTTTCAGAGAAAATAAAATTTTGTGTCAAGTTATTGGTGTACAAAACATTCCTCAATCTCATTGGTTAGATACCAGTGGCTGGGAGATTGCAAAATGTCTATCTATGGTAGAAAAGTAGGATCTGAAACTATGTGTTCAAAAGGCAAAGTATATTGCCCTTTCATTAGATGAGGTTACTGCATTCGATAATACTTCATGGATATGTATTCATGTTTATACATTTTCTAATGAAATAAGGACTCCATACCTCTTAGAAATTCATAAAATGACTGAGAATTACAATTCTGAATATCTATATAAATTGGTGGTGTCAAATATGAAGGATATCCCGAAATGGATGACTTTTCCATTGCAACAAAATTATTTTATGTCAGAACCGATGGTGTAACTGTAATGCAGGGAGCTAGAAATGGTTTGTTTGTTTGAATTCAGACAACTATTGCTTCGTATATGGTTGTTGTCCACTGCATGGATCACAGAATGAATCTCGCCTACAAAATTGTGAGCACATTTGAAAATGTAGCTAAAGTGGAGGAATTGATATGTGATCTGCATGCCTATTATTCTAGCAGTCTGAAGAGATTTTTAGAATTTCAAAAATTTGCTATTAGACTGACAGAGGGAAAAAAACTTCTCAAAGATGCAGATACCAAATGGATATCTATGTATGAACTTGTGTGTAGAATATTTTATGAATATCCTTCATTAACAAGATTTATGTTTAAATACCACAGGGATGTAGATAAAGCTAAAGATCTATTATGCCGTTTAACTGATAGAAAATTTACTCACACTCTGCGGTATTTTTCCCATGTTGAGGGAGCTTAATATTTTAATGAAACATGCACAAGATAGTTCTTTCTACATTATAGACTTCATAAGACTTAGAAGACATATTTTCTGGAGTTTAGAAAGTTTATATATTTCTAATGGGAGTTTTCAGGGTGTTGCTTTTGAAAATTGGAATGTATTGAGATATTTGAAAAATTTCAGGTGCTTCTTAAAATACAATATACATGATCATCTGTGTATAACAGAATGTGGAAGAGAGATTCCACTTCATACATTCCAAAAAAGAGTTGATATGGCTAACTCAGAAATAGAAGAAGTACAAGTGACACGAAATTTATATGATGCAATATTAATGGAAACTAGGAATAAGTTGAGAAAGATATCTGAATCATTAGCTAAAGAGATTTTGGAAAGATTAAAAAAAGATAAAATAATTGAAGCAATGACAGTTGTAAATCCATAGTTTTGGAATTTGTTAGGCAGAAAACCATACACATCTATCATTCCTTTATTTATCAAAAACATGGGTGATCTAACTGATCATTTCTCTAAGACTGAAGAGATAAATGGATTTTCTTTAGAAGTTATTTTCAAAAGAAAACTAAGTTCACAGTCAATGGATTTTTATAATACTATGATACAACAAGTTCAAATTCTAAAAAACCCATTAGATTACAATGCCATGAAAAGGATTTGGAAGGATATTTGTTCCAGTAGTATTCTAAGTGAAGATTTGAGCAAGTATATTAAGTTGTATGAGCTCTACCAAACAATGATTCTGGGTTTAGTGGAAGATGAGAGGGTTTTCAGTGCATTATCCTTTTTAAATTCTGAAGTTCAAAATAGATTGGATAGGAATCTATAAAGCTATCTCAGATTATGTTTCATGTTACTTAGTGGAGTTTTTTTCATATGATAGAGCAATGACATTGTGGAATTCACTAGTAAAAAGAAGAGGAGTTAGTAATATTCTGTTTGACCCAGGGGATCGAGACACATCAACAAATCATGCTACAGTTTATTTCCAAGACACAAATGAATGCATTTGTCCAAGACTATTCCAATTCACCTAGATTACAACTTTTCTATTGGAACAATGTCATTATATGTTTCAATTATCCCATTTGTGTTTTGTATTTGGTTTTCAAATTCAGACTGAAATAAGTACACATTTGTCTTTTATATCTGTTAATTGATTTATTTTACATCTGCAACAAGTCAGAAACATAAATATTTAAAAAAAACAAAATCAAGTAAATTTAAGAAACTTTCAATAAATTAAAATATTGATGTGTTTCATACATATATTATAACTTTCAATAAATGCAATATTATATTTGTCTTTATTTGATCCTTTTCCATTTGAACAATGTCATTATATGTTTCAATTATCCCATTTGTTTTTTATATTTGGTTTTCAAATTCAGAATAAAAGGAGACATTTATCTTTTATATCTGTTAATTGATTTATTTTACATTTGCAACAAATCAGAAACGTAAATATTTTAAAGAAAAAAAATCAAGAAAATTTAAGCAACATTTATGTAAACAATAAAAAAGAAACATAGTTTGTATTAACAACATATAATAACATTGTAAAATTCTAATTTCCAAAGTTATTTGGAAATCAATCTCTCATGTGGCGGATTACTTTATGAAGTAAAGTACAAATTCATAAAGCATTGTCGGCCAATACAATTACAAAAAGGGGGTTGTCATAACTATTAAAGCTTCCGGACAAGTTCTGTCATATAAGGACACATTACGAGGTCATCCTCTTTTCTGACTATGATTCAAAATCATGGTTGTCCTTACATATACCACATGGAATAAAAACTAAAAAGGGGATGGACACTATCTTTTAATTCCTACGCAAGTGTCAGAATTGTGACAACACACCTATCACTTGGTGAACTTTACTAACATATCTTATTTTATATTGCAAGTGAGTCTTGTTATTTTTCTTGCATTAGAATGACATGATTCTCCTACATCAGTGTAGAGATATCTGCTATAACTCCTGATGCCTGCAGATCTCATGCTGCGGTATTGATATTCTCTAGGATATTCATCTCCTCCCTAGCTACATCACTTGCAGACAAAAGTGTTGCACCTACGTTTGTCTTTTCCTTCAGTAATACTTTTGGATCCATCTTATGCTCCTTTATTATCCTTCTCAATGTATTATTTTGTTTATTTATAACAATGAGTTTTTCCTTCAACTGTGCAAATGAATTTAGGATTTTGCGGGCATTCTTCAAATGTTATTCAAAAATAGCTGCTTCTTGATTTAAATTTTCATATTTTTCCTACAAAACAGAAATATTTAATTTTAGTGTATTCGATAAAATGAAAATATATATTGCAATGCTTATAAGATAAAGATTTTTCATGTAAAACAAAAAGCACACTCACAACAACTTTTTCTTTTTCAGCATTTACTATTAAGACATTTGTATTGTCTTTAGCCCATTTATTGTAGTAAGCCTGTGCTTTGGCATTGAGATTCTCCAACCTGTTTAGCATTATGTCTATAATTTCATCATTTTAGTCATTACTATATGAAATAGTCCCTGACTAAGCTTTGTTTAGCAAAACATCCTACTATGCTAGTTAGCTCTCTATGGTAGTTAAAAATGAATCCTTTGAGCATGATTACGGTATCATGTATTAATTTCTTTTGTCAAAATTTTTTCTCTCCTCTTCCAAGACTGCACCAAATCCACATCAGACATTACAACCTCTTGAATTTTTTCCCCTATATTATCTGATATCAGATTTTCTAAAATAAAATGTGTCTTTTCATCATCAGTTTGTGAAGCATTTCTTGGAGGAGGAGAGTCACTTCCCTGTATTACATGCACATTTTGTTGTGGTTGAGGTGGAGTAGATTGAATCAAATCGTGGGTGTAAAAATAGTTACCCTTGTTTGCATTGCCACTTTCAAATCCCAAGTACTCCTTGTCAAGGGTGATGTTGTTGAAAAGATGTGTGATTGGTACACTTAAAACACCACCTAGTGACAGTCTAGGAAATTTTGTGGTAGCAGGATGAACTATTCCTACTGACTCTATAGGAAACCTTATATTCTTTCCTGCAGTTATTCTTTTTGTTTGAACTAGATGTGTTGGAGGTATTGGTGGTCTCCTTGCAAGTGGAATGTGCCTAGAAGCCACATTACCTACATGAAGCAAACAAAAAATTGTTAGAATATTACGGTTGTGCTTTGTAAATGCTAAAAAATTGTAAGGAAACAAAAAATGCTATATATTATACATTACAATATACCTTGCATAGACAGAGACACAATCGTGACATTTCGATCTTCAAATCCGGAATTAGTTTGATCTTCATCATCAAACTTAGTAGTTTCTTACTATAATAAATGTATAAAAGAACAATAGAAATATTAAAATACAGCAGTATATACATAATCTATATTAATTGTTTGAATTAGTTATTTATAAAAAAGATAATGTCATACCTGAAGTTAAATGTGATGGTAAACTTGATGTGCATATCAAACCCCAAGGTTGCTTTTGATGAGGAGGTCTTACTGGTGTTGATTATGTCGAATCCATGTCAGAATCAATAGAGACCTCTGGAGGGGCTTTACCTCTAGCATTTTCCTCCTTATGAGATGTTGCAGCTATAATTTTTCTCTACAAAATAAAATCGCACATTTCTTATTTTATCCAAAAAGATTGAATTTGAAATCCTTAGCATAAGTAAACATTAAAAGTAACTGTTACAAAATTACATGTTGTTCTTCGAGAGTAAGACCAACCATTTGATCATTGATTGTAGTTGGAATTTTATCCTGCAGAATTTGTAGTACTCTTCATAATAAAAAGCAAGAATATAATTGCAATAAGAGAATACAATCCTAGATTTATCAGATTGATTGGCTTTGTAGGCATGGGAGATATTTGTTTTTATTTTATTGGACAAATAATTACACCAATTGAATTGTTTCCTTGCTAGTGTTCGTAATAAATATTGAACTGATCAATATGGAATGTCTGTAGATCTACCCTGTAAAACAATCCCTTCTTGAAAAAAGTGACACAACTGCAATAAAGAATTTGTTTGCAATACCTTGTAGAAGAAGGCCTCTTGATGAACAATTAAGAGGAGCTGCAATAACAAAGAAGAAACGTTAGAGCCTTGGGTGGTCCAGTAATGTTAAGAACAAAAGCATTTGAAAATAATAAACTTACCATCAACCTATACATTGTAATGAGACTCCAAAAAAAAAATCTTCGTCTGTAAGAACAACCTTTGTAGTAACGACCAACTTATTTTTGAATGGTAAACTTGTTAACCGATGTACATCCTCGGGTTCAATTGAGAAAGAAATTTGACGACATCTCGGATGCATGAGGAGAATGGAAAATCTACCATCATTCTCATTGTAAGAGGCGAGAAGGTAATCAAGGACTGAAGTATTAGTATTGAATTGAGGCATGTCCACAAGCCCGGTGAATTATAAGTTTTTGACCTAATCCTTTTGTGTGTCTTTTTCTCTTAGTATTGATACAATTTGTGGGCACATGAGGTTTTAGTATTGAAATTTGGGTGTAGGAATAAATGTGGTCTTGGCCATTGCCGAAATTTGGGAGAAGTTTGAAGATTGGAGAGCTCAAAGAGTCAGAGCACTGGAAATTTTCATAGAAAAGTGAATAATTGAACCTTGAAGGGGTATTTATAGGGGTTTGTATAGTTCAAAGGACACATGGCAAAAAACTATTGGCTGATAGTGGAGGCCCAATCCTTACTCACCCAACCCACATGACCAAACGTAAACCATCCAACCCCTAGGTCGTCCAACCCACGACGAACCCTCAACCATCTAACCCTCAGCCATCCAACCACCCACCCATCTAACCCATCATCCAACGTTTGGCCGTCCAACCCTTAGCCATCCAACCCTCACCTGTCCAACCCTTAGCCATCTAACCCCTCATCTATCCAACCTACAGCCTAATCCTTAGACCTCCAACCCTCACCCGTCCAACTCTTAGCCATCTAACCCCTCACCCATCCAACCCATAGTCCAACTCCTGGCCATCCAACCCTTCACCATCTAACCAAAGCCATCCAACATTTAGCCATCCAACCCTTAGCCGCCCAATCCCCGTCTAACCCTTTCCCACCCAAACCTTGGCCATCTAACCCATCACCTGTCCATTCCCTCTCTCATTCAACCCCACCCTCCCAATAGTCACCCAACCCCTAAACTGTCCAACCCACCTGCCCAACCCTTGGCCGTCTAACCCTCACCCCACCCAACCCCTCAACTATCCAACCCCCTACCAACATATTTGACCAAATTCCCACCCAACAATAACTCCTAACCAACCTACCTGAATAACTTTGTGAAATGAGGAAAAAATGCTCTCTTTGAAATCATCTTTGCCACGAAACATTATTCAGATATTCACCAACGATTCAAAAGTCAATTTTTTGAGATTTTCCAATGTTTCGTAAGTAATTTTTCAGAGGGGTTTTCTTAAAATGAACCCTGGGAGTATGGGATGCAGAAATGAAAGTAGATGGTGGAAAATGATGGGTTACCCATGGGGAGAACCAAGTTACGGTGGAGGTGGTTGGTAGAGGTTGGGTAGACAACATGGGTTGAGGTTGTATAGGCAAGGTTGGGGTTATAGTAAATGGTGGAGGTATAGATGGTAAGAAGTACACAGGTGAGGGCAAGGGTGTTTAGTTTTTGGGTGAATAGGTGTAATATAGTCTCGTGATGCAGTAGTAGGTTGTTTAGAGTTTGACTGGCCTTGGGTAGGAGATTGTTGGATCATGGTTGATGGATGGGGCTCTAGGATGGACAGAAAGGGGGAAGGTGATAAAGGTGTGGTAGGCAAGACCAGTGTATGCGGCCTAGGAGGTTGGGTTTAATTTTTTAGGTGGAGGGATAATGTTGGCGAGGGCTTGAGATGATGTTGTTAAGTCCAATTTGACAGGTGGGTGAGTAAGGCTTGAAGTCTCCATGACACCCAAGGTAGCGATGGGTCTAGCTACGGGTGAGAAGAGAGGTTTGGGTAGGATTTTAGGTTTGGGAACAACTTTAGTTATGGGTATAGGTTTAGATGTAGGTAGGGATGATGAAGAAGAAGCCATTTTAATAGGCATGGTCAATGCTGATCCAGTTTCTGAAAATACCCTTAGGTAGATCATGGAAGTATCTTCAGGAAACATTTTCATTTGGGTCGAAAAGGGGAGTCAAAGACATCCCTAGCGCATGAAATTATCAATGTAATCCAAGCTATCGGAAAGCCATGAAAATGGGACTATTGAAGAAGAGGATGGAGTTGGTTTGGTGGGAATCCCTGTAAAATATGTCTGCGAGACAGGGAATTGGCTAGTCTCAGACTTTGTGGGTAAAAGAGCTGAGATCATATCAATGGGGTCCTGGGATGCTGAGGGAGAACTACCCCCAATAGGTAGTGGCATGTCTGATGAGTCTCCCATGGGTAGGAGAGATAATAGGTTGGGTGAGGTAGACTTTTCCCTTGGTGGAGGAGAAGGCAATGATGATTCTCCTGTGGATGGGATAATTAACAGTGTTGACTATTCAGTAGTTTGTAAAGTAGATAGTGAAATGGCATCTATGGAAAGCGTGGGTTCCTCTGTGAGAGAAAGAGGAGATGAGGGGGAATCCTTTGTGGGTAAAGGAGTAGAAAAGGTATGATCCTTTGTGGGTAGGGAAGCTCATGCCATAATTTCCTCAATAAATGAAATAGGTGGGATTTGAGGAACGACTAGTATGATATCAAAAACTGCGTGGAATTCATGGACATTATTGTCACAGATGAAGGCTCACTATTTTGATTAGACGACAGTTTATGATTAGGGAACAAATTTTTAAAGATGTCAAAATTTTGATTTGCTGGCATGTTCAGGTTGTCCATTTTATATCATCTCTTGGACAATGTTCTTGAAAGTTATGGAGTTACCCTCATTATGGCCTTTGACACATTGATAATAACAATAGTCATGTTCTCTATACAATGCAGGCATAGGATGGGAATGATCGAAACCTGTATGAGGTTTTATGGGAGGAAGTGTAATGGCTCCAACTTTAAGAATCTTTTCCAAGATTGAAGAATAGGGCTCTCCAATTGAAGTGTACCTCTGATGCTCCTGCCGGAGCTTAAAGGCTTGGACATGGGAAAGATTGGAATAAGGTTGGGCTTGATTAGAAGGATGAGATTGTCCCACCTTGAGGACTAACGCGTTGGCATATCCTTTGGGATTTGAATAGTTATTTTGAGGTTTTGAAGATGAAGAATAATAGTTTGATTTGAATGGGGCATTTTTGTTTTGTAATTAGATTTTATTTTCTTCAATTGTGTGAATTTTCAGCTTTCGTGCCATGGTGAACACTTCATCGAAGGTTTGGAAGGTTTGTACCTACAGAGTTGGTGAGAAGTGTCTAGAACAAGCTATAATGAAAAAATCAATAAGTTCAGTTTGAGGTAGCTGGAACATTAATTGGTTGATAAGACTCTGCCAACAGGTAACAAAATCGGTGAAAGATTCATCTTCATACCATCGGATTGAATAAAGATCAGTCACAGTGACTTTCTTGATAACATTGATTGAAAAATGGTCTAAGAAATCTTAGGCTACTTGATTAAAGGAATAAATGAAATGTCTAGGTAGTCCATTATATCAATCTAGTGCTGGTCCTGTCAAGGACATCAGGAAGGTTCATAGGATAAAAGTGTCATCGCGGCTGATTAGGTAACACCCATGTTTGAATGACCGTAAGTGTTGTTGTGGGTCTTATTTACTATTAAAGGGATTGAATTTAGGTATTTCCCAATGTATAAGGTAGGGACGAATGGGAATAGATGGATGGATAGGCTCGTTACTAATTTCATCATAAGTTCAAGAATTACGGGACCATAAACAATTACGTCTAAGGTCTACATCTTTTCCATCATCATATTAACGAGGTCGTTGGTAGGTTGTGATGAATGGGTGCCCCCTATAGAAAAAGGGGGTTGATGCTGAATGTATGAGGTGGGTGGTATGTTAGTGTATGGTGGTGCTAAGTATGAGAAATGCATAGGAGGAATAGATGAAGGTGACATATAGCTAGAATAAGTGATAGACGAGGTCGGGGGTTATTGGTAGTATGTGTAAGTAGGTGGGGTAGTCGTAATAACTCTAATGGTGATTAGGGGTAAAGACTGAAGGATAGAAAGGATGAGGTTATGGAAAGGGGTGTCGGTTGTCAATACCAGAGGAGGTTTTGATGTAATAGGTATATGTGAGGTAGCGGGTGTAGATGTGGCTATACTTAAGTTGAATTTCGGAGGAACCACTGGCATCACAGGTGCGATTGATGATGTAGAAGCTACAATTATAGCGGCTGTCGAACCTAGTTGAGACACCATAGGTGGTAAAGTGGATGATGGTAGAGCTGAGCTGGTGCTATCTGATGCAGAGGTGGGGGCAAGAGAAGGAGGGATAGATACGGATATGTCGTTTATTAACTGTCTCAAGGAGTCCCAAGTGGATGAGTGGGCAAGATAGTATTAGAGCGCTGCAGGGTTTTGATCAAGGAGTCTTGAAAAATCCTCGTCACTAGTATCAATGGGAATAAATTGAGTCGGATCCATATGTGATAGGATAGATGATGGTTATGGACTAGGTAGGAGTGGCTGACCACTGGCATGAAATATGAGGGTGTTAGTTTGGTTGCGAGTCAACACCATGTGAATAAGTGTTGACTTGGTAAGACTGTATTATGTAAATGAGGATGGAAAATAATTAATTATGAGATATGAAATAGAAAGTGCTTTAATTAAAATAAAAACAGAAGGACCAAATCAAGTTATGCCAACCGATGTCGGTTACTGGGTGATCGATGATGGTCATAGTAACCGATGTCAGTTGCTATGAGAAAGCAACAGTTCAAGCAAGTGAGATAAAAAATGAGGAAATTCAACAGTGGAAGCTATATTTAGTCAATAATATCATAATGCAGAGGCTATGGTGATGTCCATAGATGTTTAATAGAGAAGAAGATGAGATGAGTTCTCTTTGGGTAAACTGACCAAAAGCACAGGGAACTGACACTGGTTAGATAAACTAATTATGGTAAGATGTAAACTGATGCCAGTTACTGTGAAATCTATAGAATGAAGAAAATTTTCTTTTTGTGAATTAAGGTTGAATGAGACACTAACCTAGAAGTCTGAATATGGTAAAAAATGATTTGTGAGACACTCAGAAGCAGTCGGAATACACCAACTATGATTATAGAGTATGAAAGGAAAGAAAATGGATAGTACGACCTCACACCTCAAAACACAAGTCAAGAACAAAGCTAAGAAAAACAAGTAATCCTACAAGTGAATTTAGTGTGTTTATCTTATGCTATGTAGGGACTGAATCATGAATTTAGAAAAAAATTTATGGTTGGGAAGGCTTCCTATGAAGAAGGGAATTCTAAAGGTGAGGTTTTAGGTTATGTTTTGGTGGGGGCGAGCCTTTCTCTGATGGGTGAATGGATAGAGATAACCAGTTGGGTTCCCCACTATCAATCCTCTGATCGTTGACATCTTCTTCCAGGTGGGATGTTGTTTAAGAAGATGTGTATATTCCAATTTGTGCAGTTCAACAAAGAGATAGAAAAGAGAATGTGCTTTCTACAATTCAATTGTGTCAACCATTAGCTAGGCATGACTTCTAGCATATAGGTTTCCCTCAGTTTTAATGTGAGATATAATGCAACAAATCAGAATGTCATGCAAGTCTTTTAAACCCAAATTGAAATGTGATATATTATGTAGCAAATGATGAAAAGGAAGAAGGATGCTCTTTCACTAATGCAATGCTAATGAAAGACATATGTATTCTTTTTAAAGAACCAAAAACATAATTTCTTTTAGACTATAGAAGGAGGGGAAAGATTCTATAGAAGAAAATTAATGTGGAAGATTTTCAAAAGGGAAACAAGCACACAAATTTCACATATGAATGAATAAAATGAAAAAGAACTCAGGATGGGTCTCACCAGGCATGCCAAAATGTTTCATCGCTTTCTTTATGGATTTGACAAAATAGATAAGGTGATGAGCCAAGGAGGAATACCTATTGTGATGGTTGATTTAAAGGTAGTGTGCATGTTCTTACTTCTTGATCAAATGATGGCTACGAGATCTTCCTTTTGGCCAGGAGGAACTATGTGAAATACACAACAAGAACATAAAAGAGAGTTAAACAATATATGTCAGTGGGCTGCCTAGTGTGTGCTAGATCTAGGAAGTGTGGTACTTCCTTGGTGGTAGTCAACCCACTGTTTAATAAAAATTAATGTAAGAAATGTCGTAAATAAATAATGTCCTAATGTAGTTGATATGATTTAGGTTTCTCATCTAAATACAATAAGAAAATCTAATATACCAGGCTAGGTTATGATCAGATCTGGAAGTATGGTAGGTAATCAAGGTGTTTGAATAGATCAGGGTCAGATTTTGGGTAGCTTGGGTTTCTCAGATGTAGGTTTTTAAGGTTCTATTATTGGTAGGATTACCAAACATGGAGACCAACATCGGTGAGGTATGACCGATGACTGTTAAGGCATGATGATATAAATTCAATAAACTTTATTTTGAGAAAGTTTTTAGGTAAGACAGTGGGTGTGAGGAAAATGGCTAGGTTTAGTACTGTGCTAGGGGTACTCAGAGATATTCAGGAATCAAATGTAGGTGATCAAATGATCATGGGTGATGGAATGGTTGGATTCACATGAAGGTAACAAGGGTGGGATAAAAAATGCAAATATATGTTGATAAACAAAGATGAAGAAACTTCATAATCTAAATAAGTATGAAATGATGCAGGTCATAGATACACTTACTGGTGTTTGTAGGTTTGATGGCTGGATGATGGTGATGGTTGATCTGTGGAATGGTGCTTAGTAATACAGTAGTGCTTACCAGAATGCTACCGTGAATACAAATACCTTCGGATCTGTCTTGGGGCGGGCTATAGTTTTCTGAATGTGCAAAAGGGATCTAGTTCTTGTTTGCATGTAGATATCCTTTGCTCCAAAACTCGATAATGTGGTCAACCCTTGAAACAAGGTCACCAAAATGAATATATGGTAACCGATGACAATTTAGGGTGACCGACGTCAATTATTGGTTGAACGGCGTAAGATAAGGCGAGAAATCCTCGGTTTACTAAAAATAACAAATCTGTGCAATCTCTTGGCCAGCTCTTCCTATTCTCATGGATCAAAATGGGATTTTACACTTAGATAATTGGGAATGTTGTTAGAGTTAGAATAGGCATGTGATTTTAGGGTTGAACTAAGTCTTAGTTAATTAAGGTAGGTAGGACTAAGTCTTAGTTAGTTATGGTGAGTGGATATTGAGTCCTAGTAAAAGGGAAACATGCTAAGAATAGGTTTATGATGAGGTGTAGGTAGGTGAGGTGGAAATTAGTTTTAATTAAGGTAATTAAATAATGAATATTGTGAGCATGGGTATTAACTTAATTATAAATAATTAAAGTAATATTAATGTGGGGTAAAAGGGTCATGGTTAGGTGAATATGTTTAAGTTGGCTATTTAAAAAGGGACCAAGGGGAGTGTGACCCAATTTTGGTGTCTACAATATTATTGTGCATTAACTAGTGTTGTATACACAACTGTGCCCCTCAAAACAACATTTGATCCTAGAAAATATAGTATAACTAAGGCATATTATCCATGCTCATTGGTTCCTGACATGCCTCCCATCCTTCCTTGAAATATTTTTCTTACATATATAACTCCATGGTCTCAAATCCCATGACTTCATTCCAAATTTTTGTCAACACCAACACTCTCCTACTCAATGCATACACAACCTTGTTGGATTTTCTACTATGATACTTCAATACAAAGTAATAAATTTGTAAGAACTCTACCCACTTGATATTCCTTTGATTCAAATTTTCTTAGCTATTCGTGAAATATAACACCTAATGATTAGTATATATACAAAGTCATTAACCAACAAATAATGCATCCATTTCTTCAACACCTAGATTATCATGTAGAAATCTTGATCCTAGGTCAAGTATATCATTTTTTGCATCATTTAGTTTTTCACTAAAGTAGGTTATGGGTATCCCCTTTTGGATTAGTAATATGTTAATATTTATTCCAATCACCTCACAATCCACCTAAAGTACCTTCTCAAAACTCTGCAACACTAAAACTTATTGGGCCATAATCTTTTTCTTTAATTATGGGAAGCTATGATATGCTTCATTCATCCACACAAACTCCTTGTGATCTCCATTCATTGTGTCTGTGATTGCTACACATATTCCATTGAAGTTCTTTATGAAATTCCTATAGAATCTTACTAAACCATGAAATATCCACACCTTTGTCAGATTACTCAGTGATGGCCACTCTACAATTACACACACGTTTTCTAGATCCATTCACAATCCTACTTGAGAGATTATAAAACCCAAGTACACCAACTCTTTGGGTAAAAAGATACATTTTTTTATATTCATCACCAGTTTATCTTCTTGTAATCATTTCATTACCTTACACAATTGTTCAATGTGCTCTTCGACTGTCTTTCTAAACAAAATTATATCATCTAGATATACAATCAAAATGTTTTCCAAATATGGATTAAGTACTTCATTCATTAGTCCTATGAAATAAATTGGGGCATTCGTTAACCAAAATGACATGATTAACCACTCATATAAGCCCTCTTTTGTTTTGAATGCGGTATTCCACCCATATCCTTCCCTGATATGGATATGGTGATAACCAATCTTTAAATAAATTTTTGAAAAATACCTTGCACCACTAAGACAATTCATTAAATCATCCATCTTAGGTAATGTGAACTGAATGCACCCAAATTTACACGTGCTACATTGTAAGAAAACGGTTACAAAAATGTCCCCAATGATGATTCATGTCCTTTCGGAGGTTTTCAAGCTCCTAAAACCTACTTGCAATTTATATTTGTAGTTTAGTATGTCTTACTTAGCCTCTGGATGCTTCGTCCCAACTCCTCACTTCATTTTCCTTTGTTTTTGGCCTTTAGTGTCAAAACCAACGCCCTCCTGGGCAGTGATTTTGTAACCGCTGCCAAGATAGAGTAGACATTTTGTAACCGCCACTCAAGCAGGGTGGCGGTCCAGTAATCGTTGCTCTACATTGGGCAATGATCCTTTGCGACTTTTCCAGAATGGTTCACTCGTCCTTTGAACATGTGCAACTCAACTCTAGTTCAATTTTTTGACGTGTTTCTCAGTCAAATTTCCTAAATTTAGGCTTGATTTGTTCATGCTTAACTCCTCTTTCACTTATGATTATTGATTGCATATTTAATTACCTCTTCATGTGATGATTTGGCATCCCATTGTTTCCAAGTGTGCTTATGCACTCTACAACTAGCTTTCTATAAATTGATCACTTATTTTCAAGTAAATGGCCAGAGCATTATTTTGTGCATCCTTGCAATTGCTAAGTTACTTTCTTTCTTGTTGGAAACTACATAGCCAATCACAGTTCTATTGTGCTATCTTTCTTCCACTTATATTGTTCCAGAATGCCAATTTAAGTTGCCCATTGCTCAAGCGCTTTCCTTTTATTGTTATCATTGCATTCCCAACTTCTGGACTCACTTGGACATGAGGAACTGAAAGGATAAACCAAGGGGACAAGTCATCACACAGATGGATTTACCTCTATTCTATAAATTCCAGGTTGGAGTAGTTTGATTTCCTTCGTTGCTGTAATTTGTTACTGTTACGTCATATCAAATAGAGTAGAAAACCAGTCTTCCTTTCATTTATAAGTAGTTAATTAGTTTCCAAGAACGTTCACATTTTTCATAGCAACTCTCAGTGACAAATCTTCTTCTTCTTCTTATCCCTGTGGATTTGGAGGGAATAATATTTGTAGGAAGTTGTCTACATATCATAGATTAATTGGAAAAGTTTTTGTTTTAAATTAGTTTAGACTTAATACATAGTTGCATTGGCGAATAGCCACATCTGGTTTGTTTAGGATTTATTTGTTTAGAGTAAAATCAATTTGTTGTTTGTGATTGTAATGTCTCAGTTTTGTTGATTTGTTTAGATTAGTTTCCCTTTTTAGTATTAAAATTGATTGTTAACTTTGTCTTAGTTAATTTGGACACTTCAAACTAGTTTAATATTTAGATTCAATCAAGTAGATCAAGCCATAAGAATTTACGCTACCCGCTCATTGCCACTAAATCTCCCCTTTGTCGACTCATCTACTAGGAACTCATACTACCAGGACCTTAGTCACTGATTTCGCATATAATTAGCCATCCACATTTCCACATCGGTTGCTCCAGAATGACCTCAGGGGGTCGAGTGTGGATTGAAGGTCACATGTCAATTTTCATCCATACAAATTGGTGAACCCGACGTGAAGGATTAATTCCTTCTTGTTTCCTTTTCTGTCATTGCTATTACCTCACCTCTCCATTTATTCCCCTATTTTGGTAGGTATTTTATACTTTATAAAATATGTTTGGAAGAGAGTTTGGTGGACCATTTGCTCTAATAGATATTACAGCAACGTTCAACTACAACAGTCCCCTTCCCTTTCTAGATGGGTTGACAATTACACAAGCAACATCTAGACCTCCCCTAGTTACACTTCAAAACCCATTAACTATGTATGGATTTAGGAGGTTGATCAACCGTTAAACATGCAATATGTTCAACCCAATGCAAACCCTGTTATTATCACAAATGAAACATGTTCTTACCACATAGTCTTGTTAAGACCTCACATTGCCATGAAGTCAACAAAAGATGACATATTTGTATGAATAACTAATCCTCTTCATCAAATATATGAGTATTTGGATAGAATGAAGGCTAAAAGCTCTGAGATTTTGAATGCCTATCCTAATATTCTTACTTTTGAGGAAGACAAGAATTATAACACCAAACAATTCATGATAGGGTATCACGAGCCTGCTCAATCAAACCCTACGCCACAAACACCCCAACAAGGGACTCAATCCTCTCCCAATGATGCCATTTATACTTTAGTAGGGAGGATTAGAGAACTAAAGAGTGCCCAACCATTGCAACCAATTGACGCAATAGGGTAGAACATGGGATATCCAGTGGACAACAAGGGATACATCCCTACCAATGAAAAATCAATGCAAAATCATGTATAACAAGGTTATCTAGTTCAGGTGAGTCTATGTGATCTTCTTACAAGATCTAAAAAACTAGAGATGGGTCCTCATACTTCTCAAGATTATCATATGCAAGGGCTGGCCATAAGTGCGTTATTGAATGCCACTCCATTAAGAAATGCGACGTTCCCTGATTTTACACATGCTAGTCAATATCCTGGTATCATCCCAACTTAATTGCATATGTATTCAAATTCCCCCCAGATGGACCCATATTGATCCATAGGGATCCAAGAAAACATACCACTTCATCAGTTCCAACAGTACCAAGAAGGAGAAACAAGAAAAGTGAATAAAACAAGGTAAACAAAGGTTCTGGAAGGAACCACCGCTCTATGTAGAGTGGCAGTTTCAGAACCACCACTCTACAAGGGTGGCATTCCTAAAACTACCACCTAGGTAGGGTGGCAGTTTTGAGATCACCAGTCTTCTCAGGGAAGTGGTCCTGACACTTTCAAACAGAAAATAAGAATGGAACATGAATGTACACAAATTTGAAGCACCCAGCCGTGTCTCTTCCCCTTCCATGCCATTTCAAATCCTCCAGTGCATGAGAGAACATAGGAAGGCCTATAAATGTGTGAAAGTAGAAAAAGAATGAACATTTGAATATCCAGAGAGATCAAGAAGCAGAGTTTAATGAGAGCAGTGAGCAAGATCTTTAGTGCTGGAATGGAATTGTAGGAGTAAGGTGTAGAAACAAAGCAAGCAAGTAATTGGAGAGAAGGTTTACATTGTTTCTTCTTTTCATACTTATTATAATTTATAATTATCTATATTAGACTAATAAAAGTGGGAAGAAAGATTAGTTTTCCTTCCCGACTGGTTTTCCTCCATTGGAGGTTTCCAAGATAAAATTGTTGGTGTTTTGAATTCTTTCCTACTCTACAATTTCCTTTCTATAGAACTAGATAATCAGTCAAAAAGATCTAATTTTTCAAGAAAATATGCCATTTTCCAAAGTTAAAAGTAGAACAACATAGTTTTATGATTCTTAGAGTTCCAAAGTAGAATTTTGTGGATCATTTTTGGTATCAAAGCACCAAATTAGCAAACCAGAGATCCATAGGAGTCTTGGCAGGTTGGACGAGAGAAGACACCAAGGTAGACTCAGTGGTACTTGAATGAGCATGAGAGGGATTTTGTTCCTCTACCACTCCCCCACTAAGCTTTTGTGGGACCAAAATCCTCCTAAGTAAGGGAGGTATGATCCATAGGGATCTAGGAAAACACACCATTTCATTAGTTCCAGTAGCACCAAGAAGAAGAAACAAGATAAGTGAATAAAATGAGTTAAACAGCGGTTCTGAAAGGAACCACCACTCTGTGCAAAATGGCAGTTTTAGAACCACCACCCTATAAGGGCAACAGTCCTAAAACCGTCGTCCAGCCAGGGTAGTGGTCTTGAGACCACCGATCTACTCAGGGTAGTGGTCCTGACACTTTCGAACAGAAAAATAAGAATGGAACATGAATGGACGAAAATTTGAAGCGACCAATCATGTCTCTTCCCCTTCCATTCCCTTTCAAATCCTCCAGTACGTGGGAGGACATTTTAAGATCCAAAAATATCTAGAGAGATCCAGAGAGATCCAGAAGCAACATTTAATGAGAGTAGCGAGAAAGTTCTTCAGTGATGGAATGGAATTGTAGGAGCAAGGTGTATAAACACAGCAAGCAAGTAATTGGAGAGAAGGTTTACATTGTTTTTTCTTTTCATACTTATTGTAATTTGTAATTGTCTATATTAGACCAATAAAAGTGGGAAAAAATATCAGTTGTCCTTCCCGATTGGTTTTCCTCCATTAGAGGTTTCTAAGATAAAATTGTTGGTGTTTTGAATTCTTTCCTACTCTATAGTTTCCTTTCTATAGCACTAGATAATCAGTAATGAAGCTCTAACTTTTCCAAGAAAATATGTCATTTTCCAAAGTTGAAAGTAGAACAACATAGTTGTGTGATTCATAGAGTTTCAAAGTAGAAGTTTATGGATCATTTTCATATTAGAGTTGATTATATATCTAGGATTGTGGTATTTGAATATTTCTTGTGATTTTGTATGACAGTGACAAGGTCCAAAGGTGAAGAAGTTTTACCTTACGAGCCATATATTTCTACGAAGAAGTGGAAACAGAGAGTTTGAGCTAAAATGGAAGAAGAGAACTTGGTTTGTAGAGTCAAGATGCTAGAGACCATGATGGATAGATTGCATAGGAAACAAGAAGAGATGTCCGATCTGCAAAAGATGGCTTTGGTCAAGAAAGATTCCATGGAATCAATGGTTTGAGAACTAGCTGAAAAATTTGGTATCAGAAATATCCAGGAAGAGGAAGAATGAGAAGAGCATGTAGAGACACCAATTCTAAGCGAGAAGGTAAAATCTGCACATACACCTTTTAATGTTGAAATGAAAGTGGAAATAAAATTTTTTGAAGGAAAAGTAGATGCAGAATTATTGGATAAATGGATAAAATAGTTCGAAGCCTACTTTAGTGTGCATGATGTCACTGAGCAAAAAGGATCACCTTTGCACATCTCAAAATGGAAGGTCATGCTCTGGTTTTGTGGGAAACCCATCTAGCCACCTGTGAGAAGAAAAAACATCCTATTGTCAGTACTTGGAAAGGTTTTAAAGAATTTATTAGAGCTAACTTCAATCCTATTGGCCATAATACTGACATGATGATTAAGTGGCAGTACTTTAGACAGGGCAGCGGTCAAAGCGTGGTAGACTACACTACGAAATTTTGGAGACAAGCCATGTTGCTTAATATGTACTTGGAGGATGAGGACATTCTGACTAAGTATTTAGGATGACTTCACACTCATCTTCAGAGGAAGGTAATATTGAAAAATCCCAAGGATCTCAATGAAGTTTATATACAAGCATACTAGATTGATGAAGAGAAGAAACAAGGAGAAATAGAGTCAAAGGGAGACCATTGAACAGAAAAGCATGATAAAGAACAAGGGAATACAAGTAGCAGAGGTAAATGGAAAGGTAAACATGATGCTACTGCTTTGCATACTTGTAAAGATCTGAATAATTTCTATAAGAATTATGATGTAAATGGACATACTGACGCCACGTGTTGGAAGTTTCACCCAGAATTGCACCCAAAGCACCAAACCAAGGATTCCAAGAAATCCATGGCCACTGTTAAGACAGAAAGAGAGGTGGAGATTGAGGATGATTTAGATGTAGATGAGAGGTTGGGATGCATGGCCACTAATATGTATGGGGTAGTAGAAGAAGAAGAGATGATTAATCTATTTCAAATTAGAATCCAAATCAAGAAGACTAAGGTAAGCGCTTTAGTAGATTCTGATTCTTAGTCAAATTTGATTTCTGATGCAGTTGTAGAACAACTTGGTTTAGAGACTTACACGCATCCACATCCATACCCACTAGGATGGGTGAAGAAGGGTGTAGAAATACAAATTACAAGGAAGTGTAAGTTTTAGCTTGGGATAAATACCCAATACATAGATGTATTAGAGGCTCATATTATTCTACTTGATGCATTTGAAAATGTCTTAGGAATTCCTTACTTATATGCTAGGGATGTTTTGTTCACAAGGAGTGAGAACCAGTACAGATGGGTCAAGGACGGAGTTAGTTTTAACATCTGGGCACACCAGAGAAAATCAAAGAAGGCTATGGTAAGTGGCAACCAAGCACCAAGAATTATTCATGCAAATCATCAGTTTTGTTTTCTTTCATTGGAAGAAAATAAAAATGGCCATGAGAGCATGGATATTTCTGACCAAAGGATGGAGAATTTGGATAGAACTTGTCAGTTTTTATAGAAGAAGCCATCACAAGAACTACTCATTTAAGGAGCAAAACAAACTTTTTCTATGTAGTCACCGTATCTATCTATGTATTAACTGGACCTGATTGTGGTATAATAAGAAGAAGAGGAGATACAATGAATGGTGGTGACTATAGTAGCAATGTACTTGGAGAGGATTCATCCAATCCATCTCAAGAGATAAAGACATGAAAGGACTAAACCTCTACAATATGGGACCTTCACCATACTTGAGCAGGTTGGAGAAGAAACCTTTAGGCCATACTTCATGCAGATGCACGTGATAGCAAGTTGCAAGAGCTCGCATCCACTAACACCATATATGCATAAAAAAGAAGGAAATATACAAAATTTACTTTCCAAAAAGGATTGTAATTGAGGAAACTCAAAGGAGAATGTAGCACTAGAGCAAAAAACCACAGATCCACAAGAGTCTTGGTAGGTTAGACGAGAGAAGACACCAAGGCAGACCCAATGGTACTCGAATGAGCACGAGAGGGAGTTGATTCCTCTACCACTCCCCCAATAATATTTTTTGGGACAAAAATCCTCCTAAGTAGGGGAGGTATGATCCATAGGGATCCAGGAAAACACACCACTTCATCAGTTCTAGCAGCACCAAGAAGGAGAAACAAGAAAAGTGAATAAAATGAGGTAAACAGAGGTTTTGGAAGGAACCGTCACTCTGTGCGGAGTGGCAGTTTCAGAACCACTGCCCTAGAAGGACAGTGGTCCTGAAAATTCCACCCAGCCAAGGTGGCAGTCCTAAGACCGCTAGTCTACTAAGGGAAGTGGTCCTGACACTTTCGAACAGAAAAAAAGAATGGAACATGAATGGAACATGAATGGACATGAATTTGAAGTGGCTAGCCATGTCTCTTCCCCTTCCATGACCTTTCACATCCTCTAGTGCATAGGAGGACATGAGAAGGGCTATAAATGCAAGAAAGTAGCAAGAGAATGAGCATTTACAGATCCAGATAGATCGAGAAGAAGAGTTTAATGAGATCAGTGAGTAAGATCTTTAGTGTTGAAATGGAATTATAGGAGAAAGATGTAGAAACATAACAAACAAGTAATTAGAGAGAAGGTTTACATTTTTTCTTCTTTTCATACTTATTGTAATTTTTAATTGTCTATATTAGACCAATAAAATTGGGAAGAAAGAGCAGTTTCCCTTCCTGACTAGTTTTCCTCCATTGAAGGTTTCCAAGATAAAATTGTTGGTGTTTTGAATTCTTCCCTACTATGCAATTTCCTTTCTATAGCACTAGATAAGTAGTAACAAAGCTCTAATTTTTCAAGAAAATATGTCATTTTCGAAAGTTGAAAGTAGAACAACATAGTTGTGTGATTCATAGAGTTCCAAAGTAGAAGTTTACGGATCACATATGATGTCCCTGCTCCTTATGCACCATATCAAGGAGCTCCATACGTTCCATTCAATACTTATAATGCAACTTATCCAACTCCTCCACCTCCACCTCCTCATCAAGGAACTTCGATGGTGGAATCTTATGTAATGGGTACTTACACTAAGTACTTAAAGGAAACTCTTGAATTGACTATACGTGGTTTCATGCTTCCCTGCCTATTTGCTGATCTTTCTAAATTTAAGGGAGAAGGAGACCCAAATGCTCATATCAAGGCTTATGCTAATGCTATCAGGGAATTACTTCCTTAGGATGCTATGGTAACTAAAATATTCCCAAAAACTCTTGAGGCAATGACACTAGACTGGTACTATCAGATTCTATAAATTATTTTAAATAGATTGTGTTCGAATTCATCAGAGAATTTCTTATGAACAAATTAGTACATATAGGGATTAGGGAGTTTCTTCATATTAGACACGAGAAAAAGGAGTCTGTTGCCCATTTCATTTACAGGTGGCGTCAAGTTATCTACTCTTCGGAAAGTGCACCGAATATGTACCAAATTGAACTTTCTGATCTCTTCCTTCATTCACTCGATCGAGAGACTAAGGAAAAATTCCATAAATTTCCTTTATGTAGTTACGAGGAAGTACTGGAAGGTGCAATCTTAATTGACCAAGAAACAATTGATACTAGTCAGAATACTTATGGCTTGAATGGGAGACTTATTGATCCTTTGCAAGGTAGTTAACCCAATGGTTCCAACAAAAATCAAGGACCTAAGGTATTTAACAAAAACTGTGGTGCTATAACTGATGGTGTCACTAACTAGGTCAAGAAGCCAAACATTGGTAACACTAACTAGGAAAATAATGGTAATGCCAAGGGTAACTTAGGAAATCATGTAAGCCCTAACTTAATGAACATGGTTGATACAAACCGTCCCCCTCAAAAGAAAATTCAAACCAAAGGCCCAAACCAACAACAAAACTCCAACTAAGGGGCAATGAACCATGATTATAACAACCAATTTCAAAACTACCATCAAGGTTATAATAAAAAACAACAAGACACTTATCAAAGGCCAATAAATTATGATCCTAACAAATATTGTGGTTTCCATAAGGTTCAAGGTTATGATGATAGAAATTTCCACGATTACAAAAAATTTATACTAAGACTTCCCGAAAACCAAAGATAACTCTTTGTAGGCATGTTCTTAACAAATCTGGAAACAAATCCCCAGTTTGAATATATAGGACCCATAGCTCCTCAAAACACTAATGTGAGAATCTTTCGAGATCCACTCCCTACGCATCCTAAAAATGTCAAGGTGAATCCTCAAAACATAAACAAAGGTATTCCTATAGGGAAAAATGACCATGAGGCCTTAACTTCCAATAACTCTCGGGTCACTCCTAACCTCAGTTTAAACGACAACACAAAGATCATGGGATTAATTGAGTTATAATTTGAACCAGAAATTAATGCAACAACTCGAGTGAAGGAATATTTTCCTCAAAATCTAACCTCTCTTTCCTCCTTGTAGGATGGCATTCCTATAATCACAAAACCAGTAGGAGCATATGATTTAATATCGGATTTGAACAAGACCTTCTCTCACATCCCATTCCTAGATTTTTTGAAGAATTCCCTTATGAATCGTTATGCATTTCTCGATGCACTAGGTCTTGGTCATGTAATCCAAATTATGCCTCCTCCCAGTGTTAAAATAAATCATATTGAATTTGACATACATCCTCTAAGGTAGAGTGATAGGGATACTGGGTTTGTTTTTGATATAGACAAGATGTCACCTGACACTTAAATAGCCCAAAGAGGTGATCCTACCTTATATTTATGGGTCTAGGTTTATATCAATTGCATTAAGAGAACCATGATTGATGATGGGGCTGCAGTGGATTTGGTTCCCTTCTCTTTCTTATAGAATTTAAGATATCGAGAGACTAATTGTTCCTCTACAAGAAACATGTTACGATGGTATGACATTCTTAAGGCTACTTCAATCATAACCATAATTCTTCCTATCACCCGTAGGCCAAAAACCATCTTGATGGAGTTTTAAATCATCGATAGGGAAACAAATTACAACATGATCCTTAGGAGACCTTGGATTTATCAAATGAAGGTTATTCCTTCTACCTTATTCTAGGAATTTAGATTCCTTCATTTAGGAAAGGTCTCCATCACCCAAGGGGATCCTAAGCCCTTCAATATATACTTAGAGAACCTCAAGAATAAAAGAGGAGTCCATATGGAGTATGAGCTCCTTGCGAACCAATTAAATATGTTTTCATTGTCAAACTAATTATTTACAACCACCCTAAGTATTCCAAAGACTGAATTTGTTGACCCAAAAACATTTGAGGTGGCTAAAATTGATAAGGGAAAATCAATATTTGTGGAAAGTGTTTCTACTAAAACAACGGTAGTTATCATGAAACTCTTAGAGAGTGATGAAATGATCTTCCTCCCTTTTGAACCACGAGGAATGGGTAGCCTTCTTGGCATGGCCTCTTTTCTCTCCTATGGTCTTGGCCTAGGTATAAACATGATAGAATTAACAAAAGAGGAAGAGAGTGATAAAATAAATTTAGTACCCATCAAATTCATCCCTAGGGTTTGGTTTATTCTAAACCTTGGTTTAAACACAAACATGTCAAAATTCAAATATGTCATCTCCATGAGATGTGATCCTATTATGTAGCAAAAGTCATGTAAGGTCACTATTCTTCACCAAAATGAGTAGTATATTCATGCTCACCTACACACAATGTGTTGAGAATGTGATAGAGAGGTTCTCGGATACCTCCATCAAATAGACAAATTGCATAAATATATATACGTGATCATGGGTAGGGGCTGTAAGTTTAAACCCCAGATAAAAAGTCCTTATCGAAACAACAAAAATTTCAAAGGTTGTGTTTCTTCACTGTGTGCTCTCAGGGGTGACTATTTTGAGATCCTTCAACTCTCTTAATCTTAGACATTCCATCATGTATCCCACCTGCATTTCCAAATGTATAATATTGCATTCTCATTGTATTACCATCTTTTAGCCCATTCTGTAAAATATTGTAATCAAGGAACTTATTTTAAAATAACTCTCAAAACCTTCTTCCAAATATTGGAAATCTTTTAAATCATATATCTTCAAACATTCGTAATATTATCATATACATTTCTTATCATTCCATCAATTCAACATGACAAGATGAAATTTTGACACTAATCCTACCAAGGCGTGCATACTTGGTTTTGTCCATGGGTTTCTTCTAGCATAGTTGTCTTTACCCATAGTCAATTTTAGAAGCTTTGGGATGTCATATATTTCCCAGAAAAAACCTCTTTGGTACAAAAACATTCTAAACATTTTCACCTGGGATGCCTGATTCACCTATCTCAACCTTCGGTGTTGAGCCCTCACATCTTACTGGGTGTTTGGGGTTGAGGTTAGGGGAGAGCCTCATTTCCTAAAAAGCAAAATTAAATCCCAAAAGCAAATAAAAAGTACGTATCTCAAATCAAAAATCAATTCAAAATTTTTATTTACACACTTCTTTGCCCCACCAGCCTTCAATGTTGAGCATATGTCTCATACTAGTTATGTAAGGTTGGGAAAGAAGGGAAGTGATCTTACTCGCCTATGCCTTATCCTTGGTGGTGAGCCCATGTTTCCTACTAGTAGCATGGGGCAAGATGTAGGGGGTCTCTGAAAATAAAATAATAAATTAAGAGTAATTTTATCCAATAAAAGTGATTTGAAAATCTTAAAAGTCCCAAGAAAAATGAATTTAGATGTACATGTTCCAAAAGAGATTTAAAACCTTTAGACCATATTGTGTCAATCAAGAGGCCATCTTTGAATCTAAGTCTAGATAAACTTGCAAGAAATCAGATTGTAGGATGTGTAGTAAATTTTATGTAGGTTTAAGTTTTAGGTTCCTAATTGGATTTATGTCAAAATCTTGTCTTTCTCTCACCATTTCCGTCTCTATCAAAATCATGTAGTTCATGTCCCTCTTGGTTCTCGGTGTTAAGCCCTCGCATCTTACTGGTTGTGTGGGATTAGGAGTGGGAGTGAATTCATTTTATCATTATGTCATTATTCATCACGCATTGTCAATAAACAATAAGAAATACTAAACATTACTTGAAAACCTAAAGTTCAACATTACTTTGTGACTACATAATCATGTCATATATCAACATTACAAAACAACAAAAAAAAAATCATTTTTTAGAAATTCATCATCCACTACATACATTTAGAAAATCATACAAAATCATAATTTCTAAACATCTAGAGTGCACATGCGAAGCAAACCACAAATGAAAGTCAACTCTATACAAGGAATAGTCGAACCAAAAAATAAGCATATATATATATATATATATATATATATATATATATATATATATATATATATATATCATGGAATAAATTTTTAGTACAATAACATCACACACTAGGTGTGGTCAAAACACTCGAAATGAGCCTGAAAATACAAAATAATAATAGCATATGTGCCTCAAAAAATGAAAACGAAGCAATAAAGGCTCAATAGCCTATCAATCCCTATGGGATCCCTGATAAGGCTAGCACGCCTAACTCCAGGAATCCTGTGCTACGGCTATAGCATGTCGATGAGTGTACTGAGTGGTGGTGAGTGGCCATTACTGACTATAACTGACTGGATCATGGTATGACTGCATGAGATGGCTCCGCCGCCTCTCTCTCTCTTGTCTGCCTCATACCCTACAATCTTTTTGTTCTGAGATCAAGAATCATCTTCCACTGCCTTCCAAAGAGGCACAAAAATGTTAGTATGGTGGCCAGCTTGCAAAGTTTATCCTACATCCTTTAATAGCTTCATTTTGGTCCTCCCCATATGGAGCAACAAGGTATCCACATAGACTCGATGAATAAGATCTCGCCACTCCTTAGTAGTCTCTACAAATAAAAGAAAACAAGGATGAGTTAGAAAACAACCCCAAAAACAAAAAAAAATATAGGAGTATGATATATAGTGATTAACATTTATAAACTAAAAAAGCCTAAAGAAGAGTAAATCACATACTCAGAATCTCCAGGCACCCATGTAGTTTCTGCTGGTGTATCTGGTGTGGCCGCTATGCAGGTGCCTGATTGTGCCTCTCCTCCTCTTTAGGCAATACGCTTTCCCATAACTGAATCCTCATGTCCTCCTCCATCAGGAGGAAGTGGTTCCTTTTATACTAACATCTCTATCTCTACATCCTCCTCTCTCTCTCGGCTATGGACCTCTCCTAAGTGTCATGCAAGTCAGTATCATTATCCCCATCATCATCCCCTCCCTCCATGCACCTGCCTCCTCTCCTACCTGCACATCGGTCTCCTCCTCAATATCTCCACCTCAGTCTCAGAGTCAATATCAATAGGTGCTACATGTTCCTCTCCATTATGAGCGAGTGTTTCCCCAAGCAGGAGAAGTGATGCGGGTATAGCTACGCGATGGGCGCGTACAACCCCTCTCACTGCAATGGGAACTCCTGGAGTCACAATGTTATAAAAATTATTTCCCCTAGGACTTCCCTGAGCCTCTTTTATTCTCCTATATACAACTACAACTAGAGGAAGTACACCAATGTAAGGCAATTCTGAAATGCTGAGGAACTCTATCAAAGGGGTAAATATCCACCTTCCCCATTTTTTCCACTGACTGTTCGAGTGGTGGCACAAGCTATCGATGTGTTCCCATCCTTCCCTCATAATCTTTCCATGTCATGATATGGCATAACAACCAATTCATCCGTAGTCAAATTGGTCACTAGCTGGTGTGACACCCTAAGTACTGGCATCCTTGTCCACCTTGCGGCCCTAACAGGCCTTGGATCCTGAACCAGAACTCCCCTTGTGATAGGGGATAAACCTCTCAAAAATCCAACTCACCATGAGTGTGGGGGTATTTGAGCTGACCCTATATCTTGACCACCCAATAAATATATTGATATGTGGTACCCATTATATCTTCTCCCCAGGTATAGGTACTCCCATACTACTCAATTTACATCACTATCGAGGACCAACAATACAACAAAATTGCCCCCAACCTTATCCCCTATCAAACGCAAGGCCAAGATATCTATGATGGCCTTACAGAGTGTAGGGATAGGAGATAAAGGGACATAAAGATATCCTCATACTTGATTTGGTGCCTCGTGATACCCTATGATCTCCTAAATAAGTGGCCCAAAGTCTTTGGCCCTATCTATAGAGCTTGCCGTCTCAAGTTTCAATCATTAGCTAAGTATGGGAATGCCAAGTATCCTGTATGCATACTAAATAATTATGGTCCACTCTCTTCTAACACCTAGAAACTGGAAAGTGTTCCAGTCCATGTCCCAATAAGAGAACAAGTCACACATGATCTAACTAGTAGGTACAATATTAGGTACTTGTGCAATCCTCTAGATCCCTGCTTTGTGCAGTGTGTCTATCTCAACATGTTTCAGGTGGTCAATTATAGCTAGTAGCCACTTACACTCTCTCTCCTAGCTCTAACAGACATACTCCTCCTTCTCTATTCATTAAACAGCATAAAAGAGTAAGTCAGTAAGATAGGCAAGCTCATCAAAAACACAACACAACAAAACAAAATTAAAAAAAAAGTCTAAACATGCTAAAATTACTTATTGTCCTAAAAATGACAGAATCGACACCCTATGCAGAGTGGAAATTTTATAACCACCACCTTGATAGGGTGGTGATTCTATAACCACCACCCTGGTAAGGTGGCGATTCTATAATTACCGCCACCTTGTGTAGGACGGTTATCATATCAAAATCTGACGGGCAGTCCCTTAAGCCCTAAAAACTTTCACAAAATAAAAAAGAGACCATTTTTCATGAAATAAAATACTACCCCATGTACATGCCCCCCTAAGGACCATTCTAAAACTAGAAAATTTGAAAATCTCCCCTCGAGGTTTAGATTTTCAACATTTTTACATTTTAGGTTATAAAATGAATAATTGAGAAAAACTAACATTTTTCTGCAGTAACTGGGTTTACTAGTCTCGAAGCCATCTTCACCTCATCAAAATGGTCATTTCCACTATAATCTCACTCGAAATGGTCACTGTGGGCGCAGAGCTCAAAAATCGCTAATAGGATACATACAAATGAATTAAAAAATGAATTGTTTTGATATATATATATATATATATATATATATATTTGTGTTTTAACTTTGTTTTGAGTGTATGTGACCACATGGCTAGAGCGTTGGTGAAGGCATATTCCTATCCCCACACAAATAGTAAGTCCTCTTGTCACATTTTAATTTAGCATTTCTTTTTCGATATTTTATCTATCTTTACTCAAGTTTTCTTTTCATCTTGCAAGAAATGGGAGATTTGACGGTGACATTTTGGCACACGGGATGTGTCACGTATAACCTCTAACTCCCAATTTTTGCAACATTGTATTCAGGATCTACGTTTTACACCTCTTCAGTGCTAAAATGTTTCTCTGAGAGGGCAATATGGATACACACCCAAATTTACACGTGCTACATTGTTAGAAAATGGTTACAAAATGTCCCCAACGATGATTCATGTCCTTTCAGGAAGGTGTTCGAGCTCCTAAAACCTACTTGCAATTTATATTTGTAGCCTAGTATGTCTTGCTTAGCCTCTGTATTCTTTGTTTCATCTTCCTACTTCATTTCCCCTTGTTTTTGGTCCTTTAGTGCCAAAATCGCTACCCTGCCTGGGCAGCGGTTTTGTAACCACCACCCAAGTAGGGTAGAGGTTTTGTAATCGCCACCCAAAGTAGGACAAGGGTGTCCTATAATCACTGACTCTAAATTTGATGATGATCCTATGTGATTTTTCTAGAATGTTTCACTCATCCTTCGAACGCGTGTAACTCGGCTCCACTTCAGTTTTTAGACGTGTTTATCAGTCAAATTTCCTAAATTTAGGCATTGATTTTTTCATGCATAATTCTTATTTCACTTATAATTTTTGATTGCATAGTTTTAACTCCCACTTCATGTGATGATTTGGCATCTCATTGCTGCCAATGCACTCTACAGCTAACTTCCTATAAATACAAATCTTATATTCAAGCAAAGGGCCTAAGAATTATTTTGTGTATCCTATACTAGTATTGCTATGCCTTCTTTCCTATTATAAATTGCATAGCCAAGCTCTGTTCTACTTGTGTTATCTCTCTTCTACTTGCATGTACAACAAAATTACCAATTCAATCTGTCATTTCTTAAGCACCTTCCTCCTATTGTCTGTCTCTGTATTCCCAATTCCTCTGGACTCATATGGACACACAGAGAATGAAAAGAAAAAACTTGATAGGATAAATCATCACACAGCTAGATTTACCTCAGTTCTGTAAATTCTAGGTTGGAATTGTTGTTTGATTTCCTTCATTTTTGCAATTTATTACTTTTACATCACATCAAACATGGTGGAAATCAATTTCCTTTCTTTTGTAAGTAGTTGATTAATTTCCAAGAAGGTTCGCATATTTCATAGTAGTTCCCAATGACAGATCTTCTTCTTCTTATCCCTGTGGATTTGGAGGGAAGAATATCTGTAGGAAGTTGTTTACATATCATAGATTAATTGGAAAAGTTCTTGTTTTAAATTAGTTTAGACTTAATACACAACTGCACAGGTGGATAGCCACATCCGGTTATTTTGCTTGTTTAGGATTTATTTGTTTAGAGTAAAAGCAATTTGTTGTTTGTGATTGTAATGTCTCAGTTTTGTTGATTTGTTTAGATTAGTTTCCCTTTTCAATATTAGAATAGATTGTTAACTTATTCTTAGTTAATTTGGACACTTCAAACTAGTTTAATATTTAGATTCAATCAATTAGATCAATCCATAGGGAATTTATGCTACCCACTCATAGCCACTAAATCTCCCCTTTTCTGACTTGGCTACTAGGAATTCACACTACCAAGTCTTATTCACTGATTCTCCTATAGTTAACCATCCACATTTCCACATTGGCTACCCTGACACAACCTCATGGGGTCGAGTGTGGATTAAAGTTCACGTGTCAATTTTCATCCGTACATGTACTTATACTTAATGGTTATCTTATTAATGGCTTTGGATTCAACACACATGCACCATTCTCCTCCTTTATTTTGTGCTATCACTACGGGTACTAAACAAAAGCTCAAAATTTCACACACTAGTCCTTTGCCAAGAAATTATTTCACTTGTCTATGCACTTCTTCATTTTATTCTAGGGGTCATTCTATATGGTTCCTTGTTTGGAAAACTAGCTCTTAGTATTAGGTCTATATAATGACTAATAATACACACTATTGGTAATCCTTCACACTATTGGTAATCCTTCCAACAAATATTTTGTCATAATTTCTAAGAACTCTTCTAAGAGCTTGTGCACTTGTGTAGGAACTTCTTCCATATTTGTACAATCTTTATGCAATTCCTTTGGTGCCAACAGGTAATAGGTATTATCTTCCTCAAATTCCTACATGAATTCTTTACCCCGATACAATAAAAATCCTTGTTCACAAACCCCATTTCACAATTCTCCTTTATCCTCATCCTTTAACGATGATAAGTTAAACTTGTTCCCATCATTTTCGATGTAAATAATATTCATGCACCCATTATGGAAAATTTTCCTATCATATCGCTAGGGCCTTCCCAACATTTGATGACCAACATCCATTGGTATCACATCACACAACACCTTATTGTAATAATATCCAATCTATAACTTCACAAGGATTTTATAATTTACTAGGACTTGGTGCCCTTTTTATAACCATAACACCTTGTAGGGGTTGGTATGCGTAATCTTCTTCATCCTTAACTTCTCCAAAATTTTGTTGTTTGTGCTCCCACCATCAACAATCACCTTACAAAATTTTCCCCTAGACTTGAAAATGGTCCTAGACAAGATCTTCCTTTGCACAGGTTCATCTTCTTTATGTGATGTTTTCAAAAATACCTTCCTTGTCATCAAGGCTTCTCTACAATCTAGTATCTCAAAAAAATTTAGCGATCCTATTGATTCTACATCTCCTTATGCCACATGTGTGCCAACTTCCATGTTCCTACTTGTGACTTCAATTTGTGCATTTGGTCATTTGAATGCATGGTATCCCATGGTTCCAAACTTAAAAAATGTCATGGAGAATCCTCTTCCCCATCCTCAACTAAATATATCACATCCTCTTGAATAGTATGATGCTTCATTAATCTCTGCAGCATTATCGGATAGTGTTTATGCACTAGTGTGCTCATCTTTATGTGGTCTATTATATCCTTTGTCTCTTCCTCCCCTACTGCATACATTGTGGGTTCCTCTTCTCTTTTCACTCTAAATTTTGTGTGCCAATTTATCTTCCACCTTCAAATCTAGTTGATAAGATTCTTCCATAGTTCTAATGCACAATAGGTTGAGTTATTCCTAAATTCCAAATATCAAGCCATTGATATATCATGTAACCTTATCTTGGTCAACCTATATATGTCCAAATATTATCATGATTTGGTGGAACTCCTCCATGTATTCCTTATCCAACATCTCCTTTTGTCTCAAATTTTGTAACTTATTTAACGAAAACATTTGGTCATCAGATGGAAAAAAAATTACTCCTAATTTTCATGGCCATATGATCCTAGCATGCTATCTTATCCTATTTTCTTATTCATCTCTTGTTTTGTAAACACTACATGTTCCTTCAATATGGTTTGTGCCACTATGATGCATTATGGGTCAATGATTTATTCAAAATTGAAGTATTCCTCCATACTTGTTAACTAATCTACAAATTCTTCTAGGTGTAACCTTCCAGAAAATGATAGAACATCCATCCTCTTTCCATGACCCATTTTGGAAATTACTTATAGCAATCGTGCTTCTCCCATGCCCATGGCTTGAGCCTCTTCTTACACATCCTCAATAACTCCTACATTACATGCATCCCTCCTTACTGCTTCACATTCATCATCATTTTTTACATTTAATGCCATGAATCCTCTTCACCTATCCTCCTCAACAATGTATAGTCTTGTTCTGACACCCCTTAGCTCTATCATCACTTGTTCTAGCACTCTCATGATCGTTGCATTAGTTATATTGATTGTGCCCATATTGGTGCCTCTTCTCGGTGGCATATTCTCTCCTTATTAAATATTTATCGCTTGGTCAATGTTCTACTAATCCTTCACCTCTCAATATAACTCCAAGGTATGCAACCAAGATTTGATACCACTTAACATTGGACTAATCAAATTGAGATGACTGTGGGACATTTTTTAGATTAAACACAATAAAAATCTTCACTTTATAACTTAAATCATATACTGGAGAAATCCATATGCTATCTACAATAATCAATCCTTACATGGGATTTATAGTATCTAGAGTTACAATGGTGGTGAATCCAAAAAGCATCCTCCTCTCTAGCACCTCTAGCCCTCTAAAAAAGGTTTCATGATGGTATTTATAAGTAATATTTTCCTCCCATAAGGATTTTGAAATTACATCTAGAATCATTTCATAATCCCACTCAATCCCAATATTTGAACTTATGTGCATTAATGGAGGCCAACTAGTTTTGGCATTGGTAGTTGAGAGAAATGCCCATTGGGAATTCCATGTCATAGTTGAACTGTCATCCTTCGTATACTTACACTTTTTTCATTTTATACCTTCAAGTATTTTCTTCGCATACACTCTATTTTCCTCATTGAAATATTTTCCGAACGCCTATTGGGTCTAGTAAAAAATCATGCACTCTAGCTCCAACTTGCTC
The DNA here is from genome assembly GCA_019776745.2 of Taxus chinensis. Taxonomy (NCBI): domain Eukaryota; kingdom Viridiplantae; phylum Streptophyta; class Pinopsida; order Cupressales; family Taxaceae; genus Taxus; species Taxus chinensis. The sequence continues at coordinate 221,721,936 of CM034147.1, forward strand.
CCCCCCCCTCAGTACCCTTATCAAAATGTTTATGCTTGCTCCCTTCATTCAAAAAATTTGATGCACTGTCATGCACTTTTTCTGTTGTGCCCTCATCTTCTTAGCTGATATATTTCAGTTCTTGTGCATTCCAACTTACTTAGCCGAATTTTCCCTAACATATATGTAGTTACCTATTTCTTCTACAATGTTTGTTCTTTCATCATTCATTCACAACAGCATACACATATTTAAGATTGATACCAAAAACTATAAATAATAACGTAAATTTTAATATGCAATATGAATTTTATGTGACAATTCCATTTTATGCCCTTCAACCCTTAAGGCCTCCTAATTTTTAATTTGCCAGGATTTTGTAGACTTCAACAAATACAATTTCATCTAGTATAGGTTCTTTACCCTCTATAATATTTAACCAAATGATTTAAAGGTAAAGATGTATTGCATAATGTAGATTTCCATAAATGGTAATTTCAATAACCTGAGTTAAAATTCTAGAAAAGATCTAACTGAGTCAATTGTGCCTCAAATTCTCACAATTACAAAGAAATAAAAAACCTATACAGTGCAATATTATACAGTTAAGAGGAAATGAAACAATTTTTTAAATTATTATGTAGAGTAAAAATGGGTTGAGGGTACCTTACCTCATTACAGAGTAAAAACCCAACATAAAACTAAAGGAATTATACACCAAGTAACCAAACTAACAACATACACACATCGACACAATTAACAAACCAAAAAGAAGACATAACACTTGACCATAGAAACACTGTGAGTACCAATTGACAGTGTTATGTTAATGGATGCTTGAGACATCTCTTCCCACTCATCAACAAGTGCAGAAATGAGTTTAAAATTTAATTTCTCATAGTGGAACTCCCCATCATGACTCTCTTCCACTTATTCCCTTTTTCTTTATCCTTCTCATCATGAATTTATATGTCATGATAATGTGCTTCAAGGCCTTGATATGCTCAAGTGAGATGAATTTTTATGTTCATAGTAATTTAGATAATAAAATAAAAATGTTTAACTTTTACATTACATGTATTCAACATCTCTTTATCAAAGCTTCATGGTAGAAACCTTGAAAATCTCCGAAAGAGAAAGAGAGAACTCCTTTCATCTAAACCAAGACACCCTGACAGCCTTATGGGTATTAACAACTAAATTCCAATTTTTAAGTAACACATTACAAACTGACAATATTTTAGAAGAAGATTAAGATCAATAGTTCATCTGCATTTGAAATGAACTTTCCATCACCCATCTCTAAAAAGAGAGCACAAGTGAAGGAAATTGGATTTAGTTAGATTTTATTTGTTACAGACATCATGTAATTGATCCATGAAGTATGCATTCTCTTTATCAATCACATCTCCCTATTTTTTGAAGCTCAAGTGCATGTGTATCTTATGCTTCTTGTAAAGGCTCATAATATGAGTTTTAAGATTGAGATAGATCTGAGTTTCCAATAGATGGTGGTAATCCTTCCATTAGTGAGTCCAAACTCTTTTTGAATCCTCACTATCTTCTAAAGCAGATAAAACCTCCATCCTAGACAAAGAAGATCCTTTCTCCCAAAGAATACCTTTGTACCTGTCAAACCTAGTAAATATCCATATCACCATCCTTAAAAAGTATTAACATAATACCATGATGAATAAGGACTGCATTGCTATCTTATTTCAATTTGATCATCATCTTATAAAGATAACAAAATAAGAAGTGAGAGAAATTGTAAAAAATGCCATGCCTAAAATAGATCAACATCGGGAAATGGTAAGCGTAGACAAATTTATAACACCCTTCCACGATAATGTACTCCATTATTTATTGGGATATGGTATCATAAGGAGATTGAAGGGATTCCATAAGAAACCCTATAAAATGTGGTTTAATCCTTTCCTTCAAACCCAATAATTTGTTGATATCAATAGTCTTGATAGTCTTAGGTTTAAATATGTGACAACTAGAGTTGGGAAGCCCCATAACCATATAAATATAGTCACCAAAAATTAAAAAATGCACACCTCTAATCCTCACTTTACCATTATTCCAAGTGGAGAAAAAATCAGCTGAGAGTCCAGGGTCATGCTCATATTTGTTTTTAAATAACTTAGACATACCTTTATCTAAGAAAACATCTCATTCTTCCTTCTTAATTCCTTCAGTAGATGATGGTTCTATTCTCAATAAGTCTCCTCCAATGGTTGAACAAAAATATCTCCAATTACCAATACATAAATGCCTTTGATAGACATGGGAGTCCTTATATAAAACATCATCTCTCACCAGGATATGAGTAATCTAAATTAAAAGATTTTTATCACCAAGAACATGCTAATTAATCTCCTTATAATTTCCTGATTTCCTAATAATAATCTTGACATGATTAAAATTAATATGGTCATCAATAAAATTTATGGATAAATTTTTTTTAAAAAAATCCCAAAAATATACCTCCACATAAAGATAACATTAGCTAGGCATTTTATCATTAATAAGACCTTTGATACTATCATCTAAGTAATGATTTTTTCAATCACCGCCAAGGATGAACTAGATACACCCTTATTGGCTAAAAAATCTGCCACTTTATTTCCTTCTCTAAAAATGTGTTGATATTTAATCTGGTAGAAATAATTACTAATAGTTTTGATTTCTTAAATGAAATATTTTATATTACAAGAGACAAAAAATTTAGTTTGGATATCATTGATTATATTTAGAGACTCCCCTTCCACTATAAGTCTTATATTATTCCTCTCTACTTCCAATTTGATGCCCAAAAAAGTAGCAACATATTCTACTACATGATTATTTTGAAAAATACATTTTTTTATAATAAGAAATGACCATTTCTCCTCTTGAATCTCTAACAATAACCCCTACCCCTAAATCTTCCCAAAGTTTCCTTTAACATCCATCAAAATTTAGCTTAATCCAATCTTCCTCTAGAGAAAAACGTTTAATGGTAAATGCTTTCATTATACTAGAGTTATGAACTAGAGTGGTGGATGATCAATTTATCTAAGTGAGACATGACGATGGGTTTAGGTCCTTAATATTTTTTGACTGATCCATATTTAGAGCACCCTGTTATGTTCTGTTTGGTCCATATGGAGAATTTTGACCCCTAACTCAAGGTGTCCCCATGGCCACTTATTAAAAGAACCTAATGGAGTCAATGGGAATGGAACTTGGGTTGATGGTTACAAACTACTTGTAACTCACTAATAGCCCAAGACCTTGAGTCCAAAAAAATGAACTTATTTTAATGTTAATAAAAATATTTGTAAAAAGCATGAAATACAATTATATTTTTTCACCTTTTTGATGATTTTTAAAAATAATTCATCTCATAAAATATAATATGGGTTAGTGTATAAAATTAACACAAATTACCTAATATATAAAATAAAAAACCTAAAATTTAAAATTTATGACCTATTTTCCATACAGAATGCTTAAAAACTAGGTATTAACTATTCAGAACAACTTACTAAAATATGTTTTTCTCTTAAATCATGATCTAGGATAGGCTAAAATTTTAATATAAGTGTTATAACATATAAAGGAAAAACGTCATTAAATTTTTTAGAGATCGGAATTGTTACTAATAATTTATGATCAATTTTATCTATAGAATTTATAAGCAAAAAATGAGTTAAAAATAATTATCATGATGGGTAGAAGAAAGTGTTAGAGTGACAACAACAGTTAAAACATGCCCCAGGGGCATCACGGTGGGTTAAAATGGCTAAATATACCTCTCTGGGGGGGTAAATCATCACGAAGAGTTCATTTGTTACTAGAGCTCTGTTGATTTTTACCGAAAGTGATTTGAGAGCTACGAGAGAGATGGAACGGGTATAGAAGTGCACAATAAAAGTTGAAACCATTTAGGAGTACACACAAGAGGAGGATGACTTTCCATTTGTGAGTGCTTGAACATTTCTTGTCAAATTTTGCTTTTAATAGCTCTTATTTAACATTTATCAACATTATTAGGGTTTATTAGGGCGACTATATCATGTACACGTGCCCTATGGGTGTGTAGGCATCCAAAGGGGTACATACACATCAAATTTATTTGAATGCGTGCAAACATATGTCAAAATATGTGTACACATGTGTGTAGGCATAAAAACTAGCACGTATGCACCCTAGGTCAAAAAATGGGTACGTGCTAGTGCACATACAAAACCTCATGCATATGTGGAATAAAAGGCCACATACGTGAGTTAGATAGGCTGGTAGGGGGTTCGTGCACATACTTATATGGGTGCATAGGTGTCGATGATGGCGCGTATGCGTCTTAGGTGCACACATACTAGAAAGGTCACACACATGCCCAAAAGGGTGTGCAAGCGCTGAAGAGATGAAGTTAAATACTTATAGTAATGTTAGTTAGATGACTAGGATAATGTAGATGATCTTTTCCTTAGATTTTAGAAGAGTGGAAGAAGATAGAATAAAAATTACCTCTAACAAGTGTCGTGTTATTTTGCAAAGGCATTTATCAGTACTGTAGTTGAGAGAGAGACATGGTCATTTAGCGACCATAGAGGTGGGATTCCATGGACGTCATAAACAGATGATGGATATATTACTAGAGGTGATTGGGTTAGCCCATGTAGCCAGGATGCTGCTGATTACCCTCGATTATGGGCTACTTACTGCTCTTATAGAGAGATGACATAATGAGAGAAATTACTTCCGGGTCTTGACAGGCAAGCTGACTGCTACCCTGGAGGATGTTTGGCGCATTCTGTGTGTACCTATTAGAGGACAAGTCATCAAGAATATTAGCACTAAGGTCGAGATATTATACTTCCTGATCAAGGTATTTGGACATGTTGATATACCTCGCTAAGGTATGACAATGTAATTACACCGATGCATTGGAGATCCTAGCTTTCATCACATGTCGCTATATTTGATGTCTCTTGTTAGTGGATTTTTGCTCACTAACAAGAGAAGTTTGTCATTTCCTCTTGGCTTGATTAATGTGATATGGGGGTATTTTCCAAAGTGAGTGATACTATTGGGGCCAATACATACTACACATCTATACTAGGACCTACATCTTATCACTTACCACAGTTTAAAGACCGTGGGTCCTACTACATTACTTCAAATATGGGCGTGGGACCACATAGCCATTGGTCTCCCCACAGGTGCTCTTCGAGTTCAGGATCCGAAGGATCCTTCAGTCATGGGATGGGTCCCCATTGTAGATGGCATCCATTGGAACATGGGTAATACTTATCATTATCATAGGTAGTTTGACGATATTGTGAAACAAATGATAGTGTGAAGGCCCTATCGATAATACCAGTGGGCTAAGGATGAAAATGAGCTCAACTTAGTCATGGTTGAGTATGTTTTGATTGGTAGTCGAGGCTATATCACATATTTCTATAGGGTAGAATGATGCCAGAGACATTTTGGCACATAACAGGATGTACCATGTCCTGATATGTGGTACACATGCAGGACTGTTGAGATATTCAACATGGGGCCGCCTATTTAGCTAGATAGGGCTCTAGCCAGTTTTGATGGGATGGTGCCAAAGGTATGGGTACCTATGAGACAGATCAGAGATCCTAGGGCTTACTGCTGAGTATGAACCTTGGTATTTGATAGTCTTATCTTGTCACCTTACCATTCCACAGGTCTTATGGGATGCCAGAGGTAGGCCACCACCAGAGGATCATAGTGATGAAGAGGGAGATGATGACGATGAGGATGATGGTGATGAAGGATAGGGGCATGATGATGGTGGTCGATAGGGTCCTCCACATTTACAGTGGTGGGAACAAGGTTAGAGACATAGGTAGGTTCCGATTTTCCATCAGATATAGATGCCCTGATTGGGCATATCAATTGGTGTTCATGTTCCTATACAGTAGGTGCCAGCACAAAAAACAACACCACAGGGTCCTCCTTTAGGAGGAGCACTATAGCAGGGGCCAGATCATATCTCACCATACAGTCTTGGTTGAGGATGTGGAGATGACAGAGGATATATAATTATTTTACAACAATAGTAACATCAGGTTATAGATTTTCAGCTCCAGGTGATGACCGAGAGAGATCAATCTAGGGTACAACTACATGTCGCTACCTCAGAGTGAGACCAGGAAAGAGCCCAGGTGATTCAGGGAGGTGGAGGGGATGGTACCACTTGATTTCAATGGTTTTAGAAAATGGATACATAGATGGCACAAATTACAAGCCTATGACAACAATTATAAGCCCAAATTAAGAGCATTACTGTAAAAAGGGATCAATTGGTGCCCGAGAGGAAAACTTGTCAGGTCGAGCTAGCGAGATTATAGGAAGAGGTGGCTTCATTCTAACAGACTGATGGAGCCACCATGACACCACAAATATATATGGACTTGGTTACATTTAATGGTAGGGCCTCATTCTAAAAGGCCCTATATTATGATTCTATTCCAGAGGGTCAGACAATACCAAGTTTTAGTGAGCAGTCAATGGGTAGGTCATAGAGATCACATAGACTTGAGACATCGGCTTGATCTATGGATCAGCCATGAGATCCCTAGATAGGGTGACAGATAGGAGATAATAGTACACAGGTGATGTGCCCTCTTCCATATCGTAGACCTCTAAGTCCCCATGAGGGATCGAGTCAGACATGACCCATTTTTTTTATTATACACATATGTGTATTGCTAATGTATGTCTCTTATGAAGGCTCAGTTTTGATTGGTGATGTATGATGTATCTATTAATGCAAAATCAAAACACTCCCAAATGATTTGTTAGATATACTTTTCTAAGGCATAGTCATTTGGTGTGATTCGCATAACATTGAGTTTTCCCCAAAGTGTGGGACTTTACAAATGGGAGAAATATTCAGATTAAGGCTAGTTCCTATTCCTCTGTTTAGGTGCATACGTGGAAAATTGAAAAGGACCTATTCCTAAACCTAATCTAAGTTTTACCAAGGAGGCTGGGATAAAAGGAATACAAGAAATTAAAAAAACTACGATACAAGGTGATGCACTGAAGGAATGATGAACATTTTTTTTGCTAATAGACACAAACCAACAAAATACATACAATGATCAAGCACATATAACCAGATTTATAATGAAAGACTAGATGAGAGAAAAGGAGACAAGAAAGGACATAAAATTGATCACAAATGTGTTTTATTTCTCTGCAGATTGATACAATGCATTACAAAGGGCCAGAAGGCATGAAACATATTACAATTTAAATGGAAGGTTTGAACTCAACGAATTCCTTTGTCAGGAGGAAAGGGGAGCCTGTAAAAATAAAAGAATGTCCCAACCCTTTACAATGAGTCTCGAACCTAATTTTATAGATTCAACACATAGGGGAGAAAGAAAGAGAAGCAGGAAAAACTAGTTCAAAATTCAACCACCACTATTAATGCCTCCCATAAAATCTGCCCCCAAATCTATCTTGACTGTATCAATTTCTTATTCAGTGCCTCGAAGAAGGAGGAAATGGCGGATCAGATCAAAATATGATCTGGTTGTTGGGGCAAAATAGATCTTGCTAGGCACATAAGACTCAATGTGATAATCCACTATGGGCTCAAATCTAATTGTGGCCTTTGATCCATACCTTGTTATAAAGAGCATATGCAACCAGTCAGCAGACAAGTAGCCTCCAATTTTGGTAGTGAAGTCCCTGGAAATACATAATGCAAAATGTGGTGCCAAGTCTATGGCTGATACATTCTGTAATACAGTCACATTGGGGCAGGCATGCAGAGTGAGGCTCAAATCCTTGATGATTCCAACAGTTGTCACTACTGTCCCATCCAATTGTACTACCCCTCTAGCGATGACTTCATACTGGAGACCCAGTTGATCAGCTATTTGTTTGGGCATTACAGAACTACTTACCCTAGAATTAATCATGTAATTATGCACCAATTTATCCCCAATGATTAATGAAACATAGAATGGAGGAGGTCTTAGGTTCTTACCTTGTTGCTCTCGATGGTTCCCCCTAGGTTCAGCTGTATTAGTAAGCACTTTCTCTTGTTGATTAGGGGGTTGATTTGAGCTTGACCAATTTTGTATGGTAGTTTGCAATAGATCCCTCTACCCTGGAATGGCCAGTGACTCCCATAGTGAAATTTTCACACTTGTCCTCTTCATTTGCTCAATGATATTAAACAAGCTATCCTTATGCTACCCCTTCCCTGGCACATTTTTTCTTGCACATGGGTTGTTACAACCGGTGCCTGAGTGGATTTGGAAGGTGGCTTGGATTGGCTCTGCACATTGGGAGTTGTATTTTGGATGATAATACCTTATGGAGAAATGGAGGATTGCGAATCTCCTGAGTTTGGTGAATTTCCTTCTCCAATGTTTCTCTTCTTGGACTGTGTAATGGAAGCTATACTTTGAGAAGGAATCTGATTCATTCCATAGAATTCTTCAGCTTGCCAATTGACAAACATAGTTCTAGTTGGACGTCCCTCTTACTAGTCTCCTTGCTATTGATTTTATTCTTGGCTAGGTTCTTGTGACACACCAACGGTTTGTACCATAAAATCCTAATTTATTGTACCATTGAAGCACATCGATTGATTATGTGGTTGTTTGCATGGAAAACACCAATCATATTCTTGTGCCATGTTATTCTGTGCTGGAACCAATTCCCTTCATGTTGAAGCTATGTTTGGATCATATGGCCTAAAAGGTCTAGCAGATTGAGGTTGTCCTTGGTGTTGAATTTGAGTTACAGCTTGGGCTTGTGGTCTATTTTACTGATACGGGGGTTTAGCCTGATACTGTATTTGAGGTTGATATGGCCTAGAACTTTGAGCCTGTTGTCTTTTGATGGTTACTAACTCATTCCCCAGGTTTTGAAGTTGTTTCATAACTTCTTAAAGATCCTTTGAGGTGTTAAATGATGAATTTGAGGCTTCAATTGAACTTTGACTCCTAAGAGTGGGTATAGGAGCTAATGTGGGTGTTTGGCTAGCACTTGGGTTTTCTAATTCAAGGTATAGAGGCATGGATGGCCTAGAAGCAAGTTTTCCATCCTGAATCAAACAATTTTCAGCTCCTATGGAAAGGATATAGGCTACAGGTAAGGTTGTGCCCCCCATTTACTGAATCATTAAAGAAATGTTAGAATTTAAAGCTCTAAGAAAGTATAAGAATGCACCTTCATTAGTGGGCTTTATTGCTGCTGGAATCTTGTCCCAGGTCCATTGAAAAATGAGGTTGAAATCTGTCAACTTCTCATTTGGAGCTCTTTTGATTGTTTTCAATTGCTCCAATAAGGATAAGTTATCTCCTTTTTCTCCAAACTGGTCATGAAGAGTTGTGCACAGATGGTCCCAATTTTGAATAGAGCCTACTGCTAGGCTCCTGAACCATTGTGAAGCTTTACCTTTGAGTGAAGAAGCTAGAAAATTCACTGCAATGTCCATCTTAGTGATCTCATGGATTGTACAAAAATTTGCAATGTCTTGAACATGGTCACCAAGAGAAGTCTTGTTTTCTCTAGTGAAGGATGGGATGCTCTTTAATGCTGCCACCAGGACTAGATTTTGTGCATTTAGAGTGAGTGTGCTATTGCCAGTGAAATTGACATAAGGATTTGGCTATGCCATCCTAATTGACCTGAGCACCCTTCTTGATTGAAATAATGACCTACTAGGAGGAGGTGTTGATAAGGCTTTATTTGGTGGAGATAAAGACCACTGGGCTCTTCTTCCTCTTCTCCTTCTCCGTGGAGACAAGTGTAGGTGTATAAACTATCCTTCTTCTCTTGTTCTTGACCTTGTTTGTATCCTTCTCATGAAATTGGGAAACTTGGATTGATAAAACTAGTGGATTTCGTCCTTTTTGGAGTCGTCAGAGTGCAGTTGTTAAAGCTTCTTAAAATATAGAATCAAAACAAGTACACATCAATCTTACTGTAATAAAGATGGAGACTTCTTGGTCCCACCGGGCATGCTAAAACTATTAATGAAAAATCAAAGCACCCCCACATGCGTTGTCATATCTTCTTTTTTAAGACAGATTCATTTGGTGTGATTCACATAACATTGAGTTTTCCCCAAAGTGTGGGACTTTGAAAATGGGAGAAATCTCCAGATTAAAGGCTAGATCCTATTCCTCTATTTAGGTTCATACATGGAAACTTTCCGAAGACCTATTCCTAAACCTAATCTAAGTTTTACAAAGGAGACAGGGATAAAAGGAATACAAGAAATAAAAAAACCTAAGCTACAAGGTGATGCACCGAAGGAATGATGAACATTTGTTTTGCTGATAGACACAAACCAACAAAATACATACAATGATCAAGCACAGATAACCAGATTTATAATGAAAGACCAGATGAGAGAAAAGGAGACAAGAAAGGATCTAAAATCGATCAAAAACATGTTTTATTGCTCTGTAGATTGATACAATGCATTACAAAGGGCCATAAGGCATGAACCATATTGCAATTTAAATGGAAGGTCTAAAATCAATGAATTCCTTTTCTAGGAGGAAAGGGGAGCCTGAAAAAACAAAAGAATGTCCCAACCCTTTACAATGAGTCTCGATCCTACTTTTATAGATTCAACAAAGAGGGGAGAAAAAGAGATAAGTGGGAAAAAATAGTCTGAAGCTCAACCACCGCTATTAATGCCTCCCATAAAATCTACCCCCAAATCTATCTTGATTGTATCAATTTCTTATTTGGCACCTTGAAGGACAAAATGGTAGATCAGATCAAAATCTGATTTGGTTGTTGGGGCAAAATAGATCCTGCATTGATGGCCCTGAAGATATTTCTCCAGTTTTCTCCCACCTAACCTCCCCAAACCTAAAGTATCTGATCTCCATGGTGTAGAAAAGGTTGAGATCTTTCCAACGATGTTATATTTGCAATATTTCGAGCCTTGAGTCGAAATATATGCCCCTTCGAAGTTTGTATCGGACCTGTACAAAAGGGTGGGAAAACTAGTTTGAAAAAAAATGGGCCCCCTTTTCTATATGTGACACATGGAGGGCTGGCACTTATTTAAGGGTGGCCTTTGTATTTTTCTCTTGGAATTGCGTGGGGCTAACATGTGGTTTCCTCCGCCGGCCTTCTCAATTTCTATGTTTTTTGGCTAAGTCCTTTGCTCGGCAGTGTCATATTTCTTGACCGGGGACACATGGCGGTCTAGCGCTCATCTTGAAACCTTATCTTTATTCGACCCTTGAGTTAGTGCCATTTGGACACTTGGAAATCTCTATTGGCTTGCCACCATGCATTGACTATTCAACCCGAATCTATCCCCTTCTTTGAGACTGGATATGTGGAGGCTTTGCACTTGCTTAAAAGCCCGATCAAGATTCACTTTTGAAGGAGCGTTAGGTTGACACTTGGAAGCTTCTGCAGGTCTTTGGACTTTTCAATGACCCCCCTTTTACCTTTTCAGACCCTGGACTACATGGCAAACTAGTGCTTATTTGAGCCTCCACTTTTGGATCTACCCTTGGAGATGCACCAAACTAATGCGTGGCAGCTTCCACGGTGCTTCTATACTTGGCCTTTTTTTTCAGCCCCACCCTGTCCACCTTTCGACCTCTATTGACCATTTGCTATGTGGATGGATAGCACAAATTTTGAGTCTCCCTTTTTGGATTCAACTTTGGAGAAGCCCTGTGCTGACATGTGACTCTCTCCACTGCCTCCTCCATATAGCTGATTTTTGGACTCGTTCTGAACCGTTTTGAGCCTGAAGACTTCAGATCTTTGTCATTTCTTCTTTTTCTTGCTCTTAGATTCTCTAACCCTACTATTCTATTTCCGAGCCCACCTATAACCCATTAAATAGATTTAAGACACGGATCTGCTTGACAGAGCCGTCTCTTCTCTTTCTTCTTGCATAGGGTTGTTTGGTCTTTCACAGGCCCCATCACTCCATTGTTGAGTCCTTCTGTGACCTGTTTGTAAGATTTAACCATGTTTTCTATGGTTCTTCCTAAGAGGGGTCGTGGTTGATCCAATAATTTTCTTGGGGGGCGAAATATGGATAACAATATCATTTTTTTGATTGTGCCTCCAGATGAAGACTTATTTTGATTCATTCCCTTGATGGAAGATTTTGTATCGATGATGTAATGTGTGTGTGTGTGTGTGTGTGTGTGTGTGTGTGTGTGTGTGTGTGATGGACATTCAATGTTATACTTTCCATGTATCTATATGACTTATGATGATGATTATATCATGATATATATAATATTATATATATATATATATATATACTATATATATATATTATATATATATATATTTGTGTGTGTGTGTGTGTGTGTGTGTGTGTGTGTGTGTGTGTGTGTGTGTGTGTGTGTGTGTGTGTGTGTGTGTGTGTGTGTGTGTGATGGACATTCAATGTTATACTTGCCATGTATCTATATGACTTATGATGATGATTAGGAATATAGATGATGATTATATCATGATTTTGTTTGATTTACTTCTTATGTGTGTATCATTATGGATTTTTATGATATATCATATCATATGTTTTGATAAAAAAATTTACTTCTTTACTTTATCATATTATCGTGTATGAGTTAGTAGTAGATGATAACTCTCTTGTGGATGAGTTACTATATGATGTAAACATGTTCTTATCATGGATATTGGTATGAGGGGATAGATTTGTGATCATGCATAACCCCTCTTGCCCCATTGATGATACAATATATGATGATTATCTTTAACATACATACTTCATGTAAAAATTTAACATCTTATTTGATATATATGATGTATATATGATTTATAAATGATGTTATTTGATGTGATGATAGATGATAGATGTTTATGAGGATGTTAACGAGCAATGTGCATGGAATAAAAAAAAAGAAAAATTTAACAAAACTAAAAAAATATATTCATACAAAACAACACAACTATATGCAAATAAGAATGAAATCAAGCATGCTTAATCAATAGATTTAAATTGATACTTAATCAAAGCAAGTGAATGTATCCTAATAAATGCATATTACTAATGATGAAAACACACCAATTTTTACAAGTATGAAATTTTAAAATGAACTCAATGCAACATACAACAGATCAAATAATATATAATATAATTCAAACAAATGAATCTACTTTAAATCATACAACACAAAAAGACAATACAATCAAAACTCTACAACCCAACAACTAAAAGCAATCAAACCATGAACTTGTTTTTATAGGAAAGTTTTGATTCATTTTCTATTGTTTTTTGTGTCATTCTAAAGACAATTTTAAAGGCTACTATTTACATTGTTTTTGTGATTTTATCTCTAAAAAGGGTTTTTCAGATGTTTAGGTTTTTCTAGCATTTTTGAATGTTTTATGTTTTTGTGAAGCCATTTTCCAAAGTGATGTAAAGAAGTGTGGATGCCCCCAATGTTAGATGGGAATATACAAAGGTAGAATGCCACATGTTATGTCTAGGAAAGAATATGTGAAGCTTCCCCCAACATTAGATGGGAATGTACAAAGGAAAATATTCATAATGATAGACAAGATTAGAACAACCAGATCAAGGCCGTAATGGATGAGCTTGAGATGATTCCTAGATCAAAGCAACTTAGCCCTAAGAACAACAAGTATTACACATCCAGTTATGAGAGTGCTTATAAAATATGAACCCTCTTGAGGTGCCAAAAAAATATTTTTAACCCAAGGACTTGCGCAATGCACCACAATTGCATGGTTTTCTCACTTGGACGACCTGTTTTCTATTTACTGTTTTTCTTGATTTTTTGATTTTTTTTCTTGTTTTTTCTTTATTTTCTAAGGAATTTCTTATTTAAGCATAGAATAACTTGAGCTGTATTGAATTCATTAGTTCCTTTAATTCCTTGCCATTTGAGTGAGCCATTTTTAGTTCCCAGATCCATATTTCTTAGTGACCACATAAGGTCCAAACCATTTAGCTTCACTTTTTCCCTTCTTTTATTTGTCTTTAACAATGTTCCTCTGGTTCTCTTTCAAAATGATATCACCTACCTCAAATTGATGAGGTGTGATCCATTTTTTTTATCCTCATGAAACCCGGTGTTGATAAAATTTTAAGTGATTAAGTGCTCTCATTATTTTCTCATCAAGTAGCTCCAATTCTACCAGGCAAGCAACTCTCTAGTCTTTGTCCTTGTTCAGATAATCTCATAGAGATATTCTTAGGGAGGGAAGCTTAATTTCTAGGGGTATAATGGCCACAGTGTCATAGAATAGTGAATATAGAGTAGTACCAGTAGGGGTGTGAATGGAGGTTTAATAGGCCCAGAGGGCAAGATGAATCTGGAGGTGCCAATTAAGATCTGTTTTGCTAACTATGCTCTCCATGATTCAGACAAGGGTTCTATTTTTAGACTCTTCTTGTCTATTACCTTGAGGGTAATAGGGAGTAGACCATTTGAGCTAGATTTGGAAGATTTGGCACAACACTTTAACCGTCTTGTTCTTGAAGGAATTTTGTTTTCTGCAAAAACGGTGGAGGGGATGCCATAACAACAAAGGATATAATTCATGATAAATTGTGAAATCTGTGCATTGGTTACATAAGTTAGAGGGATAACCTCTTACCATTTAGTGAAGTATTCGGTGGTGGAAATGATATGCATGTGGCCATCTAAAGAGGTTGGAGTGAGATTCCCTATGAGATCGAGTCCCCATTTGGAAGACGACCAAGGTGTTGTGATGGGCTACAAGGCTTGTGCTAGTGCATGTATTAAGCTTCCATATTTTTGACAGAGTTATTATTTCTTGACATGATTGCAACTATCTATTTCCATGGTGGGCCAATAATAATCCACTTTCAATAGCTTCTTTACAAATTCCATTCCACTAGTGTGTGCTCAACACATGCCTTCGTGTACTTCCTTAAGTACTTGGATTGAATCAGTCAAATCCAGGAAATGAAGCAGATTCTTGTTGTAGCCATGATGATAGAGGGTGCCTCTTAGGAGGGTGTATTGGGAAATATGGTGAATAAGGGTATTTTTTCTTAGTTTGGGTGATATTAGGGGGAAAGGATCCATCCTGTAAATAATTATAAATGGGATCGTACTAGGAGTAGAAAGGACCAACAACTTCACATGCCAAGCATGATTCTGGCATGTCACACATAGGCATTTACATATGTTCAACAAAGAATGGCATCTTTTTTTCCTGTGGTGGAATATGTAATAGAGATCCAATCATAGCCATCACATCTGTTGATTTATTGTGAGATCTTGGTCTTTGTTCAAAAGTGATTTCGAGAAAATACTCTTTTAGAGTTTCAACCAACTTTTTATAGGGGATAAATTTCTCATCTTTAACCTTTTATTTGTCATTGAACTGTTTGATAATTAGGTGTGAATCACCAATGAATAGTAACTATCTGATATTCCATTGGATGGCCAACTTCAACTTGGCAATGAGTACCTCATATTCTGTAATGTTATTTGTTCATGGGAATCCCAGATAGAAGGCCTGTGGGATTATCTCTCCAGTAGGGGTGATGAGTATCAATCCTACTCCTAAACCATGATAGGTGAATGATTCATCAAAGTGGACTTTCCATACATTAGATTCTTCTATTTACATCATGGATGCATTTGATAGATCTAGACACAATGGTTCCATGTTTGGTAATGGAGCTTTGGCTAGTTGATCTGCAAGCACTTGTCATTTAAGGGATTTTTGATTTACAAACTCAATGTCGAGCTCACTAAAGAGGATGATCCAATTATCCATCTGTCTTGTCAAGGAAGGTTTAGATAAGATATATTTTAAATGGTCAACCTTGGATATTAGCTTGGTTTTATTTTTTAGGAGATAGTGGAACAATTTCTAAAAGGTGAACACCACTAGAATAGGTGGACTTACTAGATATTGCTTGAGTAATGCAAAAGCCTTTTGAAAATATACTCCCTATGTAAAGGTAATATCTTTCTTTAATAGATACGTAAAAGGATGGAAATTATCTGCAAGATGTGATATGAATTGGTGGATTTCCTAAATTTTCCCTTTTCAACTTCTTAGTTGTTTAAAATTTGTGGGTGGATGCATCTCTATTATAACCGCCACTTTAGCATGATCCACCTCTATTCCTCTTTGTGAGAAAATGAAAACCAATAATTTTCCTGATTTGTATGCCAAATACACACTTTTTGGGATTCAATTGAACCTTATAATCTCAGATACATTGAAAAATATGCCTCAGTACTTCAAGATGCTCTTCCCTAGTATTTTATTTTTCTAATATCAACCACGCAATCTTCCATGATATCATTCATCATATCATGGAAAATAATAGTCATGGCTCACTGATATGTTGCCCCTGCATTCTTGAGGTTGAAAGGCATGACCTGATATAGAAATGTCACCCAAGGGGTGATGAAATTATTCTTGTGTTGATCTTCCTCTGTGATCCTGATTATTTTATAACATAAGAATCCATCCATTAAAGATAACAATTCATAACCAGCAGTTGAATTAACAATCATGTCGATGTTAGGAAAGGGGAAGTCATCCTTAGGAAATTCTTTGTTGATGTCCCGGAAGTCAGTGCATATTATGATACCAACAGGTTTCTTTTGAACTGGGACTACATTAGATATCTAGTCTGAATAGTCAATAGGTTTAATAAAACCTAATGCTAATAGTCTTTCAATTTCCTCTTTGAAATGTAATGCCATTTGTGTATACATCTTTCTCAGTTTCTGGTTGATAGGTTTGGAATTTGGGTGTACAAAATGGTTGTGTACGACGAACACTACATTCAAACATGGAATATCTGCATACGACCATGCAATATATCTATATACTTTTGTAATAGTGCTACAAGTATTTTCTATTCTTGTACTAAGAATGAAGCTCCTAATTTTATCATATTAGGCTCTTCTTCTATCGTGATGTTGACACTAATTGTTTCTTCAACCAAATTTTTTTATGCATCCTTCATCTATGTAGGATCAGGAGGAAGACTCAAATCTACTTCCATAGGTGGTTTAGAGAGATCATCATCTTTGAATGGCTATACTACTTTGTCTATCAGTTTTCCTAACCATTTTTCCACAAGTGCTTCAAAGAGGTTTTCACTATGTGTCTTGGTATGTTTATTTTATTGAGGATTATTAGTAGTATTTTTTCCCTCGAGCTTGTTGATATTTGATCGACCACATATTTTTGCATCTTTCCAAAATTATGCACATGTATCTAGATTAGTGGCAAATCCCATTTTGTGATCACCCATTGGAATGTTATCCGTGATTCCCATGACTCTTCAATTGCCTCTTAATTTTTGAATAGATAGATCGGCACATGAAGTTGTTTATCCCAATCAAATAGGTCTGGATATACTAAGTTAACTTGGGAATTGTCTTGGGGATTTGTTGCGGAAAGGGTAAGGATGGTAGAATCTAGAAATAGGTTAGTAGAGGTAAGATATTTGTATAAGCTATACTGGGAATCTTTTTTGTTGTGTGAATTATATGATTCATCCTCACGTTCAGAGGAAGTTTCGTTTATTTTTGCAAGAAGAGATCTATGAGGCTGAATACCAAGGCCACGCTTATTATACTTCCATGGGTTAAGTGGAAAGATTCCAATCTATCTTTTACATCTAGGACGCATCCAGATCCCTGATATCCCATGACATTTATCATGTAGTGTGCTTTGATAAAATGTGGAGCTTGGTGACATGAAGCCATAGTTCCTTCATGTACCCAACTGGTAGGTTTATCTAGCATCTTCACATCTAACAAGATACCACTAGGAGTAAACCTTCCAAGGGGCTCAGGGCAACTAGCCTAAGTTCCTTTGGACTAAAAATATAGTCTACCATGTGTTTTAGGCGACACAGAAAGATCATATATCAATAGGGCTTGTCTAAGATTGAATTTTTTGGGACCTAAAATAGTGGCTAAGTACCCAAGGGCATGCACGTAGGACCAATAATAAGAAGGGAGCTCAGGGGAAAACATGTAGGAAAAATAGGTTTAAGTGAAACCAGGGCACGTGTGGGAATTAGAACACGAGTTTAAAGGACTTATCCATATTTAGAATTCTAGATGCACTTGAGGAAAAAAATGAAGACTGGACTAGGCATGATGAGTGGATAAGGTGCCATCCTAGAACCTTGGAGGTCAAGAAAAGGATATTTCATGTAGGGAATATTCCTAGAAGACATCATTACAAAGAGTGGATGGTTTGAAAAGGGATAAAAATTCACCATTGGAGGACCACATAGACACTTGGAATGTGATCTGTTCAGGAGAGAAGGCATGGTGGTGGGTGTTGATCTTATAAAAAGAGATTCTTAGGCTAGAGACAGGTATAGTAATATAGAAGAGGAACGAAAGGGAGAGCAAGAGATAGAAAAAGAGAATGCAAAAAGAATAAGAAGCAGAGTAAGAATGTGCTACAATAATGATAGGGTTTAGAGAACTTAGTGCTAAGGTTTGTGAGGAATACTCTAAGATTTTGTATGGCACTAGGATCTGTTACAAGGGTTAAAATGGGAAAGGTATAGATAGGGTCTCATATGGGGAAGGATTTGCGGGAATTAAGTCCCTGTCATTTATTGTATATGGTCTGATATGACCCCTTTTAATTATAATGTGGCTACCTAAACTATGTTAAATCAATATATATGGGTTATTTCTATATATTCTATTTAAGGGTATAAACCCTCATGTTATATTTATCTTTTGTGGTGCACTAATGCTAGATCTGCTAGTTGTATTTTTTACCTCTTTAAATAAGTGAATGTACTCCTACTTTTGTAAATCCTCCTCCATTAATGGAGGAAACTTCTCACAAAGCTCACATAAAGGAGGGGCTCAATGGCCATGCGTGCCTTAGGCGAGTTCCCAACGCTCACTGGGTGATAAGCTGACATGTTTGGAGTTAGTAAAGGTATTAAGGGTAAATAAATTACTACAAAATTGATATGTTAGGCCATATTTCCAAAACATTGCTTCCCATGTAGAAAACATATTAACCAACATAGGAAAATAATGATTGCATGGTGTCAATGTATTTGGATCTACATAATCCTTCATACCCTTTGTTTGTAATGGATCCACAATATCTACAGAAGGACACTCATACACTGCTTGTGAGGAACTATACAATTCTCTACAATGTGTAAATGGTTCAGGGTCACCTGGAATGGTGATTGTATGTCCTTCATGAGGAAACTTGATACACTAATGATAATTCAAAGGAATGTCCTTTATGGCATGAATCCATGGGCATCTTAAGAGCATGTTATATGGGAGGTCCAAATCAAGAACCTAGAACTTTGTATCATGATAAACATTCCCTATCTCTATGGGTATCAATATGGTACCAACAGTATCACATTCCTCATTATAATATGACATGATGGTGATGGTATTAGGATCAAAGTCTACCTTTGTGTGGCCTATTTTCCTGAAAAGCTTCAAAGTGTAAATTTTCAAACCAGATCCGCCGTCTACAAGCACTCTTTTGACTTTGCGATGAGTAACAAAGACTTATATATAAGGGCAAATTATGACTAGGTTTTTATGTGGTATCTCGTTCTGGTCAAAGGAAATAGAATCAATAGAAGAAAGGTTTTCGATCACTGCTGGGAGATTTACAAGATCTATATCTGTGGATACTCTAGACCCCTAAAGATTTTGATACAATATGTATTTATGATTATTTGAGATTTTTATAAGATCTAAGATCGAAATCTTAATAGTGGTCTTCTCTAGTTTGCATAACAAGTCATACTCAAATTCCTGAGGGAAAAATTGAGTAGGTTTGGAGATTACTCAGCGTGTGCATCACATTCCTATGACACAACTGCCATCTATAAGTCAAATGGTGTTTACTTGTTCATCAAACAATTGGATACAACCTATAAGGGAATCAAAATGATTATCTATAGATGTATATACATAATTGGAAGCCCTATAATTATTAGATGACTCTCTTTAATATGGCTTCTTTTTCTCCTGGTTCTTATGATCAGGGAAGGGTTGTTTAAATATTCCCATTTTTACATTAGGACCCTCCCCATATTCAAGTGAATCCACCTTAATATTGCATTCTTAAATAAGGTCCTGTATATAGTGTCATAGCCTCATACATTTGTCAGTCTTGTGTCCTTTGACATGATTAAATTCATAGTACTCATGCTCCTTATACCATCATAGTTTAGGTGCATCTTCAGGGAAGGGTACTCAGGCTTGAGGATAGGTTACCATGTCCATTGTATCTAATTGTTTTAAAATGGTAGACAATGGTTTAATTAGAGGTGTGAATGTCAATTTTGGGGCCTTGTATTTGTCTTTATGAGGCTCTTACATGAGTTTCAGAAGAGGACCACTCTAAAAAACCTGGAATCTCTTGGATTTAGTGATGCTATCTCCTACAAAATTCTTGTTTTCAAAAATAATTTAGGATTTTCTGTAGGTTTTGATTCAATATGTTTATCCTTGGAGAAGGGTTGAAGGGTCCCTTTCAAAATTACAGCCTTTTCAATGTTACTGTCATTCTCTATAACTTACTTGAATTTAGAGACACAATGCATTTACAAATGAAAGGATATGTCTAAGTTTAGGTTAGGTACAAATATTCTAACCATCTATTTTTCATGGATATTGCAAGGAAAATGACTAGCCAAACTGTGCCATCATTGTAAGAATATGGAGAAGGATTCATTAAGTCTCTGTTTTGCAATACATAAGTCTAACATGGTTATATCACTCTCCAAGTTAAAGTAGAAATGTCACACAAATGTTTCAACTAATTTGGGCCATGTAACAATCGTTTCCTTGGGTATGTGTAGGAACCACTCTAGTGCTTCTTTCGCTAAACTGTGAGGAAATAAATGGATAAGGTAGTTGTCACTATATGAAAATTCCTAGAAAGCCATATAGAAGTATTTTATATGATCGTGAGGATCACCCTTACCTTTATATTTATCAAACTTATGTGTATCAATTTTTTTGGGGAACAACATTCATAACATGTCTCTATCGAAAGAGTAGGGACATAGCTCCTTGTATTGATATTTCTTGCGATGGCCCACATTAATTTCTTATAACATTGTGAGCATTTTTTTCCATTGATTTTATCTCTTGTGTAATGAGTTGGTATTTTTTTGGAGATGGTGGTCTATTCAAACAAACCTTTAATGCTTCATCATTATGAGAGATAGTGTGTAGTTTAATAAACTTAGATTTATGTTTCTATTTTCGTGAAACTTTGTTTGCATCCTTAGATACATGTAATCTCATTAAACTTTGGCTAAGTTTAAGAATATGTCTTTGAAGGACCTCTTCTTGATTTTGGTGATCATATTTTATGTCATATTGAGGGGGCACCTCCTTTTCTTCATGTTCGATTTTGATCCTATGTGAGGCTCTAAAAGGTACTCTTTGAGCAACATCATTTTGTTTTAGTGCTTCATTCATAAAGGTGTTGTTTTCAAGACCGGAAGTGGAAGCATATCCAACATCAAAGGGATTAGTGTGATCTGTACCATGCATGTTGATAAGAGGAGGCAATTGTGACTCTTCCTTGTTTATGTTAATAATTTTAACAAACATGTCACTGTCTTGTGGTATCCTGGCTCCTAATTCTAGGATGTGTGTAATTATTTGGTCTTTATTAATGTACTGAAGATCATCAAATCATGCGAGATAAATGTTATTCTCACCTTGTTATGAATCAATGTCATTTCCAATGGGATCAACCCATGTTTCAGTATCTTTTACTTCGGAAAAATGAGTGTTTAGGTTAGCACTAGTAAAGGGATTATTCCATAGAGCATTATAACACTAAAGGGGTTCATCTTCACTTCATGTTCCATTCTTCTAGCCACCATCCTTGTGATAGGTGACATGGATAATCTTGCTACACAAGGTTTATCTATATTTGAATAAAGTTATAATCAACTTAAGTGTAACATAATTTATCTTGCCTAGATGTCTCCAAATGACGTGTCTTAGGTACAAGTATATGTAATTTCAATCATACAAGGAACAAGTCATGCAATTATAGATAACCAATCAATCGATCAAATAATTTATACCTTTCTCTTTCAATGATAGTTTTTGATGTTAGATAGCCAACTCTATGTTAATTCTTAGGTAAAGATCAAAAACTGAATAAGGCGTAAGTATTAACAAAGTGTAAGCATGATTCCCAATCAGAGGATACCCCAATGAGTTTAGCAACCAAAAAGGCCTAAATATTAAAGGGTGATGATTACAAACATAAGCCATGTAGCTACACCAATTGTACACGTTGATCAATATTTGCGAAGAAGCGAGATATTAGTGCCGAAGTGGTATTGAAATGACACAAAAAAGTAAACAACACGCTTCAAGATTTGGGTCAATGTCTGAAGTCAAACTAAGTCAAAGTATACTAAATAAGTCCTAAAATGTGGGCAACGTATCATCACAATGTGGACACTTAGATCACGTTTACAAGAAATGTGACATAGGTATCTAAATTATGTTGAGATAATGCAAATAAGGTAACACATTATAAGGGGATCAAATAATGAACCAATCCTAACTATAATGATGATCTTGAAATAAAGACCAAGTGGCTATCAATATGTAAATACGTACCCACACACTTTAGACATTTAACAACTCAGCCACAAACATGGATGAGCGTAAATGAACAAAAAAGTGGTCAACACAATCTATTGATAACACTCGCGAAACATGCCTTCTCTTATCCCGAATGGGCAGTAAGAATGTAAAGGAATAGACCAAGTGGTGCTGAAACAAGCTAGTATAAATTTGGAAGAGTTTCACCCTGTCTTAGCATAATTGAAGAACTAAGAAAAAGTGATATGTTTTGAGTTTCATGATGAATATCACCAGACCCCAACTTCGAAGGACTCTCCCCTTATTTTTAAAACAAGGTTTTGACTCCAAATAAGTTAGTGTTTCTTGATGGATTTTTGACTCGATAACTTGGTCTAGCATAAGTTAGCCTCTTGAAGAAATGGCTTCCTAAGTAGTTCACTCAACTAGGTAAAAAAAAAAACCCTCTAC
The DNA here is from genome assembly GCA_019776745.2 of Taxus chinensis. Taxonomy (NCBI): domain Eukaryota; kingdom Viridiplantae; phylum Streptophyta; class Pinopsida; order Cupressales; family Taxaceae; genus Taxus; species Taxus chinensis. The sequence continues at coordinate 221,745,011 of CM034147.1, forward strand.
AAATTCAATTAACCAAGAAAGTCGCAATGACTAATCTTGGAGTATCTCAGATTTATTTTACCCCCTTAAAATACTATAAACAATGAATGCGTTCACGTGTATCTTTCACTGGGGTCACAATGGAGATTTTTTTGGTGTTAACTCTTAAAGATAATACTAGTCAAGTGGGTAAAGCAAAGTGCTTCCCATTTCATCCACGAGGTTACTCACCGGTGGACTACTTTAGGATTCCTAGAACCACCCCCATTGTTGTAGCTTAAGGTGTTATGCCAAAGGGGTTACGTTCTAGTTAAGTAGATAGGGACATACCCTTTTCCAAACCTACATATTCAATGTGTTGAATTTGGTGTGTTTTTTAAATCTTTTTAGACTTAGTGTGGTTTTTGTCGCACACCATTTGACAACATACATCAAACACATTCATATTTTGTCGATCCCAATTATTTTGCAAGGGGATTTTGGTTCTACAAACAATAATTAGTAATTTTCCAATTTTCCAAAACATCATATAAAGGAGATGACACATTGTTTTTGATTTCCAAAATCATCCTAAGACACAAAGAAAGAGAATACACAACACAAAACCTCACTAAACTTGTAAAATGGAAAATACTTAATTAGATTGCATGTAATAAAGTTCCTTTTAGCCAACTTTGAAGTTCTTTCCCATTTAGAAACTTAATTGAAGTTTTTGGAAAGCATAAGGAAGTAAAAAAATGCAAACAACTTAGATTCCAGTTAGTATAAAGCAAATAATCAACAAGAACCTACAAACCACTGTTAAAAACCTCCCAGAATGTCAAAAAAACCTAGAACATAAAATCATACAACTTACAACAAAATTTAAATTCTAACAGAGAATGCGTGCATGCCCTTTTTGGCATGTGTGCATGGATTTAGTTATGTACATTCCCCTTTTAATGTGTACGTGGGTCTGTGGAAATGAAAGAGGGTATTTATGCCTGCACATCTACAATGATGCATGTGTAATCCTTTTAATGTGTGTGCGCCACAGAATATGTGTACGCACCCTAGGTAAAATGGAAAAATGACATAGAGGGTGGGTGTATGCCTGCACGTCCAGAATGATGCCTGCATGAGCCTTTTGATGTATGCACACAGGTTTTGGGTTGTGTATGAATCTGGTTCAATTTTTTTGGTTAAGAACATGAGTGACATGTATACACCCTTGTAGATGTGTATGCATCCCTTCGAATAGGTATGTGCCATTTTTTATGTGTGCGTGTGACCTTGAAAAACCACCAAAAATATGAAAACTAAAAAAACTAAAAATGCAAATAGGTCCTAACACAAACCTAGTAAATAACTATGCTAAAGGGAGATTTCACACATATAATCCTACCAAAAACATGGATAAAACTATTTTTCCCTAAAAAAAGCATAAAAATGGTTAGAAAAAGCATATAAATGAAAAAATTACTAAATCAACCTTTATATGGAATCAATCGGGTTTCATCCTCACTACATGGGAAATAAGAGGAAAAAAAGGAAGAGTTCCATTTTTTACTTGATGTGATAGCTATGATAATAAAGGGTTTTTTTTTTTTTTTTAAATGACTCAAGTTCCAAATATTGAAAGTCATCAAGGGGAACCCAATTCAATTAATGGAACCATCAGTTTTGAGCTAAACATTAGAACTATATTTTTGTATGCATTTCTCATACTGTGAAACAAACATTCAAATCCTCATATATTTAGAAAAAATTACTTCTACTCCAGTGAAAGTTATCTTATATGAACATTTTTAGGAAGGGATGTGTACTATCTATGAAGTGATGCTTTTTTGGAAATCAAGGGTTTGTAGACACCTAAGATCTTGGTATGGGAATGGCTTTAAGTTATAATGGTTCCATCCCATTTAGTCATAGCTTGATGTGTTTGTTTATGCAATTGATTAAAGTATTGGTAGCTTTATTGACAATAAAAGTTCCTTGTTTTAAAGATGGCATCTAAGCTCCTATAAAATGGAGGTTAGTCTCCTTTATTATTTTCTTTTTGCTTTTTATCTTCCTATTTTATGTACTATTCAGGGTATTTCTAAACCTAGGAAGATGTAACTAGGGATGGTTTTGGACTCACTGGGGGACTAAATTCCAAATAGATCGTATTTGATCTCTTATGTGAGTTCACATTAGGATGTTGAAATTGATTTTTTGGATTTTCCTACCTCTTGTATGTCAGACATTTATGCCAATAGAGACCTATTTGGAATCCTCAAATAGTCGATCAATATATAAAGGTATCATTGACTGTATGAAAATCCAAATAGTCATATGGGAAATGAGCATGATCTTAGGGGTCCTAAAAGATTTTAGAATCAGTTTAATTAACTATGAATCAGTGTAGTTAATTAGTGGTTGTATTGGTATTATTTATTTAGACCAATTTTAGCTAGGATGTTTATCTAGACTAAATTAGTCAGGTGTCTAGCGACACTCCTATGCATTTCTTCACTTTATTTATCTATGAGAGTGAAAAAGCACGAGGGTCAAGAAAACATCTATGTAAATCTAAGGGAAATTAACACTCAAACTGAAATGAAACGGAGATCCAAGATCAAAGACAAGGGAATTCAACTATAAGAATAAATGCATACATAAGACAAATTGTATCTAATCATTCTCATTGGTCACATGAAATGTTAGTAAATAACAGTTATTTTCTTGTGAAATCCAACAACATAAAACTCATGATACTACTCATAAGGGTTAATGTCATTGAATGCACTTTCAAAGGAATTAAGGATGTAAACTCAAATTTACGATATAAAACTTACACATATGATTGCACATTCTAAAGGATAAATATAACTTGTTAGTAACTGCTGTAGACAATTAATGACCTTTAAAATCTCACCTAAGTGAGATCACTCAATTGTGAGGTGGAAATTCAAATAATTAAAGGAAATTTACCATGTAATACACTACCATTGGCTATTAAACACATAATGTATGAATCTAGAGGATGATGGGAGAATATAAATTAACTTTTTTTAATAAAAAATGAAATATCTATCCTAGTATGAGTTAGGTCACATTCACTTATCAAATAAAATCCTCTACTTTGTTATACAATGGGAATGTCTACTTATACTAATCCAGTGGAGCAATTAGCTACTTACTGTCCAATTTAAACAATGACTAGGGAATGAGAGATCAAGTGTAATATTACAAACATATTGATGCTAATAAGAAATATCCTAAATGCATTCTTGGGTTGAGAAATGACTGATCAATAGGTAAAGTCAATATTGGGTCAAAATATAAAATCCCATATTATAGTATTAATTGAGGCTCCTTACTCGGACATGGAGCACTTTTTGGATAAGGGAGTTACCGGTGTAGGTTCCTCTAGGAAGAACTATCCGTTGGTCGAAGTCATCGGTGTTCTTCCCTGCAATGATAAACATGGATTCTTTATATATTTTGTAATCCATGTCAAACTTTGTAAGGTCAATAATAGTATTATTGAATGAGTACCTAGTGATCCTTGATCCAATAAGTAATTTTGGGTAGTTCATGTTGGCTTTCCCATGATTTATTTCAAAGGTCTTCATTTTTTTGGACCTTTATCCATAGGATGATTAAATAATGTCAAATGATTTGAGGACTCTTAGACATAACCTCATAGGTTGTTCCATCTAGATTATATTCTTTTAAATATTTTCTAGGAATTGATTGAAAAATATCAGCATCCATTTAGAAGTGTAAAATAACTCTTGGTCTTTCTTGCAATACCCCTGTGACTAGGATCAGTCTGAAAATAATTAAATTCCTCTTTAAATTAGGATCATCAAGCGTATCTGAATAGTTAACCCTAGGAACATGGGATAAACCCTTAGCTACTAGTTGCACTTTATAATTTTTTAAGTTCCATGTTTTGAATAAACCATACTATATTCCATATATCCACCTACAATGTATTTTCCATTCCATATTTCTTCTTCAGATTAGGGGGCGAGATCCCATGATCTTTAGAATTTTTGCATTACAGAGGATTTTTTATATTATCGTAGTTGGTATCCCACTTAGTATGATCCGTTATTTCATTTTACTCCAAAATGCTTGGGGGTCATAAGCCGACATCATACAAGATGAGTAGGGCCTCAATGAAATCTACAACTAAAGTTTGATACATCTAAGAAAAAGTGGTCTCGTATCCAATATACAACACTCTTCAAGGTTTGAGTAGCCCAATAAGGACCAAGAGGAGATTCAAGCTCAAAATATATTGATTCTTCAATTTAGTGAGAGGGGACATAGTCTATAAAAGATACAAGACTACTATCCCCATAATATGACTAGTTACCAAAGCCTAAGGAGTTTATTTTTCTTGAGTACCGAGAGTGGGAGGTATTTATATGATGATCAGAATAGTCTAAATTATGGTCAATGATGTGTAAACATTAACTCTTCAACTTGTGGACCCTCTTTAAGGATCATGTCCTAGGATTGAAATCAATGAATTTATTAACTGGTATCTTGATATAGAGCTACCCATGATCTAGTGGGCTCCCTATAGGAAATCTATAACCTTGTTCACACCTAGTCTTGCTACCAGGCTCAAGATTAAGGGATTATGGATTAAGGTCCCAATCTGAACTGTGTTTATTTTTGTGTATCTTAGCCATGGAAATTGAAGCTGAATACTTGAAAGTGATCAACATCATCATTTGAAGTCCCTCCCAAACCTCATAAGGGTGCAATCCAAATTAGGCTAATTAGTTGGCTCAGGCATGCAATTATTAGACGTAAATGGGATAATTCAAGGCTTCATCACTCTACTATGGACCTGTAAGGGAGTTATAATGAAGTTTAGCATTTGAGCCATTTCCTTGAAGATTTTTGAATAACTCTTTCAGATCCTTTCTATTTATGTAAATTCATTTTAAACTACTCATACTTGGGGGAGGAACTTCCCTTAAGAGTGCACCTAAATCATCGAATTTTTTTGGATTAGGATACTTACATCTATTTGTAGGTATACATAGCCTATTCATTGACATTTCAACCTCATGAGCATATACTCATCAATGGTCCCTTGAAGTCCTTTAAGTGACTATACATGTTTTTCCACTCTTTTCCATTGGGTCAGAATTTAAACTAATGTGACGGGGAAAAAGGAATGATTTATCCGATAAAGGTAAGTATATGAAACCTTTAGATCAGTGATGCAACCTATAATTTACCAGATAACAACCTAGACACGCTGGCACATCACTCAGCCTAGACTGAGCACTCACCCAAAGCGTGCATAAAGGTACCAAGTACCTCTTTAAGGTTGTTGTAGTAGGATATTAGCTGTGAATGAAGGAAGAAACACATAGATTCATAACTAATCCCTCATTCTACAAGGCATGCCATATTTAGATCTAAGAAAGAACAAGCTTAAATTATAATCATGATTGGATCAAGAACATGCACTACTCAATTACACACATGAATGAAACTTAGATTTAGCCGATAAATTATATCTATTAATAACCACAAAAGCTCCTTACAATAATGGCATTCTATACTAATGCGCGCATCGATCTAATACAATAATCCAGTCATATGCACATATATCTCTATGCTTACCTCTTACGCTCTACATATACCTATATATCTCTCTTCTCTATCTTTGTATATCTATATATATTGCTATGTGATTCAAATCACTATATATAGGGTGGAGAATTTCCCTTCACCTCTTATCTATTCCAAAAATAGGCTGACATGCTATTAATAGCCATTGCACCGTTTACAAGCATAGCCATACATGCACGTGTGTTATCTATAGACCTCTTATAGTTAACTGAAGTGACAATCCTATTCTTAGCTCGTCTCCATGGAAAACACTTTGATCCTGATCCTCTAAAGCTATATGATGTGTGGCACACACATCTCTTCATCATTGGTGTGTTTCATATGCCATCTTTTGAAAATAGGTCTTCATGCTCAAAATCGGCTAAGTCCTGAATGTTGAACTTGTCCTCTGCATGCGCGGGTTCTTCCTGTCCATTCGCACCCTTAAACCTAGTCCTGTTTTCCCCATGTGAACTTCTTGTGTGAGTTCTATCAAGTGTTATTTGATCAAAATTACCCCACACTACTCTCATTATCATCCCGACAATGGGTATCTCCAAAAATTGAAGTAAAAGAATGTTGAATGGAAAGAATAAGAAAAAATGTAGATGATAAATAATGTTTTATGAGGTAGCCTCCATTGTATCAGTTTGAAGGATCAAATATCGATACTCTTCCTTTATTGGAGCCTCTAAAGCCTACCACTTAGTGAATGCTTTCTTTTCCTTCTCTGGTATGTCCACAATAATAGACTCCAATTCATCTTGGGTAACTTCACCTTTTTCATTCTGCAATACCAACATAATGCTGGACATTGCAAAATGTTGTCCTTCCAGCGCATCCATCTTTTGTGCAATGAGTTTCCCAAGCTCATCTAATCATTCCTTGTGTGGCTCTTGTGCTACTACTAGGGCCTCACACTTTTTCTTTACGAGTGTTAACCATTCTGCATGGCCCAAGGTATCATCCTTCATAGCCTTCTAGACTACATCATCTTCTTCCAGAGTCTTTACCTTGATCAGTGCCTCTGGAGCTGTGCATATATTTAAGGCATGATCCGCCTTCTTCAATTCTTCTTGGAGCACTTGTAGTAAGCCTTTGTATGATGCAATCTTTCTGACTACTGTAGCCTTAGCCCTTTCTGCCTCTTTTTCAGGATTCCTTGGCACTGTCATGCACAGAGGTTCATCTTCAAGCACCAGGTCCACCAACTTTCCTACATAATGTATCACTGAGGGAAACATTTGTGGTACCTTGGGCTCCAAGTGTGGCCTAGCTCTTATGACATTGTCTCCAATCTCCTCTGTGATGCTGATAAATACTTTGTTCTTCTTATGTGCTAAGTCCCTCTCTTGGGTTAGGTGCGCTATCACTGCATCCTTTGTCTTTAACTCCTTGTGCATTGCTCTAATTTTTGCGGCCTTGTCCACATTTCTTCTTGTAACTTCAGTAGAAAACTTCACCAATGTGTTGCTGACCTGCTCATCTGACATGACAGTACACTTTATCGTCATATGTCTAGCTTGGGGTGCCTTCTTTAGCCATCTCAAAATGCATGACTCTTCGCATACATCAAAGTCATGATCATCCATGTGGGTATGCATTGACCATGAGAGTTTTTTTTGAGTGCACACAGTCACCATATCCCCATCCATTAGTTCCCAGCCAAATAAATCCTTTTGTTCTACAGTGCTTTGGAACCTTGCGTGGATGATTTTTCTAGTGTCCTCTGCATAGCCCATGATTGGTGCATTATGTTCCCCAATCATCCTCTTTGATCTAGGTCCCTTGGGAATTATAGCTTCAAGGTTAGGAGTTTGTCCCATTACACCTTGAGTAGTCACATGCATGAATCTAGAGGTTTCCTTCTCTCTTTCTTCTCTGTCCTTCATCTCTTCATATTTCTACTCTTCCTCATTCTGTGGCTCATCTTCTTGCTCAAATGGGGTATGAAATGCATGCTCTCTCTCTCCCCTTATTCCTCTGATTCTTCATCTAACTTCAAATTTCTTCTCCTTTTTGGCTCAGCGAACTCCTTGTGTGGAGAGAGATGAGGTGATTTACCTACCATGTGTGGGGTTCCACCTTGAGTCCTTGTGCCTCTGAATACTTTCTTAAATCTATGCTCCCCCTACTCAGCCTCTTTATCTTCCTTTTTGTCTTGTCCTTGAGGTGGATTGGTCATGTGTTGTGAAACTTCTTTGTCATATGGTTGCTTTCGTCTGTGCTCCAAGCCTCCACTATCTTCACGCTCCTCTTCTTCATCTTCTACCTCAATAGTTTCTGTTGGCCTTTACGCCGGTATGTTTTCCATTGTGTGCTTACCCTTCGGTGGCCCTAGGAGCACGAATTCATTCTCCACATACTTATTTTTTTCCATATTGGGCTTTAGCTGAAGATATACTAATGTTGCCCCTACATTTGCTACAACCAGACTTATTAGCTTAATATTCAATATCTCTGAAAAGAGCTTCTCGGCATAGGCACTTCTTCATCAATGTGTGGTAGTCACATTCTACCTTATCTACATTGAATACCAGTCGGCATGTTGTTGTGAATTTGTGAACAGATGCTTGGAAAGACCTTGAAGTGAATGCATAAGGCAATTTACACCAAGGTCTCTAGACTCCATCTCTCATTAGGAGGTGTGCAATGTAAAAATGATGATATAAATAAAACTACACAAATTTACCCACTACTGATGGTAGGTCCTTTGGGATGCACCACTCTTCTACAAATGTCGCATGGAGCCTGTCTTACCATTTCTCCACCCTTTACATAAGTACTTGCTGAACCTTATAACTAGAAAGTTATTCTCCATGGGGTATTCCCATAACTTTTCCTTCATATTGTCTAGTACTCCAATTTCCATGAATACCAGTGATAGTAGAACAGTCCCAAAGCTAATCTTCCCTCCTGTGTGCACTTCCTCGAGTATCTACTCTATAATGTAGCCTACAATACTGTAGACCACTCCTTCTGACATTTTGCGCACAACATGTAACCACATAGTATTTACTTGTGACCACTTCTCCTGATCATTCAAATTTATAACAAGGTGTGATGCTACTTACATAACCAAACGGTTCCTCAATTTTTCTGTATCCATACCACGCAGACCCTTCAGGTACCGCAACTCCTATCTGGTCTTTAATATCGTGAATTTATTTGTGAGATAATTCTTTATATTCTCTCTTGTGGCCTTCAAACCTATCACTGATAAGATAAGCATGGATGAGATTCTAACTCTGCATCCTCCAAAGTAGAAGAAGTCCTCATGCACTTTGCTCATGAGCCACTAGTATAAGGGTTTATACTTCCTGAAATATGGAAGCTCATATAATTGGTAAACACCAATTTTCTTCAAAAGCTTCTCACCTACATCGTCATAAACCTACATGTCATCTGTCGTATGTTTGTTCATCCTCGTAGTGAGCAAGGAATTGAGATCCTTCTTGTACTCTAAATTCCTATGATTGTATTTGCTTACTTTTCTCTTTCTGATGTGTGAATCCCATTCCTGACTGATGATGACTCATTTTGGATATTAAATTTCTATAAAATTACTTTTGGGTGCCATCTCTTCCTCCTCAATGACCAATTTCTTATTTCCTTTTCCCCTTGCTATAGCTACCTTCTTTGATGCCATTTTTACCTTGCAGTCATCTCCTCTTTAACTCTGTAATTTACGAATCAAACCCTAGCTCGATTCAATCATGCCCTAGGTGGAAACTTCATGCCCTAACTCCTCTTTGTCTCCTTGCTTCACTCAAACCCTTCACCACTGGGGACACAAGCTTTTTTTTTCGCATAAATCTATTTGTCACACTTAGTTTCACACCCTTCGCACTTTAACCTGATCACTTGGCTCTTCACATTTAGCTCTTTCCTCAAATACTCTTAGTCACAACGGTAAAAATGAATTCTCATCCCATCCTTATACAATGTTCAAATTTTGATGCATTTATTGCTCCTTCACCTACCAAATATCCTCTCATTCATTGAACAAATTTTTTCATTCCACGCGGTACATCTTCGCACCCCATCTATAACCTTCTAGTGCGCCTTCGTACCCTCTGGTCACAGATTTATCTTCAGTGTGTGACTTTGTGCCCGAGTACCTCATCATTGTATCTTCTCTTGGTAGTTATCATGGCCTCTGCTTACCTCACATTATATTGTCCTTTCATTCATCTCCATCCTTGGTCACTTTTGAGAAGCAATCTTCTTTTGACTTAAAGCACACCTGTAGTAGCATATTCCTTTCACCTTTCAATTCCCATAGTCTTTTTCTTGGATAACTATAGCCACCCCACACTAAAATTATGTGTAGTCCTCTATGCATAAACATTCTTCATATAGTAATTAGCTTCATGTGCGCAAACACAATTATTATACAACAAAAAAACTAAATTGACAAAGCATAACGATAATGAAGGAAATACAGAATAGAAACCTAATCTAAATGGAAATGCTACCTTATTAAAAACACCAAGAAGAATTATTATAGTAGGACTTTAGCCTACTTCTGTTAAAGTAATCAGGAAGTCATGTTCCATCAAGTGCTTCTAATTGGCAAGCAACTGATTCAAGTATGTAAGTGATGACATACAACCCCAACCAATGTACTTTAAGTTTTCCTGGATGGCGGAAGAACCTAGAGTCATAGAGAAGTACCATTTGTCCAATCTCAAACTTCTTATCCCTTATGTTTCTATCATGCCATGCTTTCTACCTAGCCTTTTCCTACTTCTGAATCCATCGTACTATGGCTCGTCACTCATCCAATTGAATCATCTTCCCAATACGCTCTTCGAAAGCCTGCTCATCATATAGACCTCTAGTGTACAAAATGCGTAAAGAAGGTAACATAAATTCTATAGGGAGAATGACTTCTATGCTAAACACCAATTGAAATGGTGTGGCTTTATTCAATCCAAAGAACATATGAAACTTTATCATCCCAATCCTTTCTTCCAACATCACAAATGTTTGTTAATGTCTAACTCAAAATATTGTTAAAATCTTTGATAGTTCCATTTTTCCGAGGGTGATAAGGTGTAGTATTATGGTGGGAAACCATAAACTCATCTAATAGGATCCTGATGGTTTTATTTAAAAAGTGTGTAAAACTATCACTTGTCAAAATTAAAGGACATCCATATCTTGTAAGAACATTCTCCCATAGAAACCTAGCTGTTGTAGCTACTGTACAATCCTTCGTATGTGTTGCTTTGGCCCACCATGTGAGATAATTTGTGCAAGTAATGATATAGTGTGATCTAGTCCTATGCGCGGATGGAGAAATAGGTGCTCCAAAGTCGATGGCCCATTTCTTAAATGGTTTGGCACTAATAATAGGTCTTAGTGGCATTTCATCTCTTTGTCCTAGTTTTCCTAGGCACTGACAATGGTCACATGCCTTACAATATTCTTTATAGTATTTATACAATGTCTCCCACCATAATCCAATGAGTAGGATCTTCTGGGCAGTCGCATCACCTGCATAATGGCCTCCTACAATACCACCATGGGATTCTTCCATAATATCCTTACGCTCATGCTCTAATACACAATGGTGTAATACTTCATCTTTGCCTAACTTTTATAGGTCACCACTGATCAACATAAACGGTGCCACGCATATAGTAAGATGTTTTTTTTTCTAATGCCTTTATTCCTTCTGGTGCCACACTAGTCCGTAGAAAGACATCAATGTATTATAATTCTAATGGCGTGCGTTGTAACCTATATAACTATGCATCTGGCATGTTTTCTTCAATTTTCTATGCTTCCTCTCCTGAGTTAATTCTAGACAAGTGGTTTGGTCCAGAGTTACTTCTCCCTGGCTTCACCACAACTGTGAAATAAAACTTTTGAAATAGGAGTACCCATCTACAGATGCGCCATTGTAAGATGGGTTTGTTCACCAAATAATTCAATGCCATGTGATCCATATAGAATACAAATGGTGTAGCTAGCAAATAATGTCAAAACTTGTGTAATGCATAGATCATGGATAAAGCTTTGCGCTTTATAGTTGTATAATTCTGTTCAATAGGAGTCAGCTTCCTACTAGTAAAGTAGATAGGATGATCAATAATACCTTCTCCAGGTTGAGCTAACACAGTGCCAATGTCCATGCCAGAGGCATCCACATGTACAAGAAATGGTTTGTCTCATGAAGGAAAACATAGGATAGGCGTGGTAGTAAGTTTCTCTTTCAATATTTTGAACGCGCATTGCTGTAATTATCCCCAATAGAATGTACCTCTTCCTTTTAGTAACTCATTCAGAGGTACTAAATTTTTGACATATCCCTTGATGAATTTTCTATAATATCCTGTGTGACCTAAAAATCCGTGCACCTCACTTTGACTGGTAGGCACTTCTATCCCTTAAATGACTGCAACCTTAGCTGGATCAACAAGCAATTCCTCCTTACAGATTATGTGTCTTAATAGTATTCCAAAAGGTGTAGAATATATGCACTTCTTGATGTTTAAAGATATATTCAATTATTGACACCGGTCAAACATTAAGCGCAAATTTTCACAGTGATCCTTAACAAGCCCATATACTATCCAATCATTGAGGTAGACCTATAAGAAGTTGTGAATAAAATCTTTGAATGCCTGAACAACTATCTACGAGAATACAACAGGCATATTTTTCAATCCAAAAGGCATCATAGTATAGGAAAAACTACCCCATTCAGTAGTAAAAGTTGTCTTTTCTTGATCCTCCTGAGCAATCCGAACCTAATGATACCCAGAAAACCCATCTGTGAATGGATATATTTCATGCCCTATAACTCCTTCTAGTATTTCCTCAGTAAGTGGTGTAGGGAATGGGTTTGTTATACATGTGGCATTTAGCTCCCTGTAGTCCACACATATTTGAACTCTACCATCCTTCTTGATACTGATCACCATTAGACTAACCCATTCTAACTCATCAAGGGGCTTGATAATTCCAGATTTCAACATTTGATTAATTTCTTCTTTTACCTTTTCACGCAAATTAGGATTCATTTTTTAAGGTCTCTTTCTCACTGGACGTGCACCTTATTTAAGTTTTATCTTCATTTCCCCAAGTGATTCATACACACCTTTAAGTTCATGATACCCTTGAGGAAATAAGTCTTGGTAATCCCGTAGTAACTCAATAATCTTTGCCACCTCCAAGTATGACTAGTAGTCTCCAATTATGGCCTCCTTAGGATCAGCCTCCGATCCTATATTGACCTTCTTTGTCTTCATGGGTTCGTGATAGGTGCTCGTATCCTTGTTTACATTGTCAAAGACCTTGTGTACCCCTTGTGAATTTTTAATATCTAGGTTCTCAACTTCCTCATCATCCATGATGTAAACCATCTTTCCTTTTTCTTTCTCAAGACAGGATCATTTAAGAAATATGAAGTCTATAAAATCCACTTTTTTTCACTTCAATCTTAGAGATTTTTTTTTTATCTTACCTTATGTAGCTGATTTAAATACCCATATATTTAAATCCAACATAAGTCTTAATGCAATCCCTTTTTAATAACTATCATGAACCATGTGCAGTTGTATGAGAGAATATTGAACTTACAAGTTCTCCCGCAATGCTCTTACAAGCCATACATACAAATGTATCCCTTTGGTTCTCCTTTAATAGGATACGATATATAAGTGATAACCCCTAAGTGTGTACCTGGGTTCCACCTATGAAATCCATAGGCATCTCAAAGCTTAGATAATGGTGAAATCTCGACAGTATAATCAGAAATTACATTGCCTTGCACAAGGTTTCTGAGTCATGTATACCATACTCAATTCCATGATGACACACTCGTCATTAGGGAATTTTTGTTTCACCTTAATCACTTTTTCAGTTATAAGGATTTGCAGTCAATGATGCTATAAACAACTACAAGTCTTATACAAGGTACAAGCTCAGATTAACCTACACAAAGCTTTACCTCGATGTCATCCTATGATGCCTATGGGAGAGCAAGTGTATTTGTATTGATTCTCATCATTGATAGACTACTTCCCTTCCCGTAGCCATCATATGTCGGCATCAGGGTACCAACCCGTGGGGTTCCATCTACCCTTGTAATTATAACAAGCTTTTACTTAAGCAATACCATGCTACATTTTAAGGTCTTGAAAAGGGAACTCAATATAGCTATTATGTGGTAGTATTCAAATAATGACAACTTTCATTAAATGGATACGTCCATGTAACAACGGTAGTGAGTCCACCTGTCAAGATTCCTAAAATGAAACATGGTATCTTAATAAATTAAACATGACACATTGTTCTAGTTCCCGTGTCTTCATCACTTAGTGAAGAGTATCTAGAGTCCTATCCCCTAGAATCATGATAGGTTAAATGTAGTTCCAGAACTACTCATTTCTTCCTATTTGTTTCATATATAAGATAGATCAATCTGTAGACCTAAATTCCTAATTCTACGGTTTGTTAATGATTCAATTTCCACCGCATCAGAATAATACCTTACATTATCATGGAGTAATAACAACTAATGTTATTCTTACTCCCATTAGTAATCATGAAACTATATAATTACTAATTATTGGGTACATACGGAGTCATTCCCATTACCCTCTATATTATTAGCATTGTGTTACTCAGTTTCAACTCAACATTTATTCTTTCCAGGTTTGATTTATCAATAGATATAAATCTTATCCATTTTACGGTTCTTGTTTTAGTAGAATTCCCAATTCTCTTGAGAAATTCTATAACCATTTCCAAACCTCAACTTAGATTTATTTGTATGGTTACTATCACCTTAACAGTGTATTCATTTTCATTGGATCCTTGTACCAATATCCTTGGCATCCAAAATACATTCCATTAATTCTAGCTATCAGAACATTGCTATCATTTATATGACTACACTGTCATATCCTAACAATGGTTGGTTTCAACTCACAATTTTTAGGAGCGTAGACACCAAACTTCCATAGTGAGTGAGATGGCAAGTACTCATGTTGAGCATAGTCTATATGTTCCCATCAATACTCTAATCATTTGCATTGCACAGTAGACCCATGGTTTCATGGAGGTTTAGTATTTTGGGATTTAATCATCTCCCTAAAAATTCTATGCCAACTGTATCCCATATCCTATGGAACCTTTTAGCATTTATGTTCAACCTGATTATTAATGAATTATCTTTATTTCATCTTGTTAGTTGGAGTAGCTCCAACATAAACATTCATCACATCATATTTTATACGATAGCAATCTGATAGATCTTATACTTTATTTACCCATTTTATGGAAAGACAATTTTATTAAGCAACAAGGAATGATCTATTATCATTTATTATTTCACCTCGAGGTATTAAGTTGAACTCTCCTTCATGATACAGAAGTTGGGTTATTTTTACCAATTATTTCAACTTAATTTCCTTAAAGGTTTAAGTGCTGCCCAAAAGGAACATCAGAAAGTTTTTGGGACTTAATCCTTATATGTTGAATTTTAACATTTCATTCATGAATTTCATCATAACAATTTATTTCTAGTATGGTTACTCAAACTTTACCAGAGGAATCTTCCTTAAGTATGCATACATAAGAAAACATATCAAGATTCATAACTAGATGATTTATCATCTATCATGCATTTAACCTTTACTGGTTTTGTGAGTAATCACAACCTCTTGCTAACAATAATATTGATTTCCCATAAGCTAATCAATCTAGATTAAAAAATTCAGCAACACTACTATGTAGTGTAATCCATTAACCTATCCATTATGTTACTGATTTATAACTTCACAACTCACCCATTGAACTTGCTAGGTTCTCCTAGTCTATAAGATGGTTGTTATATTCTAAAACAGAGAGAGTTACAACAGCCCTCCATTACAATCATCCAATGATCCAATTTTCATAAAATATCATAAGTATAAAGCCATTCTTATACCGACACTACTACAACATAGTGGGATTCATTAAAAGAATTATAGAGCGGCATCAAAATTATTCGACAAGATGAAGCGAGTATTTATTGAACAAAATATGGAATCTTTTCCATGTTATAATAGATCACAAATGTACACAATATATTTCACAAGAGAACCTTTACTCGAAGTCAATAACTAACTTCTTCAACATAAGTAAGAATATCTCAAATCAACAATTGGCTACAACTTCATCCTTTAAAAGTAAGCATGTGGTACAATTGGATAACCAAGACATTTCTTTAGTTCACGCCAGCTACCTTCACTTAATTTCCTGCAATGGTTAGGCAAGGTCAATTTGACTGAACTGAGCCAGAAAAGTCCTTTATCCTGTTTATCAATTTATGTCATTAAATTTTAGAATGAATATATACTGCAATAACAATCTCATTCTTACAATTTAATAATGTAATGCCACAACATCATAATTTAGTAACTTGCTTTGCAATCATTAAGCACAACTCTTTTTACCTTTTTCAGTATTCTATAATGACAAGGTCTTATTACCACTTCACATAAATAAGTTCAAACAAAAATGGATAAATATATATTCATACCCAATAATGACCATAGACTAATCAATAACACAAGATATTAAAAGTATGATTGAATCACAACAAGTTAGATAGAGTAATCAGACTCTTACCAATCACGGTACGAATCTATATCATCCCATTAATAACTAAAAATTACTGAAACTATTATTGTTGCTCCGACAATTCAATCAAGTATTATCCTTGGACACACAAGGTAATCCAAGCTACGGGAATGAAACCACCCAGTTTCAGCAATACCAGCATATCCAACAATAGATCCGATAAATACACAAGGTTTTTATGTGTCATAACTACATAAAACAGTATATCCTGCATTATTCATTATATCCTAAGAAGGAATGATATATATACATCTCAAGTTACATATCGTAGTAACTTAAAGGAATCAAAGCAATATAGAATTTGTTGCCTACTTATTCCGTATTGTACCTCCTTTAATAAAACACATCATCCCAAAGTATATCTTACTAAACTCAGCTGTAATATAAATCTAGAGTCACAGCCATTCCAAGGCTTATTTATGCTTACGTATGGGGTCTATACTCCCCAAATTTGTCTTAAATACTAGCACATACTACTCCTCAATAATGGAGATATAATACACTTGATTTAATCATCCTACAAAGATTCAATTAGTTAAATCAACTTCTCATAGCAGTAATACTAAAATTGCTGTAAGGATTGATTTTAAGAATGGGAATAACTAATTTTCCTTCCCATTACTGCACCTTATGTATGGAGCACAAAAAATTATCAAACGTATTCAGAATGTCAACCAACCAAGACCCCTTGATTTCAAATGAGACTCTTTAGTTATTTCAAGGAAACATAAAACAACCAACACTTTTAATCATTATTTATCAAGGTCCAAGCTCCAATCGAGCTTTCCTCAATATTGAGATTGTTTATAAAAACATGTAACATCTGAATCAAATGGACTTCATAAGGAAGAAGAATTGGTTTACCATACTCGGTATAAGATAAGTTAGGCTTAGTTATTCGAAGCCCAATCCCCAAATTTATTTTTTGTTCTCTAATATCAATTCAAAATGGTTTATACAACCACTTTGAGAAGATAGCAAATAATTATAATCCTTAAAATCGAATTGATTTGAAGGATTGACAAAATCCATATTCTATTACATCAACTAAAGGTGGTTTCCATATCCTAGGAAAAGGGATATTCATGATGAGCCTTACAACCTACTCGAGGCTGAATAGTGACATAATTAGATTTATTCTGCAACTCATCCACAGTTACTGCGTATGGTGATGAAACTAGTAGTAATCCCTGCTACCACCCCATAATCTCTCCAAGAGCTACACAGTCCAATATACCAACCAAGGTTAACACGAAGTGTTACCAGTTCGTAACCTAATCACTAGACCGAACCATGTCAGAAAGAGTAATACCCACATTTTTGCTACAGGGAGAGAGAGATAAAATTTTCTCGCGGATCTATTTAAGGTAACAGATTATATTGGGCAAACTACCAAATCCTTAGCCCTAGTGGCAATTCCGCCTCCCTACCATTCAATATGATGGAGAATATAGAAGACTATTAATATACCCTATACATGAGATAGAAATAACAGTTGGTTATCCCCAGCTCAGCCCTAGCACATGCTCAAATACGTCTCCATTTTCTATAGATGCTAATTGCAGACCATAAGTAAAAGAATAAACACCATTATCAGTAATCTATTTATTACAAGATCCAAATATCAAGATTCAAAGCCCAAGAATCCAAATTTGATTTTGCATATTATTATAATATTTACACAATAACCCACCACTATCTGAGTCAACCTAATCAAACAATGTAAACAAATTATAGTGGTTCCAAAACCTCACCCTGTGGTACCATTTATAGTCATCATTTTCAAGCATAATTTAATCAGAATAAAAGATAAATAGATATTAGTTTCCTAGGGTTACAGTCATCTGGATTCTCCATTTATTTTCGCATAGAAACAAAGTAAAAAGAAGAAAACAACCTTCAAACATCATGTACCCAAATTTTCTTATCCCAAGAAAAATTGCAATGTGTATTCGCTCTAACATCTAATGCAATAAAAAGATAAGAGGGGTAAAGAATGATTCTT
This sequence comes from Taxus chinensis, assembly GCA_019776745.2. Lineage (NCBI taxonomy): Eukaryota > Viridiplantae > Streptophyta > Pinopsida > Cupressales > Taxaceae > Taxus > Taxus chinensis. Next base: position 221,763,246 of record CM034147.1, read on the forward strand.
GCCTGGTAAAATGGCATGTCGAATTCTTTTCTTCCAGCTTCCTTCACCACCCCAAATCGAGCACAACTTCGAATCAAACTTAGGTCACATTTCCAACATTCCTTGCTCAGTGAAACATTTTTATATAGCAACTAATTTAGAAATTGCATGGCTTTACAGTCTTCTGCTCCAAGAAATTCGCCATGCAAAGATACCAGAAGTGAAGTTTTTTTCCCCAATTTTATCAACAAAACTAAATGAAGTAGTTGCATGCAATTCGCTTCATTCGGGAGCTTTATGAATTTTCATAATATTAAATGCAAAATTTAATGACATTCAAAGTAGAAGTACCACACCAGTGGCTCATCCAAGAACCACCACCCTACAACTTCCCTCCAAAATTGGTGGGATTTCTGCATTTAAAACCTTATTTACCTTTTTCCCCGAAATTTGCTAAATAACATTTACTTAATTACTTTTCATAACTTAGGTCGATTAATCCTTTCAAAAACTTAGGTTATAATATAACATAAATAATAAGACCAATGCTATTGTACATGCATAGCCTTATTGTTATTATTTAAATGCCCCATAACTCCCATAGAGATACATATTGAAAAGTGAAATCAGCTATAATAATTTCATAATTCCAATGTAAGTACCATGGCCTAGGATTCATAAGTCGGAGTCCACTGACCACAGTGGTTGATTGTTAGAAAGTTCATTAGAAAAATCCATAAACTACGTTCCCCTGACTAAAACATATTACCTTCTAGGAATGGAACAATGAAATAAACTATTTCGCATGTATCATATTATTCTTAGAAAACTTTAACCCGGCCCATTGGGATATCATGATCCAATGCCGCCGGTATGACATATTAAGTCATGTCGTCGATGGCTTATTACATATATTTTAATCATAACCAATCGTACATGTTTACAATACTTCAAATCTTAGTTAACAACAAACTATCTTGATTGCAGGAATGTTTTTTGCAAATGTGATCTTAATATTTAAATACGAAATCGGGGTTCAAAGTGAACATTATTAAAAATACCTAATTCTCATCACTTTAGTAGGAGCAACATAACACTTCCTACCCTCATTAAGTGCATGGTTGACATTATCCACACAACCTGTTATGGAAAACATGTTGTGGCAAGTGAAGATGCACGTTAGAATCTAGGAGTCATTGCATTAAATCCTTTGACTTAGTTTTATCATTCCATGGATAATTTCAACTCCTTTATGATCCTGAACTAAATTTGCGGAGTGTTACAAAGTCTTCTCCTTCTTCTTCAAAACATGCACCTGATTTTGTCTCACCAAATAATTCCTGTATGAGTTCCTCCACCTTTGCACTATCTCCCACGGTTAACCGCTTAAAAAATTGTAATGCCTCTTTTATCGGAGGTTGGGAAGAAAAGTAGTCAAAGGTCTAGATCATTCTTAAAGTCAAATTTTGCCAATTCCCAGTCTCTTGATGTAGTTCGGTGTATACATACTAGGCACATGTGCATCCTTATAGAGTAGAGTAAAATCTATGCACCCAGAGTGAAGGTGGTAATGCTTCATGTCCCACTATCTAGAGTCTCTCATACTACTAAATGTGACACTGAAAAGGTTGATCACCATTATAAGTGCAGATCTGCATAGGTACATTTCTCCCTATAAACCTAGTAGATAGGGAGACTCTGATCTCATTCTAGTCCGTAAGATTATCTTTATGAACTACCCACCAGCGAGTTGTTGTCCCACGTAAGACATATGCTAACATGTCTCTTCTCCTGACATGGTCTATCAACTGTGCCTCCATGGCTTGTAAGAATACAAGAAAATCTTCTTCTCCTATATACCAAGGTACTATGCTACCTATCCGTCAAATAGAATGAATTCCATTCTTGTGAGTAACCATGATTTTTACCTCGCATCCTACTATTTCATATGTACCATGAACCCAATTGTCACAAGAAATACTCATAGTATCACTAATTGAATGAGAATCCTCCCACTATAGGATGCCTTCCTTTGATGGTTCATTAACCTCTAGGTCCTGAATAATGCGTACATAGATTCTATTTAAGTCCTCCTCACCTAGAGGCTCAACATATGGTGTAGAATTCCCATCTGTCAAAGGTATCACAACCCTTTCCTCTTTGTTCTCAAACCTAATATACCCCTTATTGAATATCAAATCAGCATTATTTGCATAACAACAAGGAGATCCAAGTAGGGATGGAAAACTATCTACTTCTACAAGTGCTATACCTCAAAATCCCCAGTGAATTTGGCCCCTTGTATGGTTATAGGTGCATCCTTAAAAACTCCTATGGGAGTGGCCTTAGTTTGGTGTTCCATAAACAACACATTAGATGATGGCTACAATGGTTGCCTCCCCATTTGTACCCATGCATCTAATGTAAGAAAATTCACTTCCACACATGTGTCAATCAAAATATTGCTCAACATCCATCCATCTACAACAACATTCAGAGTGATCTCTTTATCATAGTCAATGCTATTAGAGGGAAGATTCACATGTAGGATCTGCTGTCCAAACTCAATACTTACGTGTGGAGTGTTCCCTTTTAACCAACTTATTAATAGTAGAATGATGTTCTCCTAGCACAACATTTTACACACTTCTCTCAACTCATTGATATCAATTTGGAATATCTCTAATGCTTTCTTCTACTCCTTTAAGTATTGTATCTCACCCTAAAGATTCCTTAGCACTTCCATGGTATCCTGGTAAAATTCCTTCTGATGAGTAGGATCTGGGTACCTTTCATGTAAAACCTCCTCCTTAGTGATCGTAGGCTTCTGGTGCAATGACTCTCTTACATGTGTCGCTTCAGCTTGTGTAGTAATCTTCATTGTTGATGCCTTAGGTCCTTCTGCTATATTGGGCATCCAATGATCTTCTACCGCATGTTGGATTCTAACCATCCTAGTGCCTTTTTTTTCTTGCTTATGCTCTTTACTTAGGGGATCATATAATTTCGGGCATTCTTCATAGCTATGGTTCTTTTCATAAAAAGAACATGTAATATTATGAGGACATTCATGCCTATAGTGGTTAGGAGATCCACATGTATAACATGTTCCACAAGGGAACTCACCTCTTCCTCCACCACGGCCTCTTCCTCCATATCCACCGCAATATCCACGTCCTCTTCCACGACCTCCTTCAAAATGCCCCTCATTCCTATCATAGCACATTTGATTATGATCCTGATCTTGGTGCTCATTCTTGTTCTTAGAGTTATCCATTACACTTGTCTATCATATCCCAATGTCTATAACATCCTGTATCTAAGAAATCAATCGCAAATCTTCAGTATCATGGGTTATGGAACAAAAAAGTTTACAACAACAAGATACATTCTTCCTTATCACATGCTGTAACAAAGGATAGTGACTAGCATCATGATTCAAATGACAGATCTCATAGTCCAACAGTAATGAGTGTATTGTTCTGCAAGGAAAACTATCCTTTGTGTGACCTTCCACTTCACAATGTATACACCAAATCCCTGAGTGTGTTTCATGAGCTGAATTTGCCAATAATTTTTCTAGTTGTTTTGCTATAGTTGTAATATGTGCCTCTAAGAATGGACTAACACCAGTGTCAATGCTCCCAACTACCTCAGTACGCAAAGCTACTTCTAGTGCATCATGTGGATCAGTGTATGTCTTATGTGACAGTGCTCTTCTGAATGGTGTAATCAATCCTCCAACAAGCCATTGTGCATGCTAGCTGGCGGGAATATCATAAGAAATCTTAGATAGAAGTGTCTTAAAGAGGGCATCATACTCACGTACACTCTCAGCAGTGCCTTGATTAGTATCCTTGAGTGCACTTATACTCTTCTGCTCAAATTTAGGAATATGGAACTCTTTCAAGAAAGCATCCTTTAGTGCTGCATAATCCATGCAAGTTTGATCAAGGTCAAACTTCCTATACCATTTGTGTGCACGTCCTTGTAATGTAGTAGCAAAGTTACTTGCCTTATTCTCAGAAGCCATGTTCCCTTTCGTGTGCCATAAGATTTCACACATATGCACATGTTTAGAAGCATCCTCTATACCTCTATATTCCAGGAGAAGAAGAGACATCTCCATATAGATATTTTGTGGTTGTTGCAGGCCTTGACCACGTGATCTAGAACCTCCTGTGTTTCCTCTACCTCCAGAACCACCTATACCTCTTGATCCTCCACCTATAGCTGGATTAGGACCTATAAATGTACTCTCCTATGCTCTGATAGTAGTACTATACTGAACCCCTAAAGTCTATGAGGTATTTCCACTTCCAGAGGTGAATCCAACATTTTACGTGCTCACATTCTTTGTGGATGATGTACCAAAAAATGTTCCTCCAAATAGCATTGAATTTGTCTATCCTACCATTGATGGACTTGCTCCCTGACTTACTCCTTCTCTCCTACTTCCCAAGTTAGCTTGTTGGTTATTTGTCCTACTAGATATGAGAAAACCAAGCGCAAGGGATATGTCACTAGGTGGATTATACGGGAAATCCAAGTGCAAGGGATAGGTCACCAGGTGTATTAAGATGTGCGCCTGTGACCCAGGTATTATTTGGTGGTGCACTTCTATGTGAAGCCAAGGGGGGATATTTGTCATGATTTCCAAGATGGGGGAGTTCCAGATGCTCCAGCTCCACATCTTCTACGTGAGCTTCAAATCCTTCATGAGCCATCTCTCTCCTCAATGACATACTTTCTAAAATAGTACGGTGCTTCTCTATCTCCCTCTCATGTGCCTCATTATACTTAAGTTGCCTTTCCTCTCTCTGCCTTTCAGCCGCTAGGTCTTCCATCTTTCCAAACCTGTTCTTGCCCTTGCGTGAGGTGAGGTCTAGTTAGCCATCGGTTTACTCTCCAGGTTCAAAGTTACCATCAAGATCTTGATTTCCAGTGGAATACCTTCTAAATATGTTCCTTTAGGATACCCCAAAAAATGGAATTCAACCACCTTCGGGAAAGAATACATCGAAATTGAATATTCCATAATATAACTATTTAGAACACCATGAAACCACGTTTCCACAATGCGAGTCTAGATCAAATCAGCATCATAAAGAGTGTAAAATTCTTCTTGTTTCCAAACAAGTGTGCGATATCTCCAATTCCTCTTAGATGCATACGCAATCAGCCAATCATATAATTCTACTGGAAAGATGGCAAAAAAGCTCTCATATAAGTTGTCATACAAATTCTATTCTACCCAACTGCGTGCATTAAACTTAGATCCAATGTTGAACCATCGTGTATATTCTTCCTCTAGATCATGTATCAACTCCTCAATACTTTCTAGAGTTAATCGGTATGTATTCATCGTGAACCATCCTAAAAAAAACTAAAAAAGAGGTCCCAAAAATGTAACCAATGATGCAGTCTAGAATTTACCAAATAACACCCTAGATGTACCAGCACATCACTCAGCCTAGAATGAGCACTCACCCAAAGCACACAAAGGTACCAAGTCACTCTTTAGGGTTGATGTAGTAGGATGTTAGCATGATGAAGGAAGAAACATATAGATCCATAACTAATCCCTCATTCTACAAGGCATGCCATATTTAGATCTAAGAAAGAACAATCTTAAACGATAATCATGATTAAATCAATAACATGCACTACTCAACTACACATAGGAATGACACTTAGATTCAACCAATAACTTATATCTATTAATAACCATGGAAGCTCCTTATAATAATGGCATTCTATACTGATGCGCACATGGATCTAATACAGTAATCCAGTCACATGCACATATCTCTCTATGCTTACGTATTATGCTCTATATATACCTATATATCTCTCTTCTCTATCTTTGTATATCTATATCTCTTACTATGTACTTCACATCACTTATATAAGGTGGGGACTTTCCCTTCACCGCTTATCTATTCCAAAAATAGGTTGCATGATATAAATAACCACGCACCATTTACAGGCATGGTCACACATGCAAGTGTGCTATCTATAGACCTCTTATAGTTAACTGAAGTGGTAATCCTATTCTTAGCTCGTCTCCATGAAAAAAAATTCAATCTGATCCTTGAAAGATAGTTAATGCATTGCGCGCATGTCTCTACATCGTTGGTGTGTTCCGCACGCCATCTTCTAAGAATAGGTCTTCATGCTCAAAATCGGCTAAGTCTTGAATTCTGAACTTGCCCTCCATGTGCGGATTCTTCCTGTCCTTTTATGCCCTTAAACCTGGCATGTTTTCGATCTTAGAAAACTCAAGATGTGAAGGTACCCATGTGATGCAAGGAATCATAATATATGGCCCAAGTCTTGCTGTAAGGGATTTTTAAAAAACCTTGAACTTCTGCCCTCATATGTGCGGATTCCTTTTCCTTAGAATCCTTTTATGCCCTTCAAACCTGGCAATGTTGATTCGATTTTAGAAAACTCAACATGTGAAGTACCCATGTGATGCAACGAATAATAATATATAACCCATTTCTTGCTGTAAGGGATTTTCCTTTCTTCTTCTCATATTTGGTTTCCTTTTCCTTAGAATACTTATGTTTCAAAGCAATTTGATTGATAGACTCACAAACATCTATGTTTTTTTCTCAAGTAAATGAGTAAGTTATTCAAATTATTTTCTCATGCATTAATGCTCTTCATGTCCCAAATTATCGTAATAAGAACACTTGCACTTATCCTTCTTCGGTTTAGGCTTAAAATAAAAGGAAAAAGTGTTCATGTTGTGTTTGGATTGGGTGGACTTAGATTCTTTCTTAGGTTGGTCATTTTCTATGATTTATTCTCCTATTTCTTCTCCATTCCTTTACCATTAATTTCTATTAGGGCATGTGACCTGGCCTTGATTTCTCCCATTTGAATCAACTCGTCATGTTCTTGAATGAGTTGGGACAAAAAGTTATCAAATGAGGGAATCTTATAAGAATTCACTAAAGCTTATTTCATGGCGTGAAAGGTAGAAAAAAAGATAAAGTATTCATGGTCAACTCCACATTCTAGTTGGGCATCCTTCTTATCAAATCCAAATTATTTCAACGACAATCTAGTGTGAAATTTTTTGGAGAAGAAGGCCTGTAGGTTATTAAAGTTATTAGGTGTCAAACCTAGAAGTTCATTCTCTAACTCATGAGCTCTAATATCATCTTTTTTTCCAAACATACCATCAAGAGTTTTATAGGATCTGTCCGATGTTGAGTAATACTCAATGTGAAAGAGAAGGTCAAGAGAAATGGACATATAAAGAAGAACTAAAGCTTCATAACATCGGTTGAACCATTTAGATTTATCGGGTTTAGTTGTTGATTCTTTCTCCACTCCCATAGTGATGCAGTATAACCCTTTACATTGTGGTGTGATTGTAATTTTGGATTTTCATTCATGAAATTTAAACGTTGTGAGCAACGGAATGTTACTAGCATCCATCATGAGGAGAGAGAAAGTAGGAATGTAGAAATAAAGGAAATGCACACCCACCCTAGAACAACATTTTTACCCCATGTTTTTGGAAATTTATAATTTAGTGCATTGATTACAATATAATTTGTTTGTGTGATATGAAATAGTTGTATATTGACCTTTCAATTAGATAAATCTACACAAGTGCGGAGACCACAATATTTTTTTCAATTTTTCTTGATGAAATGACACCGTAAAAAACATAAAAAATAATGCGTAAAAAAATGAGAAGGGAATAAGAGAGTTATGTGTGAGAAAAAGTGTATTAAATTGCAAAAAATAGCTCCCTTTCTGCAATGTTGTGGTGGAAGCACTAGAAAACCTATAAGAAAAAGGAGTTGATTATAATGAGTTGTGAAAAAACTAATAAAAAAAAATCTAAACCAAATACAAGTAGCTCTAGACCAAACGTATGTCCATATTTGGACCAAATACATGTAGCTTTGAATCAAATGTATGGCTAGATCTGGACCAAATAAAAGAATATTCAGACCAAATAACACTGTAACTCTAGACGAGAAACACTAACTCCAGAAGAGAAGCACTGCACTCCAAGATGAACAGGAGGGGTCTGAGTTGGGTTGATACCAAACTAAGGTGATGGAGCTTCAAGATATGTTTATAGTGATGTATTGCGATGATGAGTAGGTGAATGACTCAGTAAGTTCAATGAGTACCCCAATAAAGGTCAATGCGGAGAGGAAGAACCATTACACTATGATGAGTGGTGTGAGTTGAGTAACAAGGTAATAAACTGAGTGAGGTTGGAAAAAACATAGAGATGAGTGGTGAGCTCGAGGCTGATGAAACTTGGTGAGAAGAGGTGTGAATACAGTGACCAAGAATTATTCACATGAGAAAGGTAAGTTGGTCAGAAACAAGACGTACCATAACAACAAGGAAATCATATGATAGGGGAACTAGGTGAGCCACCACGTTGAGTAGGATGCTGAAGAGAATCGGGTAGGGTGATGAGAACTAATATAGGTAGACGTAGACAAAAAATCATGCACTTGGGTACATTTTTAGGTCCTAAACACATACTAGCGTTCATATGATTCCTAAGCAAGAAAACTAGTAATTTTTTACTGTCTTTGGCCTCTTTCTTCTATATTTTACTTTCTCTTTGGTCTTACACACCCTATAGCCCAGTCAAAAATTTAATTTCTTATATTTTATGACTTCGGACACTAGTACCCAACCAAGACGCTAGCATCTAAGTGCCCTCATACCCTCTGGGTGCCCCTCACCTCTTTCCACCTTACTTTCTCTTTTTGGGCCTCTTTTATCTTTTCAGAATCTTATTTTATTATGATTTGGCATTTCATATGTCAATTATGAAATTTAACCAAGGGAATCAAATAAATACATAACTATGTGATCAAAATAAAGGACCCAACTTTAAGCATACTTACTATCACCTAAGCTTTCATCCAAAGGCATTTGAATCACTCAAAGGAATACATCTAGAATCCATTCAAGCTAAAAGGGACTACATTATCTGCATATAGAGCATATGAAGGGGAACTTCATTTTATTTCATACACATATTTGCATATTTTAGCAAATCTAGCCTGCTATCTAGTGCATCAGGCACAAGGGCATCCTAGGGCACAGTTTCTACACACACTCACAAGAACTTCATGGATTATGAGATGTAGGAAAACTCTCGGTTGTAAGCTCACTCTATCGGGTGACCGTTAGGGCCAGTCTGACTTCCCATTTAACATATTTATTTTTTATATGTGATGTGGTTTTGTGGGTTTTGTACGTTAAATTCTATTTTGTAGGTTACAAGTATCATCAATGATTAAGGTACGACATACAATCAACCAAAAAAAATATTAGCGACATGGGTGCGACACAACAAAAACCAAGTTTTGAGTATTTTCACATTTGTAAGTCCCCTTGACCTAGTCCAGAAACCTAGTTCGACATCATCCACCAGGTCCAGAATTTATACTGAGCAATTGGGACACTGTTCACTTCCTGTTCAATAGTAATCCCACTATACATCAATCCCAAATCAAGTACTAATTATATAAGTCCTTCTCTCTCTTGTTCTTAGGGTTTCATATTTACTTACTTATTGCTTTCATCTCATTATACGTAAAATATGTATATCATAGTTTACCTTTAATTACTCTGTAATTAGGGTTTAATAAATCTATTTTTGTTAAATCATCAAGGAAAGTTCCATGGGGAGCTAGTTGAAACTAGAGCTAAATTGGATATGACGAGCTAGAAGCAACACACTAAATCAAAAATAATGTGGTCAAGAGGGGTAGAGTCCAATGTGAAGGTTGTATGAGTTGGTGTGAACAAAGAGATCACATGAGAGTGCAAGATAGAATAAGTTCAATGTAGAAGCTAATGAGGGAGTATCATGCTACGATAGAGCTCAAAAAGGTGAAACCAAGCTCAAAAGGGGCGATATGAGTCAGCTTGGTACCCATCTTAGCGAGTTGGGGCCAAGTTGATCTAAATAAAAAAACTCCACCTCACACATACTTGATTTCAAAACTGTAAAAAACTCTAGAAATATTCCATTGAACTTATATACTTGTACACATGAAAATACACACAAACCAAGAACAATACCTACCAAGCAAAAAAAAACTAAAATTCAAGCAAATCTAGCATGTATTCTAATACGGTTCAAAATTGCACTAGGAGAGTAAAATGAACACTAAATTAAGAGTAATTATCAACTAGTAATGTGAGTGACATGATTATTAATATAGATCTCTTATACCATGAAAGAGGGCTTGAAAATCTCTCATAATGGTGTGCACATTGAAGAAGTTACACTCAAACGTAAACACAAAATTTCTCCAAGTAATTAGCAAGAAAAAAATGAACTCAAGGAACTTTTGAATGTAAAGAGAAAAATGGTCTACTCATACTTAGAGATCAAAAAATTAGAGTACATATTGTGAGTGCTTTTAACTCCCATGCTTGGACTCATTATACATCCATAAGGGAGAAATTAGTTACAATTCAAAAATAGAATGTAACTCTTGTATTACATATGACATTTATGACGTATATGATAAGTATGACAGATTCCATGGCAAAATTTGGCATATGTAATATAAATCCTAAAAGATCTATGAATCACTTAAGTGAGATGACTCACCCTATGTGAGGGGAAAATAACCAAATAAAACAATAAATGGCTAAAATAATCCCTCACACTAATATTGTGGACTCCTTATTTACTATGAATCACTCCCACATTCCACATATTCCTTTGATATATGGATTTTATTTCTTCTGATGAATCCATCAACTTGTGCAACATTTACTCGCAAACTGTTCTAACATTCCCACACTTTACTTTTCTTCGTTCACAATGTCGCATGGTATTTATCCTTTGTTCCAAAAAATATTTCCCTGAGTTGAAGTTATTTTGTTACACATGTTTTACAACTCTGCATAACATTATATTTTCTAAATTTTTTGGAACACTAAGCTCCTTCATTTTTCAGATGTATTTCTTGAAGATATATGAATATCTGACTCAAATGAAGTTTTCCAAATAACATGGGTGATATTTGGACAAAATTTACGGAACATCTACCTACTAGATGGGTCGATCAATAGCATGAAATATCCATTTTGCATGGAGTTAGCATATAATTTAGAAATTTTTATTGTGAGATCAATTTTCTCCCATATCTGAAAAATCTTGAATTTTCTTGTTACTTCATTTCACATAATATATTTCCTAGCACAACTTATGAAATTTGTTTCATGGCCTCCAAACCTATTGAATGCAAATAGAACCAACACTTGTGTAACAAAGCATTTATTTATGAGATCACAACAAGGATCAAGGAAAATACACTCAATCAGTGATTTCCATATAACAAAATACCCCAAACAAGAAAAAGGAAAACAAAACAAAACGAAAAACAACTATTTACAAGATGTAATAAAAAAATCAATGAGAAGATTTGAGATGAATCCCATTGACTAGGATTTGAAGTGCTTACCCATCCATATTAAACAACTCAAAATAATTATCCTACTTATAGGAAGTGACAATATATGAACCACTCCAAAGTGCATCAAACTTAGAGTTTCACCGTGGTTTAGCTCTATCTGTGTCCCATTTTAGAACCAATATTTCCTATTTTGAAAACATGCACTTTGGATTTCTTTTCAAACCATTACTTGGTTGAATTTTTTTGCTATAATAACTTGGTCATGGTAGATTACTGTAACTCTTCAAGTTCAACTAGTTCTACCCTTCAGACTATTCTTTCATCTTCACCGTCCAACTCCAATGAAGTTAACTCAGGATATAATGGAATCATGGCCTCTTTTTCATATATAAAGATGAAAGGTGAGTTTGCTATTGATATATTAGATGTGATTTGGTTAGTCCAAAGATATTTTTAACCTTTTTATGTCATTTCCTCTTCTTTATCTCCATTTTATTCTTCGTTATCCTGATAAGGTTCTTGTTAGTAGGCTCAGCTAAACCATTAACATGAGGGTAATAATTAAAATAATTTTGTAGGTAGACATCATGCCTGAGGACCTAGTCATAAATTTAATAGCCTAAAAAGGCCTTAACATTATCAAAAATGATAGTTCAGGGCACCCCAAACCTTTTTACAATGTCCTCTAAGAAATTAAGAATTGGACGATTCCATTGTTTCCTTAAACATGATAGCCTCTATTCACCTAGTGGACTAATCACTTGCTTTTAGTACCCATTTATGACCTACAACTGATATTGGATTCATCATGCCAATGAAATTAAGTCCTCATTGAGAAAAGGGTTCATATGTTTGGATTGGGTGAAGTGGCAGTGCTTTCACCTTATTCTTACCACTAAAAAGAGAACAATCTACATTTTCTAATCCATTGATATGAATTCATGAACAATGAAGTAAACAAGTATCCATCTTTCAAGTTCTGATAACTATGGCCTTTTCTGAGAAATTTCTGCTAGAAAATCCACTATGGAATTCCACCAAAACCTTGTTCACTTGCTCTCCTTCAATGCATCTTAGTAATACTCCATCGAATTTTTTCCTAAAAATGACTTCCTATTAATGCATAAGGAATTAATTACAATCTTAAATGTCAAATTTTAGATTTGTTCAAACCAGGAAGGTATTCTCTAGTACATAATTGTAGATACAAAATCATGTACTTGGGTACATTTATAGGTCCTAAAAGAATACTAGCATTTAAATTATTCCTAAGCAAGAAAAATAGTAATTTACATCTATCTTTGGCATCTTTTTTTTTATCTTTTATGTTTTCTTTGGTCTTACACACCCTACATCCCAGTGAGAACTTTACTTGCTTATATTTTATGACTTTAAACACCAGCACCCAACTAGGATGCTAGTGGCTAGGTTACCTTGTCCCCTTTGGGTGCCTTGACCTCTTTACACTTTACTCACTCTTTTTGGGTATCTTTTATCTTTTGGGGATCTTATTTTCTTATGATTTTTCCTTCCATCTGTTAATAATGAAATTTAAACAAGGGAATCATATAAATACACAGTCATGTGTTGAAAATAAAAGACCAAGGTCTAGGCATTATTACTATCACCTAAGCTTGCACTTAAAAGGCACCTAAAGCACTTCAAAACATCTACTTGACATTCAATCAAGGGAAAAGATACTACATATTATACATACACTACATAGGAAGAGGAAATTCATTTTTCCATCCACACATTTTATTTACATTGCTACATCGAGCTACAACCTGCTATCAAGTGCACTTGCACAAGGGCATCCCAGGGCACGATTCTTACACAAAATCACAAGAACTACATGGATTCTATGATGTAGTGCAACATTTGGTCATAAGTTCACTTTGTTGGATGATCGTTGGGGTTAATTTGACTCCCCATATTGCATATTTATTTTTTGGATTTGATGTGGTATTATGTGTTTTATAGGTGATATTTTTTTTACAAGTTACAGGTACCCTCATTGATCAAGGTGTGACATACAGGAGATCAACATGAACTATTTTTAACACTTGTGTGCTATAGTAAAAACAAGGTTCTGACAATTTTTACACTCATGGGCACCCAGTAGAAAACTCTGGCACCCATGCGCCCTTGACCCAGTCCAGGCACCCATGTCCAACCTTATCCATGATCTACAGAATTTATTTTTTGAGCATTAACGACACATAACATCTCATGTTCAACATTTTTATCAGTCCAGAATACTCCGAGATCAGGCACAAATCAACTAAGTTCTTTATCCTTCCTCTTTTCTTAGGGTTCCAAATATTACATCTTAGATTTCTTATGTCAAATATGTACTTTACCATTTATTATCATATGTGACGTTATAATAGTATATTTAATTAATACAAATTATATTAAATAATTTGGTGAACACCACTCATGATTAAACAATTGGATCCTCAATTTTCCTATTTTTTTCTATCATCGTTCATGGCTCCTAAAATTCTTCAAGTTTCCTTGCATCGATTACTTCAAATATACCCATTTTGCACAAACGCTCTCCAAAAAACCATAGAAACTATGTATCTCCTTATAAATAGGCCACCTTCACAAGTAAGTGCCATCTTCAACCGTCTTTCCGATGACTCTATTAGAAATAATGTTAGTTAATCCAATTTTAAATCAATTTAATATTTACATTGTTTATTTCATGACAAAATTCAGGATATGTAACCCATGATCACATCTCTCACAATTAAAATCCAACATCTTAATACTTCTCAATCTAATTCTAGTTATTCTTGTCCTTCTCATCCTACTTCTATGAATTCTATCTCTACATTTTCTCATATCAATGATCCCCAAGTCTTTCCACTATCCACACCTCTCAAGTTTTATTTCAATGATAAGGAACATGATATTCTTCCTCAGTGCCTCACTCATCAATTGATCATAGTGCCATATACTAATTTTTACCCTCCTTATTAAATTTCCAAATAGTAAGGTCTCCCATATTACAATTATCATCAAATTAATGGACATAATGAAAATGTGTTTTATGCTCTAAAAAGACAAATTGGCCACCTTAAGCATTACGGTATCATTTCATTTGCTACAAAAATGCTACACCATGTTCATCTCCAATTTTTACATCCCACTGGGTTCCTAAAACTGATTCATTTATGTCCAATGAACATCATGACATCACTTCTAATGTTCCTTCTTCAGTCATTCAAGTGTCACCTATAGAACCCATTCCAACTAAGAAATCTACTCTCAAGGCCCATCCTTCATCACCTCCTTCTACTAAGTTATCTAAAACATTACCAAGTCAAACTAAGCAACCACCTCTAAAAATTAGTCCAACCCCTCCTATAAATTCTTCTATAACATTATCAATCCCATATAAGCTACAACCATTCAAGATTCCTCCCCACCCTACTCCAATTCCATTTCCAATTTGTTTTGTTAAACAAACTATTCCTTAGATTTATGGCCAAGACACATTTCAATCCCCATCACCATCGCAATGTCTTTATTACATTGTCACATAGCTCTCCATCATTGACACACTTGGGGGCATCACACTTCCCCCCATTCTAAAAATATCAATTATCTTTAACATCTACTATTACACTTAACACTATACGTTTCATGTTTCATCTTTCTACTCACTTTCAACCGCTTGATACTCACAATTTATCGTCATTACCGTATGATGCACTCTAGTTGCATGGTTCATTCTTAACTGTTAAGGGTATAAATAGTAAATGAACCTCACCACATTCACTCTTCATGCTTTGTGCTTCATGATCTATATTTCAAGCGCAAACTACCAAACCATTACCCTATGATGCACTCTAGTTCCATGGTTCATACTCAACTCATGAGGGTTTAAATCTGAAATGAACCTCACACATTTCACTTCTCATGCTCTGTGATTCATGATACATCTTTCTATCACACACTTTCAATCCATTTCCTAATGACACACTCTTGTTCTCTGGTTCATTCTTGATTATTGAGGGGTATTTTATAAATTAACCTCATCTCATACTCATCCATATCTACTGGGGGTGTGAAACTCCTATCACATTCATATTGCATATCTTGGTTGCACTTATTCTTTCTTGATTATACTTACATGTACAATTTTTTGCCCATGTTAGACATATAGTTAGTATGTAAATATATTTTCTATATAAACATGCACATTCACTTGGTATTTTGGAGTGAATACATACTTCTTACATGCTACAATGATGCTTGGCACCGTACCTCTTACTAGTCCCACCAAGGCTCCTGGGGGCATATACTTTCTCAAACATTACAAGTTTTATTATTTCATTATTTACTACTTCTACTTCCTAGCACACTACTTTATATTGGTACATACATGACTTGACATAATTTTTATCTTTCTAACATGCTAACGGGTGCTTCATGTGCAGAAGTTTCCTTGTAGGACTATATGCCACCTTAGTTGTCTGTTGCATCTAGTTTGACATTGTTTTCTATTACATGCCATTTTTTTCGAGCTTTTTCCTATCTTGTTTGATCAGTGCTTCTATGTTTTTGGCCACTTCGGCCATGATTGTCTTATGATATAGTGAGAAATGTCCCATATTTAAAACTCACTTTTTACAGTTCCTTTCTTATATGCACATTTGTTACATTGTTTTTCTATGACATGCTTTCTCCTTTTGCTACTAAAAAATGCATTTAGCCTCTTGTTTTGCATGGGCCTTGGTTTCTACAATGCACATGCCCTCCCTTTGTAAGGATATCATTCAAATCAACATCTAGGCCTCTAATTTGGGCTACACACTCCTATTGAATTCACATGCACCCAAAATAAAGGGAGCATACATTGGGTGAAAAAAATCACTTGATAAATCATCTTAGAGCTATAACCCAATATAATATAACACATAATTGGCACATGTTATAGTTATAACAATGGATTGGAATCAGTCTTGGATTAGAATATCAACACAAAAACCAATGCCTAAGCTAAGAAAGGAGCTCTTGGGCTCCTGTTTCCTTCCCTGGGTGTTAATATCCTGGGGTCACACACAATCAGTTTATCAGATCATCTAAGTTCACATAAGCCTTCAAAGTAGTTTGACAATATCAGGCACAATCCTCTAGTAAATAAAATATAGTTTATCTCCTACTTACAGTTCAATAAGTGCATTCAGAATAAATCAAGGACAAAAAAAACAAAGAAGGAACACACCGTGTGCAATAGTGTTTATCAGGTAGAATCATGGAAAGAGAGTAACACTATACCTCTCTCCCCAATACTTTCTCATTAGCGTGAGATCACCCAAAAAACTCACACTTGGCATGAGATCACCTAAAAAAATCACACTTGGCATGAGATTGCCCAAAAAAATCACACTTGGCAGGAGATATCCCACAAAATTCTTTCTACATAAAATTTTAAGGACATTTTATATCCATTACACTCCTATATATCAGGTGTACACTTTCCTTTTTACATAATTTTACACACTTTTTACATACTTTTATAGAGTTTTCATAATACATGACTTTGACTACTATTTCACTTTTAATTTACAAGCTTGTCCTTAATACACAAATAGAAGCAACCTACAACAAGTAAAACAAAAGAAAAAAAATAGGTACAAATAAATGTATACGCTTCACCCCTAGGGTCACTTTCCCTTCTTAGCTTCCACGCTTCACTTTTCTCTTAGGCACACTATCACCATCACACTCTACACAAAAAAAAGTTTTATATCTCCTAACTACTTTATGTTATTGAGTATTCACTCAAAAACATAAGGTGGAGGAAAATATAGAAAAAAAATCACACAGTTGGGTACATTTCTAGGTCCTAAAAGGATACTAGCATTTACATGAATCCTAAGCAAGAAAACTAGTAATTGAAAAATATCTTTGGCCTCTTTTATACGTCCTTTATGTTATCTTTGGTCTTACAAATCCTATAACCTAGTAAAAACTTTACTTTCTTATATTTTATGACTTCGGAAAATAGCACCAAGCTAGGATGCCAGCGCCCAAGCGCCCTTGTCCCCTCTAGGCGCCTCTGAAGTCTCTATACCTTACTCACTTTTTTGGGCCTCTTTTATCTTTTAGGCCTCTTATTTTCTTATGGGTTACCCTTCCAGTTGTCAATTATAAAATTAAAACAAGGGAATCATATAAATACATAGCCATATGTTCAACATAAAGGACCAAGCTTTAAGAATTATTAATATCACCTCAGATTGCACTCAAAAGGAACCTAAAGCACTTTAAATCATCCATTTAGTATTCAATAAAGGGATAAGGGACTTCATTTTCTACATATACTACATAAGAAGGGGAAGTTCATTTCTCCATCCACACATTCTGGTCACATTGCTATATCTAGATACAACCCACTATCAAGTGCACTTACACAAGGGTGTCCTAGGGAACGATTATTACACACACTCACCATAACTACATGGAGTCTGAGATGTAGTGAAACACTCAGTCATAAGTTCACTCTATTGGGTGACCATCTGGGCCAATTTGAATCCCCATGTTACATCTTTATTTTTTATTTGATATGGTACTATGGGTTTTATAGGTGATATTTGTTTTGCATGTTATAGGTACCCTTGGTGATCAAGGTGTGACATATAGGAAATCAACAAGAGCTATTTGTGACACTTTTGCGACATAGTAAAAATAAGGTTTTGATCATTTTTCATAGTCATGAGCACCCAGTAGAAAAATCTAGCACCTAGGCACCTCTGATCCATTCCAGGAACCCATGTCTGACCTTGTCCACGATCTAAAGAATCTATTCTAAAAATTGACGACACAAAGCACCTCTTATTTAACAATTTTATTAGTTTAGAACACTTCAGGATCAAGAAAAAATCAGTTGAGTTCTCTCTTCTTCCTTTTTTCTTAGGTTTTTAAATATTACATCTTATATTTCTTGTGTCAAATTTGTATCCATCTTGCATAGTTTTTCTCCAAAAAATGATAGACACTATGTATCTCCCTAGAAATATGCTTCCTTCACGAGTAAGTGCCATCTTCAAACATCTTTCTGATGACTCTATTAGTACTAATGTCAATCAATCCATTTGTAAGTCAATTCAAGCTTTGCATTATTTATTTCAAGACAAAATTTAGGTTGTGGAATCCATGATCACATCTCTAACAACTGAAATCCAACATCTTAAGGATACTTCTCAATCCAATGCTAGTTCTTCTTCTCTTTCTCATCCTAATTCTATGACTTCTACATGTTCTCATATCAGTGAGCCCCAAGTCTTTCCCCTACCCACACCTTTCAAGTTTGATTTTAATGATAAGCAACATGATATTATTCCTTAGTTTCTCACTCATCAATTGATCACCTTTCCATCTACTAATTGTTACACTCCTTAACAACTTTCCAAATAACAAGGTATCCCATATTGAAATTATCGTCAAATTAATGGACATAATGAAGATTATTTCTATGCTCTAAAATGGAAAATCGGTCACCTTAAGCAGTTTGGTCTTATTTCATTTGATACAAAAAGAAACTACAACATTTTCATCTCAAATTTCTACATCCCACTAGGTTCCTAAAATTGATTCATTTATGTCCAATGAGCATTGTGCCATCACTTCTAATGTTCATTCTTAAGTTAGTCAACAACCTCCTATACAATCCATTGCAAGTAAGAAATCACCTCTCAAGGCTTGTCCTTCATCACCTTCTCCTACTAAGTCATCTACAACATTACCTAGTCAAACTAAGAAACAACCTCTAAAAATTATTCCAACCCCTCCTCTTCTCAAGTCTTCTACAACATTATCAATTCCACATAAGCTACCACCATCCAAAATTCCTCACCATCCTACTCCACTTCCATTTCCAATTCATTTTATCAAATAAAATATTCTTTATATTGATGGCCAAGACACATTTCAAGCCCTGCTACTATCACAATGTATTTTTTACAGCGTCACATATCTCTCCATCATTGACACACTTGGGGGCATCACAATTCACCCCTTCTAACACTATCAATTATCTCTAACATATACTATCATACTTAACGCTCCATGATTCATGTTTCATAGTTCTATGCACTTCCAACCTATTGATAGACATAATGTATTGTCATTACCCTATGACACACTCTAGTTCCATAGTTCATACTCAATTGTTGAGGGTTTAAATATGAAATGAACCACACCACATTCACTCTTCACACTCTATGCTTCATGATCTATCTTTCTAGCGCACACTTTCAAACCATTAACCTATGATGCAATCTAGTTCCATAGCTCATACTCGACTCTTGAGGGTCCAAATATGAAATTATCCTCACAAAATTCACTTCTCATGCTCTTTGCTTCATGATACATCTTTCTAGCATACAATTTCAAACTAGTTCCCAATGAAAAAATCTTGTTATATGGTTCATTCTTGATTTTTGAGGGGTATTTTATAAATGAACGTCATCTCATACTCATCCATATCCACTGAGGGTGCTCTACTCCTATCACAATTATATTGCATACCATTCCATCCCATTCATACAAAATGTATTACATATCTTGGTTGCACTTATTCTTATTTTCTTATACTTATATGTACACTTTGTTTCCCATACTAGACAGATACTTAGTATGTCAATATCTATTCTACATACACATGCACATTCACTTGGTATTTTGGACTAAATGCAAATTTATTACAGGATCTTATAGGCTGCAATGATGCCTGAGACCGTACCTCTTACTAGTCCCACTAAGAATCTTGGGGGAATTTCATTTCTCAAACATTATAGGTGCTATTATTTCATTATTTACTAATTGTACTTCCTAACACATTAATTTCTATCAGTCTATACATGCCTTGACATACTTTTTATCTTTCTAACATGCTAATGGGTGTTTCATGTGTAAAATTTTCCTTGCAGGACTATATGCCACCATGGCTGTCTATTACATTCTGTTTGACATTATTTTCTATTGTATTTCATTGTTTGCGGGATATGCCCTATGTCTTGTTTGATCACCGCTTGTCTTTTTTTGGCTAGTTTGGCCTTAATTGTCTTGTGACATCATGAGTAATGTCCCATATTTAAAACCTTCTTTTTGATGTCTCTCTCTTGTATGCACATTTGTTACATTTTTTTTCTATGACATGCCTTCTCTTTTTTCTATTAACACATGCATCTAACATATTTTTTTGCATTTTCCTTGGTTTCTACCATGCACATCCCCTCACCCTATGGGATATAGTTTAAGTCAGCATCATGGCCTCTCTTTTGTTCTACACACTCCTATCGACGTCGCATGCACCCCAAATAAGAGGGGGGAATACATTGGGTGAAATACTACAACAAAATACAATACAACAAATAATTTTCACATGTTACAGTTACAACACTGGATCAAAATCAGGATTGGGTCAGAATCACAACATAGATAATAATGCATGAGCTCAGATAGGAATGCCTTGGCTCCTGTGTCCTCCATTGGGTGCTAATGTCCTTGAGTCATACACAATTAATTTCTCAGATTAGCATAGTTCACATAATCCTTCATAGAAGTTTGACAGTAATAGGATCATTACTCCAACAAAAAGTATACAATTTATCTCCTACATACAGTTCAATCAATACATTAAGAACAAATAAGCAAAAACAAGAACAAAGTAGGAATACACCATATGTAGTTGTGTTTATCAGGTTGACTCATGGAAGGAGAGTAACACTATACCTCTCTCCCCAACACTTTCTCATTGGCATGAGATTGCACAAAAAACTCACACTTGGCTTGAGATCACCTAAAAAACTCACACTTAGCATGAGATTGGCTAAAAAACTAGCACTTGGCATGAGATCTCTCAAAAATATCACTTTACACAACATTTTTAGAACATTTTATACCCTTTACACTCCTATACATTAGGTGTACACTTTCCTTTTTACATACTTTTACAAAGTTTTCATAATACATGGCTTTGACTATTGTTTCTCTCTTCTTTTATAGGTTTGTCCTTAATACACGACAAGAAAAAACCTACAAAAATTAAAATAAAAACACAAAAATAGGTACAAATAAGCCCATACGCTTCACCCCTAGGGTCATTTTCCCTTCTTAGCTTATGTTATCCAATTTTGTACCCCTGTTAAATTGGTTAACTTGAGAAATATGGACTAAGGTTGTATGGTGGATCCTTAATGAAGAAACTAAAGAAAGCATGTATTTTCATGTTCTAGGGAACTTGAAATTATTTTGAGGTATTCCTCACCTTCTCTCTAGGTTTCAAATACCCAAAAAAATGGAAAATTTTGAGTAATTTGGACCATTTCTAGTGTTTTGTGAGTTTTGCAGATTTGGGAGGAACATGAAGAACCATTCCTTAGTTCCTCATGTTCCCCCATTTTCAGTTTTAGTTTTAAAACAAAGGATTTAAAGGCACGGATAGTGTATTGTGGAAATTTGGATGGAAAATGGAACAATGGAACAAGTTCCATGGGATCATTGGTTCCCTGCACTCAATTTTGGGCAACAATGAAGGAGTTAGAGGGAAAGAGTTAAGTATTATGGAGTTACGGGTGAAGCACAAAACAATGGAAAAATTCCATCAAAGTAATGGTTCCCAACTGAGGCTTTTGAGCCATAGGACAAAGGAAGGTGGAGTGGAGCGCAATGTGTTTTGGGGAGTGACTAATGTGGATTCATATGGTTCCTAAGTAAGAAAAGTACTGATTAGCCCATGTCTTTGGCCACCTTTATTTGCTTTATGCTTATGATTTCAGTCTTGTACTCTTACTTGCCCAGTCTGTATTTTCACCTTTCAGCATTTGTCATTTTGAACACTAGTGCTAAGTCAAGATGCCAACACCAGGCACACACATCCCCTCTAGGTGCCCTTGTCCTCTTTGTACTTTGGTCACACGTTTTGGGTCATTTCTATCTGTTTGAGCATCGTATCTTTTTGGTACACGGCCTTTTTGGGTTTAATTAGTGAAATTCAAGCAAGGGAATCATACAAGTATGAATTTATTTGATCATAATAAGGAATAAAGTACTAAGCATATACTATCTCCACCTAAGGTTGCATCCATCAAAAGACGTCTATAGCTCCATTTGCATCCATATAGCTCCATCACAAATGAACAAAGGTTATTTAATTTGCATCACAATTCATATGAGGGGAGTCTATTATTTCCATGCACATATTATTTACATTCTACAACTAATTACTTTCTCACTACTCAAAAAGTTTGACTGACACAAGAGAAACCTAGGGCACAATTCCACAAACACGCACCTAGAACTACATTGGGTCTGAGATGTAGTGTAGTGCTTCAGTGATAAGTCCATCATATTGGCATCTGAGGACAGTATGAACCCTTCATTTGCATCTTTATTTTTTAGGGTTTTGATGTTTTGCTTGTGGTTTTTTAGGTGATTTATCCATTGCTAGGTTTACAATGACATCTCAAAGAAGTTGCAAAATACATACACAAAGACAAGTAAGCAAATCTTGTGTGCAGATTCCTAGTGATGGGAATCTATATCAGAACCAGGTTTCGACCAAAAATCTGTAGAACAGGGTGCCCACGGGTTCCCCTATCCCTCTCCAAGTGCCACATTCCACTCAAATCTACCAGCTCTATAATTTTCTAGAGATCTTGTGTGACGATCTTCTATATCTGTTCAAGCGGTCTCCACTACAACACAACCCAGTAACCTCTACAAATCAGCTAAGGATCTTCTAAACCTCTTTTTACATTAGGGTTTCATATTTTCATAGCTTAGTTTGCTTGGGTATATTTTTTAATATTTCATTATTCATTTTATTTACTGTTAAAAATTTCATCTATATTAGGCTAGTGTATTTACATTTTAGTTTAATCACTTTGGAGGTATGTTTGAAGTGCAAGTCTTCATGCTAACTTGGAGACAGTCCTCATGTCTTCCTTATCATTCTACAATCTTGTCATCATGAGTATCTCAGGGAATGGGTGTGATTTCTGAGCTCCAACACTTCCCACATTTGCATAGCACTCAAAGTCACTCACTCGAGTACTATTTTCAATTGAGATGAAACTAAAGTCATGATTTTATCAATCACTTTTTGAAGGATTGTCAAATCATGATTTACACTAGAGCTAGATATCCTCATGTTGATCTTTGGATTAATGACATGTGGATTGAGGCCTCTTTAGATCATGAGTGCATCAATATTGATGTTGCATCAGAGTTACTCCACAACCCAACTGGAATTAACTTAATATTTTTCCTAGGACTTATCAAAAATTTGGTGGTTATGTTTTAAAGATTTCCATCAAGATCTTCATGCATAGATGGCCCCTGTAGTGTGACTGACATGTGAGTGACAAAGAGTGAAAAATATATTGTGGGGCAAGAAACAAACCTTAAAATTTACAAATCATAGTTTTCATTGAATGTTTAAGAATTTAACAAATGTTACCTGACCCTATTCATACGGTCCATTCCTTACAAGAGTAACATCTACCAACATCACATGTCAAATTAGTATCATGAGGCACTCTGTATATCTATATCTTCTTATTCCATCCATTCATATCCTGTGACCATAATCCATTTATAATCAGCTAAGTGCTATTCTAAGAATGACACTTACTGTTTGTGAACTTGAACCCATATTGTGTATAGTTTTTGCACCACTATTATTTCAGGTATTATGATATAAAATGGTTAGATGTTGGAATCCCAATTACATCAAAATAACCCCATGTAGATTTTATTTCATGGTCCTTTTTGGTTATGTGTAAATCTTAATCAATTCTAAAAAAGGGTGAGATCAGAACTAAAAAAATATAGAGTGATATTTTCATCACAAGGAATACAAAACATCTACACGATACCCCTCAATCTAAAATTGATAAAAAAAAAAAAATTCTAGTTCTAAGAGTCTATCTAGTAACTTGGGTATCCATATTGAATCAATTGACCTCCATAATTACACATGCCTCAAAACCTAAAAATTTCCAAATAACACACTTCTACCAATATCATAAAAATCAATCACATCATAAAATTAACAAAAATTTATATCATACATCTTATATAGCTACAACTGTATTGACCATTCTTATAATTGAATTGGTTGTTTCTAAAAATAGATTGTATTAACCCTATGAAAACATCAATATCATCATCCATGATTGATATAATCCTATTACATCATCTACTCTATGATTTTCACAAATCATTCATGACATATGATGTTATCCATTAATCCACACATATTTATTCCTTAATTAAATGAGATTTAAACATTAAAACTGTCAAACATCACCTTAAGTTCCTTGTTAGATTCATTTTTATACAACTTGGGTAAATAATGCCATGCATAGTTTCCCTAGCATCATAATTTTCACATTTTTACCTAATCACCCATTCCAAATCAAATTTAAAACCTAAATTATAAGTGTCTGGTGTACCACTACTTTGTTTTTTTTCACATCTAGACCTATACACATGACACATGAATCCTCATACACCGTAGTAATCATAACTTGATGATGTACTCTTTTGCTAAAAATGTCACACTATGACTGATCTAAGGGAATCTATGAAATGACCCACACACACGGCACAATCAACAGTGAAAAATTAATGGTTTCACCTCATTTTGAAAGGCTTAACCGAATTTGATATTTTTTTAAATTTATACTTAGGATTGGTAAAATCATCATATATTTCAATCTATATATCTTAGAGACAAGCCAGATGAAGCATCATGATCATGGAGTTAAAAGGAATTTTATGGTATTTCTACGTAATTTTTTATTCCATATTATTTATGATTATGGTACTAATCTACTTGTTTGTCTTTGTACCTTGAAACTTTTTTACCCCTATTTTCCCTTTTCATAGGCATATTAGTTTATTTATGTACTCGTCAGGTCAATCAACCATGTACATTATTTTATCAGTTTGTGACCTACTTCCTAATATTCTCTGATATACTATATAAAACATCAACACTAGTCTTCTAGTAATCCTTTATTGATATACGCTTTACAGGATCCATCATCACTTCTTCTACCATTAGTGATATATGCTTTAAGGCTAAATCATCACTTATACTACTCGAAAATTGTGATTTAGGGATTTAGGCTAAATGAATGCAACATTATTAATCTAATAAATTAAACAAAAATCATGTTGAATAAGTCATAATCCTATCTCTTTGTTTTATCCCTGAAAATAGATGATTCCCTCCCTCTTAAGGACAATAAAAAATAACTATAAGGTGTATAATATCACAATATGGCTAATAGAGAAATATCTTATAATCAACAAGGTAACACTTCTGGACTATTTTTCCTAGAATGGAATGAAATACAGAGTAATGTGGGAAATAAATACATTAAAATGATCTAGTTATTTAACTGTATAGTTCAAATTTGAAGGATGTTGACCCCTAAAAAATGTTTGTATATCGCATAATTATACACCGAGACAAGAAGATAAATTACAACTTAATCTAGTTATGAAGGGATAACAGATTCTACATGGTGGTTTAGATTTTAGATTTGAATCCATCTACACAAATTGTGTGATGGTTATAGTCACCATATGTTCATGGTGGCTCCTAAGATTCAGATTTGATACATTACATAGTGTGATTATTGTGTCATATAATTGAGAAGTTCCACTTGGCAAGACACATAGAAAATATGAGTCTTAAGGTAGATATTGAAATATGTCATTATAAAAAATACACCATGTACACAAGAGTTTCTAGTTAATGTGACGTCGATTGATGAGTGAGGAAAGTTGTATAATTGGATTGTATAAGATTTCAATTAATTCTTACAGGATTTGAAGGATATATACACAAAGAAAGGTCTATCTATAGGACTCATTCATGTGTGAACCATAAAGGGTTTCACATAAGAATAACTCCAATATGAAAGGTGTGTAACATGTTCATGTCCATAAAGGGGAATTTTTCATGCCTACATACTATTGGTGTGGGGTAATTTCCTTGTCATCTCGGGTCATTTGTTTGAGTCACATGCACTTGGTGAGTCACCAAGCACTTAGGTGAGATCATAGGTCATAAATTTCCTTAAGAGCCATGACATATTCTGTCATATAATTTTTCATACACATCAGTGTATGTCAATATGTCCTACCGAGTTACTGTACAATGGAAAAGTGACATGCGAGCATGAGAATCTACAAGTAACTCTTCCTCGCACCCGACCTCTCAAGGTCATGTCGAGATAGGTGGTGGGTATGGAATACATGTGGGATGCAAATAAGATAGTTAGGTAATCTTATGTCTTCAACACGCAATAGCTGGATCTGTGAATCTAAGGCAAAGAAGGCCCTCCTAACCTGAACCGGTGTGATAGATCGTTCGGTGAGGATAGCTGCTCGAAGGCTCCAATCAATATCGAGCTCTACCGTGATCCAATCTACGGGTTATGGAACACATGGAAGATGACCTGTGGGTGTTTTGTATATACCTCCTGACAAGGTCATGAAAATGGAATGGCTAAATATGTATTCGATATTTTGTTGTTTTATGGATGATTCTCTAGTCTAGTCCAGAAATCTTTAGCTTGGTTGGCTGTTACGTTTAATAATGATAGTTGTGTGATGATGTTTGGTGGGAGTGGAGAGGACCTAAATACTAATGTTTGCAAACCATCATCAACGTTGGTTTGTTTGTAGGCCCGTTGGGTTGTGGGACCTGTGGATCACAACCATAAGTTCATGGTTGTTTTGGACCTCCTATGGTCATATGAAGATTCAACCCCTTAGTCTGAGTATCCAGTAGTCATATGCCTTTTCGGCCTCTATGTTTAGAACTAGAAGTTACATGATTTTCTCGGAGTACCTAACAGGTGTTCTGGCAACTTGGATACATAAGCTAGTGTCTATATCAACGAGGAGAACTCCTGCATCTAGTTGTGGGACTAATGGATCACAACCAAATGTTTACTCTCTTTCAGGTCCTCCTACAGTCATATGGATATCTATCAACGGCATTCTATAATTTTTCTAATTTGACCAGAACATGTGTGCTTTGTTGTCTTCTATGTTTAATACTCTTAGTTGTGCGCTGATTTCTTGTAGGTCTGTTGTTCCTCGGAAGACTTGAATTCTGAGATTTTGATCTATGTCAGTTATTGCTGCAACAATATTTGGTTGAGGCACGATTGGCTCAAAAACATATTCCATGGGCTCCCTAGGTCCCGTGATTGTCATACAAGATCAAAATAAACCTAACTGAAATGAAATAAGCTAACTATGCAAGATATATCTACAACATATATATATTCCTCTATTTTTGTATTTTTGATAGAATTTTGAATAGAATTTTAAAGAGAAACTATTCTAATACATTCAAAAAATGATAACTAATCTAATAAAAAATTAAAACAAGCAAGGTAGCTTGGTGTAGCTACTTGCCTGTGCAGTTGTGAGTTTATCCTAAATAACTAGATAGCTGATTAACTTAATTGAAAGATTCTTGATCCTACCTCAGAAGTTGAGGAATGAATCATAGTTTCATCAGAAACTATAAATCCCCACAGATTCCCTGGCAATATTGAAAATGAAACTTAACTGAAATGGAAAATATTTCACTACTCTATTTGATATGTTTTAACTAGAACTTTGACAGATAAAACCTGGAATTTGCAGAACAATGGAAAATCTAGTGGTGTATGATTTTGTCCCCTCAGAATGATCTCCTCATTCCTTCATGTTCACATGAGTCCAGAAGAGCGTGTATATGCTAGCATCAATAGAAAAAGGTATTTTGAACAATGGCAGCTTTGGATATAGACCGAATATAATGTGAGTAGGAGAGGGATAGTGCAAGTGACAAAGCTTGGCGTATGCAATTTCTAGCGGGATTTATTGCAAGAATACAACACAAGTGTGTCGAGAGATTCTATTATCTAAATTCTGTGAAGAACACAACCTACAACTCTAATGGATTCAATCTAGTAAATGACACTACTTTGCTCTAAACTAATTTGTATGAACAAGTCAATGAACAATACTGAAGCAAGAAGATCGAATGGCTTCCAAAGGCAAAGGAAAAATAACATGGATGCAAACATGAAAACAAAATTATCTCTAAACAAGAAATTGAAAGACTAAACAATGGAAATGAGAAGTTTAGGGGCCATTTGCTTGAAAAAAAGATGGATACTTATAGATTTCACATTCCCCTGAAGGTAATTCCCATTAGAAATCTTTTACCATTAAACAATGAAGAAACACTATTCCAGGGAACATAAAACATTAATACGAGATAAGGCAGTTGAGAAAATCTGGTGAAAGTTAAAAAATTACGTAATTCGCAATCATGTAGGAGCATGTTGGAAAACACGTGAAGTTATTCCACCACCCTGAGCAGGGAGGGTAGTTACATGACCGCTGCCCTGGCATGGTGGCGGTTTATTCACTGAAGGACAAAAAGCTTAGAAAAGAAAGGCAGAGGAATAAAACAAAGCACAAGGAACTTGGATTAATCATTTGGGATGTTAACATATACAATGGAGCTTCTGTAGATCTAATCACCACAGTAAAAATCACCTAATCATGAAAGCAGGTGCAAGTACAAAGGCAAGTTTTCCCCATGTTTGCACTAAAGGGGAATGTTAGGAAATCATTTGTTAGTGCTCACAGTAATTTGTGTTTTGTCGTTGTAATTAGTAATTAGTAAGTATTGTGTGGTAAATAAATAAGTTAGTATATTGTTTGGGGGTGAGTGAGGTTGTTTGTAACAACTTGTGTAGATTAGAGTCTTTTTGTTATAACTACCTCCTAAATTATAGGAGAGCTATATTGTTTATTTATATGGGTTCTTGTAATATGAAGTTTAATGTGCTGAATAGAATATCTTTTGTTGTGTTCAATCTGGTGCTCTGCTCACAGTACATGGATCTCTACAGTTTCGGGAAGTAGTTAAAGGTTGGAGGATGATACTAGACAACTTCTCCCTACTTATTTCATTACATTGGTGTGAGATCTCCCAAAAAACTCACACGCATTGACATCATCTACATGCTCCTTTCTACACTCTTTCCTCTTTAGGGATCAGGTGCACATGTTCCTTTTTCACATTTTCAACATTTTCTTTTACATACTTCCTTACATGCTTTTTATACATATACATGCATATTTGACTACTTGAGACGGAGTTATATGCTCTTGTAGGCCTAGGCATATGGGAAGAAGGTAATGGCAACGATCTCAAACATCACCGCAACCTCCGAAACTCAACAACAGGTTCAAGATCGACATTTATAAACACGTTCCTGCCTCTAGGTTCCTCCCCAGTAAGCTTTTGGGACTTATAGGCATCTATAGCCACCATGCCTGGCATAGTTTTGTCACTCCACTGTTTTTCTATTCCCTAGAGAGGGGGTTTCTCCATCGTTAGTCTAGGCTGGATCTCAGGTACACATCTGTATACCTCAGGTATATTACCAAACCTGCCTCGGCCTCACCGAGATAAAGTGCTGGGCATTACAGGCATTGAGCCACCACGCCGGGCCAACTTCCCTTGTTTTAGTCAAGACCGGCCTTGAATTGGAGGGAAAGCAGTTTAGGGAACAGAAAACATCGACAGTACATGCTTCTGAAGTTGTGTTTAAATTTGTTAAGCTTTTTTAAGAATATGATCCATATAAAATATGGCCTGCTTTTTAGCTTGAACACTTACGCCTTATGATGAAATAAACACTTTTACATGATGATAAAGCTGATCACCATGAGAAATTAAATGATTTGTCCACTGTACCTTGCTAAGCACCTTATCTTAGTTAACCACTTCCATAGCAATCGCATGGTTTGCATCTCCCTAATTTGAGAATATGTGGGGACTCTATATGAGTGATCCATTTTCAGAGTTGTAATAAGCATTCCCAATTAGTAATATAATTACACCAGGGGCTTATCTTAAGTAGAAGGACTAGCATGCAATGATTTGTTTTTGCAAAAATGAAAGTCTCCTATCATGTCCTAGCTCGGTTCCCCTTCTGCTGGGTTCAATGAAACTGAAAAAAAATTGCCAGCCCTGTTTCTCCCTGTAACATCCCTCGCATTACCGAAATGCTATTTTATCTTGAGTGCCGATCATACTTGAAAGTTCTATTTATCCATTCCCCCTTTTGAAAAGAAAAATAAATAATATTAATTTCCAAGTTGAGCAGACCAGTTACCAGGGCTTCTAGAAAGCTTAACCTTGAGACTCATTCGCTCAATGGAGAAGGGTACTCAAGAAGAGGGAAGCTAGTTTATTTTTTACCTCCTGTATTTTTTGCAGTGCCAGTCCCCGGGATGTTCATACTGGAAAGCTCTTTAGATTCAGGCTGGCAGCATGTAGCAGGCTTGTTACTAGAGTATATTGTGTGAATGTTAATGTTTAGAACTTGGCAAAACAAAAAAGGTCCCAGGAAGAAGGAGGAGGAGGTTTAAACTTGACATCAAGCCAGATTTATGATATAATAATCATCAGAAGTTTGAACTCCTTAGACTCCCATTATAGGGATAGGCCAAATTCTCTTTCATCGCGCTGCACTTATGGCCATCTTTAGGGCGACTATGAGGAGTGTCATTGGACAACGTGTAAAACAGTGTCTCCATTGTACAGCATATGTTCTTGCAAGCACAAACTGGTGGAAAAATGATACAGTGACAAGCAAAATTAACATTTAGCAACTGGACGAAAACTAACACTTTTCATATGACTAGTCTGGTGTATGTTCCTATTCCTGGTAGAAAATCAAGACCAGCAACAGACAAACTTTAACCACAATGAAAAAACTGTACATTAATTTAGCTGATTAATGCCTATGGCTTATATATGCTATTTTTGTGCAGGGAAGCTACTGCTTTTTTGTAGGATTTTTGTTGTCTGGATCTTGTTTGGGTAGCTATTTTGAGGCTACTTTGAGCTTCACTGTCAAATAATTTGAATTGTCAAAATCCTTTTCGTACTCTGGTTACTCCTTGCCCATAGACGTGTTTGACCTAGAAAAATCTTCTTGTACGCAACAGATATTCATGAAATATATATTTAAATAAAGCTTGAAGGGTGCCAATTAAATAAATATTTACTTGGAAGCTACAGTGGGTGAAAATGTAAACATAATATTTACTTGGACAGCTACTTTTGGTAGCCATCTGGGCTGGATTTCATACTACAGAGTTCATATGGTTCCTTGGGAGTAATTACAGTACTGCTTAGCACTTTGTCTATGGCTAGAATACAAAAAGAGAAATAGCTTTTGAATACATTCTTAAAATAAAAACTTTCCCAGAAACTCAAAAGATGACCTTTTGGAATTAACCATTATGTAGACACTAGCGCCCAACTCAGGATTTGCGAAGCACCAAGCATAACCATTTTCTTTGCCTGTCTCCTTGCTCCTCCTCTTCCACCCTGGCTCACACTGGTTTTCGTTTTCATCTGAGAGAATCACCTCCAGTCCCATTGAGGGCCTCTCAGACCAGTTGTTGGTAGTCTGCACTTTTGCCCTTAAAGCTGCTTCTCATAATTTAAGCAAGGGACATCTTATGTAAAATGTGCACACTTCATGTGATCATGCTAATTCACTTAAGAAATAAGCGAATAAGTATATCCACCTAAGGTCCGATTTCTTTCCCTCAACCAGGTACTTTATGAAGATCAAACAACCTGCTTGCCCTTCTTCTAGCTCCACCATAGAGCTGGAAAAGATTGGTTCATCTGCATCACACTTTATAGGAGGGGAATTTATTGTTTTCATGCACACATTATTTAAATTCTACATCTAGTTACTTGTTCTATATTCACAATGTGAGACACACACAAGAGAAACCTAGGGAAAATTCCACACACACAAAAAAATACATTGGGTCTAAGATGTAGTGCATCACTCAATGATAAGTCCATCATTTTGGCAACTGAGGACAATCTAACCCCTTCATTTGCATCTTTCTTATTTTAGGCTTTTGATGCTTTGTTTAGGGTTTTTCAGACGATTCATTCATTCCAAATTTACAACAAACTTGGTGATCTTGCAGTGACATACATGCGACCAAAGATAAGTAATTACAAACATCTTGCGACCTTGATAATTTGATTTTTTGAGCATCTACACATAATAGGAAGTGAAAAAATCAAACCAAGGTGCCCATGTGAGCCCCTATCCCTCTCCAGGTGCCTTAGTCAAGTGAAATCTACCAGATCTACATTTTTCCAAGCTTCTATGTGATGGTCCTTCATCTCTATTCAGCCTGTATCCACTGTGATACAGTCTAACAACCTCCGTGAATTAGCTAAGGCTCTTCCAACCCCCTTTATAATTAGGGTTTTATATTTTAATTTCTTATTTTCTTAGGTATATTTTTTTGTATTTCGTTATTCATTTATTTATTGCTACCATGGCATCTAGATTAGGGTATTATTTCACATTTTAGTATGATCACAAACAATACCCCTATGGATATATCGGGCTAAAAGGGCACAAATGGAATGGTTCCCCAGTTCCTCCACTTCTCCTATTTGTTGATCCATTCACACCAAAATGTTAAAATTGATTAAAAATGGACTATAGCTACCCACAGGGAACCCGTGTTCCTTCTTGACCTCGTGGAATCTGCACAAGCACAACCTTTTCTACACAACTCCATTTTTGACAAAATTGGTATAGTTGGAAATGTATCTTCATCCTCTACACCATGTAAACTAAAAATATTGTTTTTGGTGAGGGTATGTGGGTGAAAAATAGGAAAAAATATCTAGTGATAAAGAACATAGTTCTAGGTTGTTCAACCACCACATTTGGTGAGGTATGGTGCCCATTTCTTCTCCCACAAGAAAGTATCATTAGGGAATGGATTTGTAGGGGTGCCCATACCTAGTTTTAGATATTTAATGCATGTTGTTGATGGGTGGAAGTAGGAATTTGAGTTCCCTCTATTTTCCCTCTCTCTCTCTCTCTCTCTCTCTCTCCCATTTTCTATATATTGTAAAAGGATTCTCATTTGTAAGGGTTGGAAATTCTTATAATGCTAGTGATTAAAATAAAATGTAAAATAATAGCCTAATCTAATGAAATTTTTTATTAAATAAATGAATACTGAAATAATGAAATAATACCCAATAAACTAAGTAATGAAAATATGAAACCCTAATGTGCAAAGAGGTTTAGAAGAGCTTTAGCTGATTTGCAGGGTTTTCCAGACTGTGTCATAGTTGAGAATGGCTAAATAGAGATGGAAGAACATCACACAGAAGCCTAGAAAACTATAGATCCAAAATATTTGACTAGATTGGGGTGCTTGGAGAAGGATAATGACACTTGTGGGTGCCCTAGTTTGATGTTTGGGCTCCCTGGTCTACGTAGGTGCTTTGAAAACCTCATTTGAGGTATCATAAGAGATTTGGACTTGTTCACCTTTTATCGCATGTATGTCGCTGAATTTCATCGAATGTCATTGTAAATTTGAAATGAATGAATCATCTGCAAAATCCCAAAATAAACATCAAACCCTAAAAAAGGAAAGATGCAAATGAAGGGGTTAGAATTTACTCAGTTACCAAAATGATGGACTTATAATCAAATGTTACACTACATCTCATACCCCATGTAGTTCTTTGTGTGTTTGTGTATGTAGAATTTATCCCTAGGTTACTCTTGTGTCAGTAACACTTTTTTAGTAGTGAGAAAGTAACTAGATGTAGAATGTAAATAATTTGTTCATGGAAACAATAGAATCCCCTCCTATAAAGTGTGATGTAGATGAACCAACCTTTGTCCCTTGTGATGGAGCTAGATGGATGTAAATGGAGCTATAGATTCCTTTGAAGGATACAAACATAAGTGTAGATAGTAGATGCTTAGTGTTTGGTCCCTTATTACGATGACATAACTTTATATTTATATGATTCCTTTACTTGAGTTTCATAATTAACCCTAAAAATTCTAACCACCAAAAAGATAAGATACTCAAACAGCTAGAAAAGACCCAAAAAGTGTGATCAAATTACAAAGAGGACAAGGGCACCTGATGTTGGAGTCCTAGCTAGGCGTTGGTGTCCAGAATGAAAAATGTTGAAAGGTGAAAAGAAATACTGAGCATGTATAAGTGCAAGATTGGAAGAAGAATTATAAAGTAAAGAAATGTGGCCAAAGACATGGGTTAATCATTACTTTTTTAACTTAGGAATCAAGTTAATCAGTATGTGATAGAGACTAGAGAATTACCCAAAGTGCATGATTTTGTGTCTATATTTTTCCCCACTTTATGTGGGTGAGAAGAATGCTCAGTAACATAAAGTAGATAGAGAGGTGTACCTGATATTCACGTAGATGGATGTAGAAAGCGTGCCGAGGGACTAGATGAAGCGTGGAGAATAAATATGCAAAAGTGTAAAAGGTGATGATAATGAACATAGGGTGGAAACACATGTGTAGATGTTGATGTGTGTGTGTGTGTGTGTGTGTGTGTGTGTGTGTGTGATGTACCTGTTGTTAGTATCGTGTTGGGGTAAGTGCACGAAGTTGGGGGGCCAAAAAGTAGACAAGAATCTGAAAAAAGAAAAACGCGTACATGTTCTATTATAACGCAATTTTGTTTTCAATTGTCAGGTTTCAGGTTTACTGAAGCATAACATGTATGCGTTATGCCTACTATAAACAAAAATAAAGAGGTCCAAGCCTCTATCATTTTAACTCCCTCAAACATGAGTTTCAGAGCTTAATCGTGCCCTCAAGTTTTTTCATTCAACTGGATCTCAAGCTCAAAGGATCATTACAGGATCACCGGGAAGATCTGAATCGACGATGGCACCATGGAGAAGAGGTAAGCAAAATTATTTTATCAAAATTGCATTGAAATATGATAATTATAGATTAAAATTTGAATTGAATACATATTTTTTATTGTTACAATTAGAGGTCAAGGGAATCAACCACAACCAAACCCTGTTATTCCCGTCATCCCTCCTGATACTCCCATAATTTCTCAACATCCCCTGGGTAGTCAAGAAGATTTAGAAGCCCACATAGTTGAAAACAAAATTAAAATTAAGGATTTAATCAAAACAATGAGGGATTCACAATCTACAAACCCCCACTACACCTCTCTTGCCAAAACATTGGAGGCATTACTTTTTCAAATTGACACGGCAATGGGGAAAATTGTTCGTTGGACAACTTACAGAAAGGGTTGTAGGGTTTATTATTCTAAAAAAAATTCATGTGGATGTAAAGAAAAAATAAATTTCAAAAGACCTCATATGCGCCTTATTCATAGACACCCACACTAATTTTCCTATTTTGTTGTCATGTAAATGGTTTCCCATCCATTGGTGTAATAATAATTCAATTAAAAATAAATTTTGGGACTGATGGTGGATGGTGTTTGATTTTCCACCTTATAATAACAATGAGGTACCACTATACTTTCTTAGGAAACTCTATTGTGAGTTTATTCTCAATGAGATCCCAAATTATTTTTATTTCCAAGATTTCCATGGCCGAGGAAAAGGATCTGCATAGGATTGACCAGGTGCATTACGTGCACCTATTCAGCAGGGTAGATTCCCTGCACAAAAGCCCCCTCACCCTGAGATTTTCCCTCAAGCAGTGAAGAAGACAATAGAGATTGATACACTCCATGTGCTTCAGGGGCTATCTGCGACCCTTGTTTGAGATACAAGGGAGATATCTGAGCCAGATGCTCGCTGAGGTACACATAGTATTCCCTCAGGGAGTACTAGCATGAGACCACATCTTTTCTCGTCATGTGGTAGCATATGTTTGGGGCCCAAAGAGGATGATATTTTCACGCGTACTGATTTTGGTGCACCTGGTGCTAGGGGTGCACACGATAATGTCACTATGTCAGATGTCCTTTTGAGTGAGACATTTGGATTACATTCAATGGTGTCACCTTCGTAGGAAATTTTTTTATGTGTGTTATAAAAAGTTTGGAGCACTTGATTTACTTATAAATGTTAAATTTTTGAAATAATTGTATTTGTACATGTATATGCATTGATATTACAGCACGCGGGAGGTGCATCTTCATCCCGACCATAGGCGGCGAGCACCATGCATACACATACATTCACAGAGGTAATTTAGAATGTTAATTATGTAAAAAATTTACATACATGTGTGTGTGTGTGTGTGTGTGTGTATATATATATATATATATTATATATATATATATTAGTTTTGAAGTCAAACATATGTATGTTCTTGTATGTCCATCTAACTCATGTGATATACATGTTTGATAAATATGTTGGCTTCAGTAGACACCCTACCATCTCTGCGACAAGTACATAAAGGTGTTGCCACTGCAATTTCATCTACACATCAACTCACTGAGGTATTCAAACAACAAGTAAATTTTGTTAAATTTATCGTGTAATTTATATTATGTTAAATTACATGTTAGTAATTTCTTTCATTGTAGAATTATTAAATTATGTCAATAATGTCCTTCACTATGTATATGCAG
The DNA here is from genome assembly GCA_019776745.2 of Taxus chinensis. Lineage (NCBI taxonomy): Eukaryota > Viridiplantae > Streptophyta > Pinopsida > Cupressales > Taxaceae > Taxus > Taxus chinensis. Next base: position 221,800,199 of record CM034147.1, read on the forward strand.
GAGTTACCTGTGATAGGTAGCAGCCCTTTTCATTTGATTCACAGGAGTGGCGGGGTAAAAACAATAGTTCTATATTGATAAAATTAGTTAAAATATTGTCATTATGTACATACATATACTTAGTTCTATTTTTCACTAATTCTGATGTTAGATTTTCTGATCTTATGTGTATGTAGGGAACTTCAACCCCCTCCATTTTGAATTTTAGGGCACAGAATCCTCCATCTCCTCATCTTCGTTCCCCTGTTTGTACTATAGGAGCTCTCGATGACTCATCTAAGCGTGAGATGTAAATTTGGTGTGATCGACAACTTGTGGTAAGTTTTTGTATTTATGTAAATAATTTCATTCTAGCATGGTCTTAAATACATGTTGAAAACATATATAAATTAAGTTTTGACAAAAAAACATTGTTTGCATTTACAGTCTCATCTACAGGTGAGTATTCAGTGGAAGAGGACTCGAAGCATGGGCTCAGACGATCCAAAGTCATCTCATGGATCTCCATCTTTGTCTAAGGGAGGGCCTTCTTCGAGCAAGGCCAAGAGAGGGATATATTTTGATGAGTAGGAAATATATATGTCTTATATGAAATTATTTTTTTATGCCTATGTGCATGGCATTGCATGTACGCCTATATGACATTTGAACTTGATGGTATATGACCTATTTGGGCATTTTTGTATTTATTATGCACATTAAAATACTATTTGGAACTTGATAATTTTGTATGAGACCTTACATTTCTAAGATTATTTTCGCATGAAACTAATATGATGTGCACTTGATAATATTTAAGACATTATGGATTATTTTTTCATTTATTGGTGATGTACACGTACTAGCAATTTCAATGTATAATATGCATCAAACTTTTGAAATCAATATTTATATAATGCATGTATATAAAGAGTTACCTAATCTGAGTAATTATTCATTCAATTTATCAATGTGTATATGTGTATTTACCTTCATTGTGCTTCTTCTTGCTCATGGTCTCTTTGTACTGGTTCCTATCTTATCATGCACTTACTACATTCTTCTATGCTTCGTAGTCTTCTCCCCTGTTAAAACACCTGAGAGTCATCACAATTTGATGTCTTTCATCTATTGATATTTTGTGAATGTCTCTCCATATACATTACTCCAATGCTTGAGAATTTCTCTAGATGCAATGACATTTTGATTCATACACTCAATGATTCTTGATTGTCTAATCCTGTCCAATTCATGTTATTAGCTTTAAATCTGTAGGCATTTCAAGTTATTTGGAAATCACATCACACCCTTCACTAGGCTTAATGACTACCCCTATCCTTTTAAAGGAACTTTTGAAAGCATTCGTGGGTTTATCATAGCATAAACTATCAATGAATGGAAGGTCAATAAGCCGCAGGCCAGCTGACTCCCATTTAGAACTAAACAAGAAAGATTTACTAGGCGATTAATAACTCCCATGTGTTCTTAGACATACCCCTATCAAATTCATTCTTAATCCAATCTAGTCATTCAAGGCTCTTAAGGAACTAATCCTAGACAAGGTATCCCAAAAGCATAGGGAGCGTAGGGAACCAGAACGAAGACTTCACTAGTGTTCACCTCGTCTGGGTGTAGTCCCTTAAGAGCCCTGAGGCCCAAACATGCCATATCTTTGACAGGTGATTTCTCGAACTTAGTGGCACCTAGAGATGTCTCGTCAAATCTGAGACCTCCATGTTGGGGGCCTCTATGAAATACCATCGTGGTTTTCTCTATCTCCATTTAGTTCTCTCACTATCCTATTGTTTGCAAAGACGTGAAATATTGGAGTCTGAGTAAGTGTAGGGATGTCAGATGCTATAGTTTACAAAAGGAAGCTAGTGGGACCAAACCAAGTATGCCAAAATGTCGGGTGGCTAGGTGAATGCTAGTGGAGGCTTTTTTTTGGTTCCCTACACTCCCCATGCTTTCGAGCTACCTCGTCCGGACATAGTCCCTTTAGAGCCCTAAGGCCCAAACATGCCATATCTTTGACGGGTGATTTCTTGGACTTCGTGGAATCTAGAGATGTCTCATCTAGTCCAAGACCTCCATGTTGAATCCCTCTACAAAATTCTCTCACAGTTTTCTCCATCTCCATCAGGTTCTCTCGTTGTCCTATTGTTTGTAAACACATGAAATAGTGTAGTCTGAGTTAGTGTAGGGCTACCAGAGGCTGTAGTTTACAAACAGAATCTCGTGGGACCTAACCAACTATGCCAACACATCAGGGTGGCCAAGTGAACACTAGTGGAGGCTTCTTTTTGGTTCCCTACTCTCCACATGCTTTCAGGGTACCTCGTCTGGGCGTAGTCGCTTAAGAGCCCTGAGGCCCAAACACGCCATATCTTTGATGATTGATTTCTTAGACTCCATGGCACCTAGAGATGTCTCGTTAGATCTGAGACCTCCATGTTGGGGCCCTCTATAAAATCCTCTCACGGTTTTCTCCATCTCCATCCGGTTCTCTCGTTTTCCTATTGTTTGCAAACATGATAAATAGTGTAGTATGAGTAATTGTAGGGATGCCAGAGGCTATAGTTTGCAAACGGAAGCTCGTGGGACCAAACCAACTATGCCAACATGTCAGGGTGGCTAGGTGAACACTAGTGGAGGCTTATTTTTGGTTCCCTACGCTCCTCATGCTTTCGGGCTACCTCGTCCGGGCATAGTCCCTTAAGAGCCCTGACGCCCAAACACGCCATATCTTCGATGAGTGATTTCTCAGACTCCGTGGCACCTAGAGATGTCTCGTCAGATCCAAGACCTCCATGTTGTATAAAATTATCTCATGGTTTTCTCCATCTCCATCCATTTCCCTCATTGTCCTATTGTTTGCAAATGCGTGAAATAGTGTACTCTGAGTCAGTGTAGGGCTGCCAGACACTGTAGTTTGTAAACAAAAGCTCGTGGGACCGATTCAACTACGCCAACACATTGGGATGGCTAGGTGAATGCTAGTGGAGGCTTCATTTTGGTTCCTTATGCTCCCCATGCTTTCGGGCTACCTCGTTCGGGCGTAGTCCCTTACAAGCCCTGAGGCCCAAACATGTCATATCTTCGACGGGTGATTTCTCGGACTCCGTGGCACCTAGAGACGTTTCGTCAAATCCGAGACCTCCACATCGGGGCCCTTTATGAAATAGTATCATGTTTTTATCCATCTCCATTTGGTTCTCTTGCTGTCTTATTGTTTGCAAACACACAAAATAGTGTAGTCTGAGTCAGTGTAGGGCTGTTAGACACTGTAGTTTGCAAACAAAAGCTCGTGGGACCAAACCAACTACGCCAACACATTGGGGTGGTGAAGTGAATGCTAGTGTAGGATTCGTTTTGGTTCCCTACACTCCTCGTGCTTTTGGGCTACCTGGTTCGGGCATAGTCCCTTAAGAGCCCTAAGGCCCAAACACACCATATCTTCGATGGGTGATTTCTCAGACTCCGTGGCACCTAGAGACGTCTCGTCAGATCTGAGACCTCCACGTAAGTGCCCTCTACGAAATCTTATTGTGGTTTTATCCATCTCTATTTAGACTAAGTAGTGTAAGGTTTTCCATTTCCAATCACCTGAATAATATAGGTGGTGAAATGAGAATTTTAATAAGATATTTTTACAATATAGATGGTGAAATGAGAATTTTTTTGTTGTTGTTCCTTTCTAATATTTCATTTCTCTCAGGTTCACTTGGATTCAAGAATAATAAATTCTCTACTGACAGTTCCAACCATGTGAAGGTGGAAGCTTTTTTGACACCATGAACCTACATAAACATGTTAGTAAGCAATTAAATAGAATTTTAAATCATACAAAATTTAAACAAAATCATTTAAGTAAATATTCAAATCAAATTCATGAAGAACATACCTTTGAAAATTAAATCCAATGAACCACAAGGATCAACTCTATTCTTGATAGTAGCAAGAATTGCCTCATGATCTGATTCATGAACCTTCCACAGATTCTTGTTTGATGGCCGACCTTGATATTTGATCAATTTAATATTTGTTTCAAGGACCAAATGTGAATAGTGAAGTATCTTCCAATGTACTTCATAGTCTTCAAACAACCAAATGTTTTATTTTTTGATAGGATATCATCGAAGCCAAGTTCCAATGACTACCACTAATCCAATGGGATACTCAACGTATTCACCATCAATGACTGTGGAAGTCAATTTTTTCCCCTCTACACAACGAGACAAGAAGTAGTATGTCCCCTCTTCGTTAAATTCCATTGAAATAACTGCAAAAATGTGCCCTATATATCACAAAGTAAAACTATTCAGTCAATTTAAAAATACATTAAGAGTTGACCATTTAATAATTTATAAATCTAAAACATGACATGTACATATATGTATGTACCTTTTTGCACTAAATCAAAGACTTGGTCAAAGTCAGGTGATGTTGTCATTTGATCTAAAGACCCTGCAAGTTGTAATGATCGTGGAGCTTGATGTGAGGTGAGTGGAATTAGAGGTCTACAAGTCTATTATTCCACCCACTGCTGTAACTCACATTCATTTCATGCAAAATCAATGCATGATATACAAAAACATGTCATGCACCTAGTATAAATAGTCCAAGCATTTGCATCTGAACTATGGAATGAGTGCATATCACTTGATCCTGCAATTGTCATAAAATCTTCAAAGTTTTCCAGATGTTGTTCCTCTATCAACCAAAAATATCTATGAACCGTTGATCTCTCTTGAGATTAATGGCCCATATTCTTAACACACCAATCAAAAATGTTTTACATCTATAAATTTAGCACCATCCTTGAACTTTAACTCTTCTCTTGAAAATTCTCTTTTCACACATGCTCCTGTACCATCATGCTCTCCTTTTCCATGCCATGCCTCAGTAAAACTCAAAATATGTTGTAAATTTGTTTCTTTGTGCATCCTGCTTAGCCAATAAAACATTTGTGCATTTTTGAATTGTGATGTGCAGTTGTCCAACCAAATGTAATGTTGATCGAATCTAATGTTCCTCTCATTCAAGTTCACATAAAACACCTAGAAACACCCTTGTAAATATTCTATAGAATGTGTCCAATCATCACTAATGTAGAAATGACACTCTCTTAATATTTTTTTTATCTTTCTCAGTGCTTTCAGGAGAGTGCATGAATGTTATATGCACAAAAATATAAACTTTCACTGAGTTATAATATTGAGACTGAACCTCCATTTGTGGCTGCAATGTGTAATTCTCTACGAAGTCAACTACTGAAAAAATAGTACCAAGTGTGAATGTGTCCTTGTTTAACTTGAATTGTTCATCCAACCATCGAGCTCTATGTGTGTGCCTTGCATACTCATAAAAATTTTCCTCTCTAAATTTGACCATATATTCTGATACAGGTAATTGTTTTCTAACAAGCTCACACCTCTTAGATTCTTTTCCATATTTTAATTGATATGCTGTCGATTTATATTTGGTGAAATCAACCAATTATTTTCCTATTGAATATGTATTCTCCTCGTGAATAAAATTTTTCAGATTTGGCAAGCCATCACATACATTACACATTCCATCCAAACATGCTTTGTTATAAAAAAATAATCTAGTTGATTTTTCACAAAATATTGTCAGAATAAATTCCCTTGAATATTTTTGTGGGACATTTATTCCACACTCCTGTAACATGATGTCAGTATGCAAAACATGACGTATTTGACAAAAAACATCATAATGCATTGAAAATTTAACATGATGCCTGCAACAACAAGTGGTACATGAGTGATTGATTTTCACATAAAAGGGTTTACTCATTTCAAAGAATCCTTGGCTAATATTAATTTATGGATTTTCATTCTTAAACTTAGAGAACAATTCTGTTTAAGTCATATCTAAGAAATGTTTTGCACACAATTCATGATTACGAGAACCTATTCTTCTTTTTACTGTATCTATTCTATTCAGTGACACCCTTGTGTTCTCATTCCAAAATTTTACAATTAATTCTTTTAGAATATCATATGTATTCTTGTCTTTTCATGGAAGTCCGCTAGAGAAAGCTCAATAGTTAGTGTTATTGACTAACTCAAGATGTTTACGTCTCTCTATTGCTTTCATTAGTGTTTTTTATGTTTAACTTCAAAGCACTACTTGTTTTTCTAATCAAGCATTTATTAACTATTTTATCACTTACTATACAATTATTAAGTGCACACCATGTAGCATTACTATCTTTGGTGTGTCTTTTGCCACCTATAGTCTGGTATGCTTTATGTATGTTTTCAACAATTGATGCATTTTGATCAACAAAATTAGATATTCTTAACCCCAGGGTCTTCATTATAGGTCTCATTTTAATTAATTTCATCAATGAAACAAATAATTGACATCTTTGTGTGTCATTTGAATTCTCAAAGTAATTATCCCAAATTCCACTAGCTTTTCTTCTTGCATTTCTTTCAGGCATTTTGTTAAGCATTGGTTTTATAATGTTTTCATCAATTTCAATTAAGTGAATTAGTTTTCTTCACAAAATGGAAGGAGGTTTTCTTAGAGGTGAAGATTCGTTTACAAGGTTACTTTCTTCATTCAGTATTTTCATAAAATTTTCAGGGTTAACATTTGGATTCTCAGGTAAGGGTTCAACAATTGGATTCATATCAATTTATTCATCCATACCAACATTATCATTCAATTCAATATCATTATTCATTGCAAAATCATTATTCATTGTAAAATCATTATTCTCTACATTTTCATTATGTATTTCATCCCCATTTTCTAATACATTAGCTACATTTGATATAGAGGATGTACCTTGCCCTGCTTAAAGTTTTTGCATTCTCTTCAATTTATTTATTCTCTTCTCTTCCAATTTCTCTGGTGTCTTGTTCTTAACTTTCCTCTTGTCCTTAGCTCGACGTTTATCACCCATTATTATAAAAAATCAACTAGTGGGGTAGGGGACAAAATGAACTACTAAAAAATCATGCAAGAATGTAGAGAAAATTGTAGACAAAACATAATGTTTGTAGAATTCCCGTGAAAGAGATGAAAGGGACGTTGGTGGGGCCACAATATATAAAACAAAGAAAAATGCATACACATTTTATATTTTCTCTTTTTCCAAGCCATGCCTCAAGGCTTGGGATCCGGTTTGGATCCCCAAGCCTAAGGCATGGACCTGTACAAACACAAAAAACAACATGTTTTTGCAAGAAAATGTAAAAAATGCCACTTCCTCTATGATAAATCAAAATAAAACAATGGATCCTATTAGTGCAAATCAGCAGCACCCTTAGATGTTTTCTTAGATTTCTAGCTTGATAATTGGCATCCAGTGTGATTGTAAAACATTGAATCTTTTCCCCGAGTGTGGGACTTACAAAAGTGGGAAAAAACTCTCTAGATTAAAGGCTGGTTCCTCTACTCCTCTGATCAGATGTATTCATGAAATTTGTAAAGGTTTAACTCAAAATCCTACTCTAATTCTACCAAGGAGACAAGGACAGAAGAGAGAAAAGAAGATAAAACTAAACTAACAAGGTGATACACCAAAGGAGTGGTGAACATTTACTTCTGAAAATTGACACAAATTATAAAAATGCAACAAAAATCATGTAAAAATTTCTAAAATTGTAATTAAGGATCAAGATAGAGTAAACAACACAAGAAAGGTTTGAAAATTCATTCACAGAGCTTGCATTGTCATTTCCATTTTTAAATATAGTGCATCACAATAGCAAGGAGGTAGAAAACATGTTGCAGTCTTAAAAGAGGTATGATATTCCAAAAATTCACTTGCCAGGGTGAAGGAGGGAGCTTGCAGATCATAAAAAATGTCCAACCCTTTACAAATGAGCCAAATTTGGCTTTTAACAATGAAAACCCGAGCCAAGAAGGAGAAACGTGGGAAAAATGAAAGGAATCATTCAACCACTAACCAAATCCATCAAAATAGCATGGGTACCCTTAAAATTTCATTCCCCAAGATTTTCGACCATGCTGGAGAAGAATGGAAGCCATACTGCATTACAAATGGTGGTTGAATGTCAGTTCTACTCTTTTCCCCATGCCAGAGGTGTTTTCTAGATTTCTCTCACTAAATTCCACCAAAAAACAAAATTGAAGATTCCATAGTGTATAGGACTTCAAAATATTTCCAATGACACCAAAATCAAGAAAACCTGAGCTCTGGATCGAAAGATATGCCCCTCTGAAGATTTAGGGCAAAATAGGTGCAAAAATCAGGTCGGTGGGTTGAAACCCAAAATTTTTCCCCTTTTTTTTGAATTTGTAAAAATTTCCCCAAAAATCTCCACCCTCCTCCACTCCAATGCCACGTGGCACATTTTTATTGGCCCGCAGGCTCAAACAATCTTTTTACACCTTTTTGAATTTTGGAAAATTTTCCAAAATCCCTCCGTTGACCCGCCGCTCTGACGCCATGTGTCATCCTCCTATTCAACCAAGCACGCACTCCAAAATTTTCCTTTGACACTACCGATCACTTTGGAAAAAATGACAACTTCTCCCTGCGCCCCTAACCTCCACCAAGAATAGGACACATGTCACATTTTTATTGGTGCGGGATTTAAATCAATTTTTTTCATTGTGCCATTCTTTGGAAAAAATTTAACTCCACCCCCTGCCGGTCTAACCTCCAATGCCACATGGCACATTTTGATTGGTTGCGGACCTTCAGGATAAGATTTTTCTTTGCACCCTTTGACTATTTTGGCGAAAAGCCAAAAATCACTCTGCCCCTTCGACCCCCGGCAGCCTTATGGACACGTAACGACCTCCTATTGGTTCGCAGGGCTTCGGGCCAAAAATTTTCTTTGCACCCTCATGCCAACCCTTTGGAAAAATTTCTAACTTCCTCTGCCACCCTGCCATTCTTCTGCCACGTGGCACTTTCCCATTAGTGGCGGACCTTCCCAGGGAAAATTTCCCTCAAGAACTCCGCCGAGCCATAACTTGCAAAATACAAGGAGTTAGAATAAAAAATTTACCTTTCTAGAAAGGTGAGAAAATTCTCTATCTGATGAAGCAATTTATAGATTATTTTGAGTTCCTGAAAAGTGAAAAAAATTGACTGAGAAACAAGGAAGGAAAGAAAGTTAGCCCAAAATAAGCAAGGGGCTTATTTTGGATAACAATTTTGGCGACTCAAAGGGGTCATCTGCCTACTGGATGAATGATCAACTGCCTAAAGCAATCCATTGGGAAATGGAGTCATCAACTTAACTGCTTGGTACTCTCAACTCATTAGAAAATTTTCAGAAGGAAGAATGTGAGAGTAGAAAATCACTTGATCTGGAACATGGCCTGCAAAGATGCATCCTTGGGACAAAAAAGCTTATGCCAAAGCACTTAGGGAAAAGTAAAACTAAGCTACAACAAAAAAAATTACACAAGAACTTGGAGGAATGAAAATCTAAGGTAATATGTACAAGGCGAGGAGTTTCCCTTCTAGTGGCAATGCTTTAGATGGATTCCATTAACTGGAATCTACAGTTCTTCACCATATAATGTAGAAAATTGGAAGGCATTGATGTTCTTTCATTTTGTGACCATGTAGGGGCACTCCAAATGGCATCAAACTTTGAATGCCTTCTTGGCTTTGCTTGGTCTGCATCCAATTTCAACACTAAATCTCCAACTTGGAAGGTTATAGCCTTAGCTTTCTTATCAAAGGTTCTCTTGATCAAGCCTTGGTCCTTCTCCATTGTTTAGGCTGCATGCTCTCTGAATTCTTGGAGTTCCATCAATTCTACATATCTAACCTCCATGGGTTCAAACTCGAACAATTCCAATTGCTTCAGGAGTTCCAACATTGGAAACTCAAGTGACATAGGTAAGATTGCCTCTCTTCCATAAATAAGTCTGAATGGAGAGTTACCAGTGGATCTCTTGGGATTTATCCTATCATCCCATAAGGTTGATTTCAGTTTAGTATGCCAAGTCCTCTGATTTTCATCAAGAGTCCTCTTGATGATCTTTAACAGGTTCTTGTTGGTAGACTCGACTTGGCCATTACCTTGAGGGTAATAATTTGATGAAGTTCTTAGATAGATCCCATTCTTAACACCCCATTCAGTTACCTTTGATCCTATGAAGGCCAATGCATTATTTGATATTATAGTGGCAGGTACACCAAATTTGGTTACTATCCCCTCGTAGAAGTCTATAATTCTAGATTCGTTTGCCTCTTTGAGTGCCACCTCCTCAGTTCATTTAGTGAAGTAGTATGTTGATGTTAGAATCCACTTGTGTCCTTGGATTGAGTTTGGGTTAATGACTCCAATGAAGTCCAAACCCCATTGCATGAATGGCTAGTCAACTGAAATTGGGTGCACTGGAAGGGCTGCTAATATTTCCTTGCCTATGAAGAATACACAATTTTTGCACCTCTTGATCCATGCATAACAATCACTAAACACCTTGGGCCAATAATAACCAACCTTCATAATCTTGAGGGCTATCACTCTTGGAGAAAAATGACCCCCAGCTGATCCACCATGGAACTCTTCTAACATTCTCTTAATTTGATTTGTCCTAATGCATCTCAGCAACACTCCATTTATATCCTTTTTGAACAAGACACCATCAATAAGTGCATATCGGATAGCCTACAATTTGAAGTGTCTTCTCTTGGTTTTTTTCATCTCTAGAGGGCATAGGTCTGTTTCTAAGAAGTGCATTATTTCTTGGGTCCAACAAGGAGTGAGCACACCATCATTCTCTTCTTGAACACCTCTTTGTTCTTGGTTGTCTTGCAACGCCAAAACAACATCCTTCTCATTGCTTGCTTCCATTGATTTTCTCAAGACCAGTTGTTCACACAACTCCTTTCCTCATATAAGCTTGGTGACTTTGATTTCAATGTCATACTCCATGACATGAGTAATCCACCCTGCACGTTTTTCATTTAGGTCTTTGTTGAGGAGGAATTCCTTAACTCCCACATGAGAAACCAACATTTGAACCTTGTTGTTTGAAACTAGATGCTTAAATTTCTTCAAGCTCCTAATCACATCAAGAACATGCTTCTCAATGAAGGAATACCTCACCTCATAGTCCTCCAAGCTTTGGCTAAAGAAGGCAATTCGTTGCTCTACATTTTCTTTGTTCTGCTGTACTAAAATTACAGAAATTGTATCATCACTGCCAAATGCATAAAGGATAAAATATTTAGAAAATATAGGTTAATGAGAGTTGGAGCTTGTGAGATAGCCTCCTTGATTACCTCAAAAATTTCCTTACCTTCAGCAATCCATTTTAAATCCATACTTTTCTTCAACATCATAGTTATTGGCTTGACAAGGGATGCAAAATCTGGAATAAACCTTTGAACAAAATTGATTCTTCCCAAGAAACTTTGAAGAGCCTTATTATGACTTGGTAATGGCAGTGCTTTTATTGCTTCAACCCTCTCTGGATCAATTGCTAATCCCTCTTTGGAAACAATGTGGCCTAAGAGCTTTCCTTAATGAGATAGGAAAATATAATTTTTGGGATTCAAGGATACCCCAAATCTTCTACATCTTTGGAACACTTATCTCAAATGAAAGAGATGATCTGCTGCAATTTTAGAAAATATAGTAACATCATCTAGGTATATCAGCACTATTTTATTGATCAATCCCTTGAATGCCATATCCATTTCCCTCTGGAAGGTAGCTCCAGTGTTAGACAACCCAAATGGAATTTTTCTATATGCACAGGTTCCCCATTTGGTGGTGAAGGTTGTTTTGAACTGATCATCTCCCTTTACCATGATCTGATTATACCCTGAATAACCATCTAGCAATGAAAATCCATAGAAGGAAGTGGGTAATGATCCTTGAGGGTTGCTCTATTCAAATCTCTAAAGTCCACACACAATCTAATTTCTCCACTCTTCTTTCTAACTAGAACCAAGTTTGCAATCTAGCTTGAATGCTTGATGGGAAATATGATACTTGCCTCTATTAACTTATTCAATTCCTTCTTCATGAGAGGCTCCATGTGTGGATTTACCAGTCTTTGTTTTTGCCTGATGGGTTTAGCACTTGGATCTAATTCGATTGTGTGTTGAGCTAGCTTGGGATTGAAACTCCTCAAGTATTCATAGCTCCAAGAAAATATATCTGGGAACTCTTAGCAAAGTTGCATGAAATCATACCTTTCTTGCTTGGTTGCCACTTTACCAATTTGAAGTTATTTTCCTTCTCCCATTGAGATGGGCACTAAATCTTCTCCCTTGACTTATATGTTTTTTTTCTCTTTCCTAAATTGATCATCAGGATTAAAGATGGACTCCAAAGTGACAAGTCCTTTTGGTAGTTTGTTGGTTCTCAACTGTACCACTTGATCACCATATTGTTGTTCTAACTTTTCCTGATTTTTGGCTGAGAACTCAGCTTCTTCTTGCAAGAAATTGATGATTTTTTGGTCACTTTCAAACACTTACCAACTTACATTATTGTCTGGCACTAATGGCCTTACAATGACATGAATGTTTGGCTGTAATTTAGCTTCCTTGATACCCTCCACAACATCAAAGGCTGCTCTAACTGCTGCAAGCGTATTAGCAGCTTGGTTTTCTTTCCTAGGGATGGATTTGATGCCAAAGCCTTCAAAATATTCAATGAGGTCCCACACCCTATTCTTATAACACTTGAGCAGGTCATTTTTGGTAGCATGTTTTCCTTTAACTTGATTAACAATCAGCTCACTATCACCAAAGACTTGTAAGTTTTTGATACCTCTCTTTCTTGACCAATGCAATCTTTGTATCAAAGCTTCATATTTAGCAGTGTTGTTAGAACATGCAAACTGAAATCTAAAAGCTAAATAATACTTAATTCCTTGAGGTGAAACAAGCATGGCTCCCCCTGCACCTTGTCTACTTCTTGATCCATCAAAGAATAACTGCCATACCTCATTGTCATCTTTATGGTCTAGCTTGGTGATGCTAGGAATAGGCTGATTTTCTTTATGCATTTAATAAAATCCTAGTTCAAATTTCTCTATTTCCTTGTAGGGATCAAAAGCATGCACCTTGCTTGCCCATTCATCAAGAGTCAAATATGGGATGCTTCCAACCTTGGTGTCAGCTTCATCGGTTCCTGGATAATCCTCTTGATCAAATGTTGTACAGTTGGCATTGATTGGGCTTGGAGTATGATGCTCAAAAATTTTGCAATAGGTTCAGACCTGACTATGGCCTTAGTTCCATATCTTGTTCTAAACAACATGTGTGACCAATCAGTAGATAAATAGCCTCTAATTCTAGCTATGAAATACCTTAACAAACATAGGGCAAAAAGTGGTGGTAAATCTATCACTGACACATTTTACAAAACAATGACATTGGGGCATCCATGCAAAGTGAGGCTCAAATATTTAATTACTGTTGTATATATCTTCCCCCCAGGTAGATATAGACAAGCGGAAGAATATGGAAACCAAAGAAATTCAAACCTCAGCACATGGCGCACAAAAGGGGCGCACGACAATGAGTGTCGACAGCAAAATAGATGCGCCCTTGGCGCACGGAAATGGCGCACAACAATGAGTGTCAACAGGGAAAAAGTTGTGCCTTAGCACACATAAGAGGATGTCGACACAAATGTAAATGCGCCCTTGGCGCACAGGAGAAGATGTCAACATAGAAATAGACGCTCCCTTGGCGCACAGAAAGGAATGTTGACACGGGAAAATTTGCGCCCTTGGCGCAGGTAAAGTGGCGCACGTAAACATGTGTCAACATAAACATATTTGCGCCTTTGGCGCATAGAAAAGAGTGTTGACATGCAAATGAATGCGCCTTTGGCGCACAAAAAGGGTTGTCGACACAAGCATATTTGCACCTTTGGCACCCGAAAAGGATTGTCAACATGCATATGGATGCGCCAAGGCGCACCTTCAGGAGGCGCAACATTCTGAGCGCTGACAGGAAGCAGACCTTGACCCAGATATTCAGATGGCCATAACTTTTGACTGTGAGCTCCGATTCACACAAGGTTGGACTTTTCAGAAAGCCTACGGCGTCCTCTACCTAACTACGACTGGATATCTTTAATTGGGTCGGAATAAGTTCTTAAAAATGCAAAATACAGTTTGCCACTTTTGGGGTTTGATATGGTCCTCACCTACCACCATAATGAGATGAATTAGATACAACCTGAGGTGGTTGGGGTAGATTTGGACTTTCTCTCTCTTCTCTCTCTCATTCTTCCTATTTGTAAGGAGGGGCTTCTTTCTAAAGGTTGGACATTCTTGTTTTGCCCCTCCCTTCTTCTCTTTGGCAGGTGAATCTGTGGAGTTAAAACCTCCCATTTAAAACTGTAATGCAGCTTTGCCTCTTGGCATTTTGCAGTGTGTTGTATCAATCTTTGGAGCAAATTAAGGCATGTCTGTGGATGATTATCAACCCTCTCAGTGTTTATTTGCATCTTCTTGATCTTTCACTGTAAATCTGGTTATCTGTGCATGATCTTGCATTACATTTTTTTTGGTCTGTGTTTATTGGCAAGACAGGTGTTCTTCATTCCTCGGTGCATCACCTCTGTTAGTTTAGGTTTTTATTTTTATGCATTTTCTCTCTCCCTGTCCCCTTGGTAGCTAGATTAGATTTTGTAAACCCTCTGCATATTATTGGTGCATCTGAACAGAGGAATAGGAGCCGGCCTTCATCCGGAGAGCTTTTCCGATTTCGCAAGGTCCCACACTTGGGAAAAGCTCCATGTTGTGCAATCGCACTGGGAGTCTCAAACGATCGCGTTGCAGAGTCCCAGGGGTGCTGTGATTCGACACCAACAATTACCCCTACTATTGTTACTATTGTCCCATCCAATTGCACCACCCCTTTGGATATGACTTCATATTGGAGGCCCAGTTGATCAGCTATTTGCTTGGGCATCATAAAACTACTTGCCCTAGAATCAATCATATAATTGTGTACTGGTTTATCCCCAATGATCAATGAAACATAGAATGGAGGGGGCTTTAAAACTTTACCTTGCTATCCTCCAAGCTTCCTTTCAGGTTGAGCAGCATTTGTGAGTACCTTCTCTTGCATATGAGATTGCTAATTTGAAGTTGACCAATTCTTCATGGCAACTTGTAATAGATCCCTTTAGCCTGGGATGGATAGTGATTCCCACATAGATATATTCACATTTTTCTTCTTCATTTGTTCAATGATACTAAATGGGGATGAAACATCTCTTTGCTGCCCCTTAGCCTACACACTCTTTTCTTGTACATGGGCTGCAACAACTGACATTTGAGTTGGTATAGAAGGTGGCTTGGGCTGTTCTTGAACATTTGGAACTGTATTTTACTTACCAACACTTTATGGAGTGATGGAAGGTTGTGGATCACCTGGAACTAATGGCTTCCCTTCGCCAATATTCCTCTTCTTTGACCATGTGTTAGCTACTACATTTTGAGAAATTGTTTGATTCATACCACAAAAATATTTAGCCTGCCAGTTCACAAGTGTAGTCTCATTTGGAGTTGTATTTTGCTGAGATGTTCCTTATTGTTGGTTTGTTTCTTGACTCACCTCACTCTCTACGCCAATTTTTGTCACCATTAAAGCACATAGACTGGTTGTGAGGTTCATTGCATGGGAAACACCACTCATAATCTTGAGTTGTATTATTTTGCACTAGCACTAAGGCTTTAGAGGTAGATGCAACATTGTGGTTATAGTGCTGAAATGGTCTATTAGCAGGAGGCCTTACTTGATTTTGATTTACAGCTGGATTGGGTGGCCTATTAGGCTGATATGGTTGCCTATTAGGCTGAGTTTGAGACTGATAAGAAGCTCTAAAACTTTGAGCTTGATACCTCTTGAGTGTAACCAGCTCATTTCCTAAATTTTGTAATTGTTTCATGACTTCTTAAAGTTCATTTGAGGTACTAAAGGATGAAGTAGAAGTTTCATTTGAACTCTGATTTCTAGGAGTGGGAATAGGAGCTAAAGTAGTTGCTTGACTAGTGCTTGGGCTTTCCAAGCTTAGATATAAAGGCATGAGAGGCCTAGGCACCAATTTACTAGCTTGGATCAAACAATTCTCAGCCCTAATTGTAATGTAATAAGTTGCAGGTATATTTGCACCTCCCATGGATTGGATTAACATAGAAAAATCAGAATTTAAAGCTTTGAGATAGTATAAGTAAGCACCTTCAGCTGTTGGCCTTACTGCCACTAGGATTCTATCCCAAGTCCTTTGAAATCTGAAGTTGAAGTCTTTTAGCTACTCATTGGGAGCTCTCTTGATAGTTATCAGTTGTTCCAGTAGAGACAAATTATCTCCCTTTTCTCCAAACTACTCATGGAGAGCTATACACAACTGGTTCCAATTTTAGATAGAGCCTACCCCAAGGCCCCTGAAGCATTACAAGGCTTTCCCTTTGAATGAAGATGCCAGCAATTTGACAGCAATTCACATCTCAAAAATCTCAAGGATTGCACAAACATTAGCAATGTCTTTGACATGATCACCAGGAGTGGTCTACTTTTCTCCAGTAAAGTATGGAATGTTCTTCAATGCTACAACTAGAACTGGATTTTTTGCATTGAGAGCAAGTGGGCTGCTACCAGTGAAGTTGACATAAGGGTTGTATTGTGCCATTCTGATTGTCTTGAGAACCCTTGTTGATTGGGTGAAAGGTCTACTAGGTGGAGGAGTTGATAAAGTTCTATTTGGTGGAGATGGAGACCTTTGAATTATTCTTCCCATTTCTCTTCTTCCTGGGGATAATTGTAGATACTCAGAAAATCCCTCTTCTCTGGCTCTTGACCTTGTTTGGATCCTTCTCATGAATCTTCAGACTTTAACTGCTAAAACCAGTTGATTTTATCTCTTTGGAATCGCCAGATGTGTAAATAAATGCTCTTTTTAAGCAAGAAACTTACAACAAATGCACATCAACTTTGTTTTAATGAAGATGAAGACCTCTAAGGTCCCACAGGGTGTGCCAAAACTGTTAGTGCAAATCAGCAGCACCCCTAGATGTTTTCTCATATTTCTAGCTTGATAATGGGCACAGTGTGATTGCACAACATTGAATCTTTTCCCCAAGTGTGGGACTTGCAAAAGTGGGAAAAAACTCTCCAGATTAAAGGCTAGTTCCTATAATCCTCTAATCAGATGTATGTATGAAATTTGCAGAGGTTTAACTCAAAATCCTACTCTAATTCTGCTAAAGAGACAAGGATAGAAGAGAGAAAAGAAGATAAAACTAAAGTAACAAGGTGATACACCAAATTAGTGGTGAACCTCTACTTCTACAAATTGACACAAATTATAAAAATGCAACAAAAATCATGCACAAATTGCTAAAATTGTAATGAAGGATCAGGATAGAGCAAAGAACACAAGAAAGGATTGAAAATTCATTCACATATCTTGCATTGTCATTTCCATTTTTAAATAGAGTGCATTACAATAGTAAGGAGGTAGAAAACATGTTGTAGTCATAAAGGAAGTATGATATTCCACAAATTCACTTGCTAGGGTGAAGGAGGGAGCCTGCAGATCATAAAAAATGTCCAACCCTTTACAAATGAGCCAAATCTGGCTTTTAACAATGAAAACCTGAGAAAGGAAGGAGAAACGTGGGAAAAATGAAAGGAATAATTAAACCACTAACCAAATTCATCAAAATAGCATGGGTACCCTTAAAATTTCATTCCCCAAGATTTTTGACCATGCTGGAGAAGAATGGAAGCCATACTACATTAAAAATGGTGGTTGAATGTCAGTTCTACTCTTTTCCCCATGCCAGAGGCATTTTCTCATTTTTTTTCTCTCATTAAACTCCACCAAAAAACAAAATTGAAGATTCCATCATGTAGAGGACTTCAATAGCTTTCTAATGACACCAAAATGGAGAAAAACCAAGCTCTAGATCGAAAGATATGCCCCTATGAAGATATAGGGAAAAACAGGGGAAAAAATCGGGTCGGTGGGCCGAAACCCAAAAATTTTCCCCTTTTTTTGAATTTGGGAAAATTTTCCCAAAAATCTCTGCCCTCCACCGTTCTGATGCCACGTGGCACGTTTTTATTGGCCCGCGGGCTCAAACGATCTTTTTTCGCCCTTTTAAATTTTAAAAAATTATCTAAAATCACTCTGCCACTTCGACGCCACGTGTCATCCTCCTATTCGCCCAGGCACATGCTCCAAAATTTCCCTTTAACACTGACAATCACTTTGGCAAAAATGCTAACTTCTCCCCATGCCCCCGACCTCTGCTGAGAACAGGACACATGTCACATTTTTATTGGTGCAGGGTTTAAATCAAAAAATTTCATTGCACCATTCTTTGGAAATTTTTTAACTCCGCCCCCACTTGTCTGACCTATGACACCACGTGGCACATTTTGATTGGTTGCGGACCTTTGGGCCAAGATTTTTCTTTGCACCCTTTGACTATTTTGGTGAAAATCCAAAAATCACTTCGCCCCTCCGACCCCCAGCAGCCTTATGGACACATGGCGGCCTCCTATTGGTTCGCGGGGCTTCAGGAAAAAAATTTTCTTTGTGCCCTCGTGCCAACCCTTTGGAAAAATTTCTAACTTCCTCCGCCACCCCGCCATTATGCTGCCACGTGGCACTTTCCCTCAAAACTCCGCTGAGCCATAACTTGCAAAATACAAGGAGTTAAAAGGAAAACTTTACCTTTCTGGAAAGGTGAGAAAATTCTCCATTTGATGAAGCCATTTCCAGATAATTTTGAGTGCCTAAAAAGTGAAAACATTTGACTGAGACACAAGGAAGGAAGGAATGAAAGAAATTTAGCTCAAAATAAGCAAGGAGATTATTTTGGAAAACAAATCCATTTTTTAAAAAATTACACCACGACGTAGAGCAATTTCTTCTTTCTAAAAATATAATTTTTCAATTTTTTTGACTAATATAAGGTTTCCATATTATTTATTTTCTAACTATGCCTTTTTATAGCTATTTTTGAAGTGTAAATATGTTTATGTTTCATGGTGTATCTTTTTATTGGGTGATCGAAATTTTAAAAAAATTATACTATCCGAAACTAGGCATAATTCTATACATATTTTTTTAAAAAAATAATTTTCTATATTTTTTGAGGTAGTTAGGGGGGGCCACAGTCGAAGCTCCATTATTTTTCAAAACATAAAGTTTTTGCACTCGAAAAATCATAAATAAAAAAATATTGGCTAAAAAAATCTATAAAAAAAATAGAGCCCAAACTAGATGCTCCTAGCTATCTTTCTACGAAAGGGTTTTCAAAAATACTAAATGGTGCTCAAAAAATGGTTGGGGGCTCGAAAGTCACTCTATTATGTTTTTTAACAAAAACAAGAGCATCTGTTGGTATTTTAGTTGTTTGACCCACTTAAACTTATCCGTTTTCAATAAAATTTAGTAGCTTAGAAACTAGACTCAAAATGCTACGATTCATATTCTCACAACATCTTCCAATTTTGAGTGTACCTATTTTGAAAAACTCGTACAAGTTGAAGTTTTTTTTCAGAAAAATGCGTTCACTTAAGACCCCCTTTTGGCCCCCCAACTTGGTGCACTTACCCGTTGATGTTGTGTGATGTTGGTAATGTTTGTTGACTGTTTGCTTCCCATATGGAAAAACCTACAAAAGAGAAGATGATCAAGTAGTGAAATACGTATGTATATGTATAAAAATCATGTAAAAGAAAATCAAGGAAAATGTGAAAAAGGAACACGTGCACCTGATTCGTGAAGAGCAAAGAGTGTAGAAAGGATCTTGCCGATGAATTTGATGGTAAGGTAACATATTTACATAAAGAAACAAATGATTTGTTCTCTGTATTTCATATTCAATACACATACAAATACTCCTCTAATATAGGAAACAACTTCACCGACAATTTGTCCACAATCCTATTTTACATGTGGTTGTTGTAACAAATACAACTAACACGAGATAATATTTATCTACCCACAATATATCATTTTATCAGCCCATATATAGATGAGCACTAATATTATTAATTCCTAACATTCCGCCCTTAGTGCAAACATGGGAGAAAAACAATCGTACTTCTTTTACTGCTTTCTGCTCATGCATGCTCATGATCTTGGCTCACTCGATGGTTTTGAAAAGGCTAATCAACAACCTCAGTATGAGTCCCTAATCATTCAACATGAACCCTTGCTCATCAAATACAGACAACTATCCACCAAAAAGGAATCCCTGTTCCAGGTATGAATCTATGTTCATCCTCTTCAAGAATCACGACGCTTCTTTTTCTTCGTGCTTTCATCTTTCCACAATATCTCCACATCAGGAAAGTACATAGGAATCTACTCACTTTATTAGAACAGGAACATACTATAAACTAAATAATAACAGGTACACTGCAACTGAAATAAAACACACTGAAACTGCTTGTCCTCCATCCTCTTGTGCCTCCATCCTACAGTAAATACGCTGCTTACTCAGTGAGATGGAATCTGAAGCTCCATCATTTCCACATTGTGTTTATTTAATATCCCCCCTGCAATGTGAAAACATTTATTTTTCGAATGTCGGGTAACACCGAAAATGTATCCGTAAGGAAAATTTTATTTTTATTTTTACAATATTTTGAGTCCTGAAATTTTGACAATGAAATGCATGTGACAATAATAGAATTATGATTTTAAAGAGTGGATTAGAATAGACACATGAAAGATGATTAAAATGACAATACGAACTTTGACTATAACTTTCTACTTAAAAATACAATTGACTTTATGGTTTAACTAACCATGAAACTAACTTAGCAATGAAAACATGACTATTTTTTACATATAATGTGAAATATTACTTCACTAAAATAAAATAACTTCTAGCCACCATTGTTGGAGTACAAACAAATGACTACATAAATATATGAATGGACAACTTAATTTCATAACACTTAACTAGTCATATGAGGTGACATACAAACCCTACTCAAAAATTTCCAACTTATCACACGTTCCTCAATTGACTCTTCACGCTATAACCACCATGGTGGAGATAAATAATAGTAATGACGTAAAAGAACAATAACATATAATAAAACTAATAGTATGGACTAATTACAAAAATAACCAAACTGACTCATCAATATGTGGCATCGATTCCGAGCTTTATGTTAATGAATAGATATGCCTTTGGAGGTTTGTGAAGGGGGTCGAATCATCGATGGAAGCCGTGGTTGAAAAAAAAAAGAGAGTATGAGCACGGAGCATAGTCGATTCAGTAGATCGAATCAATGCTTGGATCGTAGTCTACAATTCATGCACTATTGGATGACAGTCGGTGTGGCCAATGCAATGTCAATACACTTCAATGCAAGAAAATTATTCGCAGGCAAGCCACAATAGAATTAGTTTGGAATAATCCTAAATACCAGTGAATCGATGCCAAAGCAAATGCAATTCCAATCAGAGATTGGACGTGGGCAGGATAGAATCGAATGCTGAAGGGATCAGATTCATTCCATTCATACAATATGAATCTCCAAAGCAATATAAGATCCAATGCTTTGAAGTCAAAGAACATGTTTTATACGTGTTTAATAGCACCACATGAAGTATTGACTGGTTTGTCGTCCTCGCAAAAATTCACAAGATCTGACTACGCGTCCACGTGAGGATATAAAACCACATGTATTCCACAGGTTATAATATCTCTTCTTCAGTTCTGACGTGGAAGATACTAATATGCATGAATGCGGACTATCCAATTATTAAAAGTTGTGTTGTGTTAGAGTACTGAAATGGAAGCCTCGAACCAGATCCACCACGAATTTGAATAAAACTGTGCTCACTTTGTAGGCAAATGAGTCGTGCCAGTCCAAAGATAAATATATGCAACAAATGAAGGATGTAAAACACATGACTTGGCAAGTAATCAATGCTTTTATAATGGCGTTGAATCCATGGCAGTTGCTGCGACAGATGTTGCAAGAAGAACGAAAGAGATCTTTGGATAATATTCCTTGCACACGTCCATTCTTAGATCCCAGTCGACGCTGCAGTCAGATTTGAGCACAAGGTTTAGTAATAATCTTCATGAGAAATGACCACGTGAACAACAAATCTTAATATATTAAAAGGACTCTCATAATGGATTCCAAATCGCTTTAATACCAAATGATGGTACAGAAGCAGATTTACACAAATAAATAAATGATTTCTTCTCTATATTTCATATTTGGTACACATATAAATATATGGTTTATTTTTCTTGTATAATACGAGACACAACTTCACCAACAATTTGTCCACAATCTTATTTTACGTGTGGTTTTTGTAACAAATACAACTAACACGAGATAATATTTATCTACCCACAATATATCATTTTATCAGCCCATATAAAAGTGAGCACTAATATTAGTAATTCCTAACAGAAGTGCGAGTTTTTTGTGCAATCTCATGCCACTGGCCAAAGAAGTATAAGGAGGAAATTCGTATTTATCTTCCAACCTTTAACCGCTTCCTAAAACTATAGAGATCTCTGGACTCTCTGGTTTTCTAGGTGATCCAATGCCACGACAAAAGTAGCTTAGAGAGAAAGTTTTGGTGCTATCCTCTAACCTTCAAATGCTCCCCGGAATAAAACACCACTGTAGATGATGTGTACTAACACATATGCTAAGGAAAAGTGTACGAGTTTTGTAGACTTTGCTGAATCCAATCGCTGCGTAACTTCCCCTAGTTATAGGTGCTCTAGGAAAGGCATCACTGTACTAAGGACCCAAGTCTAATTCTGAGCCCTGAACTGTGTTGTATTGGTCCTGTGTTATGATGTGTACTATGTGTAAACCGTTGTATGGGGTGAACAATTCACCCAAATGACGCCCCCCGTCTTTGGGGGCACATGCGACGTTGCAAAAGGAGTATGCAGCCCAAAAGAGGACCAGCCATTGAAACTATGCCCTGTAAGAGGAAAGGCGATGTGCTTGGTAGAAACCAAGGCACATAAAAACAAGTGGTTGGGAAACAACTGTTAGTACAAGCAAAGACAAACATGCATGTATAAGACGAAGTGTAAACTAAATAAACAATGTGCAAGCTAAAACACACAAGAATACAATGTGGACCTCAAAAAATGGGTTGCAAACATGGGACACCACTCATGATAGCACAAGACACTCAAGGCCGTAGGGACCACAAACAAACAATTGTACACACAAGACAAAGGGCAAAACCAATATACAATGAGAAACAACGACAAACAAGTACAAACAAGTACAAACAATGTAACATATAATCATGGTGTCAAATAGTCCTACAAAACAAATGCTGCACATGAAGCACTCGTTAGGATGATAAAAAGTATGTCAAAGCATGTATAATATGATGAAGTAGTGTGCTATGAAGCAAAATGAAACAATAACACTTGTAGTGTACGAAAGTGGATGCCCCCAAGAGCCGTTATGGGATTGGTACGAGGTACTACATCAAACATCCATGCTGCTTGTAATGGATCTATATAATATGCGATCACAATTAGAAAGCAAGTGAACACTCATGCGTGCATGGAAATATAATGCCATACAAGATATCTATGTAACATGTGTAATATAGTGAACATGCACAAGTAAATATAAGCAAGAATAAATTTAATCAAGATATGCAATATGTTGTCGATGGATGGAATAGAATGCAAAGTGAATGATAGGAGCCGCGTGCCCCTCGAGTGAATGAAGTTGTATGCAATGACGTTCATTTATTTATGCCCCCTCAGTAGTCAAGAATGAACCATAAACGAGAGTGCTTCATCAGGAAATGGTTCGAACGATGTGTTGTATGCAAGTTGATGAATGTAGCTTGGTGTGGTGAATATAATGATGATATGCGACATAGAGACGAGGTGTGAAAATGCATGATGATCTAGTCTAAAACATATATCACGACAAGATGATAGAAGAAGTGATGATTTAGACTAAAGTGTATATCACTAATTAATGCAAGTGGAAGTGATGCAAGCGGAAGTGATGATGTAGCCTATAGTGTATATCACTAATCTAGGAATGTCGCATGAGAAAATGATTGAATGGTTGAATGTGTGTGTGTGAATACCCTTAACAGTCCAATATGGACCGTGAGACTAGAGTGCGTCATTGGGTAGTGAGTGCATTGCGTAAAAATAGATGATTAGATTGTGTAGATTAATGTGGCGATGAGGAAATGTCATGATGTGTAAAGGGTGTAATGTAGGATGTATAATATGGAATACAAGATGTGCGTAGATGATATAAGATGTGTAGATGCATAGTGTATGTAAGACATAAGTCTTAAAATGGAGGATGTAGGGTGTATGTATGTAGGATGTGTGAAGATGTTGTGTGTAGTGTCTATTGTGTAGTGTGTGAGGTTCATGTGTATAGGATGCCTTCACTAGTCAAGTGTGAACCGAAGCACAAGAGTGCGTCATCGGGTGGTGTCAATACTAGCTTGTGTGTGGTATAAGATGTGTGTTGTCAATGGGGGGGGGGGGGAAATACACACGATGCCCCCAAGTGTGTAGTGGTGAGTGAACTATCCGATGAAAGTAAAGGATGAAGGTCCTCTACTTGATGATTATGGTGATGAAAGCGTGTGATCATGCTCTAGGAGTGGTGGTATAACAGATAAACGGTACACAAGTGAGTGAATCCTATGTGCATGCGATGGATGAGTATATGATGTATACCGCAATGTAACAAAATGTGTAGGGGATGAAGACCTATGTGTAATAGAACGTGGTGGTGATGGACACTTACGTGGAATAAAACGAGGTGGTGATCTACGGAAAGTTATAGTAACTATCACTGAGGAATGGTCCTATATTGCTTTGTTGGACTAGTAGAGAAATGAGAGCTCATGTAGGTTGTATGTGAGTAGGTGAGACTAGGAGTAAGATGTGTGGCTTTAGGTTCTATGGGCCATGGATTACTAGATGAAAAGATGATACATTAGTCGTTGCAAAAGGTGGCTTCGACCATGGAGTAGATGGAGGTACACCATTGATAGAAATGACTTGATTGTTATGAATGAATTTTAGATGCAAATGATTCATGGAGATGATAGACTTAGACACATGGATCCAATTGAGACCTAAGACCATGTCATAGCTATCGACTGCTTGACCCACTAGGAAGGCCATCAACATATTGAGAGGGCCAACTATAACATGAATCTTGAAAACACCATAAGAGTTGTTCATTATATATGAAATTTGTGATAACAGATAACCAATAGCGATGAGAAATGGAATAGAACATGCATTGATGGGATAGGATGGATCAACCTTAGTATTATTGATAGGAGTAGATCAAACAGAGGCAACGATGTGTAAGTGATTAGAAGAGAATGTGGCATGATAATTGCAATAAGAAAAATAGATGAGTGATGTAGAAACGTTGGTGTTATCACAACTAAGAAATCAAGGTCCCATGATGTAGGAGGAGGTATTGCATGATATTTATGATTAGCCGATGAATTAAATATTTTCATGTCATGTTTTTAAAATGGGTTATTAAATATTTTGAGCTTATGATTTTCGTTGACTAGTGCAGAGTCTGTAGCCTCTTGGAATTTAAGCTTGTTGTTATCATAAGATCATGTATGATTGGGAGAAGTTTGATACTCCTATTTATAGAGTGTCCCACACATCAATGATAGTTGTATTGAGATTTTTCATTCTAATTTCTTCCTTTCACTTGTGATGGGTTTAACTCAAGAGGTGGAGGAAGCATGATAAGATTTCTCTCAAGAAGCTGTAGTAATATGAGGTGCGGAGAAATAGAAAATTTGATGAATGTACGTTGAGGTGGTTTCCATTGAAGTTCCATAATATTAGAGACATTATTAACAATAATATTGGTGTCAGTAGGTTTGGTCGTTGAAGGTTTGAATGTTGAATTTCTTTGAAAAATGTGTAGAAGAGGATGTTTGTTCCTTATATTTAATCTTGCCGATTAATAAAAGCTTGGTTTCACAAAGCTTAAGAGTATGACATAGTTGGTCGAATGAGGGATATGTATCGAAGAGAACAATTTCCTAAAGAGATGGTCGTAGAATTTGAATGCATAAATCATGAATCTCGAAGTTAGTGAGAACATTAAAAATCTTATGTAAGTTGTGTTTGTATCACAAAACATAGTCCGCTAAGTGTTCATTAGATCCTTGTTTTAGTTGTGCAAGTTGAGCATAAGAGATCTTGGAGCCGATGTTGATAGAGAAGTGAGTGAGAATATCATCTTCATGATGTGTAAAATATGCTACTAAGTAAATAGGTAGGTCATAGAATTAACGCATCGCATTATCATGAATACTACGAGGAAAGAGCTTAACTAGAAGAACGTGATCATCCACAAAATCTGGAAAAACCACATGGAATGCTTGGAGATGCTCTTATGGGTCACTGTAGCCATTGAAAATAGGTAGTTTAGGGGTGAAATTTTTTTGTGGAAGTGAATAAGTGGATATAGTGGGCGTGAATGGAGTATGTAGTAATAGATTAGAGTCCAAATATGGAGACACATGATGAGTAGCATGCCGTAATTGATTAATTTGAACTTGAAGGTATTGATAAAAGGAGGCTAGATCTTGAGTGCTAGTGTAAGGATCCTGACAAGTATGAGAAATGAGATGTGAGGTATAGTGATTAGTAGGAGTAGGGGACATAAATGGGAATTGTGGAAATGGGTGGAAGAGTGGAAGAAAGTGGTTGAGTAATAACAATGATGAGAATAACAACGGAAGCATTAAACTCTGTGAGGTTTGTAGCTTCCTCACGAGAAACATATAAAATAAAGTTTAGAGCTTTGGGTTGCTTAGCGATCTGATTATTAAGGGATTTAAGATGGGCTTAAGTAAATTTTTTAGGAGATTGAGACATAGTAATAATAGGAGAAGAGCTAGAAACGGAATGTGGCTTCAAAGGCCAGGTTCACCAAAATGTAAAATAATATCCTAATCTAATACAAGTTTGTAGTAAATAAATGAATACTGAAATAATACCCAAGAAACTAAGTAATGAAAATATGAAACCCTAATGTGCAAAGAGGGTTAAAAGAGCCTTAGCTGATTTGCAGGATTGTTGGACTGTGTCATAGTGGAGACTAGTTGAATGAAGATGGAATAATGTCATACAGAATCATGCAAAACTATAGATCTAACAAATTTGACTAGACTAGGGCACCTGGAGAAGGATATGGGCGCCTGTGGGTGGGCTGGTCTTGTTTTTGGGTGCCCTGATATGCGTAGGTGCTCCAAAAACCTCCTCTAAGGTGTCGTAAGAGGTTTGCACTTGTTTGAATTTTTTGCATGTATGTTGTTGAATTCTGCCAAATGTATCTCTAAATCTAGAATGAATGAATCACCTACAAAACCCCAAACAAAGCATCAAATCCTAAAAAATGAAAGATGCAAATGAAGGGGTCAAACTATTCTCAGCTTCCAAAATGATGGAATTATAACTGAGCACTGCACTACATCTCAGACCTAATGTAGTTCTCTTTATGTGTGTGCAGAATTGTGCCCCAGGTTGCTCTTGTGCCAGTCACACTTTGTGAGTAGTAAGTAAGTAACTATATGTAGAATGTAAATAATGTGTGCATGGAAAAAATAAACTCCCCTCCTATGAAGTGTCATGTAGATGAACCAACCTTTGACCCTTGTGAAAGATCTAGATGGATGCAAATGGAACTGTAGATGCCTTTGATGGATGCAACCTTAGGTGGAGATAGTATATGCTTAGCGCTTGGTACCTTACTATGATCACATAAATTTATATTTATATGATTCCTTCACTTGAATTTCGTAATTAACCCTGAAAATGCTGACTAACAAAAATATAAGATGCTCAAATGGATAGAAAGGACCCAAAATTGGTGACCAAAGTATAAAGAGGATAAGGGTGCCTAACATTGGCATCCTGGATGGGTACTGGTTTCCAGAATGAAATATTCTGAGAGGTGAGAAGAAAAACTAAGAAAGTACTAGTGCAAGACTGAAAACAGAAGCATAAAGTAAAGAAAGGTTACCAAAGACATGGGTTAATTGGTACTTTTCTTACTTAGGAATCATGCAAATAGTGGTATGTGATTGAGACTAGATAATTACCCAAAGTGCATGATTTTGTGTCTATAGCTAGTACATCCTTCTACAAGTGTTGCATATGGATTTTGAGTTGCAGGCCTCAAATTTGAAAATTTTCATGGTGATTCTTTCCTTCCTCCTTCATTGTAATTGATTGTGCATCTACTTGAAACAATAAAATACTTTTTTGTGGTTATTATCTATCCTAACTTGTGTTCTATTACATATAATTCCTTTCATTTCATCTACAAGGATATTGCGTATATTTTATTCTCCTTGTAGGGTTTGAATCTATTATGCTCCATAGAAAGGGTGTTTTGAGTGTTGTTTTGGAATTTTGCACTCATGTCTTCCCTCTCCTCCTTCATTTTTATCCCATTTTAACTCACCTAAGAGTGTTTTTACCCCTCTTCTTGGTGTTATCACCTCTCTTTAGTTTAGGATATCAATTTTATGAATATTCCTCTCACTCTAATCCCTTGGGATGATAGAGTACAGTTAGATAGTTACATTTCCCTTATTAGGAGTAGTTTTAGTAGTAGGAATAGGTAGAGGAAGCCGACCTTTTCTAGAGGTCTGTCTCAATTCACGTCCCACAACTTGGAAACAATCCCATGTTTCCTTGAATCCCTAGATTATTCTGATTTGGGAATGGTGTAATTTTAAGCTTGAACAACTTCCAAGATTCACTTGTCTCTTTGGCAGGCAATTTTCATCACACTCCATAGGAATAAAAGGTACGCATCTTCTAACTACTTAATATTATCGAGTATTCACTCAACAACATAAAGTGGTGGTAAAGTTAGACATAAAATCACACACTTGGGTACATTTTTTAGGTCCTCAAAGCATACTAACATTGACATGATTCCTAAACAAGAAAACTAGTAATTGAAAACTATTTTTGGCCTCTTTTCTGTGTCTTTTATGTTCTCTTTGGTCATACACACTTTACAACCTAGTCATAAATTTTCTTTGTTATATTTTATGACTTCAGATACCAGCATCCATTTAAGAGGCTAGTGCTCAGGAGCCCTCATCCCCTTTGGGCACTGCTGACCTCTTTACACCTTACTCTCTCTTTCGAGCCTCTTATTTTCTTATGGGCCGATCTTCCATTTTTCAATTGCAAAATTCAAACAAGGGAATCATATAAATACATAGTCATATGTTCAAAATAAGGGACCACACTTTAGGAATTATCACTATCACCTAAGCTTGCACTCAAAAGGAACCTAAAGCACTTCAAAGCATCCATTTGGAATTCAATCAAGGGACAAGGGACTATATTTTCTATATACACTGCATAAGAAGGGGAAGTTCATTTTTCCATCCAAAAATTCTATTTACATTGCAATATCGAGCTACAACCCGCTATCAAGTGCACTTACATAAGGGAATCCTAGGGCACAATTATTACACACACTCACCAGAACTACATTGAGTTTGAGATGTAGTGTAGCACTCGGTTGTAAGTTCACTTCATTGGGTGTACTCTAGGGTCAATCTAACTACCCATATTGCATCTTTCTTATTTTCGATTTGATGTGGTATTGTGTGTTTTACAGGTGATATCTATTTTTATAGGTTACAATTACCCTCGGCGATCAAGGTGTGTAAATAAAAGATCAACATGAGCTATTTTTGACACTTGTACGACATAGTAAAAACTAAGTTCTAATTATTTTCACAATCATGGGCTCGTAGTAGCATAATCTAGCTCCAAAGCACCCTTAATCTAGTCTAGGCACCCATGTGTAATATTTTTTGTGATCTATAGAATTTTTTCTGAGCTTTAACGACATAGATCACCTTGTGTTAATAGTTTTACAAGTCCAAAACACTTTGGGATGAAAAAAAAATCAACTAAGTTATCTCTCCTTCCTCTTTGCTTAGGGTTTCAAATATTACATCTTTGATTGCTTATGTCAAATATGAACTTTGGCATGTATTAACGTATACATGACTCTACAATATTAAATTTAATTAATTGAAATAAAATTAAATCAATAGGAATCTGACCATATCATTTATCCAATTGTTATTATTAGGTGTATTTGTGACGGATTATTCATGTTATTCCTGCAGGTGATATGACTTTTATTGATCATTTTCAACATCCAAATCTATATTCTCAAATAGTCTTCTCCCTATAACCACCTTGGTAGCCTTGATAGTCACATTATATTCCATATTTTTTTTCACCCATCCAACTCTCTTTTAACCGATCTTAGCTCCTATAATGAAGTCCCTCACACTAAGATGAGAGAATAATACATTGATTTGGTTGGCTATGATCATACATTTAAAATTCTTGAGAGCTACCATGATGGAAAAATCTAATTCTCCACATGAATGCATTTAAACTTATAGTCTTTTAATGTCTGACTGAAGAAATTTGCTAGTTGTTTTGAAATTTTATCACCTTGTTGCGTTAATACCATGGAAATACTAGCTTCAACCCCATAGGCATATATAATGAAGTCCTTTGAATAATATAGGTTGATGAGAGTGTGTACTTGAGAATTTTCCTACTTGATGTTGAAAAAACTTTCCTTTCCTTTTTTGGTCCATTTAAAATCTCCATCCTTCTTGAGCATCAAGATATGATTGAACAGTCCTACAAAGTTAGGAATGAATTTCTTAACAAAATTGATATTTCCCAATAAATATTGTAGTGATTTCTTGTGAGCTGGAAGTGAAAGTGAGAGAATGGATGAGATCCTTTCCAAGTTGGTAAAAATACCTTATTTTGAAATAACGTGACCCAGAAGTATGCCTTGCGGAACCAAAAAGATGCATTTCTATGGGTTGAGTGATACTACAAAATATCTACATATTTTAAACACTTTCTCAAGATGCTTCATATGATCTTGATAAAAATGTGATATTATCCAAGTAAATGAGGATAAATTTGTTTATAACCCTTAAATACAATATCCATGGCTCTTTAGAAAGTAACACCTACATTAGTTAGAAATGAAATCTTCTCATAGACATGCGTTCCACCTTTGGTTGTAAAGGTTGTCTTATATTGAGATTCCTATTTATGTGAAAGGGGAGCTATGAATTACTCTTCATGAATTCAGTAAGTTTCCAAAATAGTATCTATAGTTGTATCATAAGGATAAAATTCATAACCTTGGCCCATTCATCTAATAGAAGACTAGGAACTGAACTAGGAGGAATAGACTTCTCTCTTGACACTAATTCATTGTCTTCTTCTTGGATTATGTAATTAGAATTTAGAGGAGATGGGTCATAAGATACAACACGGTAAGAAGAAATTGACTCAAATATTTTGGTAAATATTCTACCATATCTAGTTCTTAAAACCATGTGGGGCCAATTAGAAGACAAATATCCACCCATTTTAGCTCTAAAATCTCTTGATAAGAAAATGACAAATAAAGGAGGTAATTTAATAAATGAGATATCTTGAGTTATGGTTAGGCTTGAAAAAGCATGAAGGGTAAACTCAAGATATTTTATCACTCCTAATATTTTTACGGTTGAGCCATCAAGCTGTAGGAATCCCCTAGAAGCAAGGATGTAATCAATGCCTAAAATGTCTACTATTTTCTTGGTAGTTACAAAAGTGCTAGCACATGAATCTATCATGCAATATGTACTAGGTGCTTTCCCATAATAAAAAACATGTATAAGGGTGGACACTTCTTAACCTTACTTGTTCATTCTTTGGTCGACGCAGGGTAACTACAGAGTTTGACTTCTGTATAACCAGTTCAAATTGTAGTAACTTCTTTAAATATTCTTGTAGAATATACCTATAAGATGGAATAAATAAGGCATCCCACATTGTCACTTTCAGGTTTATCTTCTTCATTTTATCAATAATGTTTAAGGGGATACCTACATATTTATGTATCAAAGGTATGGAGGATTCGCTTCTTATATGCTAGATCAATGGAAGTGGTGCATTAGATGACATAATATATGTAGCGTGGACTCTCTATTAAAGAGATGAATATTCTAGATGAATATACACACGTGATTTTTCTTAATTCCACATATTTATTTTCTTTGAGAAGCACACTCTGCAAAGAAGGTGTTGGAGGAATAATTTCTATCTACCTCTTCTTCAACCTTGTATTATCTACGACATGAAGTTGTGGTCTTCTTGAGTTTCTTGTGGCTTGAATAACTACAAATAATTCTTCAGGAGTGTATAACATGATATTGGATTCTGTGGTGGTTTGTTGTGTTTCCTTTTCATTGGGATTTATCAGTTCCATTAATGTATCCTACTGAATAGTATAGATTTAAACAATAAGGCATGAATTTGTACATCATTTTCGTAAGTATTTAGATTATGCTAAATACATGGAAAAAACTATTGGACCCCTGGAATATTGGCCAAGTATGAAGGTGCATAGGCACACAAGGCAAAAGTGTGCAAGAGAAAGGTTTAAGGAAGCACATAGCATGCGTGACACATGAAAGGAGGTTTCGGGACTTAGTCAATTTGAGCACCCAGGGTAGAACACGTGAAAATCATGACTGGTTGCACATGGATAAGGTGCTAGCCTGGCGACAAGTTGTCCTAAATAGGGGCATGCC
Source organism: Taxus chinensis (assembly GCA_019776745.2). Taxonomy (NCBI): domain Eukaryota; kingdom Viridiplantae; phylum Streptophyta; class Pinopsida; order Cupressales; family Taxaceae; genus Taxus; species Taxus chinensis. The sequence continues at coordinate 221,832,853 of CM034147.1, forward strand.
TTGGATGGAATCTTCTAGAAGAACATCATGAGATAAAGTGGAAAGCTCAGGCCTAGAGAAGCATGCTCTCATGAAGGACCACATTCGACACTTGGCACCAGATCTGAGGGCACTAGAGGGTGAGTTGGCAGTGTAGGAAAGTGATAAATACAAGTTCCTGCGGAGTAAAAGATATACAAGTTTTGAGATATAACGGATTGGAGAGAGTGCGAGTTTAAGAAATAGCATGGGTGGAGCTCTGCAAAATTACTGTGAGGACTCTGTTAGTGGATAGTTTCATTCAGGAGAGAATGTACTAGGCATGGAGTTGTAAATTATCTTTTGGTAGCTTAGTTACATAAGTCCAGTGAAATGTATGACTGTAGTCTGCTTCTCTGTGACACTCTGTAATGGTTCAATGAATGTAATGAGGTTACCTGATACATGTTCTGGATTCTGTTAAAGCACTTGGTCTAAAGTGACTGCAAGGATCTAGAGGCTATTCTGAGCCCTATGGTTCTTGTATGTCTTAACTTCCCTCCTGAAAAACTCTTACACTAATCATAGATGATGTTTCCCACTAAACTCACATAAAAGAGAGACTCAGTACCCGTGTGTGCCTCAGGTGAGCACTCAGCTTTCGCTGGGTGATAGGCCGATGTGCATGAGGTTCCTTCCTTTTGTGATGTGGGTAAAAATGACTACATCTTGGTTCCATTGCCGGGACCTCTTTTCAAAGTTGTAGTGGGATATAACATACATCATGATTTGTGTAATGAGTAATGATAGAGTAGTTAACATTGGAAAATGTTGAATAGTTTTTCAAGAGCACAGAAGATGAATTTGTTTAGAGATTCAACACTAGACTTGAGTTTAATACACGTAGATTGGTAGAAGAGAACCTCTACCACGATCTGTATGAGACATTTTTCTGTTGCTTCCCAGTAGAACTATATGAATGGCTTTCAGCCTATGTGTCTAGATCAAGTTAGCGTTATAGATCGCATATATGGACCAAAGAAGACTATCAAAGGCTGCAAGATGTAAATCTGACATGGACCCATTCTGTAGATCATTGGTGGAGAGGAGTACTAGCTAGCTACACTCTGGAGTATGCCATTTCTATGTATTCTTGTCTAGAGATTGCTGAGTTTGAATTTATATGAGAACCTAGAGGAACTTTTCTACGTGTTATTCCTCTAGCTATAAATATATTGATGGTTACCATGAGTTTATAAGCATTCTGAATGGCCGGCTAAAGCATTCTGAGTGTTGGGTAAGGGAGCTTGGGTGGAGGAAGATGGAAGATATCACGACAGATAAGGAGAGGGAAGAGAGATGGCTCAAGTATAGTGAAGCACATGAAAGGGAGATTGCTAAATGACACGTGGATGCTAGTGTGATGGATCTTTAGAGACAGATGTTGTGGGAAGGAGGATGTGGAACCTGAGAAGTTTGTGCTACCCCATCTTGGAAAGTGCTTGAGGGAGACCCCTTCGGATTCTAGTGAGAGTTCACCACATGGAGAAAGGAGAGTCATTGGCACATATCTAAACCCACCCAGTGACCGACCCTTGGCACTCAGTTTTCCTGAACCAAGAAGAAGTGTTATTGACCTAGTTAATATCAGTGGAAGAGATAGATCCGTGCCTAGGAGGTACAATTTTTTAGTTCCTTCTTCTATGGCTGCACATATTCCAGTATTAAGAGGAGTCTTTGGATAAGGAACAAGTGTACAAGATTTTGGTCTCACATCAAGGAGTGGCACAGGACATAGTAGTGGTAGCGGGGCGCTATCACAGACCATCGGTGCATAATTCAGTGGGACCATGGGGGCACTTGGCATAGATCCTATAGGCCCTATTGGATCTAGTGGTTCTGGTGGATCTGGTGGCTCTAGAGGCATAGGACCCGGTGGACCTAGTGGATCAGGTGGTGGAGGAAACAATGGAGGGAACCAAGGCTCTGGCTCAGGAGAACAGGGACCCCAGCCACCACCTCAGTTATTTTTTGAAATGTCTTTACATTTTCTAGATTAGGTGGGCATTGAGAATGTTGCAGAACCTATTCACAAGTGTGAACTTCTATGGTGCACGAAGGGTATCACAACCCTAGAATAGAAGGCTAGTCAGTTTGCAACCATGTTGCAAGGGTGTGCACATAGCTGGTATAGAAAGTATGACCCTCATCAAACGGTGGTGGACTACACTACTTTAAAGAATGCATTCTTGTTAGAGTTCCACATCCCTGAGTTTGAGCAGAAGAGCATTAATGCTTTGAAGGAGATTTAGCAAGGAATGGCAGAGAGTGTGTGGGAGTATGATGCGTGTTTTAAAACTCTCTTGTCTAAATTATCATATGATATTCACCCTTTGCAACATGCTCAGTGGTTTGTTGGAGGGATGATCACCCCTTTTCGAAGGGCCTTATCTCATAAAACTTTTACAGACCCGAGCAAGGCATTGGTGGCTGTCCTACGCACCGAGGCTGTTGGTAGTGTTGATACTGGCTTTAACCCATTCTTGGAGGCTCAAAGTGTTGCTATGGCCAAGCAGTTGGAAAAATTGTCTGCGAACTTAGCCTATGAAACTTGTAGTGGTTTGTGGTTCACAAATGGTGAGATAGAGGGGAATGTTAAGGATAATTTCCCTCGGAGAATAGTATGCGTTGTGGTAGTAGATTGTGAGATTTGTCATGGGGACCATATTGCAAGTAGGTGCCCCTTGCTATAATGCATAATAAGGAAGAATGTATCTTGTTATTGCAAAATTTACACCTCTACAACCCCTGATACTAAGGGCTATAGGCTCATTGATCAGATCCATGAGGCCATTGATCATGGGGTGTGCTAAACCAACATTTCCAGTGGTTCTAAAGGTGATGATTACCGTTATGAGGAGTGCACAAATGGAGGCATGCATGGAAGGGGTTTTCAAGGAAGATTATGTAGTCGAGGTAGCCATGGAGGAGGAAGGAGTGAGTTCTCATGTGGAACATGTTTCAACTGTGGATCTACAGAACATTCCAAACGTGAGTGCCCAGACCTATTGCAGTGCTCGTGGTGTGGGAAGAAACAGAAGTATGAGGAGTGCCTTGAATTTGAGCATATGAATCAGTAGCACCGAAAGGACAAGGGCACTACAATGGTTAGAATCAAGAAGGAAAACATCCAGTGGATGCCTCAGGTAACACGGGATGCAGGTTTAGAACCCATCTTGGTAATAACAAGGGAAGAATCCATGTGCATAAGAGAGGTACCAAGATAGAAAACCCTAGTTTCAAGGGAGGAGGTCATTCATGGAAAGTATCCAGATCCCGCGCATCAAAAGGAGATATATCAGGACACCATGGATGTTATTCAGAGCTTACAAGGGGATATCCAGTGTCTAAAGGAGCAATCCAGGAGGGAGGAACAAGGAAGGAGAGTCGAGGTGCAAAAGGATGACCTGGATGAGGTCAAGGAGGTGTGTAAAATGCTAAGGAAGGATAATATCACTCCCTTGCTAGGATCCTAGTTGAGAAAGGTACCACGCACTGTAGAAGAGTACAAGACATAGGTCTTACACATAAACCTTCCCCCTCATAGCCTCGACTATGACAAGGAGATTACATTGAATGCAGTTGTAGATGGATGGCTCCTTAACAATATCATCATTGACACATGTGCAGAGGTTAATGTTCTGACTTTGGATGCATGGCATCAAATGGGAAGACCTGCATTATAACCATTTTTGAATGTGCTATATATGGCAAACAAGACTAAGGAAATGCCCATCGGTGTCTTTAAGGATCCAACTACTACTATCCAAGGATCTAAGTTTACTGGGGACTTTAAAGTCTTGGCACTTTCTGAGGTGGATAATTTCCCAACACTACTTGGGCAGGAGGTCGTTCATACGGAAAGTATCCAGATCCCGCGCATCAAAACATGACCTATATAAAACATACCTTGTGTCGCCTGTTTTTCGATACCCGAAACCCACTTCATATTGAGAAAATCGGGTTTTCGGACCTCTAGCACATCGGAACATGCCTAATTCAAAACATGTTTTGTGTCACCTGTTCCCCGATACCCGAAGTCTGCTTTAGTCCTTTGTATCGGGTTTTCAGAGCTGTGAAGCATCTAAACATCTCATGCTTTATGTCTTGTGTTTCCCGAAACCTGAAACCTGAATTGCACTAAGCCCCCCTGTGTCGGGTTTTTGGACCTCTCTAACATGCTGACATGGAATTCATGCCGAGTTGTCGGTGAGTTGGCACGTGCCGAGATGAAGTGTATTAATTACAATTTTTCTTATAAATACGCGGATTTCCACGTCATTTTTACAGGACGTATTTTTAACTCGTGGATTTTTCGTACATGCTCTTTCAACCTCGAAACCCGAAAGCTTGCCTGTGCCCGATTGAATCGCCATTTTTTGATCTTCCCTTTCTCTGGTTGAAGGTATTTCTCTCTCCACTCTTTGTTCCTAGTTTTTATGGATTGATTGCACGTGAATTCTTCCCATTTTCTTGCTGGGTTTTGAAAGATTTTTATTCTTCTTCTTTCTGAAGTTGTTTTGAAAAAAGGGGTTTAGGTTTTAGGGTCTATCTCTTCTAAATTACCACTTCATGCTATTTCCTCAAATTTTTATTATGTGCCTGGTACATGAATGGTTAAAAGGAGATTGCATGTTTGAAATTCAATGAAAAACCCTATTTTTCTCTTCTCGGGTTTTGAAGGCTATTGTGCAGTGTCGAAGACCCGAAGTATATTGAAGGCTTGGTGTGCCGAACTTTCCAGAGTTCCCGGCATCAACACAAGTGTCGGGCTTTCTTCCGTTTCCGACATCATCGGCAGTGTCGGGCTTTCCCAAAGTTCCGACATTATCAAACGTGCCGGACTTTCCAGAGTTTCCGACATTCTCAGCGCATCAGGTTTTTAGGATTTTCCGACATCATCTTTGCCAGTGTCAGACTCTTCTGTTCTTCCGGCATATCCAGCAGGTCGGGATTCTCACAATGAGCAACATCTCTTGAGCTTCGAAACTTTCTTCCTTTGACGTCCTTCATGTCGGACCCTGGTCCATCTCAGGAAAAGACCGAGAAGTTAGGCAGAATGAAATACAAGTTTAAAAAACTGGAATCTCCATCGTATATTGATTGCAACTACGACATCCGAGACACCGAACTCAGAAATATAGACATTGAAGATTTCTGGAGTAGGGTGAGGAGTTCCTCCCAAACTCCATGGATGAAAACTATAGCCGATAGTGGCTTGCCTCTTGCAGCGGGTTTTCCCATGTCCGCTCAGTGTCCAGAATTCATCTTGGCTTCTACATCCAGTTATGACTCGGCGTCTCGTTCTGTGAGAATTCAATCAGGTGAAGTAGTGATCAAATTGGATGGAGGTTACTTTGATGATCTCCTAAAACTGCCCAATTTTGACGAGTATGGAGAGTTGGACATCAAGTCAGCTCAGAAAGCCTGGGACAATGATCAGGAAGACTGCATCAAACATGTGAACAAGAAGTTCCTGATCAAGGCCAAACCAGCTGTCTCCAGATTTCCAAGGATTATCCCCAGGAGTGATTTCATCCAAGAAATCAATGACATCATCACCCTGCTGAGTCGGGTTTTTGGTTTTCCCGAATCGAATGTATTTCAAGGATGGATGTATCAATTTATGATCACCATCAAGAAGAATCATCAGGGGATCGAATGGGGTACTCTCATCGGCAATGAGATTGATTCCCAAATGACAACGGTCTTGTCAACTGGGAAATTTTATATGTCTTCATATGTCACATACGCAGCAGCCGAGATGAGGAACTATCCCGGGCTTGATACCAAGGGAAGCAGAACGGCGAACTAGGTGTATCAATACTTCCCTCAATTGACAAAGAAGGGGTCCAAATACCATTTCAGGAGGGTGAATGATGCCTTCTTCTATGAAAATATCTGCAGGATAAACCCTGAGCTGACGAAGACAAGAGTCTCAGATGAGGCTTGGGCTGAAGTTTCTAAATGGGGATGTATCTTTTTACAATTCAAGAAGTTTACATATCTTTGGGTGGTCATGTACTCGGGAGATCCTTTTCGCCTGCCCCGATATCTAGGGGATAGACTGATATTGATGGAGTTGGTTAGGCAGTTGTTGGATTTCCATAAATTCCAACAAAGCAAACATAAGGCTGATGTATCCTTCCCAATTTCTATTGGGAGATATACTTGCTCAATAATAGTGAAAGCCAAAAATGTTGTTCACGAACTTCAGGACAAATTGAAGAAGCATATGAAGCCTCGAGACGGTTTTGACATCCAAGGAGTGCTCAGAGCATATGGAACCCAGCATCTACACAGGCCAAACATAGAGGATATTTGGGTGGATCTGCGTAATGAGGTTGCTGTTCACAGAAAGGATAATAGAAGATTGACTATTGATGAGATTCAAACATTGGAGCTTGCTAATTTACCAGAAGGTATGGGTGACAATGAAAGTGTTTTGGATCTTTCCTATGATGGACTAAATGAGGATCAATATGTTTTCCCACCTATTGATTGGTCAGCAAGCGAAAAATCCTCTATTACAGATAGGTCGGCTCTAATCCTTGCTCGCACCAAAGCATGGCTCTCCTCTTGGGGAATGAATTTTAAAGATGATGATTTTTCAAAGTTGGCTGCTTCAGAGGCGGGGCCCTCCAAAAAGGAAAAGGACAGAAAGTCTTCTAGGAGGCCTATAAAGGTCAAGATTGTCAAAAAGAGGAAAGAAAGAGAAATCTCTTCAATTGTTTCTCCAGTAGAAACAGTGGATGTGCCAGAATCACCAACACCACCAAAAATAGGAGAAATTACTTTGGAAGGAGAAGGAAGTTAGCCTCTGGTTTCACCATTTGCTAATTGCTCAACTGAAGAGACCTTATCTCTTGCATCCAAGGCTTTGGATTCTGGATCTGTGCCTCTTTCTTCACAACCACTCCTACCTCCTTATTCTCCATCAACTTCTTCAGTAATGGCCAGTATTTTCTCTGGACTTTCACCCCTCTCTGCTAGTACCCAAGTGATCACCAACACGCCCCCTCCTGTGCCTCTCTTTATTGAATCTACTACCACATTGTCAACTATTCCCCCTCCAATAGTAGAATCTTCTCCTCTTGAGAATAGAATACCAATTTATACAACATGGGAAACTTCCTCTGGTACGCCGCAATGGCTACTCGAGCAAACTCCGAGGAAGAGGAAGGTGATTGTGCCCCTACCAGCCTTTGATTTCAGCTCACTCAAGGCTCCTACTACGAAATCAGCCAAGAAACCCAAAACAGTTTCAAGGGTTTTGGTGGATGCTTCAGGAGATAAGTTCACAGAGATTACCACTCCCTCAGCTGACAAAACTAGAGAGGATATAACAGTCTTTGATTATCAGGTAATCAGGGTGGCTCTAGGGAAAGTGACAGCAGAAGGGGTGCAACAAGATGCATGGGATTCCATAAACGTGTTGTGCCAAAAGTTGAAAGAAACAAAGGACAACAGAGATGAGCTTAAGGAAAAAGTGGAGCAGTTGACAGAGGTTTTGATTAAACTCTCAAAACCCCTTGAATCCATACCACCTTCTTCTATTTCTGTTGGATTTGATTTCTCATCAGTACCTACGATTGAGAAGATTGCTAAAAAAGGAAGGGTGGTTGATGAATGGATCCAAAGGTTGCTCCAACAGGGGAAGGAAGTAATTCAAGACGTGGTGAAAGTTTATCAGTCCTTGGGAGACATTCAGAAGGATGGAGAGAAGATGGATGAAGAATTCTCTCAGGAAATTAGACATCTTGATTTGACTTTTGAAGCTGTCCAGGTGTTAAAGCAAATACCAGCACATCTCTTGGTGGAAGAAGGTATTCTCCCACATACAGATAAGCATTTCCAGCTAACCAAGGCCATCAGGTTTAGAATAAAGATTCTCAATGAAGCCTGCAGTAAGTTGAGAGAATCAAGGGATAGACTGATTGATGGGAAAAGTGATCTGGAAGAAGAATTGCTGAAGATTTGTCCAAAGGTGTCAGTTGGGAACTCAGGTATCCTATCAGCAGATGATCTCTTCAAGCAAATCCAAGAGTTTGTTCAGCATGAACCAATAAGCGGATTTGGCCTTGAGATCATTGATCGGTTGGTAAGGGTTGAACATTATTTGGAGGCCTTAAGAAAGCTCAGCAAAGGATTGAAAAAGCTTCCCGGCAATGCTAGCGATACTCATGAAACCTGTGAAATTTGGAATGATCATTCCACTGCGCCTGATGAGAACGAAATGCAAGGCATAATTCGGAAGTTCCAGGAATTTCAGAGCAAATAGTCTCAGCTGGAGAAAGAAAAAGAGGAAGGAGCAAAGGATGATGATTCAGATTAAGTCCCAACGTTTCATGTCATTTCAATCTTGAAATTGACATGTCTTTTTCATTTCTGTTTCGTCACATTTTTGAATCATATTTTGACTTGATCTCCTGCGTGAGAATTAAGCAAAACATAACTCTTGTTAAAATGCTATTTTTTAGGATCTGCCCTATTTTATCTCTACTTCTTTTATTATAAATAAGGGATGCTTATGCATTCCAAAGGGTCGAGATTTTTTGGAATATTTAGGGGCTATTGGAAAGAAGAAAAACTTTTTGTTTTCATTCAATCATTTTGAAGAATAGGAGTTGATATCATTTTACAGACTTTGTGTTGTGGAATATATCTTACTTAAGACAGTGTTCTTATGTTCATAATCTTAAGCTATTCTTTGCATAGCATCTTAGTGTTTCTGATTATTTCGGACATTATATCTGTGATCTAAAGCTCATATGATTATTTCGTGCTCTGTGTTTACTCGAAAGAAAATACGTTTCTCTCATTTCCTTTCTACTGTGCTTCTTTCATTATAACAATTTCTAACCCAGTTCATTTACGAAAGAAATATCCTTGAATCGTGTGAATGTGGATTTCGGGATTCCATCCCACCCCCTTAGTACATTCATTCGGAGACATGCCACCAGACAAGGAATTAGCAAGTGTTACAAGAACAATGCAGACCTTCATTTCAACAAAGGGTACACCAGCTTTGAGAACAAGGAGGAATGGGTCATTATACCCCTGGCTAATGGGAAGTTAACACCCTATATTGAACCATTGGGGGGGAAGTTCTAGACAGGATTTATGTGCGCTCAATCAGAGACCCTGAGATGATACACCATACTAACAGGGTTATCTTGTTTGAAGATGCTCAGTCAATGATTGATACCACCAACCTGGCATGTGACAATTGGGTGCATGAAAGTTACGATTTGATGGGATGGAAGTTGAGAAGACAGTGACCAAGGTAACAAAGGTGCGCATGGTTAGGTGCATTGGAGAAAAAGAACTACCCAAGTATTCAGGAGGAGCCTTCCCTAAGATCTTTCTGTAGGAGGTGGAAGCTCAGTGGAAGGATGGAAAGGAATGGAGGTGGGATGTTAAGTTATGTCTTGGTCGGCACAACAGCTCGGTGGTGGGCCACACATCAGGAGAGACTTTTGGAGTGGCGCGAGGTAAGAATTGCTCTCTTTGTCATATTTTCTAGGAGTAATGTACCCACCATCTTCAAAGACTACCATGGTAAGGAGCCCGCCTCTTTTCATATCTAGGAGTGTGAACAGGTCTGGAGAGAAGGTGTGGAAGCTTTGCCACCATCCCTCTGGGTGTACAAGTTGTATTCTACACTAAAGGATTGCATGCATGCTTAGTACATTCATTCGGAGACACGCCACCAGACAAGGAATTGGTAAGAGCTCGCGACTGACCTTATTCTAACCTTTGAGTATTAGAGTACCAAGCGATCGATTGATAAGGCCTTGCAAGGTATCAAGTGCCTTACCATGGGGGATAGTTCCAGGATGGAAGATAGGTTGTTGGAATTACTAGGTGAACTAGGAATGGAGGTGTGCTTTGAAGAAGAAGAGGAAGCAAAAGAGTTACAGCTTGAGCATGTGTGTTTGTAAAAGGAGAAGGGAAAGTCGGTATATGTGATTAATGGAGAGAAATCAAAAATCTTAGATGTTAGCCATTCTGTAGGGATGCACAAGGTAGTGGACAGTGTAGATACTTGCATGCACGCCTACCATGAGCCTTTAAAAATGAAGAAAGTTAACATCAGTTCAGGAGAAGAACCCAAGGAAGTTGTTATTGGAGATTACTGGATGGAGAGGGAAGTATCTAAGATCATTGATTTGCTACGTGAATTTGAGGATTTATTCCCACACGGGTACCATGAGCTCAAAGGCATTCACCATTCCTTAGGGGATATGAAGATCCTGGTTAGGAAAAGGCCCTACTAGATGAATCCCAATTTTCACATGAAGGTGAAGGAGGAGATTGAAAAAATGATAGCTTCTGGGATCATTGAGGCAGTATAAGAATCAGAGTGGGTAAGCCCGATGGTAATCAACATCAAGAAGGATGGGTGGATTAGGATTTGTGTGGATTATAGGGAATTGACCATAGTTTGTGTCATTGATCCCTTTCCACCCCCCTTCACTGAAGAAATTTTGGAAGGAGTCACTAGGCATGAGATCTATTCCTTTACAGATGGATTTTCAGGGTACCACCAAGTCTAGATTGCAAAGGAGGACCAGGAGAAGACAACTTTCACCACCAAGTGGGGAAGTTTTGCATATACAGTCATGCCCTTTGGATTAAAGAATGCGCCAGCTATCTTTTCACGCATAGTGGTGCAAGCATTCTAGGACTTCATCCATAAGTTTCTTCAGGTCTATTTGGATGATTGGACTGTATATGGTCTAGTTAAGGACCATTGTGACAATTTGAGGTTAATGTTTGAGAGGTGTAGGTAGTTGAGGATATCCCTCAACATTAAGAAATGTGTGTTTGCTACACCCTTTGGGACTTTATTGGGGCATATCATATGTAATGAGGGCTTGCTGGTAGATCCCACTAAGGTTGAAGTTATTTTAGGGTTAAGGAAGCCTACTATCTAGAGCGCAGTGCATAGATTCCTTAGGCATATGGGCTATTATAGAAAATTCATTAAGGGATATGCCAAGATTGCCTCGCCTTTAGAGAAGTTGCTTAGGCATAAAAGTGCCTTCTATTGGGGAGAGGCACAATAAAGGGCATTTGATACATTAAAAGTTAGGCTTATCACCGTGCCTATTTTACATTTTCCCTCTTGGGAAAATCCCTTCCATGTCCATGTAGATGCCTCAGGGACTGCCATTAGAGAAGTTCTTGCACAGCCAGGTGAAGGGATTGTTGATCATCCTTTGTGTTTTGCAAGCAGGAAGCTGACACTAGCAGAGCAAAACTATACCACAACTAAGTGTGAGGAATTGTCAATGATATATGCACTCTTTAATTTTAGACAATATCTGTTGGTAACACCCTTTGTGTTTTACACCGACACATGGCACTAAAGTATTTAGTGAACAGGCCTCTTCTACAAGGACACATATGTCGATGGGTGTTGTTGTTTCAAGATTTTGAATTCACTATTGTAGGAAAGCTTGGAAAAAGTAACTGTGGGCCTGATCATCTGTTAAGAATTGATTCATGGGAGGATGCGCAGAGTATTGAGGAAACAATGCTAGATGCACAACTATTTAGGTTATGGTGTACGCCCTCAGATTTGGAAGAGATTGCAATATTTTTAAAGGAAGGTGTGGCATCGAATGAAATGAAGACATTGGAAAAGAAGCTGTTGGCCATATGCACTGCACCCTACATGTTAATCAGTGGAGACTTATACAAGTTGGGACATGATGAATTTTTACGCACGTGTGTCTTAGAGCATGAGCACCTGGCCATCATGGAGGAAGCACATGGAGGAAGTGTGGGTGGGAATTATGCAGGTGATGCCACCATGTGCAAGATATTAATGGTAGGTTTGTGGTGGGAAACCTTGTACAAAGATTGTAGATATTATTGTAAAGCATGTGACCATTGTCAGTGCATTGGCAAACCAAGAAGGAGAGACAAAATTCCTTTGTGCCCTATTCCTAGCACAGACCCTTTTGAAAAGTGGGCGATAGAATTTATGGGACCTATTGCACCAGTAGCACATAGGACTGGGCCACATTATGTCATCACTTGCATGGATTATCTCACAAGGTGGGAAAAGGTAGCCCCAACTAAAGATTGCACAACAACAACAATGATAAGGTTCTTGTGGGAGAACATTATCACAAGATATGGATACCCTTTGAGTTTGACTAGCAGTAGGGGTACACATTTATTGAATGAGACTATGAGGATCCTGTTATCAAAATTCATGGTGGCTCATCATAATACTATGCCCTATCACCCACAAGCAAATGGAACTATGGAAGCATTCAATAAGATACTGAGTCATACCTTGACCAAAATTTGTGATGTCAGAAGACAATATTGGGATGACAAAGTATCAATAGTATTATGGGCTTACAGAACAACATATAAAAGGCTAAACAAAGCCACACCATTTCAATTGGTGTTTGGTACAGAAGCTATTTTTCCGGTTGAATTTATTTTACCTTATCTATAAATAATGCATGCAAGAGGATTAGAAGATGAACAAGCGCTGGAAGAAAGGATTGATGAATTAATGAAGCTGGATGAGAGACGATCACTCGCCAAGTGGAGCCAAATAATAGAGAAAGCAAAGTAAAAGGCTTGGCATGATCACCACATCAAGAACAAGAAGTTTGAGGTTGGGAAGATGGTGTTACTATATGATTCTAAGTTTCTGAGCCATCCTGGGAAGTTGAAATTCCATTGGTTGGGTCCTTACACAATCTCGTACATCCTTGATTCGGGCACGTACTAGTTACAAGAGTTGGATGGGACGAAGTTACTTTGACATTTCAATGGGAGTAGGCTGAAGCCCTACTATAAATAAGTCTTCTTGGTGTTTGTAAATAAGGCATCTTTTCCAATTAGTTTAGAAGTTTCCTTTATGCTTTCCCTTTCTTGTGTTTCCCTTTCGTGTTGTTGTTTTGTTTTGCGCCTTGGGCATCGATAACCTTATTTCTATTTTTGAGAATTTGTGAGTGTGTAGAGGACCATGCATCATTTTAAGTGTGGGGTGGAGAAATGTGAAGGAGCACATGATTAAGGTACCAAGGAAGTTGTTTTGAAAAGCCTTGTTGAATGGCTCGGTTGAAAGAGGTATACGAAGAAAGATGGAAGATGAATGGTTGGTGCCAGGGCAAAGCTACTTGTAGATCCCACGTACTAAGAAGGAGAAATCACATTTAAGCAACACAAGATAGTCGAAAGCAAGAATTAGGGCAAAAGAAGTGCCTTCGGTTTGGGTTACACGTGCGCAAGAGTCTCCTATCATGTTAGATTGGTTGCGCGCCAGAAGTTTGGAGGATTTTTCATGCAAGGTTGGGCACGTGAGTGAAAGTGTTGAAGATGGCATTTGTTTGAAAAAGCCACATTAAATGAACAAAGTATGGTGGTAGGTGAAGTAGCATTTAATGTTTAAAAAGAGAAAAACTATAAGTAAAGGGTCGAGGCTCCTTCATTTTCACTTTGCGAAATAAAGAAAGGAGAGAGTTTTATAAACTAGGGTTTCCAGATTCGATCATGCGAAGAAAGACCTATGAGATCAAAGTGTGAGCAGCTAGTTTGAGTTTATAAACCAGAAGGAAGGGGTTACACAGGTGTGAAAAGGGTTGTAAGGAGGCACTGTCTTGTGGAGTCAATTTGATCCCAGTTAGGGTTTGGAAAACTATGGAATGGGTTTAAGAGAGTTATATCATGGATTTGAGATCGGGGGCTAGAAGAATTGGAAGAACAGAGTAATAAAAATACCTCAACAATGGCACCTAAGAAAAGAAAGGGCAAGGACAAGGTGAAACAAAAAGAACCTAACATAAACACAAACGAAGAATGGTATGCAGAGATGTAATACCCGAATGGGGTGATGATGGGGAAGGAGTGGGAATCACACCTGAGAAATGTACCTGTAAGTGATTATAATCACTGAAGACACACGATAGAGAAATAAATGGCATTGGAATTAGTGCTCCCCACTAGTAAACAAACACTAGAGGGCTTGCCGATAGACAATGATGACGTTAAGGTCAAAATAGAGAAGGCAGGGCTGTTGTAACTCTATGATTTTCCCTATTTTGGAAAACCAGAGTGCATGTACCAATGGTTAATGTCACGCGTACATGAATATTACTTCCACTTTGTAGGGTGTAAGATGTGTGTTACTCCCCAACGTATCTCATAATTTACAGGCCTCATATGTGAGGGAGATAGCTTGGAAGATGACCTAGGTGACAAGGAGGCTATTCAGAAGACCATCACCGAATATGCCTGCAAGATGGGGTCAAGGTATTACGACATTTCAGACATCAAGGACCCCATGATGAAAATGGTTGCACATCTAGTGACTAAGCGGAATGGCTAGGAGAGGTGGTCCCAGGTTAACAAACCCTAGTTACATGCCTATAGGAAAATTATAGAAGGCACCATATATAACTTATCTGCATACATCACAGAAGAAATCATTAAGTGCATGAAGAAAGGTGATAGAATCCTCTTCAGCAACATCTTTCTCACCATTGTATTTTTGTATATTAGAGTGCCTGATGCATAGGACAAGTTTGTATGGGAGTACCTCGCCAAGGACCCTTCGCCCATGAAGAGGTACGAGAAGTATTCCTGTGATACAATGACAGCACCCCACAAGGTGCGGCTGGAGAAATGGTATACGCGCCTAAGGAACGTGTTCAGGGCAGAGTGGAGAATCCATGAACAAATCCCAGTAACCACTGAGGGGGAAGCCAAATTTTCTATTTATCAACATTTCTACTTGGGCATATTTAAGCTAATAGATGAATCATGGAGCCCTTGGTGCAAGCTTCCCTTCACGTTCACTACTCAATACTTCCAAGTGGGAGTGAACAGATTTAAGGAATCAAAGAAGTTAAGGCTAGAACTAGGTAGTCTGGACTAAGAACATAGGGAGATGAGAAAGAATCTAAATTACCCCAGTGGTAAGTGTGCGTATGTGAAGAGGTACGTGTCATATGAGATCTAGATGACAAGGCTGATAACACTACCCATCGTTGGAGGATCGGCGATGCACGTGTACCTTTGTATAAGGCTGAAGTTCAAGAAGGGTGCATATCTAGAGAACGATGTCTCCATACCTGAGAATCCCATGGGTAAGAAGAAGCCCGTGCCAAAGAAGATAGGGAGAGGAGAAGAAGAAGCACCAAGTGTGCAGACTGCTCAGATAGTGAGCATGCCAACAACAAGCACCAAGCTAAGCACTTACATATGGAGAAAGAAGTCCCCGGTGAAGGAAAAGACACTAGAAGTAGAGGCACCTAGGCAACCCCTCACCAAGGAAGAGTCACCTGAGGGAGAAGATAAGGCCAAATCCCCTGATCAGGAGCCACCTCTCAAGAAAAAGAAGAGGGTAGATGAGGAAGCTAACTCAAAGTTGACTGACAGCATGGAGAAGTACATGGGCCAAAGAGGGGATGAGATTGAAGAAGATGATGATGAGGAAGATGAGCCTGAAAATGACCAAGAGCCACAATTCTTCGGCATCTATGACTCGGAAGAGGAGAGTGGAGATGAGAAGCAAGAGTTTGTATTCACGCAGCGTAAGGGCACACAGGATAAGGAAGACACCAGAGACATGGAAAGGAATGAAGAGGTTGGCGGGGAAAAGTAGGGAGCAATAAGTTTTACGAAGGAGAAGATCACTGAGGTGGCAGAAAGAGAAGCAAAGAAAATGCTTGAAGCCCTGGTAGACCAAGAGTTGGAGCACAGTGCGGAAATAGAAAAAGAGCATGACATCCTGGGAGGAGGTCCCGCTCTAACAATAAGTTTTTCCAAAGGCATGCGCTCGGGCAGGAGAACTCTTGATACGGAGCAGAGGTAATAATGGGCTACGTTGATGACATGAAGAAGGTGTTACACGCGTGATTCCAAAGCACTGTACCAACATAAAGGCTTTTAGCCATGGGGTCTTTTGAAAAGGAGGGTGCATACCCCAAAACAAATAAGATTCTCTCTTGGGTGTTTGAGTCCCACATTAATGATCCAAACTTTGAAGTCTATTAGGGAGCACTCATAACATTGCTATATTTAAGTTGGCCAATCCCTTAGTGAATGCTCAGGATCTCTCAGATGAGAAAGTCTGTAACACACTCAACAAGGTAGTAGTTGAGACTGAGGCTAGACTCTTCACACACAATGATAAGATAAGAGTACTGGAGGAAAAACTAGGGAAGAAGGAAGAGAAATTGGCGGAGAAGACCCAGAGCTTAAAGCAGGAATAGTTGATCAGTGCACAACTAAGGCATGAGTTAAAGGAAGAGAAGATAAAGGTGCAAGAAGTATACAAGAAAATAGAGTCTATCAAGGGAGCCATCCTTTTAAAGCACCCAGACTTAGCGCTGCCCACACAGAAGTACTCATCCCTTTTGGAATGTATAGAAGATATAACATGCGTCCTCACTATGAAGAGACAAACTTTGGCCTTGGAGTCTGCAGAAGAAGTGGCCACACGCTTGAAGGAGGAGGACAGATTGAAGGTGGTATCACTCATTACCACATATAGCCCAGTACTCACAGAGGTTAAGGTCATTGCCCAATCTGCGGAGACCATGTATGATACATGCGTAGAAAGAGATAAGGTGGCAAGCTCCTTGGTCACCACACTCGAAGCACAGCTAAAATAGTTCCAAGAAAAGAATAAGGGGAATAGGGCAGAAAGGGACAAAGTTTTGGCCGAAGTAGAGAAAAAATTGGAGGCAATTGAAGCCTTAAGCAGTTTGATCAAGGCCTAGCTAAAGGAGCTATACCCTCAAATTACCAAGAGGATGGACAAGCTCAAATACCTGGGAAAAGAGATGGAGCAGATTGTGGACACTTTGGGCACCCAAGGAATTGGCCTAAGTTTTGACGAAGGGAGAACCCTGGTGGATGACCTCTATTAGAAGGCACAGGGCGAGGTCGAAGTTTGGAATAAGCTAGAGGCAGACTTACGGAAGGATTTTCCTAGATTGTTGAATTAATGCTCCCCCCCATTCTTCATTCTTTCCCCAATTATTTCATTCCCTAATTCTTTTGTAAAGTGTAAGATTATACATTGGTTCCCTAAGGCAACATGCATCTTGGTTGAGTAAAGTGTTTCCAAGGATGGAGAATAGGTGTAGTGTGGGGTGATGTTGGACCCCTGGAATATTGGCCAACTATGAAGGCACATACACATGCAAGGTCCTGGTTATGGAAAGGCACACAAGGAAAAATTATGCAAGAGGTTTAAGGAAGCACATAACACGTGTGATGTGTGAAAGGAGGTTTGGGACTTAGTCAATTTGAGTGCCCACAGTAGAACACATGAAAATCATGACCGGTTGTGTGTGGATAAGGTGCCAGCCTGGTGACAGGTTGGCCCAGATAGGGGCATTCCTTGGATGGAATCTTCTAGAAGAACATCATGAGATAAAGTGGAAATCTCAGGCCTGCAGAAGCATGTTCTCATGAAGGACCACATTCAACGCTTGGCACTGGATCTGAGGGCGCTAGAGGGTGAGTCGGCAGTGTAGGAAAGTGATAAATACAAGTGCTTACAGAGTAAAAGATATACAAGTTTTGAGATATAGCAGGTTGGAGAGAGTGCAAGTTTGAGAAACAACATGGGTGGAGCTCTGCAAAATTACTGTGAGGACTCTATTAGTGGATAGTTGCATTCGGGAGAGAATTTACTAGGCATGGAGTTGTAAATTTTCTTTTGGTAGCTTAGTTAGATAAGTCTAGTGAAATGCATGACTGTGGTATGCTTCTCTATGACACTCTGTAATGGTTCAATGAATGTAATCAGGTTACCTGATATAATATATACATGAATATCAATGGTTCTAATGCATATTTCTCTCTTATGAGTTATCTTTCCTTTCATGCTAAGTATAAATGCTTGTAAATTTCTTTCTGCCATAATACATGTTCTGGATTCTTTTAAAGCACTCGGTCTGAAGTGACGCAAGGATCTAGAGGTTGTTCTAAGCCCTATGGTTCTTATATGTCTTAACTTCCCTCCTGAAAACTCTTACACTAATCATAGATGATGTTTCCCACTAAACTCACATAAAAGAGAGACTCAATACCCGCGTGTGCCTCAGGTGAGCGCTCATCTTTCACTTGGTGATAGGCTGGCATGCATGGGGTTCATTCCTTTTGTGATGGGGGTAAAAATGACTACAAACACCACTTATATTCTTGATTTATATTATTTTTAACTAGAATAAGGGATTTTTTAGTGATGGTAGCAGAAAGCAGTTGTGTAGGAGAAACTATTTGTAGGGATAAATTCATATTATGGCCCTGGAACCTATTTATTTAATTATTCTGGCCATATCTCTAATTAATATAATGAAATCTCTGTTACTGATAATTTTGATTTAACATTGGATTAGAAGACTTCCCTTGATTTAAATTTTTGTAATTTCTAGGTGTTTGAATTTTTGTTTCTTCATAGAGAGAATTTCATTACATATCTTTTTTACCAAGGCTATAAGGTCATAATTATCATCTTGTCAATGAGAGGTATAAAATGTGGAGGTAGATGATGAAGTATTTAGCTCAGGGATAAGAACAAGAGAGGTATAAATATTTTGAGGCAGCTCAGGAAATAGAGGTGTAGGTAATCTAGGAGCTATTTTACCATCTTGGATCAAATAGTTTTCATCCCTAATGGCTATTTCATATGCATCATGTAATGTTGTAACTCCAATAGATTTAATCATTACTATAATATCAAAATTTAGAGATCTTACAAAATACAAGAATCCACCTTGAAGGTTTGGTCTTAGAAGAGCTAGAATCATATCCCAAGTCTTCTAGAATCTAAAGTTAAAGTCTACCATGAGCTCATTGGGAGTTCTCTTAATAGTTTTTAGCTATTATAACATAGATATATTGTCTTCATTTTCTTCAAATTTCTATCAAAGTGATTGTCCAAGTTCATCCCATGAATGGATTGAAGCAGTTTGTAGACTTCTATACCATTGCAATGCTTTTCCTTTAAGGGAAGAGGCTAAAAGTATAACTATTACGTCATCATCAGTTACAGAGTGGGTTAAACACACATTTTCAACTTATTGGATATGTTTTATGTTGGTATTAATATTATCACTGATAAAAAAATGGAATAACTTTTAGAGCAAAAACCAGAACTTCATTATTGGCAGCTACAGCTAAAGGACTACTTCCATTACAGGTTACAAAAGGTAAATTTATTCGATGAGCCATGAATGAAATGGGTTTTATATTTTTGATAGATAAAGATAAGGTTATACCAAGAGGAGGGGTGGAAAATATTTTACTGGAAGGTGATATAGACCTCTGGACTGATCTTTCTCTCCTTCTTCTAAGTGAAAGTTGTAGATATTCAAAATATTCTCCTCACATTATAGTTTTTCTTGTTTGTATACTAATCATTAAAAAGAATACTAGATTTCTTTGAAAATATTATATTTGAACTTGGGATTCATTATATGTGTATAAAAATTCCTCCAAAGGATAAGATCCACTAAGACACACACCAATCTTATGGAAAGATGATCATAAGTGAGCTATAAGTGGCTCAAACTGTCCCATCGAGAGTGCCAACAAATTTTGTCATCTAAGATTGCACCCTTTTTTAATCTACCCAATTCAACAAGTTAGCAACACATGGAAAGACCTCCAAAGTGTGGGAAAATGGAACTTTTTGAGGTCAATATAAAAGGAAGTTTGGATCCTTCTATCCTAGCTCACTACGACTAACTAACCAATACTAAACTAATACTATCTAATCCTATGCCAAGTATTACAAGGGACTAGGGTTGAGAGAGAGAAATGATGAAATAAAGAGAGGTGATGCACCAAATTAGAGTAGGGTTTTACTGTGGCTCTAGGAATAGATAAAACAATACATGAAAATATCCAAAATAATGGACAGTTTGGAATGAGTATACAAAATAAGACTGAGACCGAGCAAGATGATTGAAATATACACGTAAAATACTAATGCATTTAAAGGAAAGAGATCACATTTATATAATATCAAGAACTTATTTATTCAAACTCAAAAAAATTTGAGGCACATGAAGTCTTCAAAAGTGTGTTACAAAGGTATGCAAGAAAAAGCTTCAAACTTAGAATAGTAGAGCTCTTGGACTTAGTAGACAAGTGAACACTTTGCATGCATTTTGCACTTACATTTATAGAAATTTGGGAGAGAAAGAAGAAGGAAAAAATCACATCCAGTAATGAATGAACTCAACCAACCTACCAAAATAAGAAAAAAACACCATTTATTTTGTAGGATAGGTATGGGAACCTAACATTTCTCCAATCACACACCATCATATCACCATTGCAGGAGGATGACACCATTCAAATTTAAATTATAGTTTTTGGAGTGGTTGAGTTCTTGATTTGAATTAGGCACAAATTTTCTTTGTTGCGTAGATTTTTTATTTTTCACAACCTTGATTATGCCTTCCATAGATTTATATTTTGTTTGGAGAAACTTAGATGACCCACAATTCCATTTTTACCTCTTCCTTGATCCACAAAAAATTTCTAAATCCTAAATTATTTTCACCATCCATGACCTCATCGTTCTTCATCCCATAGAGTGTATTATATTTCACTAAGTCTTTATGTCATACAAAATTTTTCTTACATCATGGAATACTTTTTTCATGGTTTTTATTTTCCCTGTACCGCAAAAAACTACTCCTTCATTCTGTAGTTTCCTTTAATATGAGGGATTTTATTTCTTTTGTTGAATCCATCAACTTGTGTGATATTTAATCATAAACTATTTCTAACATTCCCACACTTCACTTTTCTTCCTTCATAATTCCACATGGTATTTATCCTTTCTTTCATTGCATATTTCCCTGTGGTGAAGTTCCTTTGTTGCATGGGTTTTACAACTCCACAAAACACTATATTGTATGATTTCCATGAAACACTAAGTTCCTTCATTCCATGGATTCCTTTCTTAAACCTGCATGAATCTATGACTTGAATGAAGTTTTCCGAATAACATGGGTGCTATTTGGACAAAAAACCCATGGAGAAAATTGCTACAAATGGATCTAGGATCAATTTATAACAACTTAAGGAATCAAACCTCGGAAGGAAGGGATATTTCCATGACCCCGTTAAGTGTTATTGTAATTGAAAATTATCATGAAGAACTTGAAGACTTAAAGTGGAGAAGGAGGCCCATGCCCCTAATGCATATTGTTGCAACTGAATTTGAAGAGGGTCATGAACAAGGAATGGATTCTTTATTTCCCTTTTAACTTACTATTTAATGTGTCATATGTATTAGTAACTATGAGAAAAATCCTTTAAATAAATGATATAATCATTATATATATAAGAATCCAGTGAATATTCCCTCTATTCAGGAATGTAGAAAATGGTCAAGACTATACCATGGTCCTGATCCTACTGTATAGTTTTGACCTTGTATGAATTTGACCACGTTTCAGTCTATGCAATTTTTTCTAAGGATCTAATACCTATAAATATTTTCTCTTGTATGCTCCATGTAACTATAGAAATAACCCAATGAATGCCCCATCTTTTGAGGCATGTGTGATGAATTGTGTGCATGGATCAAAAGAATAGATATGTACCCATATACCTTATGTATGATAATATGTGTAGGATCACATACAAGGTTGGAATGGTGGCCACCTTTGAGAAATCGTACCTATAAAATGGGTTTTTCATGGTGGCAACCATGGTGTGAAGAAAAAGCAACATACAACACACAACACAAAATAAGAAACAATACAGGTGTAAAGAAAATAGAAACAACAAAGAAAATTATCAATTATGTCATAATCCATAATAGGAAAAGCATATAAACATCATAACATCAACAAGCATTTCAGAAGGAATAATATAACCAATAGAGTAAAGACAAGTATAAAATAGAGTATAGATTAAGTCATATATTAGAATAGATTTATAGACATGGGACACCCATGGTGTCACAAGACAATTATACTAGGAGGAACGATGTGCCAAAATTAGAAAAAATGCATGCACACAATATGGCATAGAGCCACAAACATGGGACATCGACCATGTCACAAGACACGTAATTCACTTAGGTCATATCAAGAAAATAAATGTTATATTGTAATCATGTAAGGAAATCAATTCAAACCATGTAGTAAACAAACAAATAAAAAATCCGTGTGAGTAATTAATACAAATAATATATGAAACAAATATAGAACACATTAATAGTGGAAAGAAAAACAACAAGACAAGATATAACATTGCACACGAAACACAAGTTAGTCTTGTTAACTACATAGGTATTAATGTACATTAATATGTAATCAAACATGATGAGGAAGGTGTAAATTAACATATAATGAAACAAAATAACCTGTATAGCATGGATGTATTTCCCCAAAACAATATTTTAAGGAACCAAGGTGTATCCTATCATCATTGAAATAATATTTGAGTGTCCTGCATCAAGCTCGAGATACTGTGTGAACTCATGTGTGTAAATAATATATATGATATCTATCAAATCAATGTGAAATACAACATGCATAAAGTAATAAGATAACTAATCAAACTAGAACATGTATTGATTTTGTATTTCTCTCATATTTGATTTTTTTTCATCATGTGATTTTTTAATTTTTTTTGTAATGTATTGAAAATAGCTACATAAAAGAAAAGAGGGTAGCACCATAGATACCCCAAAAAGAGTTTCATTATGGGGAAATACAACCCCAATTAGTATAGGACGCATAAGCCTCAAATATGTCAAATTAAAATAAGGCTAACCATGTATAAACTATAGAGGAATCACAGTATAATAGAAAAATGAAGAGGGATAGATCAATTAGAAGTAGTATGAGAAGAAAAATTTGAATTAGATTTGAATTTAATTGATATTGATTTGAATTTAGTTGTGATAATTATGGGTAGTATTAGTAGTATTAGTAAACATATTAGAAGCCTTACCCTTACGTAAGTACACAGGGGAATATATAGTTAAAGGAAACACATTCTTAGAAAATAAGGAAGGGTAGTCCACATATGCCGCTAGGTATTTAGTAAGGGAGTACTTGTGAGTGAATATAGCCAATGATTGAATATTAGGTGATAATTGATAAAGTAATATGACTAGGTCCTATGATGTTTCATGAAAGGAAATCTAACTAAATAAAGTTCACATGACCACTTGAGGTACCAAGATGCACTTGTGTTAATGACTCGTGTAAAATGAAGTGTATTATTGAGTTGCATATAAGATATTGTTCTTCACGTAATTAAATGGTCAATGATAATTATTTGATAAATATGTGATGCTTCTATTGAAATAGTATCATCTTCTTCATTAATAGGATATTAAATGAATTTTTTATATTCTCATTAGACATATTAGACTATTGGGTAAGTGCATGGAAATGGGGGGCCAAAAGGGAGACATTTGTCCTAAAATTAGTGAAACCTGAACTTATCAAATATTTCGGCATGCATATGCTCAAAATTTGAAAAAGTGATAAGAATAAGTATGGTATATCTTGGAATTTAGTTTCTAAACTATAATTTTTTTATAAAAATGGTTGAGATTAAGAGGGCAAAATGTAGTGCACACACAAGGTATGTCTATTTTTGTGTCAAAAAGATAAGAACTTATTGTGTGTGCACCCCCCATTTTTTGAGTTCTATAAAAAAAAATTCAAATCCCTTCAGTAGAAAGTTAGCTAAGACCATGTATGAGGTCTCACTAACTTTTCATAATTTTTGGATGAATATAATTTTTTTTATTATTAATTTTCAAAGTGTACATATCCTGAAAATGAAATATTTGTGTGTTCACCCCCATAAATTTAAGAAAAAACAATATTTTTTTTAGTATGTGTAGAATGGAGTTTAGAAAAAACCACTTTTTGAAAAAATTTGGATGGAAAAATCATGAATTGTGCACTAAAATATATGTATAGTTTTTTGCAAGAAAAGAAAGCACTAGTAAAATAAATTATGGATGAAAGCCTTAAACTAATCAGTTTTTAGAAAGAATTATATCGTCATCAAGGTAAAATTGAGCTTGACATTGTAGTATAATTTATTTTTGAATATTATGTTATAATGCATGAGATATTTGGGTGAACACGTGATATTTTAATGTTTTTCTGTCAAACATGGATTTATTCATGGATTACATAGTCCAAACTCACGTTCCTATTTGCTATGTGGCTTATGTGCTTATGGGAGGGATATATTTACTAAAATAAATGGTTAAAGTATAAGTTTTAATCTGATTACTATATATACTTTATTATTTCCTATACTTATTATTAAGAAAAATATATACTTTAAATTACATTTATTTTAGTAATTATAAGAAGTTAGGGTCACTCTGCACCTTATGGAACTAGTCTCACAACTCCATCTGTCACAGTTTAGAAGATATTTTTCCATATTCTAATCTAGTAAGTACATATTGATTTTTCAGGATTTCAGCATTCAACATTCAACCTTCAAGATTTTAGGGTTTAAATTATACAATTGATATTTATTTTGTGAAAGTATATAGTAATTTTTTAGTTTTTTGGGCCTTTTATATTGGTTATTGACATTTGTAAGAGTGTTATATGTGTCAAAATTAGAATTTACAAACCTCACAACTGTCAAAGGTAGCAACAAATGATCGGATATATGGACTCATGAATTTTCCCATGAGCATGGAGTTGAATCCCTAATTTTGTCTAATAATATAGTAAAATCATACTATTGATGAGTACCCTCTTTACAAGCTTAGGGAATGTATCTTTTTCTTCCTAGTCAATGGTGCGTCCTTCCTCTAGCTAGCCTGTTATTGAACCTTTGTCAATATTGTATGTGTTGTCATTAATGTCAAGCTAGATCAGTTGATGTCAAGATGCATTGATGGAAAATGGAGTCAATTGGTAAAGTGAGCATGTGAAGAAGATGAAGGTTGATTGGTAGTGTCATCTCAAAGAGAAATAAACTTAGGAATGAAAGAAAATAAGATTGATGGTTGAACCAGGTGATTTCATGGAAATAATAACCTCAAGAAAGTGATAACTACATGCTCAAGTACATAAGGACTTAGGATGATCAAGGAAAAGTTCTAAGGGACTTTTTTAGATTTTAGGAAAGCTACAAAGGTGAGGAGATAGCTACCAAAGTATTGAAGAAATTCATTGAAGGATAAAGACAATCACCAAAGTTTAGAGTCGCTACTAAAGTCTAAGGATATCCAAAAAGGTCTAGAAGAGGCTAAGGAGAAGAATTGAAAGCAGTAGGAAATCCACGTGAAGCTAGAGAAGCCACAAGTGGAAATAATATAGCCACAAAAGAGAAAGGTGAAGCTGCAAATCAAGGGAGGTCTATAGAAAACTGTGAGCAAAGAGATAAAGTTATAAAGCACTAAAGATATTTGTAAGAAAAACGACAAGCCACAAAGTAAAGGAAGAAAGAGGAATGATGTCACCAAAGCAGAAGGAGCCAAATGAAAAGTAGCCAAGTGTGAATGATAAGGCCGCGAACATGAAGGAAGAGCCACATAAGTAAGGATGATATGTAATCGGAGCCATGGAGGTAAGTAGAGTCTGAACATAAAGATGTGAAAGCTAGAAAGTCCTAGGGAGAAGTTGTGGAATAAGGAAGTTTGAAAGGAAGCCACACATAGAAGGAAAGCCACGAAAAATCAAAAAATATGCCAAGGAAACCAAGGACTGGAGAAAGATGCAGAAGACTATAAAGGTCATCAGTAAAATATAGAGTCACAGAATCTTGAAAAGCCACTTAAAGGCAGTGGATACGAATAAAAGTTGCTTGACAGTGTAAAATTTTCAGGAAGCAAAGAAAAGCTGCAAGAAGTAATAGGGAGGTATGGATAACTGAAAATCTATTGAAGAAGGAGAAATGTCACAGAACAAAGAAAAGATCCAAAATACAATGGAAAAGGTCCAAGAAGCCGCAGATCAAGAAAATATGAACTAGAGATGAATCAAGGATAATCAGATAGAGTTTAAATTGAAAGAATTAAAATTTTGCATGTAAATCAATGGTGTTTGATTGTCTAAAGATTGTTGCTGCATGTATAACTAGAACTCCAAATTGAGCAATGAAATTTATTGTTCCATATGCCAACATTTAATGTTATTTGGCTTAATGAAGCCCAGTTGCGTTTTCAAAGTAGACTCCTGATTTCAAGGAGAAATAAAATATTGGAGAAGAAAGGAGCTTTATTATTCCAGATCATGAGAAAATCCTAAAAATATAAGAAATCATTTTTTAGGAGTCAGCTCATAAATAATTTCTGGTAGATACATAGAATAAGGTGTAATCAAGTCAAGTTTATAAAAGAAAAATTCGGAGATAGCAACATGCATTCAATGTACCATATTTTTAGGTGATAAGGAAGAAGAGATTACATGACAAGAAAAGAAAGTGTGAATGGGTCAATTGGATATATAGAGGAAACTTGATGCCATTTATAGGGGTTGCTCATGGATTAAATAATAAAATATAGTTTAAGGAGTGATAGAATGAAGGGATTCTTGATAGAGAAAATGATGCATTTGAGTTGAAGAAGAAACCAAAGAGAAAGGAAGAAGGAGTAATGCAAATATGAGAGTAGAGTCTGAAAGTTTGATCAGATGCATTACAAATTGATAGATGCATCAAGAGAACTTTGATGAGCTGAAGAGATGAAGAGTTGAAGATATAAAAAGAGAGAGAAGTTCAGTCGATCCAAAGAAAGAAGAGATACATGCATGATGCAGATTTGCTAAAGAGAAGAGCAAGGAAAAACTAAGGACAACGTCATTATAGAGAAGAAGAAAGAAGATGCTGCAGAATAATAAGGATCCAATGCAGAGAGAAAGAAAAGAGTTATGTGTAGAAGGAGACATAACTATCAAATGAAGAATTGATGAGAAGAGAAAAAATGTAAGTATGATAAGTTGAATGTGAAGAGAGGAGAGACCAGAAAGAGGTAAAGAAAAGTATTGCATATCTAACTTTGCATAGTGATTGTAAAAGATTGAAAAATCAAAGTGATCATAATCTCTTGTATGTGCAACATTTGATCTAGATGATCAAAATGTATGTAAAACAAATATAAGTTATATCTTAGCATTTCCAGGGGGTTGCATCCTCTTTGTGGGTTGGTAAAGGATTAGTTGTAGCTGATTAAATTAGGGGTTGGTGCTCCTTGTGAGGTTGGTGCCTTGCTAAACAAATCCACTGTGACGCATTATATTCACTTGAGTCCTTTTTTGTGCGTGATATCAGAAAAGGTGTAAGGGGTTGGAGCTCCTTATGGGGTTAGAGCCTCACTAAACAAATCTCATAAGATGTGTTATATTCTTATGAGTCCTTGCTTTGTGTAATATAAGAAAGGGTTTCAGTGGGTTTTTTCTTGAAAGGGTTTCCCACATTATATTTGGTATCATAATCTGAATGTGTGTGTATTCTTTTCATTCTTATAGTCTCATGATTAATATTTCATGCTTACAACAATTAATTATAGTTAACAACAATAGATACATGAAGGAAAAACAAAATTGATTGTAAGATTTAATCAGCATTGATTCAAACCTCCCTTCTTAGTGCATGAAATATCTAACACCTACCTCAATACCAATCTCAACCTGGATTGAAATAAATTATTAATAAGGTTTTTTAAGTTTGTTTCAATGTGTAGGGATGATTGAATACAATGCTTGATGAGTTTAGTGTGACTTGACGGAAGATAATTTCCCGTGGAGGCCTAAAAATACCAATTTGAGCTAATCAAACACCTTCAGGGAGAGTTCAAGAAATATATTAAGCATCTCAAGGTGATGTCAGATAATCTTGGAAGTGTTGGAGGAAATTTACAAATATGAAAATTTGTAAGTTTGATAAGTTTAATGTGAAGAGAGGAGAGACCAAAAGAGGTAAAGAAAATTATTGCATATCTAACTTTGCAGAGTGATTATAAAAGATTGAAAAATAAAAGTGATCATAATCTCTTGTATGTGCAACATGGGATCTAGATGATCAAAATGTATGTAAAACAAATCTAAGTTATATCTTAGCATTTCTAGAGGGTTGCAGCCTCTTTGCGGGTTGGTACCTGCAGAAGATCAGTTGTAGCTGATTAAATCAGGGGTTGGTGCTTCTTATGAGGTTGGTGCCTTGCTAAATAAATCTACTGTGACATGTTATATTCACTTGAGTCCTTTTTGTGTGTGATATCAGAAAAGGTGTAAGGGGTTGGAGCTCCTTATGGGGTTGAAGCCTCACTAAACAAATCTTATAAGATGTGCTATATTCTTATGAGTCCTTGCTTTGTGTAATATAAGAAATGGTTTCAGTGGGTTGTTTCCTGAAAGGGTTTCTCACATTATATTTGGTATCCTAATCTAAATGTGTGTGTATTCTTTTCATTCTTATAGTCTCATGATTAATATTTCATGCTTACAAAAATTAATGATAGTTAGTAACAATAAATACATGAAGGAAAAACAAAATGGATTGTAAGATTTAATTAGCACTGATTCAACCCCCCTTCTTAGTGCATGAAATATCTAACACCTACCTCAGTACCAATCTCAACCTGTATTAAAATAAATTATTAATAAGGTTTTTTAAGTTTGTTTCAATGTGTAGGGATGATTGAATACGATGCTTGATGAGTTTAGTGTGACTTGATGGAAGATAATTTCCCTCGGAGGCCTAAAAAGACCAATTTGAGCTAATCAAACACCTTCTGGGAGAGTTTAAGAAATATATTAAGCATCTCAAGGTGATGTCAGATAATCTTGGAAGTGCTGGAGGAAATTTACAAATATTTAGGAATATTTTTTAGGGCTTACAGTTTATGTTTTAGGACTTAGGGTTTAGGGTTTAGGGTTTAGGGATCAGGATTTCGGGCTCAATTTTTAGGGTTTACAGTTTAGGATGGTAAAAATAGGGTTTATGGTTTGGGTTTAGGACCCAAGGTTTAGAGTTAAAGGTTTAGGGTTTATGGTTGAGGGTTCAAGGTTTAAGGTTTAGGGTGTATAATATAGGGTTGAGGGTTTAGGATTTACATTTTAGGGCTCATGGTTTAGGGTTTAGGGCTGAGGGTTAAGGTTTGAGGGTTCAGGGTTTAGGGTTTAAAGTTTAGGCCTCAAGGTTTAGGGTTTAGGGTTTAAGGTTTAGGGTTTATGGCTAAAGGTTTAGGTTTTAGGGTTTAGGGCTCAGGTTTTAAGGTTTAAGGTTAATGGTTTAGGATTCAGGGTTTAGGGATTAGGGTTTAAGGTTTAAGGGTCATGGTTTAAGGTTTAGGGCACATGGTGTAGGGTATAGGGTTTATGGCTAAGGGTTTAGGGTTTAGGGGTTAGGGTTTAGGGATAAGGGTTTAAGGCTTAAGGTTTAAGGCTTAAGTTTTAGGGTTTAAGTTTTAAGGTTTAGGGTTTAACCTTTAGGGTTTAGGATTTAGGTTTTAAGGATCAAGGTTTAGGATTTAGGGTACAGGGCTAAGGGTTTATGGTTTAGGGTTCAGGTTTGAGGGTTCATGGTTTATGGATCAGGGTTTAGGGTTTAGGGTTTAGGGTTAGGGCTCAAGGCTCAACATTTAGGTTTTACAACTTAGGGTTTAAGGTTTAGGGTTGAGGGTTTAGTGTTTAGGGTTTATGGTTTAGATTTTGGGGATTAGGGTTTAAATTTTAAGGGTTAGGGTTTAGTGCACATTATTTAGGGTTTAGGTTTTAAGGCTAAGGGTTTAGGGTTTAGGGTTTAGTGTTTAGGGATAATAAGGCTTAAGGTTTAGGGTTTAAGGTTTAGGGTTTAAGGTATAGGGGTTAGGGTTTAGGGATCAGGGTTTAGGGTTAATGGATTAAAGTTTAAGTTTTAAGGTTTAGGGTTAATGGTTTATGGTTTAGGGTCTAGGTTTTAGGGTTTAAGGTGTATGGATTAGGGTTGAGAATTTAGGATTTAGGGTTTAGATTTTAAGGCTCATGGTTTAGGGTACAGGGCTCAGGGGGTTTAGGGTATATGGCTCAGGTTTTAGGGTTTATGGTTAGGGTTTAGGTTTTAAGGCTCAAGGTTTAGGGTTTAGGGTTTAGTGTTTAGGGTTGAGTGTTTAGGTTTGAGGGTTCATGGTTTAGGGATCAGGGTTTAGGGCTTATGTTTTGGGTTTATGGTTTAGGGATTAGGGATTAGGGTTTAGGGTTTAAGGTTTAGGGTTGAGGTTTGAGGGTTTAGGGTTTATGTTTTATGGTTTAAGGTTTTAGGGTTGAGGTTTGAGGGTTTAGGGTTTATGTTTTATGGTTTATGGATTATGGTTTAAGGTTTAAGGGTTAGGTTTTATGGTTTAGGGAACATGGTTTAGGGTTTAGGTTTTAGGTTTTAGGGTTTAGGTTTTAAGGCTCAGGGTTTAGAGTTTAGGGGTTCTGGGTTAGGGTTTAGGGCTTAGGGTTTAGGCTTACCCATTCACTCACTATAATGTTTTGTGTCTTACCTATTCTTATTAGTATTGATAAAGATTATTCAACTAAAAAGGGTTCATCTACTTCATAGGAAGAACATTCAAAGAGAGTCATCACAATTTGATGCCTTTCATCTGCTGATATTTTGAAGGAAGGAAATTCCAGATATCTAAGAAAAATTTGGTACAAATAAATGTTACCCAATACAATTATCTAAATTATTCTATAATTTGTGAAATATTTAGAGCTCCAAGAGTGTTATAAATTGAGAATAAAAATTCTAGTGGTGTTTCAAGGTCTGACGGATTAGGATACCAAGAAAATTTGATCATTTTGGATACTATTTTGAATAATTATTTTAGTTACAAGATGTCGAGAATGAAGGTTTCATTTGAAGAACAGAGAGGATTTTTGAGGTTCAATTTCATTTTCCAATATGCATTACTCCAATATATGAAAATGTTTCTCTAGACGCAACAACATTAAGATTTAGACACTCGATATATGTTCAAATTTAATTAAATACATTATTTCCTTGGCCAATTACAATGATACCAAATAATCACCTTAAGCGTTCTTGATAGCCTTTGAATATTTTATCTTCAATAAAATACAAGGATCATTTTTATAGTTTGGACTCCAATCCTGAACATCTATGTGGCAATGACCATATTTTTCATGAGAAATGTGAAGTTTTTGGAGTATACATAATCCTTATCGATTTAGTGAGACAAACCAAATACTTTCAAGGAAGAAGAGGTTATTGTGAATATGAACATATATAAAAGTGAATCATGAATGTGAATATGAGCATGTGGTTTTTTTTTTTCCAGCTTCCAATGGGTCATCCTGGCTTGCATAAAACCATATATGGAAATATGAAATTTGTTTCAGAGTGTGAAGAAATTTGCATTCCAAAATGCAAGTATATGTGAGGAGAATTTTTTTTGGCAGAGATGTGTAATATGCATTGCAAGGCACAAGGTAGATGCCATATCCATTTAGTTACTTGTAACTCCTCTCATAAGCAAGGTGATTGAATTGAGAGAGTGGATTTCACAACGATTCAATCCAATTAGAGTTCAAGAAGATGGATCTCACCCTCAAACATTCCTTCAAATCTCATTCAGGGATGAATCCTTCCATATAAAGGAATAAACCTATTTACATGATGAGCAATCGAGTGAATATGTGTCCAGATACTAAAATCATGTTTCCACTCATGTGATATCTTTTTCAAGGAAGTGAATTGTAAAGTTAAAAAGGGTTTCATCATGTTCAAAGGTGAATTGGTAAGCTCATAGAGTAATTTGAGGATCATCATATCTTGACTGTGCTATCATGTTTAAACCTCTTTAAGGAACAAGCCAAGATGAGATAGTCAAGCTACCAAGGCATTCATGACCATCATGTGTGAAGGATCAAGGCATCATCTATCTACATAAGAGGCATATGAGAAAAGAGGTGTATGAGTATCCTGAAGTTCATTCCATCTGAGGAGAATTATGGAGCCATGAGGGGTAAGAGGATGATATTCATATAGATCACCATGAATGTAAGAATGAGAAATCATCTGAGTTTCACTTGATCTGTCACTCACTTAGTAGTGTTCTTAAACACTCATTTGAACCTTGTAGTGTGATCACACTTCAAAGGAGGAAGGACATTACAACCACGTTATTTTAGTCTAACAGGTGGCCACATGACAAGAATCTCATTCAATGATAAATCCTTCCATCTACATGGTGAATGCCTATTTCAGTAAGTGATTAGATAATCAAAAAAAGGTTTGAGCATCATGGATTTGATTCGTGGTCGCAAGGGTTAATTGTGGAGGCCTTGAAAATTAATACAGTTTAGGGATTTAGGCTTAAGGATCGAGGTTTAGGGTTTAGGGTTCAAGGTTAGGGGTTTATTGGTTTATAGTTTAGGGCTTACGATTTAGGATTTAGGGTTTAGGGTTCATTTAAACAATTGATTGGGATTATATAAAAAATGTGAGAGTAGGTGTTGAGGAGACAAGAGTATGATACTAAGGAGAAGGCACATAGAAGATTCATGCACAAGAGTAAAGCATAGTCAAAGGCGTGGAAGGATAGGGAAGGACATGCACATAAAAGACAATTGCAGATTTGAGACTTAGCCTTTTTCCCATGTACGGTCTATTTTTGGAGACAGCGTGTAGATCACACAATCTAGATAAGGACTTGCATGACACACATGGGATATTCTTAGAAGAGTGGCTAATAAGCACTTTTCACGGGTTCAAGTTATTAATAGAATTATTGATGCCAGTCAACCAGAAGATATCTATTATTAGCACACTTGCATGTGTGTCTATTATTGTAAAGTCACGTGGCTATTTTAAGCATGCGACCTATTTTGGGAATTATGCAAGCAGTGAATGGAAAGTACCCACCCTTATAAATATGTAGTGATTTGTGTAGTATAGGAGGACTGGATATGAATTATTGTGAAGATATGTTGTCAGATCAGATGCGCACATGAGCTTATGGTATTACTATTGTAAGAATATTTTGTGTATTTAATATGTTTAATACAATGGAGTGTATTGGCTGAATCAAGGTGTTAATTATGAGTATAACTGGTTCTTGCATGGTTGAATTCATTATGGTTATTATTTAAATCTATTACCCTTAGATCTAGATCTAGAATATGCTTTGTAGAATTTTATGTTATTTATGGATCTGAATGCATTAAGTCTTCATCACGCTAACATCTTGCACAAGTAACCCTAAAGAGGGGCTTGGTACCTTTATGCGCTTTGGGTGAGTTCTCAGACTAGACTGAGTTATGTGCCAGTGCGCCTAGGTTATTTCTAGTAAATTCTAGGCTAAATCATTGGTTCCGTTGTCAGGACCTCTTTTTCAGTTATTTTCAGAACGGTTCATAATGAAGACATACTAGTTGACCTTTACAATTGTTGAGGATTGGATACATGATCTAGAAGAATATTATGCATGGAGGTTGAGCCCTAGATATGAGTTTAACACATGCGCATGGGTGGAACAAAATTTGTATGACAGTTTATATGAGAGATTATTTGCTATTTTTTCGGTATAACTATATGAGTGGCTAGTTGCTTATGTGTATAAAATGGATTGGAGGATCACACACTTGTTTGGATGCAAGAAGAATTCCAGGCCCTCTATGATGCTGATCCGATTTGGACACGTGCTATGGATACCTAGTTTTGTGGTGTTCTAAATAGTTATATTCTAGAGTACTTAATTTTCACTTATTCTTGCCTAGAGGTAGTAGAATTCCATTTTTAATGATATCCCAGGGAAATTTATTTGCAAGGCATTCCACTAGCAATCAAAATATTAATGGTGACCCTAAAATTGGAAAGAAAAATGACAGTTAACTAAACCCCACCACGTGCGGAGGAAGGAGCAGGTTTGGTGAAAGATGGCATACCTAGCGGTAGCAAGATAGAGAGAAGAAATAAAACTTAAGTATAATGAGGCACATGAGAGGGAGATAGAGAAGCAACGTGATGTTACAGAGCAAATGGCATTGAGGAGAGAGATGGCTCACAAAGGGTTTATATCTCAAACATAAGGCATGGAGCCGGAGCATCAAGAAATCCCCCATTTGGGAAATCCTGACAGGGAACTCCCCTTGGCCTCATGTGGAAGCATGCCAATAGAGACAACCTAGGCTGCTAGCGCACATCTGAATCTACCTAGCAACCTATCCCTTGTGCTTGGTTTTCTAGTGTCTAGTACAAAAAATAGTTAGAAAACTAATTTAGGCAGTGGGAGAGCAGGATTAGGTCACATAGTAAGTACATCGATGATAGGGAAAACATAATTGTTGTTGTTTGGAGGTACCTTTTCAGGTGCATCATCCAAACAAAATTTGAGCGCATAAAATTTTGGGCTTACTTCTAGGAGTGGTAACACTTCATAGACTATAGGGGTTTAGTTCAGTACTACTGTTGGGACACATGGAATTACATCCACTAGTCCATTTCTGGCTATAGGTGGATGATCAGAAGGTATAGGTGGTTCTAGTTCTAGTGGATATGGTGGTTCTGGAGGAAAAGGAAACACATGAGGTTCTAGATCAGGTGGGCAAGATCTGCACCAACCCCATAATATTTACATGTAGATTTCTCCTCGTCTTCTAGAATATAGGGACATAAAAGATATTGCTGAACACGTGCACATGTGTGAAATACTGTGACACGCAAAAGGGATCATAGCTTTTGAGCATAGGGAAAGTCAATTTACCACTATGTTACAAGGATGTGCATACAACTGGTATAGAAAGTTTGACCCTTATCAGACTTGTATAGATGATGCAGCATTAAAAGATGTTTTCCTTAAAAAAATTCACATCCCTGAGTTCAAGCAGAAGAGTATAAGTGCGCTCAAGGATATTAAGTAAAGCATTACTGAGAGTGTCAGGGAGTATGATGCCCATTTCAAAACACTTTTATCTAAACTTTATTAAGATATTCATACAAGCCAACATGAATTACACCTTTTAGAAGGGTGCTATAACATAAGACATACACTTATCCATGTGAAGCACTTAAAGAAGCTTTACATGTTGAGGCAGTCGGAAGTATAGACACTAGGGTCAACCCATTATCGGAAGCACGGGTTAGAACTTTGGCAAAGCAGTTGGAGAAACTATCGGCGAATTCAATACATGAGACATGTATGGGGATTTGGTGTACATATTGTGAATTGGAAGGGCACACCAAGGATAGTTTTCCTTGTAGATCCGTGCATTCATTATTACTAGACTATGAGATGTGTCATTTAAACCATGATGCTAGCCACTACCCATTATTACAACACACAATAAGGAAGAATGTGTCTTGCTATTGTAAGATTTTTCGGTCCACGACTCATGATGCAGAGAACTGTAGATTGATTGGTCAAATCCATGATGCTATAGATATTAGTGTGCGATAGACATGAGTCTCAGATAACTCTAAAGGAAAGAATGAGCATCAGGATCAAGATCACAATCAAGCGTGCTATGATCGAAATGAAAGGAATTTTAAAGGAGGTTATGGTAGAGGTCGAGGATACCATGGTTGATTCAGAGGCCGAGGCTGTGGTGGTGGACAAGGCAAGTTTCCTCACAGAACATGTTATACATGTGGATCTTCTGACAACTATAGGTACGAATGTCCTCAGAATATTAATTTTTCCTTCTGTGGTAAGAATCATAGCTATGAGGAATTCTCAGAATTATATGCACATATTAGTAAGTAGCATAAATAAGAAAACAAAGGTACATGGATGGTTAGGATATAACGCGCTATGGAAAATTAGTGGATGCCCAAGTTGGAACTAGAATCTGAGGTATTTCTTGTAAAGATCACTACCCACGCTAAAGTGGCACATGCCAAAGAAGCGTTGTAGCAGAAGAATACCATCACTAAGGAGGAGGTTCTACATGCACGGTACCCAGATCATGTCCATCATAAGGAGGTCTATCAGGAAACCATGGAAGTACTTAGAAATCTTCAGGGTGAAATACAATATTTAAAGGAGCAATAATGGAAGATGGAACAAAATAAAATAGTAGAGACGATCCAATCTGATATTGATGATTTGAAGGAATTTTCCAAAATGTTGTGCCAGGAGAATATCATTCAATTGTTAGGTAATTGACTAAAGGGAAACACTCCACGCGCAAGGATTGAGACTGGAAGGAAAATCTTGCATGCAGATATTCCCCCATAACTTAGACTACGACAAGGAAATCACTTTGAATGCTATTATGGATGGATGGATTTTGAGTAATATATTAATTGATACAGGTGTGAAAGTCAATGTTATTACTTTAGATTCCTGGGTACAGATGGGGAGACCTCTGTTGTAGCCATATTTGAATGTATTGTTCATGGCTAACCGAACTAAGGCCACTCCCATCAAAGTTTTAAACGATGCATCTATTACCATACATGGAGCTAAGTTCACTAGGGATTTTGAGGTTTTAGCACTTGTAGAGGTAGATAGCTTCCCATATTTACTTGGGTACCCTTGGTGCTATGTAAATAATGCTAATCTACAGTTCAACAGGGGATATATCAGTTTTGAAAATAAGGAGGAAAGAGTTATTATCCCATTAACAGACAAAAAATATATGCCTTATGTTGAACCTTTAAGTGAAGAAGACTTGAACCAGATCTATGTGTGCACCATTCGAGATCTAGAGGTCCTTGATCCATCTAAGGAAGGCATTCTCTAGTGGGAAAATGCATAGTCAGACAGTAATACCACAAGTATTGCTTTTGATAATTGGGCTCATGGTACTTATGAGTTGGTAGGGCATGAAGTAAGAAGGAAATTTACGTAGAACAGTAGACCTCATTGTATCAGGAGAATAGGTAATAACTTGGTACCTTGATACACTGGAGAAAAAAACCCTACAATATTTCTATGTACCATGGAGGAAAAATGGATAGACCAGTTGGAGAGATGAAATATGCTAGCATATATCTTGTGTGGGACAACAACACACTGGTGGGTGGTTCAAAAAGATAATATTGTAGGATGGAATCAAATAAGGATAACTCTTTCTATTTAGTTTTCTAGGAGAAATGCATCTACTCAAATCTACACTTATCATGGTAATCAACCTATTCAGCACCATGTTCAGCAGTGTGAGAGAATCTAGACAGAGGGGTAGGAAGCTTTACCACCTTCACTTTGGGTGCACAAATTTTATTCCACTTTACAAGGTTGTGCGCATGCTTGGTATGTATATTTGGAACTCCATAGAGAGACTAGAAATTGGCAAGATTTGATTGTAGGAATGATCTAGACATTTTAATATTTCACTACTAAACCTCAAGTAGAAGAGGAATTAAGGTTTATAAAGTTCTTAACTATGGGAGATAGTGCTAAGGCAGAAGAAATCATTCAAGAGTTATTTGATGGAAATCATTTAGGATAAATTTTTACTGAAGAAACAGAGACAGATGCAACACTACTTAGGCGCGCTTGCTTTGAGAAAGAAAAAGGAAAGATGGTCTACTTAGTGGATGATGAAGAAGTAGAAAATTTGGATGTAGACCATTCAACAGGTAGGCATGAGGTTTTGGATAGTGCAGATAAGACCACACATGCCTATCATGAACCTATGAAAACAAAGAAAGTGAATATTGGATAAGATGTTGAGTCTAAGGAGGCCATAATTAGGGATTATTGTTTTGACTCTGAAGTGGCCAAAATCATTGAGTTACTATGAGATATTAGGACCTATTTCCTAGGGGATAAAATGAACTCAAAGGAGTGCATGAATCATAAGGATAAATGAAGATAAAACTTAAGGAAGGTGCATGACTGGTCAGGAAGAGACCCTATAGAATAAACCCCAACTTTCACGAAAAGGTCAAAAAAGAAATTGAAAAAATGTTGAAGTCTGGAATCATCAAGCCCCTGGACGAGTTAGAATGGGTTAGCCCAATGGCAATAAGTATAAAGAAAGATGGTCAGATTAGGATCTGTGTGGACTATAAGGAGCTGAATTCTGCATGTGTGACTGATCCCTTTCCTACACCATTGACTGAGGAAATATTAGAAGGTGTTCCAGGGCACGAGATATATTCCTTTAGAGATTGATTCTTTGGGTATCATCATGTTAGGATTGCATAGGAGGATTAGGAAAAGACTACTTTTACTACTGAATGAGGAAGTTTTTCCTACACTATGATTCCTTATGGTCTGAAAAATGCACCTATTGTATTTTTGTGCATAGTTTTCCAAGCGTTCAAGGATTTTATTCACAAGTTATTATAGGTCTATTTAGATGATTAGATAGTGTATGGAATTGTTAAGGATCATTGTGAAAATTTACACTTAATGTTTGAAAGATGTCACAAGTTAAGAATCTCTTTGAACATCAAGAAATGTATATTTGCTACACCATTTGATACACTTTTAGGGCACATCATCTACAAGGATGGTTTGTTGGTTGATCCAGCTAAGGTTGTAGTTATTATTGGATTGGAAGAGCCTACCAGTAAAAGTGAGGTGCATGGATACTTGGGTCACACTGGGTATTATAGAAAATTTATAAAAGGGTATGCTAAGCTTGTCGCACCCTTGGAGGAGTTACTAAAAGGAAAAGGGACATTCTAATAGGGGGAACTGGAGCAGTGCACATTCGAGACATTGAAGGAGAAATTTACTACAATTCCTAATCTGCACTTTCCCTTGTGGGAACAACCATTTCATGTACATTTGGATGACTTTGACATGGCCATTGGCATGATGTTGGCTCAGCCTGGAGAAGGTATTATAGATCATCCTATTTGTTTTTCTAGTAGAAAGTTGAATCCTATTGAGAAAAATTATACAACTACAGAGTGCAAAGCTTTGTCAATAATCTATGCGCTACATAAATTCAAATAGAACCAGCTAGCAACACCATTTGTATTCTATACTGACCACATGACATTGACATTTTTGGTAAAAAATACCATTTTTTAGGGGTGCATATGTTGATGGGTAATCTTATTCCAAGAATTTGATTTTACAGTTGTGGTAAAACTAGGGAAAAGTAATTCTGGACTAGACTGTTTATCTAGAATACAGTTAGGAGAAGACACATAGGCAATTGAAGATATCATGACCTATACAAAATTATACAATTTACAATGCACACCATCATAATTAGAAGACATTTTGTCTTTTTACGTACAGGTGTGGAGCTAGAAGGAATGAAATCCCTAAGGAAGAAACAAATTTCCATTTGCATGGCACCATTTATGTTGATTAACGGTGATCCATAGGGATCCGAAATAACTCCACTTCATCAGAAATAGTCAACACAAAGAAGGAAAACAATGAAACAGATTTTCTATCTTTTAAGTAGTAGAACCACTGCCCAGCCAGGGTGGCAGTCCTGAAACCACCAACCTGCATAGGGCGGCGGTCCTGGCCATTACGGATAGAAAATTAAAATCAAAACGAACAGCCTCTAAATTTGAAAGGATGTTCGTTTCTCTTCTCCTTCATGACCTTTCCCATTCTCCAGTGCATGGGAGGACATGAGAAAGGCTATATAAATACATTATTATAGAAGTGAAGAGGATCATCGAAGCATGGGAGCAAGTGAGCAAGAAGTCTTGGTGCTAGAAATTGTAATTTTGTAGAAGAAAGGAGTGTTGAGATATTATCTAATTCTCTTTCTTACTTATTGTAAATTATGTACCTGTTGATTTGAATTGGCCAATAAAAGTGGAAAGAAGGAGCAATTTACCTTCTCTATTGGTTTTTCTTCCATTGGAGGTTTTCCAAGATAAAATTGTTGGTGTTATGAGCTTATATTCTTTCCCTTACTATAATTGTTAATTCTAAGCACAATAGTAATTCATTCACTAGCTATCTCTTTTATTTTCTAATAGGAATTAAACAAAAACAATTAATTTGTGATTTGTGAATAATTCCAAAGTTGAAGAGTTTACGGATAATTTTGGTATCAGAGCTAACAAGTATCCAATACTATGGTATTTCATTCTTAAATTTTTATGACAATGACAAGATCTAAAGGTGAAGAAGCTTTACCTTGCGATCTGGAGATTTATACAAAGAAGTGGAAAAAGAGAATTCGGGGAGAAATGGAGGAAGAGAACTTGGTCCATAAAATAGAGATGCTGGAGACCATGATGGATAGGATGTTTAGAAGGCAAGAGGAACTTGCAAATTTATAGAAGATAGCTTCCATCAAGAAAGACTCAATGGACTTGGTGGCTTGAGGCTTAGTCGAAAATTTTGGTATAGGAAAGAGTCACCATGAGGAAGATTATGGGGAAGAGCATGAAGAAGAGACTTC
The DNA here is from genome assembly GCA_019776745.2 of Taxus chinensis. Taxonomy (NCBI): domain Eukaryota; kingdom Viridiplantae; phylum Streptophyta; class Pinopsida; order Cupressales; family Taxaceae; genus Taxus; species Taxus chinensis. Next base: position 221,873,148 of record CM034147.1, read on the forward strand.
TAAAGCAAGAGAAAAGGTAAAATTTGAACATACTCCTTTTAAAGTTGAGACTAAAGTTGAAATCAAAAGCTTTGAAGGACAAGTAGATGTAAAATTACTGGATAAATGGTTGAACTAGTTAGAATTATATTTTAGCATCCATAATGTCACTGAGGCACAAAGGATCACCTTTGCACATCTCAAAATGGAGGGACATGCTCTAGTTTGGTGGGAAACTCATTTATCTACCTGTGAAAAGAAGAAACGTCCTATTGTGAACTCTTGGTAAGAATTTAAGGAATTACTTAGAGCTAACTTCTATCCTATTGGCCATAAAATTGACCAAATGATTAAATGGTAGTATTTTAGACAAGGCAGTGGTCAAAGTGTGTAGGACTATACTACAAAGTTTCAGAGGCAAGCCATGTTACTGAACATGGATTTAGAGGATGAGGATATTTTGACCAAATACTTGGGAGGACTTCACACTCACCTTCGAAGAAAATTCATCTCCACAAAGCCCAAGGATCTCAATGAAGCATGTGTACAGGAATACTACATAGATGATGAGAAAAAGCAAGGAGAAGCAGAGCCGAGGGTAAAGCAGTCAACAAATTAGTAGAAAAAGGATTTTGGGAAAACAAGTAACAAGAGTAAGTGGAAAGGGAAAGGTAAACAAGTTGCCACTACTTTAAATACTTCTAAAGATTCCAATATTTTTTGCAAGAATTGTGATATCAATGGTCATACTTATGCTATATGTTAGAAGTTACATCCAGAGTTACATCCAAAGAACCGAACCAAGGACTCCAAGAAGTTCATGATAGCTGTAAAGACAGAAGGGGAGGTGGAAATCAAAGATGACTCTGATGTAGATGAAAGGCTTGGATGCATGGCCATCAACATGGACAATGAAGAGGAGATGAGTAGACTATTCTGGATCAAAGTCTAGATTGAGAGGACTAAGGTAAATGCTTTGGTTGATACTGGTTCTCAATCTAACTTGATCTTTGAGGCAGTTGTAAAGAATTTTTCTATTGAGACTTATGAGCACCCACACCCATATCCTTTGGGTTGGGTGAAGAATGGTGTTGAAATTCAGGTAACAATAAGATGTAAGGTCAAGTTTGGGATAAATTCCCAATATATAGATGTTTTTGATGTGGTATTCGAGAGTCCTTACTTGTATGTTAGGGATGTTATCTTCATGAGAAGGGAAAACTGGTACAGATGGGTCAAGGATGGGATCAACTACAACATCTGGGAATACCAATGTAAGACACAGGTTACTATGGTAAGTGTTAACCAAGCAAAATGACTTATTCAATCAAATCATAATTAGTTTTGTTTACTTTTGTTAAAGGATAAAAAAGATGGGGTAGAAGTTTTAGATATTTCTAACCAAGGAAAACAAGATTTGGATAGTATTATTCAGTCTTTTTAGGAAGTATTTGAGGCTCCTAGTGGATTACCACCAAAACGGGAAGTAGAGCATGAGATTCAGCTATTGCCAGAGTCACCTCTACTGAACATCGGGTTGTATAGGCAATCCTTGCTGGAGAGTAATGAGGTAAATAAACAACTCCAAAAACTAATAGACCAAGGGGTGTTATGTCTGAGCACCTCACCATGTGGTTTGCCTATTGTGATGGTGCCAAAGAAGGATGGTTCTTGGAGAATGTGTATTGACTACTGTGCTTTAAACAATATCACCATAAAGAACTGATATCCACTTCCCCGTATAGATGATCTCTTGGACCAGCTTCAGCATGCCAAATTTTTCATGAAATTGGATTTGAAGTCAAGTTATCACCAAGTCAGGATGAAGGAGGAGGATATATAGAAGATTGCCTTAAAAACAAAACAGGGTTTGTATGAATGGTTAGTACTTCCTTTTAGATTATGAAATGCACCCACTATATTTATGAGATTGATGAATGATGTATTGTGGGATTTCATATATTCATGTGTCATTATATACCTAGATGATATCTTGATTTTTAGTTCCACATGGGAAGAACATCTAACGCATTTGCAGTAATTCTTGCAAGTTCTCAGGGAGAAACAACTTCTTTGTAATATGAAGAAATGTGAATTTTCCAAACAATCACTTGTCTATCTTGGGCACGTGGTTGGAGGAGGAGAGCTACAAGTGGATCCAAAGAAGGTGGAAGCCATCACAAATTAGCAACACCAATAGGATCCACATAGACTAGAAGCTTTGTGGGAGAAGTACAGTACATGCGGAAGTTCATTTTGGGTTTCTCGGTAATTACAACACCTCTACACACAGTGGCTGCACAGAGTAATGGTTTTGACTAGGGTAAGGAACAAGATAAATCCTTTGAGTTATTGAAATACAAGATTATTCACGTTATAGTACTTGCTCTTCCTTGTTTGCAGCAACCTTTTGAAGTAGAGAGAGATGCTAGTGATTATGTTATGGGCACAGTGTTGCTTCAAGGAGGTAAACCCGTGTGTTATCATTCTGAAACCTTCACTTCAGTAGTTAAAGGATATTCAGTATATGATAAAGAAATGTATGCAGTAGTTTAGGAAATTAAAAAATAGAAACATTATTTCTTGGGTAAAGAAACTATTGTGCACACTGACCACAAACCTCTCCAGTATTTGTAATCATAGTCTAAATTGCAGTAGGCAAGGCACTACAAATGGATGGGGTTTCTTCAGCAGTTCCATCTAGTGATCAAATATAAGAAAGGTAGTACAAATTTGGTGGTAGAAATGTTGTCTAGGCCACCCACATAGGAAAATTTCTCCTTTTTGGCCACTATCTCTCAGATTGAGCCCTTCACAAAGGAAGCTTACAAAGAAGCATATGCCCAAGAAAAAGACTTTGGGGTAACATTTTAGAAGTTGCAGTCCCAAGGGGCTGAAAAGATGGGGATTGAAGACTGTTATCTCAAGGACAGGATGCTCTACCGATGGGGGAAACTTTGTGTGCCTAAAGAAGAAAGACTTCTATTGATGAGGGAAGCACATACCTCGAAAGTAGTGGGACATTTCGGTGTTGGTAAGACCCTAGCCCACTTGTAAAGGTATGTATATTGGCCCAACATGCAATAAGAAGTATCAAAATTTATTCGTGGATGTAAACTTTTTTGTACTAGCAAGCCTAAAACTAGGAAGGAAGGGTTGTATATGCATTTACCAGCACCTACCCGTATATGGGGGGACATTTCTATGGATTTTGTAGGAGGATTACCTATGTCTAAAAATGGCCATGACTATCTCTATGTTGTTGTGGATAGATTCAGGAAAATGTGTATTCTCATGGCATGTAAAAAGATAGTAAAAGCACATGAGGCAGCAGATCTTTTCTTTGCTAATGTATGGGTGCATTTTGGTTTGCCAAAGTCTATTATCTCTGACAGGGATTCTAAGTTCTTGGGGAAGTTTTGGACTACTTTGTAGGACAAGATGGATACCAAGTTACAAAGGGGCATAAATTTCCATCCACAGATAGATGGACAAACAAAGGTGGTAAACAAGACTTTGGTACAGTTGATCATAGGGTATAACAGTAAGTACCCAAGGACTTGGGATGAGTCCTTAGCCTACATTCAGCATTCCTATAACCGGGTAGTACACACATCCACTATGAAGTCACCATTTAAAGCATGCTGGGGATATCTACCTATAAATATGCTAGACATAACAGTTGGATAGTGGGATGAGGAGGATACATGAGACATAGAGGTTACTAAAGCTAACAAGTTCATTGAGAGAATCTGAAAAATCCATCTCACGGTCAAAGAATAGCTATAAAAATATCAAGTAAAGTACAAAGATAGGAACGATCAACATAGGAGGGAACACAAGCTTCATGTTGGAGACAAAGTTTGGCTTTACTTGAGCAAGGAGAGACTACAAGGTCAAGCATGGAAGCTCAAGCCACTACAATATGGACCCTTCACCATATTGGAGCAGGTTGGGGAAAATGCTTTTCAACTTGATTTACCATCATTCAGGAGGATGTACTCTGTAGTAAATTGCAAGAACTTGCACCTATATGAGCCATCCATGCTGGATGAAGATGAAGAACTACAATTTCTACCTTCCATTGAGGATTATGTCTTGGATTCATGAGGCAAATTGGAGGAGGATGTAGTGCTACAAAAAAAGGTCAGAGAGACTAGAAGAGGTCCACAGGAGTCTTGGAAGATTGGACTAAAAGGAAAGACACCAAGGCAGGCCTGGTCATACTCGAAGGAGCAAGTGAGGGAATTAATCCCTCATCTACTCCCCCATTAAGCTTTTGTGGGACCAAAAGCCTCCTAAGAAGGGGAGGTGTGATCCATATGGATCTAAAATAACTCTACTTCATCAGAAATAGTCAGAAAAAAGAAGGAAAAAATGGAACAGAGGTTCTATCTTTTAAGTAATAAGACAACCGTCCTGCATAGGGTGGTGGTTACAGAACCACCGCCCAACCAGGGTGGCATTCCCAGAACTTCCGGTCTGCACATGGTGGTAGTCCTGGCCATTACAGATAGAAAATTAAAATCGAAATGAACAACCTCTGAATTTGAAAGGATGTTCATTTCACTTCTCCTTCATGACCTTTTCCATTCTCCAGTGCATGGGAGGACATGAGAAAGGCTATAAATACATGATTTTAGAAGTGTAGAGGATCATCGAAGCATGGGAGCAAGTGAGCAAGAAGTCTTGGTGCTAGAAATTGTATTTTTGTAGAAGAAAGGAGTGTTGGACAGAGAAAGCAAGTAACTGAAAGGAAGTGTTGAGATATTATCTACTTCTCTTTCTTACTTATTGTAAATTTTGTACCTATTGATTTGAATTGGCCAATAGAAGTGGGAAGAAAGAGAAATTTCCCTTCCTAAATGGTTTTTCCTCCATTGGAGGTTTTCCAGGACAAAATTGTTGGTGTTATGAGCTTATATTCTTTCCTTTACTACAATTGTTGATTCTAAGCACAATATTAATTCATTCACTAGCTATCTCTGTTATTTTCTAATCAGAAGTAAAAAAAATGATTAATTTGTGATTTGTGAATAATTCCATAGTTAAAGAGTTTATAGGTCAAGCAGTGACCTATACAAGTTAGGACTAGATGAAGTATTGCACCAATGTGTACTAGAACATGAGCACATAGATATTATGGAAGAGGCTCATGGTGGTATTATAGGTGGGAACTATGTAGGTAATGCCACTGCGTGCAAGATTCTATTCACTGGATTATGGTGGGTGACCTTGTATAAAGATTGCAAGGCATATTGTAAGGCTTGTGATCACTGTCAGTACCTTGGAAAACCAAGACAAAGAGATGAAATGCCTTTAAGACCTAGTCCTAGTGCATAACCGTTTCAAAAATGGGATATAGATTTTTTGGGTCCTATTTCACTAGCTACATGTAAGACTATATCACATTATATCATCACTTGCACAAATTATTTGACAAGGTGGGCAAAAGAAGCACCTACAAAGGATTGTACAGTAGCTATAACATCCATGTTTATATGGTAAAATATTATTACAAGGTATGGATTCCCGTTGAGTTTAACAAGTGATAGGGGCACACATTTTTTGAATGAAACAATCATAATTCTATTAGATGAGTTCATGATTTCACACCATAAGACTACACCATATCATCCTCGGGAAAATGGGACTACTGAGGCTTTCAACAAGAGTTTGAGCCAGAAATTGAAAAAAAAATCTGATGTTAGAAGAAAAGATTGGGATGATAAAGTTTCTACCATGATTTGGGTGTATAGAATGACCTACAAGTGGTTAAACAAGGCCACACCATTTCAATTGGTGTTTGGTGTAGAAGTAATTCTTCCTATGGAATTCATGTTACCTTCTTTGCGTATTGCACATGCTGGTGGTCTAGATGATGAAAAAGCATTACATGAAGGAATTAAACTATTGATTAAAATGGATGAGTGATGAGAAATAGCATGCTGGAGTCATAAGTAAGAAAAATCTAGGTAAAAAGCATGACATGATAGGCACATCAGGGATAAAAATATTGAGATAGGACAGATGGTGCTTCTTTATGATTCTAAGTTTCTACGCCATCTAGAAAAATTCAAAGTACATTGGTTAGGACCATATGTTATCACTTACATACTTGAAACATGAGCTTGTCAGTTATAAGTGTTTGATGGAATATGATTACCTGGTTACTTCAACGGGAGTAGGATGAAGCCCTACTATGAATAAGCCTTCTTGGTGTTTGTAATAAGGCAGTGTTTCCATTTAGGTTAGGTTTTGAATTATGTATTCCCTTAATTTATTTCCTTCTTCATTGCTATGCTTTGTCAATTTAGTTGGTGTTTTGTGAAATAAGTGAGTTTGTGCCAGAAGCTAATTACCATTTGTAGTATTTTTTATACACATAGGACTGCACATACCATTTGTGTGGGATGGTTATTGAAAAATGGGTACACATAAAAAAACAAACTCCTACAGGTGTTATTCAAGTTTGGAGAGTTGGTAGAAAGAAGATTTATTCCAAATAAGGACCATAGATGGAGATAAACAAAGGGACAATATAATGTGAGGTAAGTAGTCATCGTGGAAACTACCAGGAGAAGGCGCAATGGTGAGGTACTCAGGCACATGGAAGTGCGCTAAAGAGAAGTCTGTATCTAGAAGGTAGGAAGCACACTAAAATTTTATAGCTGAGGTGTGAAGATGTATGGCATGGAAATTGTGAAAATGGTTAATTAATGAGATGATTATTGGTAGGTGGAGGAGACATAAATGCACAATTTTTTTGAAAATCTATATAAGGATGGGATGTGAGTTCATTTTTACCATTGTAATCGCAAAAATTTGAATGAGCTTAGAGAAAAATGAGTTGAGAAAATCATGTTGAGGTACAGAGAGTGTGAAACCAGACATCGAGAGTAGATTTGTGTGTAGGAGAAGCTTACATCCCCATTGGTGAAGGGTTTGAGTGAAGCAGAGCCTTATGAAAGAGCTAGAGCATGTAGATTCAAGCTAGGGTTTGGAATTGCTCGTTACAGAAAAAAGAAGGAAAATATTTACACACTATAGAGGATAAAAATTTGTTATTTACAGATGGCACCAAAGAAAGCACCTATCGTAGGAGCCAAGGGAAAGAAGAAAGTAGAAGTAGAGGTTGAAATTGATCCTAGGAGTAATTTCTTAGAGATGCAATACCTATAAGGCATGATAGTGGGACAAGAATGCAATTATCATATCCATAAGTGCAAGATAAGTGATTATAACCACCACATATCGGTTAATAAAAAGGAATTAGACGTCTTGTTGAGTACGAAGATAATTAAGCACACAACAGAGGACATGCCAGTGTATGATGATGATGGAGAGAAATTTTTAAAGTGTATTAGAGTCTACCAGTTGTACGAGCTCCCATATTTCATAAAATATGAACCTTTTTACCAATGGTTGATGAGTAGAGTGCATGAAGAATTTTTCTATTTCATCAAACAAAGGGTAAGGATTACAACCACATTGATTTCAACAATAATAGGATTAAAGGGCACAAGAGTAGATATGGATAGTGACTTGATAGATAAATTAGCAATCCTGGAGACACAAAATTCATTAGGGTATACCAAGGATTTGTGCAAAATGGATATTGATAAATTAAAGAAGTACCCATTGGTACAGGAAACTGCACATCTAGTGACCAAATTGAATGATCAAGAGAGATGGTCACAGGTGAATAAAATGTGGCTACACATTACAAGGATAATGTCATAGGGATTAATTTACAACATATCAGGCTACATTGCAGAGACTATCATCAAGGAAGCGGGCACAGGTGATAAAATTAGTTTCAGTGCTATCCTATTGTCCCTTGTATTTATGGAGATTGGAGTGCCTGATCAGCCAAAGAAAAATATTTGGGAGTATCCCATGCAAAAGAAGTCCCTTGTGGAAAGATTTGACAAGTAATTGTGTGAAGGGTCAATGAGTGGGCCATTCAATCAGAGGGTAGAGATGTGGTATGATCGAATACATGTGGAATTTGAAGAGGAGAGGAACATCCCGAAGGAGTTACCTTTGGTGGTGGGAAAGGCAATGCGGTTCACGGTGTACCAGCACTTTTGCATCACACAATTTGCAATGAAGGATGGGAATTAGAGCCCCTGGTGTAAACTATCATATGCCTTCACAGCGCGGTACTTATAAACATTAGCCCATTGTTTTATTGATGCATGTCACCTAAATTTTGTTGCAAACAAGGTAGAATGTGACTACCACATGATGAGGAAGACGTATGTATATCCAAGTCAGACTACCTATATTGAGAGGCTAATTTCAAAAATGATAAGCATGAATCCTCTGAGTTTTGCGATTGGAGAAAGTGGATCCATGCTTATATACCTTCAGCTTAAGCTTAAGTTGGAGGGTAATAAGTATGTAGAAAATGAGTTTGTGATCCCAGGGCCACCTAAGGGTAAGCATACAATGGAGAATGTTCCAGCTCCAAAGTCCACAGAAATGGTAGAGGTAGATGATGAGGAGGAAGAACACGAGGACAGTGGTGGCTTAGAGCATAGGGGACGTAGGCAATCCACAAATAGGAAAGAAGCTAAGTGCATAAGTATTGCACCCCAGGCACAAGAAGAAGGAGATGAAGAATTGGAAGTAGGAGCAGTCCCTGAAGAACGCCACTTTAAGATGATGTTTAGAAGAACAAGAACTCAAGGTTCTACTCCATAGTAGGTATGAATATCATCACGACTCTCTCTAAAGAAGGAGATAGTTGAGAAGAGAAGGATAAAATTAAAGCTAAATGAGGAGGTGGAGGATTCTAAAGAGAGCCCACCTAGATCTCCTATACAACCAAAGGATGTGGAAGAGCCTAATGATGAAGAAATGAAGGTTGAAGGAGTAAAGAAGCTAGAAGAAATAGAGCAAGATACTGCTCAAGACATAGAGAATCTAACTCCAAACCTTGGTGCTCAGGTTCCTAAGGGACCAAGATCAAAGAGGGAAAGTGGAGAGTATGTTGCGCTAGTCATGGGCTATGAAGAGGACACAAGAAAAATTATTCGCATGCAATTCCAAAATATATTGGGCCTTGAAGACTTGTATGGATGGGAGTTTATGGAACCTGACATGGAAACCACGTGCATGAGAAAAAAAATTTCATGGTCCATACAAAATCACATGGACATGCTTGATTTTGATGTGTGTGAAGATTCTTATGTGCTAAGAAGAATGAGGAAGGCACCACAAAATAGGAATGTAACCATCAAGCAAACTATTATGAATGATAAACAGGTGAGTAATGCCTTAGTGAAGGAATCTACAAAGGTGACACATAGAAATGTGGATAAAGTTGCCACTATTAAAGCACTAAGGGAAGATATCAAAGCCAAAGATGCAGAAATAACGTGTTTGAAAGGAGAGAAGGACCTAGAGAAAAATAAGAATAGGGTTCTCATTAGCATGGCAGAGGAGATTGGTGATCATTTCTTGAAAGCAAGACCGCAATTACATTCCAAGGTACTTGAAAGGTTCCCTTTGGCTATGCACTATGTCCATACATTAGTCGATTTGGTGCTCAAGGATGGATCAATTTGCATGCCATCACCAAAGGACCCTAAGAAAGAGGAAAAGAGAGAAAAGGATTCAATAGTTTGAAATATTTCATCATACGAGGCATTGCTTCAAACCTTGTAGGAGGAGCTGATTAAAGCAAGCTAGGTATTGAATATTTTTGCAGCTCTAGAGGCAGTAATAAGAATCAAGACAATAGTAGAAGAAAATGAAGTCCTAAAGGAAATGAAAGATGAGAAATTGGGATGTGCAGAAAGATTGGCACTAGTCTAGAAAAAGCACGAGACCCTTGTAGCAACATAGGAACCCCATAAGAAAAAATTAGATGAGATTGCAAAACGTATAATGTAGAAGATGGATCTGTTGGAAGGAAGAATGTCAACTATGTCCAATATTGTTTTGGTGTTACAAAATGAGAAGGGAGAGATTGCCCAAGATGAGTTAGAATCTATTGCTGCAGACATTCCAGAGAAGATAGAAGCCGTGCTAACCGAATGACATAATTTGGAAGCTGAGATAAAAGAATAAGGTATGTAATTAATTCTTCCGATTGATACAAAGGATGTCGCAGAATGAGAGTTCATTCTTTGTACATAAATTCTTTCATTTCTTTCCATTACTTATTCTTTATTATTTGAAGAGCAGCCATTGTTAGGACAACAATGCAATTTAGCGTGGATTAATGTTGAGTGGACAAAAGTATGATACTAAGGAGAAGGCACATAGAAGATTCATGCACAAGATTAAAGCATAGTCAAAGGTGCAAAAGGATAGGGAAGGAAACTCGCGCAAAAGACAATGATAGATTCAGGACTTAGCCATTTTCACATGTACGGTCTATTGTTGGAGATAGTGGGTAGAGCACACAAACTAGATAAATACTTACATGACACACATGGGCTATTATTGGAAGAGAAACTACAATGCGCTTTGCATGGGTTTGAGTTATTAATAGGATTACTACCATTCAACCAAAAGAGATCTATTATTAACACAGTTACATGTGTGTCTATTATCGTAAAGGTGCATGGCTATTTTCAGCAGGCGACCTATTTTGGGAATTATACAAGTGGTGAAGGGAAATTCCCCACCCTTATAAACATGTAGTGATCTATGTAGTATAGGAGGACTAGATATGAATTATTGTGAATCTATGATACTAGATCTGACGTGGAAATGAGCTTATGGTATTACTATTATAAGAAGCTTCTATGTATCTACTGTGTTTTATATAATGGAGTGTATTGGTTGAATCAAGGTGTTAATTATGAGTATAATTGATTCTTGCATGTTTGAATTCATTATGGTTATTATTTAAATCTGTTACCCTTAGATATGGATCTAGAATATTCTATGTAGAATGTCATGTTATTTATGGATCTGAATCCATTAAGTCTTCATCATGTTAACATCTTGCACAAGAAACCCTAACGAGGGCCCTTATACCTTTGCATACTTCCAGTGAGCGCTCAGTCTAGGATGAGTAATGTGTCAGCGTTCCTGGGTTACTTCTAGTAGATTCTAGGATGCATTAGTAAGATATGGGGGTTGGAAGCGTAATTTTTAGGTTGATTCTGCCATTTTTGCATATTTGAACCTATAGAGCTTATTGTAAATACTTCTAAAAATAAGATACTAATGAGAATGATTAACATTGGTTGTTATGAGTTGATGAATGCATGCAACTGTGTTAGACCTCTACATCACCTCATGATGTTTCTAATCCTTCATAGACCTCAAGATGCCCATTCCCTTGATTATTTGAATCGATAAAAACTTACATATGTGTTTTGATTTATTATGTGTTATAAATAATTACATGAGTCCATTTATTCAATCAGTTATTGCTACCTTTGGGAGTTGTGAGGTTTTTAAATTCTAATTTTGATAGATTTAACACTCCTAGAAATGTCAATAACCAATCCAAAAGGACCCAAAACCTAAAAAAAGACTATATTATTTCACAAAACATACATCATTTGTATAACTTAAACCCTAAAAGCTTGAAGGTTGGATGTTGAATGCTGAAATTCAAAAAAATACCTATGTATTGACCATATTATAATCTGAAAAACTATCTTCTAAACCATGATAGATGGAGTTGTGAGACTAGTTCTATAAGGTGCAGAGTGAACCTAAATTCTTATATTTACTAAAATAAATTTAAATGATACAGTATAAATATTAATAAAAGAAAAATTTATACTTCAATTTAAACCATTTATTTTAGTAAATATATCCCTCACATAAGCACATATGCCACATATAAAACAAGAACACATTCAAGTTATAGCTCGAGTGTGTTATGGATCATATTTACCGAGACATAATGTGCTCACATTATAATGCAACCCTATATTTTCTCTGTCGCGTTATAACGTGACCAATCCACAAAACGAGTGCGTTATGGTCAAAAAATGGATTTGTGTCCACTTTTTGGCCCCCCATTTCCATGCACTGACCATGTTCATTTTCATTTTCATTGTAATAGTAATCAAAATCAAAATCATCTGTATTATCATAATTGACTAGCAGTGATAAATCAATTTATATGTGAAATGATTTTCTAGGTTTCCCTTATTGGGGATGGGATCCATGGTGGAAGAAGACTTTATAGAACTAAACTTAGGATTAATCCAATATGATCCTATAATTTTAGAGCTATACATATCACCATTATCATGATCATTAGTTGTATTTAGAGAATTCTACCCATGCATGGTAGGTGTCACCTTACTGGTAACTAGAACATTAATAGGATCATTCACATTTTCTCTAGAATTAGTATCGTAACCAATATCATTATTCAAATAAGAATGTCCCAGTTTCACGTGCAAAAGTAAAGATATCTATAAAATCCATTATTATGTTACCCCCTAATTGGACTTGTGTATGCTAAATGTGCTTTCAAGCCATGTGCAATTTTTCATACATGATTGGTATTGTTTACATTTTTGGGTGCATAATAGTAGGATGTAATGTTGTCACTGAGAGTGTGTTTAGAAGATGAATTATCTTTATATCTAATTTTGTTTCATGTAGTATGGAATTACGCTTGTTCTTCATAGATGAACCATCTTTATAAACCCATATATATTTAGGGACTTGAAATAGGTATTTTTAGAATGTTGTGTATTAAAGGAAATGAATCCCTTACACTCAAGTTGTTGGATTCTTCATTTTAAAGCATAAAAATCATTGTCATGATGTCTGTTAATACCAAACCAATTTCAAAATGGTTAATCTTTAATTTTTTCCATCCAATAGGGAGGGTAGTAATGAGTAGGTAGCAACATGATTAATTGCTTATTAAGTATCTCATATAAAATGTCAGACTGTTGAGCATTCTTATCAAATTAAATGGGTGGTTTCCACTATGTTTTTATTAGTATTCGAGATTGATATTTTGGGAGAAATACATTTTCTCCTCTATGAAGTAATTTCACTTCAATTGTATAAGTGTTTTTATCATACATAATATTTCTAGTGCATTGCTTCTCAATAGCCTTAGAACTAAATTGATCATGACACATACAGACATTATGTACAGGGACATAAGAGGAATCCTTTAAATATGCTATATCATCCTTGAGATATTTGATCTCAATACTCATAACTTGAAATTGGACTTGAAAACCATGGTGTAATTCTTGAATAGAATCTAGGAAACCCTTATGAAATATGTCATCATTACTAATAGAAGGGACTGAAATATATCTCAAAATTGAATCTACATGGGAAGGTGTCATATCAACAGGGAGCATTGTTTTTTGTAATACATCCATTATAATATATTTATATGTATGATAATGTTGAAGTAAAACATATAAGGAAACTTGGGAATTTATAATATGGGACATGATGGAAAAAATGAAAAAATATCCTCCAATTAGATAATAAATGACACTAATCACCAAAAGGAAGGTTGATGAACAAGCGATCATAAAAGATAGGACCTAAAAGCAATGTTTAACAAAAATAGGTTGTCATTAAATTATTAAAAAGTGAACATTTTTAAAAATAAATAGTGAATTGAACAAAACCAAAAGAGATATTCTAAAATATCTAGGGAATTTGTAAAATTGTGTATATGTTTATACCATTTTAAAACTTTATATAATTAAATGTTATAGAAATATACAACACTAAACAGGAATTTAAGGTTAGGAAACTAGGAGCTATTCTGATTAATTAAATTCCAACGTTAATTGTAAAACATTATAATAATGTATTGGTTCTAGAAGTAAAGGAGTATAATATGGTATGAACTAGAAAAACAATAATTAATATAACATTAGCTATGCATGACTTCAGAGAATAGATCTAGGTGCATAGACTAGAGAATCTAGGAGTACAGAGACTGAAGATGTTTTTCTGATTTCGTGATGTAAAAATATTCTAGTGTGGGATTGATTAAGAAAATATGGAATTAATAGATGCCTAAATCTTATTTCTATGTAGTGGTTGATAAATAATCAATTAAGTACAAAATAGACCCAAGAAAATTTAGTAAATATGAAACCCTAGTTGTCAAAAGGAGGAAATAAGACTTGGTTGGTTCACAACCAACTCTGAATTGTGCCAAAGCGCTAACCCGATGAACAAAGAGGGAAAAATTTCACACAAAGCCTCATCAAAATGTTCAAGTTGGTGATCTATCTTGACTAGGGCACCTGGAAAGGGGAAGGGGCGCCTACAGGTGCCCTAGACCTACTGTGGGCTCTTGTGATTAAAGAAATTCTTAGAAAACCTCCTTTTCAAGATAATAAGATGTTTACTATCCTTTTCTTCTTTTCACTATTATGTCGCATAGTGATCGCTGATGTCGTTGATAGCCTGCAATGAAATATTGACCTACAAAATCCTCAAAAGTGCATCAAAGCCCAAAAAGAAAAGAATGCAAATGAGGGGTCAAACTATCCTCAGCTATAAAATGAGTGAACTTACGACTGAGTGGTGCACTAAATTTCAAACCCAATGTAGTTCTAGGTGTGTGTGTGTGTGTGTGTGTGTGTGCGCGCGCGCGCACGCGGAATGTTTCCCTTGTGTGTGTCGCAATTGATAGTAAGCAAGTAGCTAGATGTAAATAAATGTAATAGATGTGTGTATGGAATAGAATGAAATTCCCATCCTATGAAGTATATGTAAAAGAATGTAGTCCTTGCCCTTGAATGGATGCTAAAATGCTCTTGAATAGCCTTTGTATGCAACCTTAGTTGGTGATTTCTAATGCTTAGTGCTTGGTCCTTTATTATAGTCATATTAATTTATATTTATATGATTCCCTTGCTTGAAATTTTTAATTAACCACTAAAAGCATGAGTACCAAAAAGATAAGATGTTAAAATGGATGGAAAGGACCTAAAAGATGTGGACAAAGTACAAAGAGGTCATGGGCACCCAGAGGGGACGAGGGTGCTTGGTGTTAGCATTCTGGCTAGCTGTTGGTGTCTAGGATGATAAATGCCGAGGTTTGAAAAGAAAAACTAAGCTAGAAAGAGTGTAAGAACAAAAGTGGAAACAAAAAGAAAGAAAATATGGCCAAAGACATGGGTTAATTAGTGCTTTTATTACTTATGAATCATATGAATAGTATTATGCAATATGGACTAGATAATCACCCAAAATGTGTGATTTTGTGTCTGCATTAACCCCCACTTTATTTTGTTGAGAGAATGCTTGACATCATAAAGTATATAAGATATGTTTACTTGATAACCATTTAGATCGATGACGAAAGCGTGATGAAAGAAAAGGAAAAAGCATGGAGTGATAAACATGTGGAGCGTGGAAACTTGAGAGGAGAAAGTGCAAACATTTATGATGATGATGACCCTAGGGCGGAAAAACATGTGTAGTTTTCATCATTTAACCTATTTTTGATTTCGATGCTGATGTGATTTATGTGTGGTGATGTAGGATGATGTTGAATACCGCTTCTTATAATGAAAGACCTAAAAAAGAGAAGAGCAAACAAGTAGTCAAACATGTGTGTATATGATCAAAATATGTAAAAAGTATGTAAGAATGTATGTAAAACATGAAAAAGGAACATGTGCACATGATTTGTGATGAGTGAAAGAGATAGAAATGATCCTGTAGATGATGTAGAAGACCAAGTTTTTTGGGTGATCTCATGCCAGTTGTGCCAACTGTGATTTTTTTAGGTGATCTCACACCAAGACATGGAAGAAGTGTAGGGAAAAACACCTGGTGTCATCCTCCATCCTTTAACCACTTTTGGAAATGTATAACACCACTGTAGATGGTGTGTAAAAATATCATCTAGTTTGACTAATTATGATCCAATGCAAAAAAAAGAAAACGTGTGATGCATGTATACCAAGAGCTAAAAAACTATTTTTCCTATTAAAAGATAATGTATGAAGTGTTGTAGAATATTTAGAATTGATAAATGTTTTGTAACTACCCCTAGTCACAAGCATCCAGGAAGGGTCAGGGGCACTTAGGTACTATTTCCCTAGTTCAGGCATTAGTGTTTGTGTTATGCTAAGGACCCAAGTCTGATTATGAGACTGGTGACTATGTTGTACCAATATTGAATATGATTTTTGATGACAATATAATGTTATATGGTGAGTTTTCTTGGTAGAAACCAAGGCACACATAAAAAATTGGATGGGAGACAAGTTTTAGTGTAAGGAAGACAAACACACATGTAAAATATAAGCTAGAAAACAAGCAGTCAATGTGTACGTTAAGACACAAGAAAACAATACACATGAAGAAAATGTAGAGCACGAAAAGTGGATTTCAAACATGGGACATCACACAATGTCACAAGACAATCAAGGATGACTAGTCAAGGATGACTAGGCCAAAATTATACAAGTGTGCACACAAGAAAAATGGAAAAAAACACGAACAATGGCAAACAACGACAAGGAAAGATAAACAATGGCAAACAATGTAACAGACAACCATGGTTGCAAATAGACCTTCATAACAAATGTTGCACATGAAGTACCCATTAACATGCTAGAAAGATAAAAATTATGTCAAAGCATATCTAATTTGATAAAGTAGTGTGCTATGAAAGATGAAACAATAACACCTATAGTGTACAAAAGTGGATGCCCCCAGGAGCCACTGTGGGACTGGTAATAGGTACCGCTCTAAGAATCCATGCTGCATGTATTGATCTATAGAATCTGTGATCACAAGTAGAAAGAAAGTGAATGCACATGTGTGTATGGTAAAGATAATTACATACAAGATATCTATCTAGAATGTGTAATAAAGTGTACATGTAAAAGCATAAGAAAGAACGAGTAAATGTGACCAAGATCTACAATATGTTGTAGATGAGATGGAATGGAATACAAAGTGAATGATAGGAGCAGCGTGCCCCCGAGTGGATGTGTATGTATGAGATGAGGTTCATTTATACATGCCCCCTCAGTAGTTAGGAATGAAATGTAGAACAAGAGTACGTCATTGGGAAATGGGTTGAATTATGTGTGATAGAAAGATATGATCGATAAAGCAGGGAACGTAAAGAGCACATGAGTGAAGGTGGAACATAAAGAGCACATGTATAAACTCAACTATAGAGTGTTGACCATGGAAATAAAGTGCGTCATAGGGTAATGAGCACAACACATAGAAGTAGATGAGAAAGATATAGCGTGACTATGTAAGATGAATAATGCACATAGTGTGTAGTAGATGATGTGATAAGAGGATGTCAAGTATACACGTAGTGTGTTATGTGTTGTGTGTAATGTAGCATGTAGTGTGTGAGGTTCATGTGTATAGTATTCCCTCAACAATCAAGTATGAACCATAACATGAGAGTTCGTTATCAAGTAATGATGATACTAATGTATCAAGATGTGTATGTTGTATGTGAGAGATTAGATGTGAATCTATGAGAATGTAGGAGGTGTGTTGATGCTAAAGCAAGGGGAAATAAGTAAAATACCCCTAAGTGTGTGATGATGAATGTTCTATCCAATAAAATTGAAATACAAGGGTCCTCCACCCAATGCTTGCAGAAATAAAGGTGTGTGACTATACTCTAAGAGTGGTGGTATATGAGATAGACATTGTGTAGGTGAATGAAGCCTAAATGCATGGGACCAATGAGTATACTATGTTGGTGGTGGACACCATTGTGTAACAAAATGGGGAGGTGATGGACACCTATGTGACGTAAAATGTGGAGGTGATGAACACCTATGTGAAAAATAATGCAGAGGTGATGGACACCTATGTGAAGTTAAACATGGAGGTGATGCATTCTAAGGTGAAGGAGCTTTCCGAATGGTGGACCTAGAATGATGTGATGGACTGGAAGATTGATGAGACCATGTAGGAGAGATAGAAGCATATTGTGCTTTAATTTCAAGAGGCCGCAAGGACCTATATGTTCTAGCTAATGCAATGACAACCTCAAGAAGAGGTTACGGCCATGGTGTAGATGGTAGAACACCATTGATATAAATGATGTGCTTGTTATAAATTAATTTCAAACATAAATGGGTCATGGAGATGATAGCCTAAGTTGTTCAGAGACAGGAGAGACCTAAGAGGATGTCACACACTTCTATTGATGGTGCCATAATAAAATTCACAAGCATGGTGAGAGGACCAAAAATGACTAGAAGTTTGGCAACACCATATGATTTTGGAATTGGATTATAAATTTATGATAACAGATAGCCAATATCAACAAGGAGTGCAACAGAACACGTGTTGATGTGCCATGATGGATAAACTTGAGTAGTATTGATAGAATTGGATCCAATAGAAGCACTAAAGTGTAAGTGATTAGAAGAGAATGTGGCATGATAATCATGATCAGAGAAAGTAATGAGCGGTGGGGATGTCTTAGTATGAGAAACTATAAAATCAAGAGCCCCTAATGTAGGAGGAGACACTGCATCATATGTATGATTTTATGAGGAGTTAGCCACTTGTTTTTCATGGTTTGGAAGAGGATTGTTAAAGATATTGAGCTTATGGTTTTCATTTATAGGTGTAGAAGTCGTAGGCTTTGGAAGCTCAATTGTATTATTCTCGATCCTATCTTGAATGATATTTAGAATTTTAAAACAACAATCTATCGAATTTCTAATGCATTGATGATATTTGCATATGTGTTTTTCATCATAATTATAACCTTTAGGGTGATATGGATCTAAATTTAGTGGAGGAGGAAGCGCAATAAATTTTATCTCGACAAGTTGTGGAAGTAAAATATGTGGAACAATAGATAATTTTGTATATGTATGCTTAGGTGGTTTCCATTGAATTTATTTAGTATTAAATACATCATTGACAAAGATTTTAGGTTCAAAATGTTTTACAGTAGGCTTGAAATTTGTTCTCCTTTGAAAGCATACTAAGGATGAAGCTTGTTTCTGATATTTAAGCTTGCCGATAGATAAGAGTTTTGTTTCGCATAGCTTAAGAGTGTGACATAAGTGATAAAATGATGGAGTGGTCTCAAAGATAACACTCTCTTAAAGAGGTGGTAATAGAATTTGAATAAATAGGTCTTGAAGTTTAGATTCCACAAGTACATTATACATCTTAGCTAAGTTATTTTTATATCGTAAGACATAATCCACTAGATGTTTGTTAGATCCTTGTTTAAGTTGTACGAGTTGGGTGTAGGAGATATTAGAGCTGATATTGATAGACAAATGTGTGAGAAAATCATTAGATAGATGAAAAAAATATGTTACTGAGTGGAAAGGTAGGTCATAGAACCAATGCACCACATAATCTTGGAGACTACAAGGATTTTTTTTTTAAGTAAAGTGTGATTATTTGCATAGTCTAGGAATGCTACATGAAAAGATCGAAGATGTTCTTGAGGGTCATCATGGCCTTTGAAAGTAGGAAGCTTAGGGGTGATGAAAATGAGAGGAAACAAATAAGTGGAGATAGTGTGTGTGAAAGGAGTGTGAAGGAGTGAAGTGGAATCTAAAGATGGTGATACCCGAGAGGTGGCCAATTGAAGTTAGCGAATTTATGTATGTAGATCTTGATATAAAGAAGTTAAATCAATAGTATTAGAAGAAGCACCAAGATGTAAATTAGGAGTATTATGTTGAATGATAGGAGTGGTAGTGGTAGGAATGGAAGCAGGAATATGAAGGAGTTAATTAGAGGCCATAACAATCGAGGAAGAACCCATAAGAGGCACCGAAGCAACATCACGAGTATTGTTTTCTAAACAATCAAAGAATGTAGAATATGGGGAAGATGAGTAGGATTATCACACAAAACTTTACAATTTTTTTTGAGTTTTTCTAACTATTATTGGTCGACATTGGTATACTCATCATATGATTATTCACTATCAGATGTTTCAATGTTGTTAAGAGGAACATTGTGAGAGTTGGCAAAAGGGTTTACAATTTCAGCCATTGATACAGAAACCTCAGCCATTGATTTAGAAACCCTATGGAAAGATGGAGAAATCTCAAGATTCTAAAAATACCCAAAATGACCACTACAGGTGATGAGCATAAGAATGAAAACCCTATAAAAAATTTGGATTCGAGTCTGGGGTTCACCAAAATAATTAAACACATATTGAATTAACATATGCGTAAATCTTATTGTTATGTAGTAGTAAATAAATAAATAATTAAATATAAAATAGACCCAAGAAAATTAAGACAGTAAATATGAAAACCTAGTTGCAAAGAGGAGGAAAGAAGGCTTACCTAGTTTGCAACCAAATATGAACTATGCCCAAGTGCTGACCCAATGAGTAGAGAGGGAGAAGTGTCACACAAAGCCTCAAAAAAATGTGTGAGCTGACAATCTTACTGGACTAGGGCTCTTATAGGAACCTTGGACCTATTGTAGGCACTTATGGCTGTCGAAATGCTTAGAAAACCTCCTTTGTAAGATTACAAGATGTTCTTTATCCTTCGGTTTTGGTCACTTGTATGCCACACAGTGATCGTCGATGTCACTGATAACTTACAATGGAAGATTGACCTACAAAACCCTCAAAAGTGCATCTATGTGCATGTATACTTTGCTTAATGCTAAATCAAATGAAGCAAGAACTACCACCTAAAATAGTTCTACAATTTAGCTAAAACAAAGCATAAACACTATCATGATAAGAATTAAACAAGGGTTAGATGCTAGTATTCATCAATATAAACTTTGAAACTAACAATGCTAAATATCTAAACTCCTCTATTCTCTAACAACAAATAAATGAATGGACCTAAGTAAGCTCCATGGCTATCAAAATAGTTGTCCTTAATGCTCCAAGAACCTAGGAATGGGGGCTAATCAAAGTTGGGCTACAAGACCCTTTTGACACCTCCCATATGACCCAAGCACTTTAAGAAAGAGGCTTAACTCTTAAAGATGATGAACTCTCAAAAGGGCAAGGTGCAAGCTCTTAGTCTCTTTGCTATATGCTTTGCATTTGCTCTCTTAGAAAGTTTAGGTGTAAGTAAAAAGGTAGGTGGAGGGATCTTTATATAGCCCAAAGGATAAAGGATTCAACACATTCTCATGAATGTGGGATAAAGGTAAAACATGATTAGAAATGGATAAGGTTGCTTTATTAAAGGTAACCTTACTTTAGAAGGGTTTAATACATGTTTAACAAGTCATGGGAGTTGGGGGGTATTTTAATTAATCAAAGGTGATTAATTAATAGGTAGATGTAAGCCTATAGAAGCTAATTAGAGGAATATTAGTATGATTTAGGCTATTATAAGGGGATTAAATCAATTAAATATTGATTTATTGGTTTAATGGAAGGGAAAGCTAATTAATTAATAATAATTAATTAGTCTAGGTAGAAGGGGTGATTTATTAACGGAAATTCGTTAATTAGGGCATTTGTTGGATAGGCAACTTAATTAATTAGCTTAGTGTAATTAATTAATGATGATATGAGGGAAAATGAGTGCTTTTGACAATATGTCATTGATTTGCGAGAAAGGGGATAATTAGCACAATTAAAGTATTTAAATTGCTTGGGCATAATTATACGTGTCTACATTTGCCCCTCTTTGGGGTGGTGTAAGTGATGCCACTTCAAAGATAGTAGACAAAAAAGATTTTGAAGAGATAGAAGAAAAATTAGTAGGAGGAAGAGATGCCCCCTTGAGTGTCGATGGGGTGATGAAGGAAGCCAATCGACGATCGAAAAATATAAGAAGTAGGCAGAAGAATGGGGACGAGGCAGGATGCCCCAAGGAGAGGGAGAATTAGGGGTGAAAGGGAAGTCGTGTAGAAGAAATATGCATGAGGGGAGAGAAGAGCTTAGCCTCTAGCTGCTTATTTGTTTGGAAAAAAATTCATGTCATCATATTTCCATAAGAACTACATCATCGGTCCTTATGAAAAATATAAGCATACGACAAAGGTAGAATGACATGAAAAGCCATACTACGAACAATTGTCCATTGCTGAAAGTACCAACTCCACGCAACATACAATAATGCAATGCAATATGAGAAGGAAACAAGCTCATATAACAGGGAAAACAAGTACGAACACACATATCTAACCCAACAACGGTCAAGACAGTTGTACAAATGTTTTGTTATCAGTGCTGAAGAGATCCACAAGTTTGTGATTGATGACAAGGGTTAAAAATGATGCCCCAAGCAAGGATACATGCAAGGGGAAATAAAAATGGACACGGGGTCCATGAAAAGCATTTGTGCGCAACGAAACAACACCAGGCAACCAAAAGTGTCCCAGAGTATAGACGAAGCAGGCAACTAGATTTTGTGAATGGTTGTGAATCCAGTGATCCGCGAGTCGTATTAATCAGGGAAGATGTGAGACAAACCAACAAGATATGGAGAAAATACCATGCGCAAGACACAAGTTTTAGCTGTAAGAAGCAAGTTACCATTTTGTAGGGTGCTTTACTTTTTAGGAATTTTTTGAAAAATTTTGCCTTGTTTTTAGATTTTTTTGATATATATATATTGTTTTTGTTGTTTTCTCAAAGCAATGTTCTATTGTTTTTGTGTTTTTCTCGAAACAATGTTCTATTGTTTTTATGTTTTCTCAAAACAATGTTCTATTGTTTTTGTGTTTTGTGAAACAATTTTCTATTGTTTTTGTGTTTTTAACAGTTTTCCAAAGCTATGTGCAGGTAACCAAGAAAGCATGGATGCCCCCAGCGTTAGGTGGGGAATATACAAGGGTAGAAGCCACACGCTTATGAACAAGAAGGTGAAGTCATTGAGTTGCCCCCAGCGTAAGATGGGAAATAACGAAAGACCACATCCCTTACAGACGAATAGAAGAAGGCAAAGCCGGATCAAGGCTGGACTAGATGGTGTGCACAAGGAAACTCGAAGGTAGAACCAGGTCCAGGACAAAGACAACTACCTTTCTAATATAGAATGCTTGTTAACAACGAATCCTCCCGAGGCACCGGAAACCGGTTTTCACCCAAGGACTTGTCCAAAGTGCCATTTGGCACGCCTAGTGGGACTTACTCCATTGTCCTTTGGACTTAATTTCAAGTTTTTGTAGTTAAGTTTTATTTTTGGTTACTAACCCTCTTTTACACATGTTGATCTAACTTGTTTTTTTAACATGTTCTGTTGAGTTTGTATATGTTGGGTCTTCCTTGTAGGTATGAAGGAGGTGAAGTGCTATCAAAATTGGAGTTGAGGGGAAAATTTCAAGATTTCTCCATGTTTTCATTTTTTAGAGCTTACTTTTTCCACATTTTACATGCTAGTTTTGTCAATTTCTTGAAAATTTTCAATTCTTGAGCATGTAGGTTAGTGTTTGATAGTGCTGAGTCTTCTATTTACATATTAATGTGGTGGGTTGCTGTCAAAATTTAATCTTGGTGAGAAAATTTCAAGATTTCTCCATGTTTTCATTTTTAGAGCTTACTTTTTCAACATTCTACATGCTAGTTTTGTCAATTTCTTGAAGATTTTAAATTCTTGAGCATGTAGGTTAGTGTTTGATAGTGCTGAGTCTTCTATTTATATATTAATGTGGTGGGTTGATATCAAAATTTAATGTTGGTGAGAAAATTTCAAGATTTCATCATGTTTTCATTTTTAGAGCTTACTTTTTCATCATTCTACATGCTAGTTTTGTCAATTTCTTGAAAATCTTAAATTCTTGAGCATGTATGTTAATGTTTGATAGCGTTGAGTCTTCTATTCATATATTAATGTGATGGGTTGTTGTCAAAATTGAATCTTGGTTGGAAAAATTTGTCCATTTTGCATATTAAGGGACGTTTTTTTTGACATTTTTTAAGTGCATGTCAAGTGCATACCCATGAGCATAAGAGCATATGCGTAACCCATCTTCCGAAGGCCATAACTTTTGCTCCCGACCTCGAAATGACTCCATTTTTTTTGCGTTGGAAAGGTATTGAAGTCAAATATGCAATGAAAACATAAATTTGGGATTTAAACTTACAAAAGTTACAGGTTTTTCTGTTATTTTAAAACTGATCATTTTCTAACATGTCTAATGTTTTGATGAATGTTGTATTTCCATGCTTACTCAATTTAGATCAAAGCGTGTGTATGATCTTCTCTTGCACATTTTGGTGATCTTGAGAATCAAAAACAACTTTGATCTATATCTTTTTAACATTGGGATTAAACTTGGAAATTTAATTATTCATTTTGCTTAAGGGAATGAACCTTTTACAAAACATTTTTCAATGGTCCTTTGATTTGAAGTTTTCCATTTCTATATAGTTGGGATAAAGTTTGTGTATGCTCTTCTCTTGCACCTTAGGGTGATCTTGAGAATCAAAAGTAACTTTAGTCTTCATTTTATAACATTTGGTAAATTGGAAACTTCATCTTTCACTTTTGGTTTAAAGGGAATGAACATTTATCAAGAATTTTGTATGGTTCATTGGTTGAAAAGATTTTATTTACTTTTTAGTTAGATTATTTGTTGTGTATGCTCTTCTCTTGCATCCTTGGATGATCTTGAGAATCAAAAGTAACTTTTAATACTCTTTTAAATAATGTGATTTTCTTGGAGAACTACTAACGCTTAAGTGCAGGACCTAAAAAATGCTTGTCAAAGAAAGGAGGAATCAAAACGAAATCAAAAACTACTAATACAGTTGTTATACAGGTTGTCAAAAGGTGTTCAATCAAACCACACCTAATTAAACAAGATAAAAAGAACAACATATTCAAAACATTGTATTGCAGGTTTCAGAAAAGGGTACGTCCCTCTCCGCTCAACTGGAACATAACCCCTTTGGCATAACACCTTAAGCTACAACAATGGGGGTGGTTCCAGGAACCCCAAAGTAGTCCACGCAAGAGGGAACCTTGTGGACGAAACGGGAAGTGCTCCACACTACCTACTTGACTAGTGATTCCTTTGTGAGATAGCGTTACAGGTTGTCTGTTGTGGCGACCCCAGTGATAGTACACGTAGACGCACTAGTTGCCTACTGTTCTTGAAGGGGGTAAAGTAAAGCCGAGATACTCCCAAACTAGTCAGTGCAACTTTTTGGGTAAATCACACTTGCTCATGGCAACTTTGTAACACCTAGGGCGAGAGAACCACCTAGGAGAATATACTTTGGCCAAGAGCCCAATTTGACCACTTTAAAACAGTGTTGAGTTTTGAACCTTCTTTTTGAGAAACGTGTGACGTATTACTTTCACCTAGTTTTTACTTGCCTTAGGGCGAGGTGAAACTCTGCTGAAGTAAGACTAGCATTTTTTGTCATTTTTTCTTGATTTATTTCCTTCATATTCTTTTGACACTTTGTTGATCAAAAGAGGTGTGATTACCTTTGTGTTGCCATTCGATTGTTTCTTTCACTTTTATGTCCATTTACACCCATCCATGTTTGCGGCTGGGTTAGTTAAACGTCTAAAGTGAGTGGAGGTGTTTTCACGTCATTTGGTAGCCATTGTGATCTTGATACCCACGTCATGATTGTCATTGTAGTTAGGCGTGGTTCATCACTGCGGACTTCCATAAGAGGAGTTTGTTTGTTTGTCTCGTATCATTACAATTTTGATATTTACATCTTGTTTCTTGTAAACTCAACATAAATACCTATATTGTATGGTTACGCTACACACATTCTTAACTATTCCTAGCTATACTTTGAGCTTTTTTTTGTTCAGTTTTATTATTACCTCGATTTCAAAAGGTGTTAGGAACTACCATTTGTGCGTGTTATATCAATAACACCTCGATATCAATACTCCACTTTCTTGCAAAGTGGGTTAACATATCTTGGTGATATTGTTGTGTCATTCGCAAATCGTAATCGACACTTTTTGAGATATAGGTCTTAATCAGACTTGAGCTTGCTCATAGTATATCTTGATTGGGAGATCGCATTTAACTTCATGTATTTACTTACGTCTTGTTCATTCCTTTGAACTTGGCATAAGTGGAGACATCTTGTTAATCATCTGGCATTGTAAATTACTTTAAAACGTAATCTAGGAAGCATTTCATTTGATTAGGTTTTGGTACCAAACGATTGTTTCATTGGTGACTTTATCACTCTATCACATTGGTATTCTCACACTGTTAATTTACTCTTAACACATACATCTTGTGTTTCACTTAGGGGTAGTCATTGAATTTTGAACAAATCTACAACTTACCTTAGTGAAACTTATCCCGAAAACATGGCTCCCAAGACGCGTCTAGGTTTAAAGAAACAAACATATGACGAACAATAGGCGCAAGCTTGGGAAACCTCTAACAAACAAGGGTCAAACCCATTTATCGGACACGATCTAGGACCACTATTTTCTGCAGAAAAGGATATAGAAGAAATGGTCGACCATAGTGGAAATGAATTAGAATCACCACACGCAGACTTTGATTTTGACCCCACTCTACTAGATGAGTTTCTCCTTAGAAATAAAGATAGAGTTTTGGCACGGGTCATGGAATTAGGGGCTAAATTGCCCACCGAAAATGAACCAATATTACCTACAAATGACACTACTAAGGAAGAATGCCCCCTTATCAATATGGAAGATATTTTAACAGGTGGGCATGCTTCCACTTCTTACACAGAAAATGATAAAGTGGTAGGGCATAGAATACCCCTCATCAAAGTGCCACAAAGAAAAAAGATAGAACATGAGACAAGGGAAGAACCTCCACACTATGAAGAGGAAGAACCTTTAGAAGAAGAAGACACAAACCAAGTCACAATCCAACAACAACTCAGTAACCTAAGTCGAAAACTAGCTTTGCTTACTTTCCAGGTACAGAAAGACACAAACAAGAACGTTCAAAAGTCAAAGCCTAAGTTTAGGATCCACGAACTCCATCGAGAAAACCAAGGAGAAGAAGACAGAGGGTATCATCATGTACACACCCCCGCTTCTCCCACTAAAGAACAATTGCTCGCACAAGAATTACAATCTATGAAAGCAATGCTTGCAAGCATACAAGAAATAAATATAGGGAGTATTAGGAAATACCAATACGAAGAACTATGCCCCTATCCTTTTGATAAGGCAATGACCCTTCAACCCTTTCTAAAGAAATTTGATATGCCAAAGTTTGAAAAATACAAAGGAAAGGGAGACCCAAGGGATCATGTTAAAGATTTTTAAATGGCATGTCAAGAGGTGTCTTATAGTGATAATTACCTCATCAGACTTTTTCCTAAGAGTCTCGGAGGTCAAGCATTAGAATGGTTTATGCGCTTGCCATGAGGATCAATTTTCACCTAGCCAGAATTGGTAGAAAGATTCATGCGTCATTTCTCATATAACATAGAGAGTGATGTCACCATGGCAGACTTGTGCAACACAAAACAACGCCCAAATGAGACCTTCGCCAGCTTCCTCCAACGATGGAGAGGGATAGCTAGTCACTTCCCTTGCGCTTTCCCTGAGAAGCAGCTAGTTAGTATTTTTGTCCCTAATCTCAACCCAGATATAGCTTTCCACATCCAAATGCATTGTGTCCGCACCTTTGAGGAGGTTATCGAGAAAGGGATTCAAATAGAAAAGGCTCTCATTGCCAAAGGCACCCTCAAAACCCAATCTAAAGACAACCAAAGTGTCAAACCCGCTGACAAGCCAAAGATCTTTAACAAAAACAAAAACGTGGTGGGAGACGGAATCACTGATTCCAAACGTGTTCAAACGGTCCAAACCAGTCAACCTTTTAAACTGACCAAGGGCCCAATTCAACCATCACCAAAGCAACGAAAATTCACCTCCCTCAATGAACCATTATCTGTCATACTAAAATAGTTGGATACGACCCACATGATGACCTATCCTACAACGCAACCGTTTGATGACAACACTCCTAAACCTTCATGGTATAAGGAGCATGAATACTGTGAAATGCATCACATTAAAGGTCATAAAACAGACAAATGTTTGCGACTTTTCCACTATATTCAAGACCTCATTGACAACGGGGAGATAGAGGTGGATAACCCTAGCCACATGCAAACACCTAACGAGAAAATGGGGATTTATAAGGAACCATTCCCCAAGCATGATAAGTCGGAAAAGGAAAAACTGGATCAGGGAGAGTCATCCCAAACCTATAAAGCCATGAATTACTTGTATACCAAGAGAGATAACAATCATTACGATTCACTTATCGGATGTATTCGCTCCCTTACTGACCGTGTCAATACCATCCGGATCAAGGGAAAGGACTGCGCTGCGGTAACAAGGCGTGCCCGCCTCGTGATTCCAGAACCCTCTCTGTTGACCCCGCAAACTGGTAAATATAACCTTTTAGAACAACTTGAGAAGACACCTGCTAAGATCTCAATCTTAGATCTTCTCAAGATATCCAATGTGCATAAGGACATTTTGTATCAAACTCTTCAGGGGTCGGGAGTGCCTTTAGAAGTCAATCCTGCATACCTTCAAGCTGCGGTGGCAAATATTGCACCCAGTGAGCATCTCACTTTCAACCATAGGGAGGTCCCTACCGAGAATCCTACACATAATCTTCCCTTATACATTGAGGTAGTTGTTACCTGCAGGAAAATCAAATGGGTGCTTGTGGATAACGGATCTGGATTGAACATCTACACGCTTAAATTAATCAAATAATTGGGACATACGGAAGAAGATCTTGAGTCCCATATCATCACTATCACCGCATACGAAAATGCGGAAAGAGAGTCAGCAGGCACCATTACGCTGCCAATGGAGGTGGCCCCCACTTGCCATCAGACAAAGTTTCATGTCTTAGACTTGGAACTTCCATATAATATGCTTCTAGGCCAACCATGGATCCATGCCATGCAAGTAGTGCCATCAAAATTTCATCAATGCATCAAGCTGAAGCATGAGGGACATACAGTAACAATATCAGGAGACTCAGAGCCCTTTGCTCATTGTAGAGCTCTTAATAGCTTTGCACGAAAGGGTACATACGCATGTCCCTCCACAGATATAGCTGTCCCTCTTCATTCTGAGGCCATGGAATCTCGAGTAGATTCAAATTCTCTTAGTTCTTACACTCATGGGGCATCTACTTCAACATCTCCATTTAATTCATGGGAGATGAAAATTCTGGAATATGGCTATGGGGAGCATAATGTACAACAAGCGCTCTTGGTTTCTGACCTCTCCTTGTTGCCCAAGACTAGAGGTCGACCCAACTACTACTTCAGGAGACCTAGAGAGGAACATACTATTGGGTCATTCCTACCTGGAGGCTTGTTAGCTGAGGAAAAATTACTTGATCCACCTACTACTTGGGTCCCTGAGGACACTCAGCCATCTTGTTATCAAACCCCAGAATATGAAAAATATAGCAGAATGATGTACTCCATGGGCTACAAAGGCCTAGGATGTGGGAGGAATGAACAAGGACAAAGAGAACCGTTCCCTCTTCCACATTTCAAAACAGAAAGATATGGCATTGGGATTCGCACTTATGGAGCACACCCCAACAATCAAGATGTGACTTGTTCTGAGCATGAGGATAGCTCCGATTATCTAGACAGCGATACAGATTCCTGTTGTAGCCAATATGAGGATCTGGCCTCCACGAACCTTTTCATGAATAATGCTGTCCTAACCATCACCCCCAATGAACCAACCCTTGACCTTGTATACCCCTCCCTTGTTGAATGGGACCAACAATGTCACGTGCCACTAGATTTATTTGAGAATGACGAGGCTATTGCAGAGTTCATGGGAATAAGGGATACAATTCCCATTGGAGATCACAAGAAGGGTTTCTTTATCGACTTAGACACCTACGCCTACTTCGGCGAGGAGGTTGAACTTCGTGGTCAGAAAAATTTAAAGAAAAGCGAGGGCAAGAGTTCTAAAGAAAAGCCTCGGCAAAAATCAAAGTCCAAGTCACACAGTGAAAACCTCTTTGAGGCATTGGCTGACAAACAAATAAGAAAATCAAAGGACAAACAAAGTGACCACGCCAAGGATGAAAATCTCGTAGAGACATCCTTGGATGAAGATCTCAACCTACCTCCTGATCCCACGCGTATGGAGGATTTATCAAAATTGTTAGTTGAAGAAACCATTGATGTCAATATTGGTACTGAAGAAGATCCCAAGATAGTAAAATTGGGAGCATCACTCTCAGCTAGAGAACAAAATACGTTCACTATGCTACTACGAGAGTTTATTGATGTGTTCGCATGGTCTTACAAAGACATGCCCAACTTAGATCCAACTTTGGTCGTGCATAACTTGGTTGTGCACGCAGACGCTAAGCCTATCAAACAAAAGCTTCGAAAGATGCACCCAAGAGTGGCCTTGTTAGTTAAAGAAGAGTTGGAAAGGTTGCTTGCAGAAGGATTCATCAGGCCAATTGATTATTCTAAATGGATATCGAACATTGTTCCTATCCAGAAGAAACCTATTGGTATCCGAATTTACACAGATTTTAGGGACATCAATAAAGCTTGCCCTAAAGATGACTTTCTGTTGCCCAACATTGACATGATTGTTGACTCAACCGCAGGGTATGAAATGCTATCACTTATGGATGGATTTTTAGGTTATAATCAAATTAAGATCGCTGAGGAAGACCAACACAAAATAGCTTTCACAACTCCTTGGGGCACCTTCTGTTATCAGGTGATGCCATTCGGCCTTAAGAATGTGGGAGCAACTTATCAGTGGGCCATGAAAGTAATATTTCATGATATGATTCATGACATCATGGAAGACTATGTAGACGACATCCTGGGAAAGTCCAAAACAAGAGAGGAACATCCTATCATTTTGCGGCATATCTTTGAATGCCTACGTGAATACAAAGTTAGGCTAAATCCAAAGAAGTGTGTCTTTGGTGTGCTATCCGGGAAACTATTAGGCTTCATTGTGTCAAGACGAGGTATTGAGGTAGACCCTAATAAAGTATCTACCATCACAGAAATGCCTCCAACTGAGAATATCAAGCAACTGCGTAGCTTGCAAGGGAAAATTAAAGCCATTCGCCGCTTTATCTCCCAGCTTGCAGATAAATGTCACTCATTCACTCATTTGCTTAAGAAGAACATCACTTTCATCTGGGGACCTGAGCAACAACAAGCCTTTGCTTTGCTTAAACAGTACCTGGCTAATCCACCTGTCCTCATGCCTCCCACTCCGGGAGAACCACTTTTGCTCTATATTTCCGCTACGCAATAGGCTATTGGTGCACTGCTCACCCAATATGACCTTAGCCATAAAGAGAAAGCAGTGTACTATCTGAGTCGCACCCTCATTGCCTATGAATGTAATTATCCTCAGATTGAGAAGTCTTGCTTGGCTGTTGTTTTTACCTTTCAGAAACTTCGCCATTACCTACTAAATACTAAGACCAAGCTCATATCCAAGGTCGACCCACTCAAGTATTTGTTGTCCAAACCCGCCCTCACAGGTAGAATGGCTAATTGGATCATTCTACTCAGTGAGTTTGATATAGAATTTGTCCATCAAAAATCAATTAAAGGACAAGTACTTGCTGACCAGCTAGCGGAAGCACCTTTGCAAAGCACAGAACCTTTGAGTCTGGATCTGCCAGATGCATCTTTGCTCTACATTGAAGAATCTATCGTATGGCATATACATTTTGATGGATCTTTTACGTCTCATGTTTTAGGTGCAGGAGTGGTCCTTATTACTCCTTCAGGTGATCCTATACCATAGGCTTTCTGCCTGGCCTTCCCTTGCACGAACAACATTGCGGAATATGAAGCACTCATTGCAGGGATGAAGCTAGCCATCAAGTGGAATATTTAACATGTGAAGGTTGTAGGTGATTCACAGCTAATCATCAAATAGGTTAATGATGAGTATAAAGTTAAGGATGACAAGCTCATACCTTATAAGAAGTTGGTGGAAACTCTGAAGGAGTATTTTGTGCGCATTACCTTTGAGCAAATCGCAAGAGCGCTGAATAGATCGGAAGATGCTATGGCAATGGTGGGATCTATGCTTCGTATTCCACCAGGGAACAATGATATGCCATTCTTCGTAGAAAATCTACACCAGCCCGCGTATGACATGCCAGAATCTTGCTTGGCTTGTGAGGTTGTTGGTCCCCATTCACCATGGTATGAACCCATTTTCACCTATCTTAAGGACAGTACATTCCCTCCCAAAATCTCCCTCTCTGAAAAGCAGAGCCTAATTCGCCAGATAGCCCGTTACACCCTGTTAGGAGGTATACTTTATTATCGTGGCTACGATGGGAATCTGCTACGTTGTCTGGATGTGCCGGAGTCAATCCAGGCAATTAAAGAAGTACACGAAGGAGTATGCGGAGCACATACAAATGGAATGGTCTTGGCTAAGAAACTGTTAAGAGTAGGTTACTATTGGCCCACCATGGAAACTGATTGTTGTAATTATGTTAGAAAATGTGTGCTATGCCAAAAGTATGGAAATTTCATCCATGCTCCATTGCAACCATTGCAACCAATCACTACCCCGTGGCCATTCTCCAAGTGGGGACTTGATCTAATAGGGAAGCTTACTCCTACCTCATCTGATGGTCATACACATATCATCACAGCTACAAAATACTTTACAAAATGGGTGGAGGATGTCCCTTTAACCTATGTCACAGGAGCACATATTTCTAAATTCATCATGAATCACATTATTTGCTGATATGGTATCCCTACAGCCATTGTCACAGATAATGGGAAGTCATTTAAGAACAAAACTATGAAAGGTCTTTGCCAATGGTTCCAAATCAGATTGAAATGGTCCACGCCATATTACCCTCAGGGTAATGGAAAAGCTGAGGCAAAAAACAAGACTTTGGTAAGGATAATGGAGAAGATGGTTAGCAAAACTGGTCAAAACTAGCACCTACAAATCCATCTAGCCCTCTGGGCCTACCGAACATCAATTCGCACTCCTACGGGTGCGACGCCATATTCCCTCGTGTTCGGGACAGAATCTATCATCCCTTTAGAGATTGAACTCCCATCCCTGCGAATTTCTCTTCGGGACTATTTGGATAAGGATGAAGATTACCGAGTGGCAAGATTGGCTGAGTTAGAGCTCCTGGATGAGAGGCGCATTCGCACTCTTAATCACCTGAAAGTATATCAACACAGAATCTCCCATAACTACAACAAGAGAATCATCCCTCGCCAGTTTGAGGTGGGTGATTTAGTTATGAAGGAGAACCAATTCAACACTAGAGCAGAGCGAGAAAAGAAAGGGAAGTTCGAACCACACTGGTTAGGACCCTATGTCATAGTTGCCAAGTATGGCACAGGGGCATACAAGTTAGCTCACCCCAATGGTGATGAGCTCCGGGAGCCCATGAATGCCATGCATCTTAAGAGGTTTTATGCCTAAACATGGCACAAGAAAGTCATAAAAATCACAAAAAAATTTAAAAACATCAAAAAAAAAAACAATCAGAAAAAGAAAAAGAGAAAACAGGTCATCCACTAGTGAAAACCACGCAATTGTGGCACTTTGGACAAGTCCTTGGGTGAAAACCGGTTTCTGGTGCCTCGGGAGGATTCGTTGTTCACAAGCATTCTGTATTAGAAGGGTAGTTGTCTTTGTCCTGGACCTGGTTCTACCTTCGAGTTTCCTTGTGCACACCATCTAGTCCAGCCTTGATCCGGCTTTGCCTTCTTCTATTCATCTGTAAGGGACGTGGTCTTTTGTTATTTCCCATCTTACGCTGGGGGCAACTCAATGACTTCACCTTCTTGTTCATAAGCGTGTGGCTTCTGCCCTTGTATATTCCCCACCTAACGCTGGGGGCATCCATGCTTTTTTGGTTACCTGCACATAGTTTTGGAAAACTATTAAAAACACAAAAACAATAGAAAATTGTTTCACCAAACACAAAACCAATAGAAAATTGTTTCAGACAACACAAAAACAATAGAAAATTGTTTCAGACAACACAAAAACAATAGAACATTGTTTCAAGAAAACAACAAAAACAATATATATATATATATATATATATATAAAATCTAAAAACAAGGAAAAAATTTTCAAAAAATTCCTAAAAAGTAAAACACCCTACAAAATGGTAACTTGCTTCTTACGGCTAAAACTTGTGTCTTGCGCATGGTATTTTCTCCATATCCTATTGGTTTGTCTCACATCTTCCCCAATTAATACGACTCACGGATCACTGGATTCACAACCATTCACAAAAGCTAGCTGCCTGCTTCATCTGTACTCTGGGGCACTTTTGGTTGCCTGGTGTTGTTTCGTTGTGCACAAATGCTTTTCATGGACCCCATGTCCATTTTCATTTCCCCTTGCATGTATCCTTGCTTGGGGCATCATTTTTAACCCTTGTCGTCAATCATGAACTTGTGGATCTCTTCAGCACTGATAACAAAACATTTGTACAACTGTCTTGACCATTGTTGGGTTAGATATGTGTGTTCGTACTTGTTTTCCCTGTTATATGAGCTTGTTTCCTTCTCATATTGCATTGCATTATTGTATGTTGCGTGGAGTTGGTACTTTCAACAATGGACAATTGTTCATAGTATGGCTTTTCATGTCATTCTACCTTTGTCGTATGCTTATATTTTTCATAAGGACCGATGATGTAGTTCCTATGGCAATATGATGACATCAATTTTTTTCCAAACAAATAAGCAGCTAGAGGCTAAGCTCTTCTCTCCCCTCATCCATATTTCTTCTACACGACTTCCCTTTCACCACTAATTCTCCCTCTCCTCGGGGCATCCTGCCTCGTCCCCATTCTTCTACCTACTTCTCATATTTTTCGATCGTCGATCGGATTCCTTCATCACCCCATCGACACTCGAGGGGGCATCTCTTCCTCCTACTAATTTTTCTTCTATCTCTTCAAAATATTTTTTGTCTACTATCTTTGAAGTGGCATCACTTACACCACCCCAAAGAGGGGCAAATGTAGACACCTATAATTACGCCCAAGCAATTTAAATACTTTAATTGTGCTAATTATCCCCTTTCTCGCAAATCAATGACATATCGTCAAAAGCACTCATTTTCCCTCATATCATCATTAATTAATTACACTAAGCTAATTAATTAAGTTTCCTATCCAAAAAATGCCCTAATTAATGACTTTCCATTAATAAATCACCCCTTCTACCTAGACTAATTAATTATTATTAATTAATTAGCTTTCCCTTCCATTTAACCAATAAATCAATATTTAATTGATTTAATCCCCTTATAATAGCCTAAATCGTACTAATATTCCTCTAATTAGCTTCTATAAGCTTACATCTACCTATTAATTAATCACCTTTGATTAATTAAAATACCCCCCAACTCCCATGACTTGTTAAACATGTATTAAACCCTTCTAAAGTAAGGTTACCTTTAATAAAGCAACCTTATCCATTCCTAATCATGTTTTACCTTTATCCCACATTCATGAGAATGTGTTGAATCTTTTATCCTTTGGGCTATATAAAGAGCCCTCCACCTACCTTTTTACTTACACCTAAACTTTCTAAGAGAGCAAATGCAAAGCATATAGCAAAGAGACTAAGAGCTTGCACCTTGCCCTTTTGAGAGTTCATCATCTTGAAGAGTTAAGCCTCTTTCTTAAAGTGCTTGGGTCATATGGGAGGTGTTAAAAGGGTCTTGTAGCCCAACTTTGATTAGCCCCCATTCCTAGGTTCTTGGAGCATTAAGGACAACTATTTTGATAGCCATGGAGCTTACTTAGGTCCATTCATTTATTTGTTGTTAGAGAATAGAGGAGTTTAGATATTTAGCATTGTTAGTTTCGAAGTTTATATTGATGAATGCTAGCATCTAACCCTTGTTTAATTCTTATCATGATGTTGTTTATGCTTTGTTTTAGCTAAATTGTAGAACTATTTTAGGTGGTAGTTCTTGCTTCATTTGATTTAGC
Organism: Taxus chinensis; assembly: GCA_019776745.2. Classification (NCBI taxonomy): domain Eukaryota; kingdom Viridiplantae; phylum Streptophyta; class Pinopsida; order Cupressales; family Taxaceae; genus Taxus; species Taxus chinensis. The sequence continues at coordinate 221,908,998 of CM034147.1, forward strand.
ATTAAGCAAAGTATACATGCACACATTGGTTTGCTTTTACAATGACCCTCGTGTGCATGTATACTTTGCTTAATGTTAAATCAAATGAAGCAAGAACTACCACCTAAAATAGTTCTACAATTTAGCTAAAACAAAGCATAAACACCATCATGATAAGAATTAAACAAGGGGTAGATGCTAGCATTCATCAATATAAACTTTGAAACTAACAATGCTAAATATCTAAACTCCTCTATTATCTAACAACAAATAAATGAATGGACCTAAGTAAGCTCCATGGCTATCAAAACAGTTGTCCTTAATGCTCCAAGAACCTAGGAATGGGGGCTAATCAAAGTTAGGCTACAAGACCCTTTTGACACCTCCCATATGACCCAAGCACTTTAAGAAAGAGGCTTAACTCTTAAAGATGATGAACTCTCAAAAGGGCAAGGTGCAAGCTCTTAGTCTCTTTGCTATATGCTTTGCATTTGCTCTCTTAGAAAGTTTAGGTGTAAGTAAAAAGGTAGGTGGAGGGATCTTTATATAGCCCAAAGGATAAAGGATTCAACACATTCTCATGAATGTGGGATAAAGGTAAAACATGATTAGGAATGGATAAGGTTGCTTTATTAAAGGTAACCTTACTTTAGAAGGGTTTAATACATGTTTAACAAGTCATGGGAGTTAGGGGGGTATTTTAATTAATCAAAGGTGATTAATTAATAGGTAGATGTAAGCTTATAGAAGCTAATTAGAGGAATATTAGTACGATTTAGGCTATTATAAGGGGATTAAATCAATTAAATACTTATTTATTGGTTAAATGGAAGGGAAAGCTAATTAATTAATAATAATTAATTAGTCTAGGTAGAAGGGGTGATTTATTAACGGAAATTCGTTAATTAGGGCATTTGTTGGATATGCAACTTAATTAATTAGCTTAGTGTAATTAATTAATGATGATATGACAGAAAATGAGTGCTTTTGACGATATGTCATTGATTTGCGAGAAAGGGGATAATTAGCACAATTTAAGTATTTAAATTGCTTGGGCGTAATTATAGGTGTCTACAGCATCAAATCCCAAAAAGAAAAGAATGCAAATGAGGGGTCAAACTATCCTCTGCTGTCAAATAAGTGAACTTACAATTAAGCACTGCAATACATTTCAGACCTAATTTAGTTCTACATGTGTGTGTAGAATTGTGCCCTAAGTGGTTCTTGTGTGTGTCACACTTGATAGCAAGAAAGTAGCTAGATGTAAATAAATGTAATAGATGTGTGCATAGAATTGAAATAACTTACCCTCATATAAAGTGTATGCAAAATAATGCAATCCCTTGCCCTTTAATGGATGCTAGAATGGATGCGTGAATGCTCTTGAATAGCCTTTGGATGAAACCTTAGGTGGTGATAGCTAATGCTTAGTGCTTGGTCCTTTATTATGGTCACATAACTTTATATTTATATGATTCCCTTACTTGAATTTCATACATAACCCTGAAAATTCCAACTACCAAAAAGATAAGATGCTCAAATGGCTAGAAAGGACCCAAAAGATGTGAACAAAGTGTTACTGTAAACATGTTCATACCAAACTAGTTTGGGTTATTTCCTAACTATATCGTTTTAGTGTTCACACTTTATAAGATTCATTAGGGATATTATTTTATTGTTAAATAAACTATTTTTGGGTGAGTTTGTTTTAACTCACATAGCTTCTTGGATTTTGTTGAGAGATTCTCTCCACTCTTTGATTTGTGGAGATAATCTCATCTCTAACTTTAGTATTTCCTTCCTATTATTTGGTTAAGGATTAGCTTTGTAAAATACTATATATTGTGTGTTCCTGGATGTGAAATATAGGCAATTTTGAACAATATTTCTTTTGTATTCTCTCTACCAAACTACTAATTTTTTTTGTTGATTTATTAATCTTCCTTTCTTGCCTAGATCTAGTTATCAAATCCAATTTATTATCAAAGCAAGGTTGTGTAGGGGAAAAGATTATAAATCTCTTAGTTATTTTTTTATTGCAAGAATAAGAGAGCTTTACTATGCATCGAATCTCAGCTATGCATTTGGAGTTGTGGCAGTTTTGTTTTTCATAGTGTCTTCTCATTTCTTTACTAGATATATTTTCTCTTTGGTTGGGAGGTTTTTATTGTTGGTCTATTGCCATATCATTTCCTCTACATTGGGCACTTCTTTCACTGTAGTATTATTCTTGAATTTGTGGTGAATTTTGGCATGGAGTGGATCTTTTTTCCTTCCTTATATTCGATGGCTCTACCTTCACAACTCAACCAAATTTTTTTAACTGTGTGTGGAAATTTTGTGGCATGCGTATCCACTTTGTTGCATGCATTTGGCATCATAAATCTCTATTTTGAAAAAAGAATTTATTTTCAGACCTGTGGAAAATATAAAATCCATATTTTCCACTAATTTATCAAAGCACAACCATTGGCAGAGTGGTTTGGGTGCTTGATTTGTGTCTAGGAGGTCTTAATTTCAAACCCTAGTGCTTACATTTTGACACCAATTTACTTGTAGCAATTTTGCTTCTAAAACAAGAATAAAAAAAATATTTTCCATTCAAATTATATTTAGCAATTGTGATGCAACAGTGGAGGTCTTTGTCTCATGTGAAGGAGGTCACGTGTTCCACTCTTGTTGGGGGTTGATTTTGAGATTTTTTATTTTTAGGAAGCTTTTTTTGCTTCATTAATATATCTTGGAGGGATGTTTATAAACGAAATGTATAATTAAAATCTACATCTTCTCCCTATTCCAACGAGTGGTCACACGACCACCTTGTACTCTGTTTGGTCTTATTTTTTAATCAGTGGGTCTTTTAAAATTAAAATCAGCCCATTTTATGGGAATTTGAAATCTTAATAAATTTTTCCTGATAACTTGAAATCAAGTGCCATTTTTTTGTAAAAGTGCATGTTTTTTCAACCCCATTCCATTGATTTAATTTTTATTACCATCTGAGGAGTTCTATTTTTTGCTCATTTGGGAGGGGTCCCTATAGTGTGAGCACATTGTCTTTTGGTGTGCAGTATATTTTTCTCACTGATTTTAGATGGAAAAATACTTCTTCATGAAAGTTACATGTTCAACACCAGTGATGGATACAAAGTTCTTTGAGCTTTTAAATTCATAAAATTATCATGTTTGGAAACCAAAGATGGAACAATTGTTACAATCATGTGGCTTATGGCATGTCTTCGATGCAAGCATTCCCACCTTCACCACAGAAAAGGAAAAATATTTGTATGCATGCAAATAGAATGAGTAGCTTGGGTTAATCGCCTTGAATGTGGCGGATAATTTGCAATTCCAAAATTCTTCTGCAAAGGCACCGAAAGAGGTATGGGAAAAATTTGAGACTTTATTTGGAAAGATTAATGAGTTCAAGTTGATTCAACTAGATCTTGAGTTGAACTATTTATCACCTTCAAATTTCGCTTCCATAGAATAATTTCTCAAAAAAATTAAGGAAACTCATAGTTAGTTGTCAGCTGGTGGTAAAACTAAAAAGGATGAAGAATGCATTTACATGGTTTTGACCAAGTTAAAGGGAAATTTTTAAGTTTTCACCTCTGCCTTTTTTTCTACTATGGATGCCTTGGTTTCTCAGTTTACTATGCCATTATTCGAATATTTTTTTGAACATTTGTCTCGAGAACATACTAAGCTAATCTCTCTTGATTCCATACCAACTTTAAACCATGCACTAGTAGCTAATTTCCCTAAGAAAAAATGGAAAAATAAATCCAAGAAAGGCACCCTTGATCATCCTTTATCATCTCCAAATGTGGCTTATAAACCTTCACATCCCTCTATTGATTCCTCCAAACAAAAAAATAGTGGAAAATCTAAGAATTCATCCCAAAAAAGAGTGTTTGATCCATGCTCCTTTTGTGGAAAAACAATCCATCATGAATCCATATTTTTTTGAAACTGGTAGCTTTGGAAAAGGCTCTAAAACAACACAAGATCATTATTCCATCTCCTTCTTCCTCTTCTAATACTAGAAAGGGTAAGGCTCTTCCTGAACAAGATTATTCCCCTTTGCAAGACAAGTGGATTTTTGACTCAAGAACTTTACATCATATCACACATTTTAGATATTTGTTGACTTTTGTTTCCAATTACAACACTTCATAGATTTTGGTGGCTAATTATTCTTTTGTTGATGTTGTGAGTTATGAAACTGGCAATATGCATAATCAGCGTTTATAGGATGTTCTCTATGTTCCCAATAATTGTAACAATTTTCTTTCCTTATATCAAATCTATATTTTTGGTGATGGTAGAATTGTTGAATTTTCACCAGATAAGGTTGTAATCATGGAACTACATGATCATGATGATATTTTTGCTATATGAGTGGTGGAACCATGTTCATGTTTGTATGTGTTTGAGAACTTTGACAATACTATAGGATCTTTACTTGTTGTTCATGCTGATTTTGTGAGAAAATTATGGCATGAGAGGTTCAAACACCTCAATTACAGGTATCTGCAGTAATTCTCTTCACAGAATATGGTCACAAGTCTTCCGAAGGTGAATTGTAATGATGGTGTTTTCCCAGGTTGTATGTTGGGTAAGCAACATCAAGATACCTTTCTAAAGGGACTATAGAAATGATCCAAGGATCATCTTGAGTTAGTACATAGTGATATCATGTCCTTTCCTCATAGTTCATTTTCTGGTGCTAAATATGTGCTAACATTTATAGATGATTTTACTAGAATAACTTGGGTGTATTTTTTGCAATATAAAAGTGATGTCCTAGATAGATTTAAATTTTTTAAATCTATTGTATAAAAACAATCTAGGCATTATATTAAAATGCTCTGCATGGACAATGGGGGGAATATGTAAGTAATAAATTTTCTATTTTTTGTACTAATCATGGAATTATGCACCAGTATATTGTACCTTACAACCCTCGGAAAAATGGAGTTTCTGAACAAAAGAATAGAACACTCAAGGAAATGGTGAATTACATGGTTGTCAAATAACTTAGCACTAGAGTTTAGGGCAGAAGTTGTGAACTGTACAAACCACATTAAAAACAAGATGCCCCATAAAACAGTGTCGGGGGTTACTCTTGAAGAGGCTTGGTCGGGTGAAAAACATGATGTTTAAGATTTCCATGTCTTTAGTTGTAAATATTGGTCTTTTGTACCTGATGATACATGGAAATCCATGGAAAATAAAATAAAAGAACTCATCTTTGGTGGCCATTGTGAGCATGTGAAGGCATATCGCCTTTTCAATCCCACTACCAAAGATGTATTGTTTTGATGGGATGTTTGTGTTGCTGAGATCGATGATCCTTTAGATCCAATTATTCTTGCTTCTCCATCCTTACCTCATGTACCTACCTCAGATGATTCCATTGATGTTGATGGCCCACCTATTGTTGATCTTGTTCATGATCTTGTTATTCCTTCTCCTTAGCCAAGGCTTGTATGGTTGAAGACTAATTTTGATGTTGTTGGTGATTTAGCAAGTGATCCAAGTGATCAATAGAAGAGACTTATGGTGCCACAGATCATCAACCTTACTCTAGTATGGCTCTTATGAGCCAAGCCATTTCTACTGATCCTGTTATTTTTTCACAGGCTTCTGGTCAACTAGAGTGGGATGATACTATGGAGGATGAGTATTCTTCTTTGATGAAGAATCAAACATGGGAGTTGGTGCCACTTCATAAGGGAAGAAAATTGGTGAGGTGTAAATGGTTCTATATGACCAAATATGTTGCTAATGATACCATTGATAAGTATAAAGCTCATCTTGTTGCTAAGGGATTATATCAGGTTGAAGGAGTGGATTAATTTGAAACCTTTGTTGTTATAGCCATGATGGATTCTATTCACCTTATATTTTCCCTTGATGCTTCTCATCAATGGTCAATTTATTAGATAGACACAAAGATTGCCTTTTTGCATGGTGATTTTCATGGGGATATTTATATGGAGCAACCAAAAGGCTTCGTGCAAGACTTTTCTTTGGCTTACAGACTCCATCATTCTCTCTATGGTCTCAAGTAAGCCCTAGGTCTTGGTATGAGAAAATGGATGCTTTTTTGTTGTCTGTTGGATTCTATCATTGTGAGATTTATCATATTCTTTTGAAAACTGATGATGAATTATTGATATTAATCTTGTATGTTGATGATCTCATCATTACTAGTAGTTCAAATTTTATGATTCAAGACATTAAACATAAGTTGAAAGTAAATTTTGATATGACAAATATGGGCCTCTTGCACTATTTTATTGGTCTCTAGGTTATTCAATCTACTGAGGGAATATATATTTGTGAGAAGAAGTATGCCACATATCTACTTCAGAGATTTCATATGGCTGATTGTAAACCATCTCTCACACCTTTCTAGTCATGTATTGAATTGACTGCTGCATGTAAGTCTAATTTAATAGATATCACTTTATATAGAAACTTGGTTGGGAGTCTTTTATATCTCACTCACACTCATCCCAATATTACTTTTGTTGTTAACCTTGTCTCTCTCTTTTCACATGAGCCTCACGAGAGTCATTAGAAAACAACCAAGTGTATCCTGCACTCTGTTCGGGGGACTTTAAGTTTTGGCATCCATTGCACATCACAATTTTTTTCATTTATTGAGAGCTTCACATATTCTGATTGGGTTGGATGTTTTAAACCTCAAAAATCTACCTCTGGTTTCTTTTTTCATCTTGGATGTGGTCATGTTGCATGCTCTTGTAAGAAATAGAATACAGTTTCATTATCATCCACTGAGGAAGAATATTGAGGTGTCATGATAGCAGTCTAGGAGATTCTTTGACTTCATTAGATTCTTGGCGAGTTTGGTTTTCACCAACAGTATCCTTCCATTCTTTGGTCTGATAATCAGAGTGTTATTTAGATTTTACACAATCCAGTTTCACATTAATGTACTAAACATAACAAAATCCATATGCACTTCATTCACCAATTGATTTGGGATGGTGTCATTAAGATGGAGTTTATACCTATGGCTGATCAAATTGTAGACATATTCACTAAACCCTTGGCTTCTCCTCGTTATATAGAATTTCAAGAAAAGCTTGGGGTGAAGGAATTTTTCCTTGGGGGGATTTTCAATAAATTCCTTCCTTATTTCTTCTTTCTAGATTGTATTGAGTACCTTATCAATCCTAGTAATCGGGACCCCTTCTTGGTTTAATTTCTTTGCTCCTTAGCATTTGCTTATGGGAGGGTGTTACTATAAACATGTTCATACCAAAATAGTTTGGGTTATTTCCTAACTAGATTTTTTTAGTGTTCACACTTTATAAAATTTGTTAGGGAGCTTATTTTATTGTCAAATAATATATTTTTTGGTGAATTTTTTTCAACTCACATAGCTTCTTGGAGTTTGTTGAGATATTCTCTCCACTCCTTTATTTGTGGAGATAATATCATCTCTAACTTTAGTATTTCATTCCTATTATTTGGGTAAGGATTACCTTTTTAAAACAATATATATTGTGTGTTCTCAGATGTGAAATATAGGGAATTTTGAACAATTATTCTTTTGTATTCTCTCTGCAACACTGTTGATTTTTTTTTGATTTATTAATCTTTCTTTCTTTTCTAGATCTAGTTATCAAATCAAATTTAAAGTACAAAGAGGTCATGTGAACCTAGAGGGCATAGGGGCACCTGACACTGGTGTGCTAGCTGGGAGTTAGAGTCTAGGATGATAAATGTCGAGGTGTGAAAAGACAGACTGAGATAGAAAGAGTGTAAGACCAAAAGTGGAAACAGAAAGAAAGAAAAGATGACCAAAGACATGAGTTAATTAGTACTTTTATTACTTAGGAATCATATAAATAGTAGTATGTAATCATGACTAGATAATTACCCAAAGTATGTGATTTTGTGTCTACAAGGACCATACATCTCAATCAAGATGCAAAAACTGGTCCTGACCCTATGGTATGGTCTTGAACCGTCTTGGAATCAAAATTTGTAGCTTTTTGGGTCTTTCGATGATTTGGAAATGTGATTCACTTTCAAACCTTATTTTTTGCACAATCCTTAAACCATTTGTAATCAATTAAATCTCACCAATAACCTAAGTATGAGCTAAATAATCAAATCAGAAAGTTGCACAATGGAAAGTAGAGCTTAAGCACTAGTTTTATGTATTTATATTCAAGATTTTTATACAGATTAGTGTGTAGGAATAAAAAAAATACGAAAGAGATAACAAGATGCAATGAGTGGGGATAAGATGTGGGTATTTTTACTATCTAATAAGAATAATTACAATTAACATTATCAAAGTGTAAATTGCCAAATTTGAGTGTCTACAATATATTTTTTCAATTATGCCCTACTTACTAGATATGGTAATTTTGAATTTATGAAAAAATTGCTACAAATTATGTCAAAAAGAGCTTTTTTTGTAATTATTTTTTTTTATGAAAACCCACAATTAATTTTAAAATGGAATTGTTATCAACCATATATGTCTCAAAAGAATACAATTCCCAAGAGTGATGTGTAGTAAAAAGCAGTCATCATCAAATCAATAAAACTATTATTCCTAGAGCTAAATAGTGCATTTATGAAACAAAGAATAATTTTAGGACCTAAAAATTATAAACAATAACCTCTAAGGTAATTTTAAAAAAAAATACATTTATTTTATTAATCCCTAATTACTAAAAATAGTAATTTTGCATTCCCATAAATTGTAATAAGAATTAGGGAAAACAAAAAAAGGTTATAGTTAAAATATCACAATTAATAAAACCTCAATGGAGTTTGAAAATATAGTATTTAATTTTTAAATGTTAAAAAAAATGTGATTTGTCAATTAGGAAGCCCTAGAAAGATACCCAAAGGGTAGGAATGACCATGAGAACTTAGAGAAAATTTTGCAAACTATATTTAAAACAGGTGATAGATGAAAATAAGGTATGCATATGAATATATAATGCAAAGATGAGACCTAATGGTAACTAGGGTTTGAAATAAGGATAAAGATATAATCGCGAGTCAGGTTCACTAAATGTTTTCATCCTAAATAGATTCCAAGATGTGTTATGAGAATGAAAAAAAATGAAAAGCATGAAAGGGTTTGTAACATGTGTACTATTATAATTAATCAAATTGTAACGTTAAAATTTCATAATCATAATAATGCATTCATAATTTAAATGATTGATAACATATAATTACTTTCTCAAATACACAAGGGGAGAGAGAAATTTAGTTATACAAGGTGAAATAAAGATGATTTGGATGTGCAAGATAGTGGAACAGGCTGATCAAGAAATATAGATGATTTAATGAAAATTTATGGAGTTACAAACTAAACAAGGGTAGGACCATAAAAATTATTCATGGTGCAGACCTAATATGTATGGTAATGACCTAGAATATACGATCTTGTGACCTTTGATTGTTTAGATATGTAACTTTTTTATGTGCTTCAATTTTTTGGTAATGGTCTTTTTTATATGTCTCTCTTTCTTCCACAAATTTGGGATGATCTATAATCACCTAAAAATGGAAACCCTAATAACTTGAAGAACCCTTCTTTAAATCATTAACAAACCAAAATGAGAAAACATGTATGTGGTTGAGGTTGGACTACACTTCCCTGTAAGAATCAGGCTATTGAACCAATATGAGTGATACACTACATGCCCTCATTATGGAATCAATCTTCATGTAGTTATCTTATATGCATGTGTAAGTGTGAATAACTAACCAACCCCCTAGAGGTTCTCTCACGTGTCTTGATACCAAGATATTAGGCTAATTACATAGTATGGAATATTTCCGGTATGGTAGTAGTGATATATGGCGTGCCTTAACTAGGTGACCTATCCCTTTGTAACTTGAAACCCTTGTGCAAATCTTAGAGTAAATATTCTCTTGCTAAAGCATGGATCTATGATCTTTTCATTCTTGAAAATGGAGGAAACTATACTCTTTCACCTTGGTGAGTGCTTTCAACTTATATTAGGGACTTATTTAAAATATTTGGGATTGGTTTGTGTAGATTTAGGAATCCTTTTAGTGTTTTGGAATGATATTAGTAATAAGAACTTGTAAGAGTTCCAAGTGGATAATAAAGTGACATTAAATTTCTTATGTAGCCTTTTATAGGTGAAATATTCTCATAATGTTGCCCTTAGGAATATGAAATGAAAAAGATTAAAATTTGAAATTAAAATTAGTGTCAGTGAATGTGAAGGGGCATGACCATATGGTTCATCTAGGAACAAACCTTACATCCCAACCCTTCCCTAATTTTCTAGATTGGAGACTTGTTGAATGCATTTGGGCTATATCATTCACTACACAGGAAGGGAAAATTCTAAATTACATAACACATGTTATCTTGGGGGAAAATTAGTTGTAGCCCATTATCTTGGTGTAACTTGCATAAAGGAAACATAGTTTTAAGGGACACAATTTCTATCTCTCTCTCTCTCTCTCACACACACACACACACCATAAGTACATTGATTTTGAAATGTGGTGTATTACTAGGTGACATTCAATTCGAGGTTACTTCCTAGGTCTATATGACTCAAGAATTTATGTATTTTATTTATTCTAATGTGTTCTTGAATATTGTACATGTAACTAGGGTTTTTTTGCAAGTATATGTGTGACAGGAGAACCCTAAAATGAAGTGGATGTGACACAGAGAAAAGTGAAGGTGATATCAGCAAACATTGAAAGAACTAGATCTGCACACCTCACCAACACACTAGCACTCATTTATGACACTAGTATCCATGCAATTCTATTTGGAATAAATTTCATATCACTATTTTCCAGATGAAGCACATACAATCCAGACTGAGCCTATTTCATCAACTGACTAGCCCAGATCTAGTCCAAAAAGTCAGATTTCAGCTAAGATATTCTCATCCTCTTATTGGTTGTACTCATTCATCATTATACTTTGTCGTATTACATGTTTCTAATATATCTTATTTAGTCTATTCTTCTTATTAATATTTATCTATTTTGAATCAGATACCTTTGCAAAAAGGTTAGTGTTTTGGTCTAAACACCCATGTACCACCTATGTTAGAACTACTTGTAAAAGGCTTCAAACCAAACATAGTTATGCACCTGACATGTAATATATTTATGGATGAAACTAATTTAGTAGCTTAATAATTTGAAAATGAAACAAAATGACTTGGCATGTTAAAGCTTGTCTTAGCTTGACTTGGAAGGTATATAGAATGAGAATCATGAATCTTGAATTTATTTTAGTTGGCTTTAAACAAACGTATGAGTTTTTCTAGGTTGGGTTGTTTATTTGAAGGATTTTATAATCATGTGGAGTGATTTTAGAATGTAATTAAGAATTATTTATCTTGAAAGATTCACGTGAGGTAAATTAGTGACTTAAACATGCTCTTATAGGAATTCATAGGTTTAATTTTACATTAAGAATGACCTATGAGAGATTAACCAAACCATAAAAATATATCAAATTGAAAAGTGACCATTGGGTTGTGGGAAATTAGGATTTATTATTCTAGATTAGATTGTGGTATGGTTTAGTCCTATCCATAGGGTCCTCAACATGCAATTCAAGGGACTATGCAATATTCTAGGCAAGATACATAAAGAGAATAAAATCTAACTATTGATAATACCTTAAATAAATAAAGTAGAGATAGTAATATCTTATGTTCTTATAAAGTGGGTAGTTCCACCTCACCTTCCCTACCCATATTTTGACCTTCCCCTATAATTAGTTCAATCAAATAAAAACAAAAATATTGTATTAGGAAAAGAAAATTTCCAAATAAAACTCTCATAAATACTCCTTATTCCTTTTTGAATTACATAAGATGTATTTTTATTAGTAATAGCAATAGAATCCTAATTAAACTTGACTTCTAATCCAAACTTGGCTGGACTTTCTATTTTTAGTAAGTTTTGAATTTATTTATCTAGATCTTACAAAATTTCATACACTCTCTATGTGCCTACACTATTTTATTACATGAGTTTCAACTCAAGTTGATTCACAGTTACAAAGATAGAATATTTTGAAATTATATTAAATTTAAAAACTTTAAACCCGATTTTTGGGCCCTAGATGGATGATTTCTACCTCTAAAAAAATTCATAATGTGCCGAAAGCATCTAACACATTTCATCACAGTGTATATCCTTTCAAGAGATTTTGGTCAATTAAAAAAGAGTCATTTCAATTTTGAATCAAAAGTTATGGCCTCCACAAGGTAGGCCACAAAATTTGCATCACCCTTGCTCATAATTTTCCCTCACCCCAACCATTTTTTATGGAGAAAGGTGTGGTGATATATGTGGGAATATGGATGGTATGCTTCCTTAACACATGGAGTTTAATGAAATTGGTTGGAATGATGGCCAAAATATTATTAACCTATCAATGCAAATCCTTGGTCATCCATCCTTGTTCCTTCTTAATAAGAGCATGGAATTTTCAATTTCCCCTAGCTCTATTCCTATTCAAAAATTAATTGCAAACATTGAAATTTCCATAAAGAGCCTTCTATAATATGTGACAAAAGAGATAAGAAAATATTTATTTTTGACAATAAGGAGAGAAAAAACCTTGAAGATAAATATATCTAAAGATAAATTCCTTGCATTGAAAAAGTTAAACGAGGATGATGATATCTTAGTACTTAATGTGGAAAAAGGTAATGCAATGGTAATATTAAAAAGGATCAGAAAAAAATTAGGGTGTGGGAGCTATAAGTGCATGAATAATAATCCTCTAATTAAAATTACTAAGGATATTCTAAAAATTATAATCAACTCATCCATGAGTTTAGAGCTCAATCATTACTAAATCCTATAACCTACCTAAATTACTCAAATTAAGGTTTCCCTTAAGACCCACTTTCGACACTCACTTTCGACACTATGGTGTGGCCATACACCTAGTGTAAAAGTTATAAGTATTGGTTAGAAAGGCCTATTTTTTTGTTTAAGACTTATTTGACTTCATACAAAACTTGAAGCAAAGCACATTAGTGAAGATTACCTACTCATCATATTTTATGTGGTCTCAGTTTACACAAAAATTATTTTAAATGAGGCTATTGAAGTTATAAGAGAAATCAAACATAAAGAAACAATTAAACTAGTGGTGTTTTTCCCAAGATCCAAGTACTTTACCTTCTAGATGAATTTTATGAAAAAATGAAGGTGAATCTACAGACACTCCTCTGTCCCTAGTTGTGGAAAACTTATTAATTGAAAATTTTGAAGATAAAACATTAAATACATCACCTCCAAAACCATATTTTTAAGTAAGATTTGTGAATTATACAAAAGTGAAGTGGCCACATGGAAAGAAACATATTAAAATAATTTTTGGGTCTCTTAAATGCCAAATTGGATCATATTACATTTAGAATTGGAAGAGGATGGAAAGGTACCGTTTATGGATGTCCCAATAAAAGGAAGTGAGGATGGTTATCCTCCATGACAAGAATATAAGAGGAAAAATCACAAAAATGTGTACATAATATTTGATTCACATTACCACCTATCCCAAAAGGTACGAGCCAATATAAAACTTTTCACTAGAGAATTGAGAATATTAGATAACGAGCACCTTAAATAAGAAAATAAACATCTCACTAAGGTTATAAGAAGGAATGGATGGAGATAAAAATTACACCCATCCCAAATCAGAATGATCTAGGTCTTTGAGGAAACATGGGACTATCTCCAAGTTGTGGGACTGTAGCTTGAGATAGACCTCCAGAGAAGGCTCACTTCCTCTGCTATTCCTACTACTAAAACTACTCCTAAGAATGGAAATGTATCTATATAACTCTACTCTATAATTTGAAGAGACCAGGGTAAAAAGGAGATGCATAAAATTTAAATACTAAACTAAGGGCAGGTGATAACACCAAGAACAAGGGGAAATACAATCTCATATGAGGTAAAATGGGATAAAATGAAGGAAGAGAAGGAAAACTTGGGAGACACAATCAAAAGAAACACTAAAAATTCCCTTTTCACACAATGCACAATAGAAATAACCCTGTAAAGTGAGAAGAAACACACAACATACCTGAAAGTAGATGAAATGGCAAGGAAATACAATAAAACACCAACTAGAGTAGAATAATAGCTACAAAATAAGTATTGTATTGCCTTAAGAAGATGCACATATAATTACATGGAGGAAGAAGGCATAAACACATTTCAAAGTTCAAATTTGAGGCCAAAAAATCAAGAACACTTTTACAACACTTTTAAATGCTTCCCTTGCATTCTAAGAGTATCCAACCATTACAAATGAGCATACTTTTACAATTTATAGAATATGGGAAAGAGAGAGGAGGGGAAAGAGAAGGAAACTCATATTTCCACCTTCAACCACCAACAACATGCATTAAATTACTTACAATAGGAATGGGAACCCTTACAAAAAAATTCCCCTGTGGTACTTTGCTTGTAGGAGAAAGAATGGGCACCATACTTCATCAAACTAGGTGGTTGACCTACCTAGGACTGTTTTCTATGATATTGGAGAGTATTACTTATTTTTCACCCCCCTACCATCACCTAAATTGAGAAATCAATTTTTTGTGGTGTAGAGAATGATGAGACCTTTCCAACGGTACAAATTTAATGAAATCTAGAACACTAGGGCAAAAGATACGACCATTTAGATTTATGGGGCTAGGGGGAACTTGACATTCTCTACACTTCTCCACAATCCAAAATATTTCCCTTCGTTCCTTTTGTGGGTGGTTTGTCCAACTAGAGAAGTAGAGGAAATGTGGAATGGATCCACTTGTGTTCTCAGGACCCACTTTACCCGCATTGGCTGTTGTTCCATCTATGTGGTGGGAAATGGGACTTTGTATTAATACTCGTAACTCCTCTATTTCCTGTAACACTCTCTATCTTATTCACTACTTAGTTCCCTCACTACTTGTTATTTGACTAACCAAGCCATGCAGAGAACCATTTCCCTAATGGAAAATTCCTCCCACTCCCCTGGTTCCCACAACTCCCTTTCTGTCTGCACCTCACAGAGTAACTTCATTTATCAATCTAAGCACTTATGCAAAGAACTCGAATCCCAAAAAAATTATTCCCTCGGCACTCTAAAAACCTAAAATACACTACCAACTCCCCTATTACAGATGATGCGGAAATGCAGGGAACATGAGGAACAAAGGAACAATTCCTCTTGTTCCTCATAAGTCTTATTTTCTCACAATACAATCCAAACACCCAATATTTTGATTTTTTGGCTAAGTGATGGATTGAGAAGCTTGGAAAGGAGGAGAGGAATATCATGGAAAAAAATTCTAGTGCCTCAAATCACAAAATTTACCTATATTCTCCAGGGTTCCACTATACTGCCTTAGTCTCGATTTGTTAAGTTGGCCAATTGGCAGGGGGTGAAAATTTGGATAACAAGAAAAAATAAAAGAAATGGTATATTAATGAGGTTTCTCAAAGAGAAAAGATTAGCCAAATAAGACCTAATCTTAGGAATAGATGAGAAATTTTTTGTCATGAATGGCACATCAAATACTAGATCCTCAATAAATTCGTTATTAGAAGATCTATATAATTTACATTTAAAACTTTCAAAAATTATTAAAATTGACAACTAAGGGAGAGGATCCAGTGCTTGTGCACCCTAATTTTAGGGGTACATGTAGAAACCTAAACATCATATAACTAAAAAAAAAAAATACCCTTTAATTTGTTATGATCTCCCCATTCTATATATATATATATATATATATATATATATATATATATATATATATATATATATATAATTTTTTAACCATGTGGAAGGGACATTTTTTTAATATATAAATTTGGAAATTTCAAATAAAAACAAATTCAAGGTGTTCTATTACTTGAAAACTAAGTCATACAATTTTTGTTACCTATTTGTCATCATTTGATAAGCTAATTATTGTGAAATGACTTGGTGTGACACGATCTATAGGTTACTTTTTTCAAAATTTAAGTGGGAAAGTGGCATGTAGTGGATCCTAAATTTTCATCTACCCTCACAAGTCAAGGATTGGCTCCTCTCTCTTACAATTTAATAGAAAATAACAATGCATTAAATATGACAAAGATAACTAAGATTTCAAAAGAGAAACTGGTTAACAAGGATAATAGGTTATATAATGACACAAATTATGGAGGCATTGAAATTAGTACTAGGTGTAATAGACTATGCTTGAATAATATGGTTGGGTTTATTGATAGAAGAGATTAATATTTTGTGTGCTTCTTATTTTAGTTTTATTGATAAAATAGAGTAATATGGTTGGTGTTACTAACATAAGAGACTTTTTTAAACATCACCCATATCTTATCATTTACCTTCATCCTAAATGGTTTTTGATGGGAAAATGAGATGTGCTATATGTGATAATATGGTCATGTCATTTCCTTCATGTATGGCATTTAATGAAATAGGTTGGAATGATGTAGGAAATAGATAGATCGAAAAGATGAAGTAAATAGATATATGACTGAGGGAGGAGAAATGTGGACAGTGTTGTTGAGCGCAAGAGTTTCTTTTGTTAAAAAATCCTGGTAGAAATGTTTCAAAAGAAAGTTGTTGAAGAGAGAGATACATAATTATCTTGATGTCATTTTCTTTTATCATCTTCCATGTTATACTAAATAATTGAGTAGACTAGGGAGTTTCTCCTTTCGAAGGAGATACACCAAATATTTGGTATCGAATTTGAGATCAGTGTGTGATGTAAAAAGAAAGGAGATATATAAGGGAACATCAATATGAAGAAGAGAGAAATAGCTTGCATCCAGCTAATGTAAACAATTATATTTTTCATCCTATAGCTTAGAATCTATATCATCGGTCTTTATTAAATATGTAAGCATACGTACGACATAAGTGTAGAATGACATGGAAATCCATAGTATGAAAAAATTCCCATTGCTAAAAATAATAACTCCACACAACATACAAAACGTAATTCAATATGAGAAGTAAACAAGCTGATCTAACAGGGAAACAAGTAAAAACACACATACTAAAACCAATAATGGTCAAGATAGGTGCACAAATATTTTGTTATCTAGCTGCAGCTCCCTAATGTTTGTGATAAACAACATGGGTTAAAAAATGGTGCCCCAATAAAATATGTATGCAAGGGGAAAAACGATGGACATAGGGGTCTAATGAAAAAGGTATGTGCGTTATGAAACAATATCAGGTAACTCGTTGTGCCCCAGAGTACAGACAAAGCATGCGGTTTCAATTTTGTAAATGATTGTAGATCCAGATGATCTATGAGTCATTGTTTAAAAAACACATGAGAACATAGGTGAGATATGATATGAATACCATGCATGTGACACAAATTTATGCTGTGTATGAGCTATTTACCAAATTGTATCTATTTTTAGATTTTTATAATGTTTTGATTTTTTTTAAATGTATAATGTTTAGCAAGATTATGATTTTTACATTTTTTAGATTTTTGATCTATTAGAAGAATTTAGAAAGTGAAGGATTTACCTATAAGCACAAGAAAAATGCCCCAGGGTGACGAAACGGGCATCAAGTAGCAAAAAGATGCCCCAACAAGAAGGAGAACGAGTCAAAAATAATTATTTAATAAAAATAATTATTACAATAGTTTAATAGAAGAAAGGGGAATGAAAATGTTGCTAGAAACAATAAAAAATGCCCCATGGAGAAGAAACAAGCGCTAGGTGGCAAATAATGCCCCAATATAGTGAAAATTGATTAAAAATAATTATTTAATAAAAATAATTATCACACTAGGTAGAAAAAAGTGTTAGAATGATCATGGCAATCAAAATATGCCCCGAGGGCATCACAGTGGGTTAAAACAATTTTATATACCCCTTTAGGGGGGGTAAACCATCGTGATGAGTTCATTTGTTACTGGAGCTCTGTTGATTTATATTGTGAGTGATTTAAGAGCTACGAGAGAGATGACGCGAGTTCATAGGCACACCAAGCAAGTTGACACTATTAGAGAGTATGAACGGGAGGAGAAGACCCTCCCTTTGTGACTTCTTGAACTCTTCTTGTCAAATTTTGTATTTAATAGCTTTTATTTAGCATTTATTAGCCTTAAATAGGATTAAATAGGGTGGTGAAATCATGTACGTGCAACCTAGGGGTGTGTAGGCGTCAAAAGGGGAATGTACACATTAAATTTACATGTATGCGTGTGTGTGTATATCAAAATATGTGTATGTACATGTGTAGGGATAGAAACTGGAGCATACATGCCCTGGGTCAAACAATGTATGCATACTAGCATACACACACAATCCCACACGTATGCGACATAAAGGGAATGCATGGATGAAGTAGATAGGTTAGTTAGTTAGGGGGACACACACATATTGATATGGGTGTGTAGGTATCCAAGATGGTATGTATGCATCCATGGCGTGCACACACTCGGAAGGGCACGTACATGCCCAAAAGGGTGCACATGCACTAAAGAGAGGAAATTTGATAGTTTAGAAGAATGTTAGTTGGATGACTATGATAGTGTAGATGAATTTGGACTTAGTATTTTAGAAGATGAGAAGAATATAGAAGAAAAATTAGGTCTAACACACGTTGTGTTATTTTTCAGAGATGATTATCATCCCTATAGACAAGGGAATGATGTGGCTGCCTGATGGCCCTAGAGGTGAGCCTCCATTGACATGATAGAGAGATGTTGGATATACTTATGTAGGTTACTGGCCTAGCCTATGTAGCTGGTATGTCATTGATCACTTTGGACCATGAGCTTCTTATAGCCCTAGTGGAGAGATGGCATAACGAGACCCATTTTTTTGGCTCCCTACGGGAGAGCTCACAATGACTTTAGAGAATTTCTAGCACATTCTATGTGTGCCTATCCATGGAGATTTGATTGAGTATATTACTACTGATGTTGAGATATTAGATTACATTATGGATGTCTTTGGATGTGTTGATATACCTTTACAAGGTATGACAATCTACTTACATCAATGTATAATCTATCCAAGCTTTCATTGCATGCCTTTATAATTGATGGCTCTTGTTAGTGGATTTTTTCTCAATGAAAAGACTGATTCTACATTTCCTATTGGCCTGATTAGTGTGATACGATGTTTATTCCATGGTGAGAGACATTATTAGGGCTAGTTTATATTGGCACATTTATATTGTGATCTTCATCTTATTACATACCATGGTCAAAAGACCATGGGTCCCGCTACATTGATGTAGACATGGGCATGGGACCACATAGCGAATGGTCACCCCACATGTGTACTTCGATTTTGAGCTCCATAGGAGCCTTTAGTGATGAGATGGGTCATTATTGTAGGAAGTTTGATGACATTGTACAACATATGATAGTGTGGAGGCCCTATCATCATTACTAGTGGGATGAGGATGCAGACAATCTCAGCATAGCCATGGTTGATCATTTTTTATTGGAATTTGGGGTTACATTATAGAGTTCTATAGGAAAGACTGATGCCAGAGAAATTTTGGTGCAACACAGGATGTACCTCATCCTGATATGTGTTACACACACAAGGCTTCTGAGATATTTGATAGGGGCCACCTATTCATCCAAACAGGGCTCGAGCCATTTTTGATGGGATGGTGCTATAGCCATGGGTCCCTTTTAGAAAAGTTAGAGATCCTGGAGATACCCCTGAGGATGGACCTTGGTACTTGACAGTCTTACCATGCCACCTCACTATTCCAAAATATTTATAGGATGCCTGAGTTAGGTCACCTTCAAAGGTGATTTTTGATAGTGATGATGATGATGGTGGTGGAGACAATGACGATGGGTTTGATGGCCAGAGTCATGATGGTGGTAGTGGAAAGGATCCTCCACCCTTACAACAGCAGCCATTAGGGTAGGGGCTGAGACCTAGACAGAGACACATACCCCTTGTTTTCCATATACAGATACCCCTAGTGGGCATAGCAGTTGGTGTCTATGTTCCTCTATAACAGGTGTCAGCACAGAGAGCAGCACCACTGGGTCCTCTTGCAGAATAAGTACCATAGTATGGGCTACTTCATATCCTACCACACAGTCTAGTGAGAGGTGGAGGTGGTGGAGACGATTAGGGAAAAATAGATGCACTAAAACATCAGTTGTAATAGGTTATAACTATGTAGCTCGAGGTGATGACCGAGAGAGATCGAGAAAAGGCACAATTATAGGTTATTACCACTGAGAGAGATCATGTCAGAGCTTAGGCCAGTTGGGGAGGTGGTGGAGATGGTGCCACCTAGTTTCAGCATATTCAACAGCTGGCTACCCATAGTTCATAGATCATGAGCTTATTACAATAGTCATAGGTTCATGCCATTACCATAGAGAGAGACTGATTGGTGACTAAGAGGATAGTGGGCTAGGTTGAGATGACAAGATTACAGGAATAGGTTTATTCATTTCGGTGGACTGATAGAGACACCGTGACACCTAGGACATGCATGGACTTGGCTACGGCCAATGACAGGGCCTCCTAATATAAGGCCCTGTACTATGATATCATTTCATAGGGTCAGAGAGTACCCAGTTTTAGTCAGCAATCGATGGGTAGGTCATAGAGATCGCAGATACCAAAGACATTGGTTAGGTCAATGGATCAGCCATGAGATCAGTAGATAAGGTGGTAGATAGGAGATTAGGGTACAAAGGTGATGCACCCTCTAGAAGATCACAGACTGCTAAGTCCTCGTGAGGGATCGAGTCAAACATGACTTGTGTTATGATCATATACCTATGTATGTATTGTTTATGTATGCCTCTTATGAAGGCTCAGTTTTGATTGATGATGTATGATGTATCTTTTTTGGATTATGCCTCCTAATGAAGGCTTATTTTGATTTATGCCCTTGATGGAAGAATTTGTATCATTGATGTATGTATTTTTGAGATAGACATTATATACATTTTATGGACATTCAATATTATATTTTTCATGTATTTATATGACATGTGCTGATGGTTATATCATGATGTTGTATGATTTATTTCTTGTGTATGTATCATGATTGATTTTTCCAATACATCATATGGATATGGATACTTGACTTTGTTTATACCATGATGATTGATGATACTTTTGGATCTTTATATGATTATTTTTATTGCCTAATTATCACGTGTTTTTGATTTTATGATAATATCCTTAGATATTATCATTTGTTTTGGATATGAGATGTCTTGGATTAGTGCATGGGATGATATTTATGATATTGGTGTGGGTGGGGATATATTTTTATCATGCGTAACCCCACTTTCCCTATTCATGATATGGTGTATAATGATTATCTTAGTATACATTATTGATGTAAAACTTAGCATTTTTTGATATATGATGTATAGATCATGTTATATGGTTAATGGTTTTGATAGATGTTAGATAATGATAAATTGTACAATACAATTTACAAGCACAACTTAATCAAATCTAACTAATACAACACAATTATTTATAAGTATGCGAGATAAAAAAAATCCAATGTGGATGCATAAAAAATGTTAAGCTAAGAAAAGGAATTCAATCTAACACACATGACACATGCAATACCATCACATCTAACTAATAAAACACTAGTATAAACAAGTATGCAAAAAGGAATATAATGCCACAGTTAAG
The DNA here is from genome assembly GCA_019776745.2 of Taxus chinensis. Classification (NCBI taxonomy): domain Eukaryota; kingdom Viridiplantae; phylum Streptophyta; class Pinopsida; order Cupressales; family Taxaceae; genus Taxus; species Taxus chinensis. The sequence continues at coordinate 221,930,703 of CM034147.1, forward strand.
TAATACTTAACCAAAGTAAGCAATCAAAACTAATGAAAACATTACAATTATAAACAAATATGCAAGATAAAAATGAACTACATGCAATAGTTAAGTAATAATCAACTTTAAGAAAATGAAGTCAATTTAAAGCACACAACATGAAAAGGAAATGCAATCAAAACTCTACAAACTAACAACTAAAATTAAGTAATTCACTACTTTATTTTTGTGGGATGATTTTGATTTGTTTTCTACTATTTTTGGTGTTATCTTGAGATACATTTTTCAAGGCTACTATTCACATTGTTTTTGGGATTTTTCCTTAAGAGAATGTTATATTGTTTTGTGTAGTGTCATCCTCTTTAGTTTTTTTTTTAAAAAATGTTTAGGAGTTTTCCAATATTTTCAATGCATTTTGTTTTTGAAAGTTTTCCAAAGCTATGTATAGGAAAAAGAAGCGTGGATGCCCCCAAAAATGTGGGATATATAGAAGAAGAATGCCACACAAGTATGTTTAGGAAGGTGTAGATGTGAAAGTTACCCCAATGTTTATATGGGAATATATAAAAAAGAAACTCCTTCACATATATACAAGAATGGATCAGCCAGATCAAGGCCATGGAAGACAGATGTAAAAGGAAACTCAACCTAAGAAACCTACCCCTAAAACAAGGTAAGTGTCTTCTATTTAGATATGAGAATTTCTTAGGAACAATGAATCCTCCCAAGGTGCCGGAAACCAGTTTTCACCCAAGGACCTGTCCAAAGCACCAAAATTATGTCGTTTTCATACTTGGATGACCTATTTTCTCTTTGTTGTTTTCTTGATTTTTTGATTTTTTGATTTTATTTTTCCTTTCTTTTCTAAGGAGCATATTATTTTAAGCATAGAAGCACTTGATATCCATTAAATTCATTGTTTCCTTTAATTCTTCTCCATCTGAGTGATTGAAATTGTAAGCTCCTGATCCATATTTCTTAGTGACTACAGAAGGTCCTTACCAGTTAGCCTCAAATTTTCCTTTCTTTTCTGTCTTTAACAATATTTTTTTGGTTCTCCTTCAGACCAAGATCACTTACCTCAAATTGACGAGGTATGATTCATTTGTTGTATCATTTTGAGACACAATTATGATAAAATTTCAAGTGATTGAGGGCTCTCATTCTATTTTCATCTAAGAGCTCTAATTCTGCTAGGTGAGCGACTCTGTAGTCTTCATATTTATCTAGATAATCTCTGAGGGATATTCTTAGGGAAGGAATATAAATTTCTAGAGGTAAAATGGCCTCGAGGCCATAGACTAGTAAGGGGTGACACTAGTAAAAGTGAAAATGTACTTTTTATAGGCCCAGAGGGCGGGATGCATTTGTAAGTTCCAATTGTGGCCTATTTTACTTACCATTTTCTCCATGATGAGAACAATGGTTTTATTGGTGGATTCTTCCTATACATTACCTTGAGGGTAATAGGGGGTTGATCACTTGAGTAGGATGTGGAAGTGTTGGCATAATGCTTTGACCGTATTATTCTAGAAATACTTACCATTGTCTGTTGTAATGGTGGAAGGAATGTTGTAACAGAAAATGAGGTAATTCATGATGAATTTGGATATTTGCACACATGTGACTGTATGCCGGAAAAGTGACAAGCGAGCATGGGAATCTACAGGCAACTCTTCCGCGTACCCGACCTCCCGAGGTCGTGCCGAGACAGCCGGTGGGATGGAATATGCATGGGATGCAGACAAACTAGTTAGGCAATCTAATGTCTTCGATACGTACTAATGGAATTTGTGAATCTAAGGCAAAGAAGGCCCTTCTAACTTGGACTGGTGTGATAGATCGATCGGCAAGGATGACTGCTCGAAGGCTCCAATCAATATCGAGCTCTGGCGTGATTCGATCTATGGGTTGTGGAATATGTGGGAAATGACCTAGGATAGTTTCGTGTATGTCTCTAGATAAGGTCATATGGTGGATGGTGGAAACAAATGACTCTACGGATGATTCTCTGGCCTAGTCTAGAATTCTCTAGCTTCGTTAGCCGCTATATCTAGTAAGGACAATTGTTCGATGATGATGGGTGGAAGTGGAGTGGATTGGAATACTAGTGTGCGTAGGCCAGTGTTTATATCTGATTGACTTATGGATTCGTTAGGCTGTGGGACTTGTGGGTCACAACCGTAGACTCTTGGTTGTTGCGGTCCTGTTATGGTCATATACGAAATCAAGTCCTAATTCCTAGTATCCAGTAATCATATGCTTTCTCAGCTTCTATGTTTAGGACCAACAACTATGTGATTTTCTCAGAATATCTCACAGGCGTTCGTGCAACCTGGATCCTTAGACTAGTATCTATATCTGTGAGAGTGTCTCCTGCACCTGGCTGTGGGACCAAAGGATCACAACCAAAGGTTTGTTCTCTTTCGAACCCTTCTACAGTCATGTGAATGTTTGTCTAGGGTAATTTGTAATTCGGTTGATTTGACCAAAATGTGTATGCTTGGTCGTCTTCTATATTTAACCCTCTCAACTGAGAACTGATCAGTTGTAAATCTGTTGTTGTTTGGAAGACTTGTATTCTGAGATTTTGGTCTATGTCAACTATTGCTGTGACAAGGTTTGGTTGAGGCATGATTGGCTCAAATATGTATTCCCTGGGCTCCCGGGGTCCCGTGATTGTCATACAAAATAAAATGTAAATCTAACTGTAATAAAGCAAATTCTAACTATGTGGAATAAAACTAAAACATATATAACTTCTATTTTTGCATTTAACTTTATGAGAAGAAAAGAAGCTATTTAAATGTATCTAGAAATAACAACTAAATAACAATTTAAAACAAACAAAATAACCGAGTGTAGTTATTTGTCTGTGCAATTTGTAGATTTATTCTAAATAATGCAATAACTTGCTTGATCTATTTGCAAGATTCTCGATCCTACCTCAGAAGTGAAGATTGAATCATAGTTTCTCAAAAACTATCAATCCCCACAGCTTCCCTGGCAATATCGAGAATAAAATCTACTAAAATGAAGCAATTTTAACTACTTTATTTGATATGATTCTAACTAAAACTTTGAAAGCTAGAACCTGGATTCCGCAGAACAGTGGCGAATCTGATGGTGTATGTGATCTTGTCCCCTCAGTGTGATCTCCTCGTTCTTTCGTGTTCACGTGGATCCAGAAAAGCGTGTAATGCTAGCATTGACAGAAATAGATATTGGGAAAAGGACAGCTCAGAATGCAGACTGAAAATGTGAGTAGGAGAGGGATAGCGCAAGAGTACAGAGCTTGGCTTATGCAATTCCTAGCGGGATTTTACTGTGAGTCATGCAACATAAAGCGACCAGAACCTGAAACTATCCTGTTTGAAGAGCAAAACCTGCAACTTTAATGGCTTCCTAAGCTATTCTACTCCAATGAATTGGATAAAACAATAACACCGTTTGCACAAGCTGGATATGTGGCTTAACAACAGTTGAATAATGCTAACTAGACATATAATGAACTAAACCAAGCACTGTAAGCAAAATGAAAGCTAAATCTAATGCAAAGAGAAATTCAGAGACAAACTTCAGGGCCGGATTGGGTGAAATAACAGTACTACCTGCACAAGATGGGTATGTGGCTTACCAACAGCTGAACAATGCTAACTAAGCATGCAAGGAATTAAAACTATGGCTTCTAACAGAATAAAAGACTGAACTATGAAAATCAGAGCATCAAAGTGAATGAGGGGCAGACCATTTGCTTGTGCATAAACCATTTATTTATAGCTTTCATTCACCCAAAGATCAAAACCAAACTGAACTCTAAAAACCATAAACAATGGCCAAACACTATTCCAGGAGACCAAAAACATAAATGTAAGCCCAAGTCGCAAAGAAAAGCTAGTGAAACATTGATATTTTACGTGATTCGCGTCAAAGCAATTTCTGGAAAATGCGTGCAGGACCACCACTCTGAGCAGGGTGGTGGTTACAGGACCGCCGCCCTGATCAGGGCGGCGGTCACGAGACCGCCACCCAGGCAGGGCAGCGGTTTCATAACTGAAGGGCAAAAGGCCAAGAAAAGAGGAAAAAAGGGGAAAACAAAGGATGCGGGGGCTAAGCAGGGCATGCGGGATGTTAACACATACTCCGAGGGCTTTTCCAGATCCCGAACACCTTGCGAGGAGACCTGTATCATCATTGGGGCACTTGTTACACTGTTCCGGCAGTTACAATACCTTACAATTTTGGGTACGTACATATTGCCCCCTCGGAGAAGCATTTTAGCCATGAAGAGGCGTAAAATGGTGGGTCCGAGTATGGCAGTCCCGAAATGGGAAGTTAGAAGTTATACCTGACACGTCCGTGTGTTGAAGTGACGCCATCCAAAATTCCCGCTACCTGCAAAATGAAAAGAGAACTAAAGTGCAGATAGATACAATAGTTCAAAAAAATAAACACTAAGAATAACAGGGAAATGAGAACATACCATTTGTGCAGGGATAGGAACTTACCTCCATCAGCACTCCAAACCTGTGAAAAAATCATTTAAAATGAATCAGGGTGCTATATATATGAAAGTGGGCCCATTTTCCTATTCATTTGCGCGAGTTGATTTGATTGATTTTGAGCTCTGGGACCCACGGTGACGGTTTCTTACGTGAGTATAGTCGAAATGTCCGCAGTGAGATAGTGATCATGCCTCCACGTGCGGAACACCGCCCCACTAGATCACAGGTTGGTTTTCTTCAATTTTGTGTTTTTCCCCCTTTAAATTTGAAATGCTAAATTTGTTGTAATGGGGGGGTCATTTTTGAAAATGCTAGTGTTAAAAGGTCCATCTAGGGGGGGCGCCTACTGGGTAGGCTCCATTTTTAGGTTAAATGGTCATTTCTTGCATGTTTTAGGCTTTTTCAGATTAAAAACCCGCGTGGGTTTTCGGACCATGACTGTCGCTCTGGCTAGGGTGGTGGTTACACTGACCGCCACCCTGTTTAGGGTGGCGGTTACACGACCGCCACCTTTAAGGCGGCGGTTACAAAACCGCCTCCCTGCTCAGGGCGGCGGTTTTGCACAGAATGCAAAAGGAACTTATATTTGAGATTGCACTTGTATTTTTAGCCTTTCTACGTGTTTTTATGACTTTCTCAGCACTGCCTGGATGCCAACTTGCTCTGTTTTGTGTGTTTTTGGGTGTACGCAGGCGAGAGAGGAGTACATCAGATGGAGCAGAGAGAGAGAGTGTGATTGGCTATCAGGGGTACTAGATGCCCTCTCACAGGATGAGAAGGACACACTACAGAGAGCCGACATATTGTGCATATCACACGTACCCCATGTTGCACCATCTAGTCACATCCTTTGTGACTTATTTTCTTACTGGGATGTAGATCGGAACACCTTCCGATTGCCAGGGGTCCGTGGTGAGTGGACCATTACATTAGAGGACGTCTACCACATTCTGGGGGTCCTGATCATCGGGAGGTGACTTACATTAGAGACAGTAGGCTCACGGGCACAGATTGCACAGTGGGCAGCATATATGGGAGATGCAGTCATCTCCACGGGGTTGAAGAAGGGGGTGAGAGTTCGATCCATTCCTTCTTTGCCTATCCCCTTACTTCGCCAGGCCATCATGGGGATCCTTGCCTCGAGATTGATCGGGGACAAGGGAGGTGACACGTTATTATACTGCTGGGGCCCCATTATTGCACAGATAGAGGGCCACGGCCAGATATACGCTTGGGGAGTAGATATTCTTGGGACCACCTACCATGATCTATACATGGTGGTCCATTTATAGGGGCAGTCATTGAGCCACCTGACTCTAGTCATGAGTTGGGTTTATGAGTGCTTCATCCCTTATGGCAGGGGTGTGGAGGTAGCAGATCCTGAAGCTATTAGGGCAGCCAGATGGACAGACATGTCGGTGCTTAGAGCACCTCATTAGCCAGTTGCCTCTCTGACTACCACTGATATGGAGGCGACACCATACCAGACCATGGCCAGTATATGGGGCGAGGAGGCCCTTACCTTGATTTCCTATTCCACCACAGGGCAGCTTATCGATTAAGTGGGACGAGTGGAGGTGCACCCCTTTGGCCGAGTTCCTCAGCAGTTTGGTCTTCCATATGCAGGTATGCTTCCCCCAGTGGCACCAGTTTACAGATTAGTTTACGAGGCCAGAGGGGGGCCTAGAGGCTGAGGTTGGACAGTGATTACTCCTAGCATTCCTATTGCAGCCAGGAGGATAGTTCATGCTAGAGGGAGAGCCAGTGCACCTCGGGCACCTTTGCTTCAAATAGCCGTGGGTCCTGCTTATAGAGCAATGACCCTATTGATATTGACTCCGAGTCTGAGGAGTTCATAGAGGGAGGGTCAGAGGAGGAGACGAAGGACAACGATCCTGAGTGGCATGACACTCAGGATATTATATAGGCAGAGAGGGCTGAGCAGAGCGCAAAGAAGGACACTCTAGTTTCAGAGGAGCCAGTCTCTCAGGGCCATGGTGGAGAGGATGAGTCAGTTGTAGGGTGACATGTTGCCCCTACCATAGGAGTAGCCCCTCAGTCGGCAGCGGCATCCATCAGGTACCGGTAGCGACCCATCTTGGATGCCTGGGGATCCAAGTAAGTTACCCTTTCTCCCTTTTAATGTTTATTTGTAGGCTCTCCTTAGTTGTTATTTTGTATCTTTTAGTTTCTTGCTTAGTTTCTAATTCGTTTTCTCCTTTGTTTGCAGAGACTGTTGATGAGTGGCAGGATTTGATCCGTAGGGTATGTACCAATTCCCTGATGATCCCCATGGATAGGACCCGTGCGGAGCTGTCTGTGGACGCTGGGGAGCCTTCAGCAGCAGGTAGGCATACCGATGTTTTTGCTCCTGTCTGGCACGTGGCCAGGATGGTGTCGACCCTTCGCACCGAGCTAGCGGGCTATAGGACAACTGAGCACCTTATGAGGAGCCATTCTCACGGTGAGACTGCAGCTGCTCCTTGAGACCCTGAGCCCTCCGTACATTCAGAGCGCCGGCGTAGCCAGAGTCCTAGGCGTGGGCGTGCACCTTTGGAGGGGTCGCGTAGGGATTGAGAGGCCACTTAGCTCTCGTGTATTTTGTATTGTATATTTCTTTGTATATCACGGGCTCTTTGAGCGTTTTGACCATGCTTAGTGCATGATGGCATTGTATATAAACGTTGATCATTTATATATATGCATTCATTTTGGATCAAAATCTTGGCACTCATGGTTTCCTTTCTATTTCCAGTTTCTTTGTATATACTACGATGTATGTTTATATGCTTTTTAGAATGTATGCAATGGAGAACAGATTATGCAAATGTTTGTTTCCCTTTGTGTATTTCATGATGCTGATATATGTAGATGTAATGTGATTTTGGATACCTCATGTTTGTTTTGCAAAGTGATGAATATAACTAGTATTATTAACAGACAAACTTGCCCCACTCCTAACTCCACGCAACTAGTAAGATGTGAGGGCTCTTCACCGAGAGCTAGAAAGGGCACAAGTTATGAGGTGTAGCTGAAATGATAGTGATGAAAGACAGACAAAGCTTTGGTGGAACCAAATAGGAAACTACAAGCTTACTCCACCCGAGTGACTTCATAGTTTAGAATGCAACTTACTTTGCGGTTTATCTAGACTTAGATCCGTAGATGGCCACATAGTAGACAAAATCTGGGTTTTTAGGATTTTAACTCTCTTGGAATTTTGAACATCTGATTCATTCGTTTTTGACTCAAAGTTTGAATTGTTTGTTTATGACTTTTAACGTTTGCTTTGTCAAGAGGACCCCCTGTACTTTGCCCCATGCTACTAGTAAGAAGCGTGGGTTTATCACCGTGGGCAAGGTATAGGTGAGTAAGGGCATTCCCATCCTTTCCCAACCCTACGTCACTAGTAAGAGATGCAAGCTCATCACCGAAGGTTGGTGGGGCAAGGAAATGTGTAAAATTAAAATTTTCTGTTTAATCACTTGTTGACTTGTTTTCTTGAGTAAAATGTCAGTATGTGCTTATTTCCAAAGAGATATACATATGGGATAGATGTGACACCATGAAGCTTCTAGAACAGACCATAGGCAAGACACCTATCCTAAGAAGAAATCAAAGCGAGAATAAACTTGCAAAACTTGGTATGGTTACTGTTAAGACTTTGTCATATCTAGCTTTATTTGATAAAAGATTTCGAGATGATTTGATGATATATGAAGATGGAGAGGTATGATTAAAGAGTTTTATGCCAACAACATCATGAGTTTGTAATGAATTGCTTTGAGAATAGATTCCTTGATCACAATTTATGTAAGAAACAAGTGGACAAAATGATCTTAATCTATATGAAGATGCAATGTAGATAATTATACAAGTAGTGCTAGTTGCTTATGCGTAGAACCGCTTGAGGTGCAGGGAATTGACTGTTTCACCAAATTCCTCACCTTCTAGCATACATAAGAGGTAAGCACCATTTTCGTAGTCCTTCATGACTCGGTATGGGCCCAACCATTTGGGCCGGAATTTCCTTCCTTCGCCGGTCTTCTTGTCGATCCGGCTGTCTAGCCTTAGAACTAGATCACCTTCGTATATGTCACGTTCATAGACCTTCTTGTTATACTGCCAATAAGGCACATTCGGTTAGCATAAGATCTATGCCGCTGTTCAGCATCTAACCTAGTTTCATCTAGGCTTTCTAGTTGGGAAAGACGTGCTTCTCTGTAAGCATCTTCATCCAGAATCCCTTGTAGTGAAATGCAGAGACTGGGTATTTCGACCTCAAGCGGGAGAACTGCTTCTGCCCCAAATACCAGCGAGAAAGGAGTTGCTCCCATTGGTGTTCTTATTGAGGTTCGGTGGGCCCACAAGGCTGGATATAACTTTAAATGCCAATCTCGTTTTTTTTCTTTTACCGTTTTAAGGAGAATGGATTTTAGTGTCTTGTTTGTCGCTTCAGCCTGTCCGTTGGCTTGGGGATAATACAAGGAAGCCATATGATGGCTTATCTTAAATTTATTGCATAGTTCGTGAACCTCTTCATTCTTAAAAGAAGTTCCATTATCAGAGATAATGATTTGCGGGATACCGTACCTGCAAATGATTTGGTTCAAAATGAACTTGGCAATTACAGAACCAGGTACAGTGGTAAGAGACATAGCCACTACCCATTTGGTAAAATATTCAGTGGCCGTGATTATCAAATTATGGCCATCTGTGGATGAGGGAGAGAACTTCCCTATTAAGTCTAGAACCCATGTAGAAAAGGGCCATGGAGTAGCGATTGGTTACAGAGCTTGTGCCGGCATATGAATCTCATGGGAGAATTCTTGGCACTTATGACACCTGCGTACAAACTCTATCACGTCATGTTCTAGAGTGGGCCAGAAATAGCCCATTCGGTGTATTTTTCGAGCGAGTGGCATGGCCACCGAAGTGGCCTCCACGTATTCCACTATGAGATTCATGGAGAATCTTCTTAGATTCCTCTGTGTCGACACATCTTAGGAGCATTCCATCGAATGCTTTTCGATAGAGCACCTGCTCTATAATGACGTATTTAGCTACGATTATGCGTAACCGCCTTCTTTGTTACGGTGTAACTCCTTCTGGGTACGTATGGTCCATGATATAATTAATGATATCAGTGTACCAAAGACACTCAGAGATAGAGGGTCGGGCTTCGATGTAGTATACACACTCATCTAGAAAGTCTAAATCTACTAAATCACCTCCATCTAATGGGTTGTCAGCTAACCAATCCATGATGATTTGTCCCTTAACTGACTTCTGATTTACAAACGTTAATTCGAATTCTCCCATTAAGGTTATAAAATGTCCAGACTTTTTAGACAATGACCCTTGTGTGAGGAAAGTCTGTAAATGGTCCATTTTTACCATGACCCTCATTTCTTGATTCAGCATATAATGTCTTAGGTGTTTAGTAGCAAAGACTATGGTAAGGCATTCTCATTCTGCCTGTGTATAGCGTGTTTCATAGTCGAGCAGACGTTCGGCTGATGAAATAAATCGTGTGTGTTCCTTCTTGTCATTGTCCTCTTGGGCCAACATATAGGCCAGTGAGACACCGGTAGCTCGTGAATATAGAATTAACGGGTGATCTAACTTAGGTGGCATTAGTGTAGGTGGTGATAATAGGAAACGCTTAACTGTTTCAAAGGCTTCATTACAATATTTGGTCCAATCAATGCTATAGTCTTTCTTGAGTAAACTGTTGATTGGATGAATGGCAAAGCTTAAGTCCAGGATGAATCTTCGGATTGCACCCAGTTTTCCAAGAAATGATCTGATTCCAGATTCACTCGCAGGTGGGACCATTTCGAGGACAGCCCGAATTTTGGTTGGATCAACATCTATCCCCCGTGACGATATGATGTAACCTAGGAGTTTTCCTCCTATTACGCCAAAGACGCATTTCTCTAGGTTTAGTGTGACTCCGTATTCTATTAGGCGTGAAAGAATGACGCGGAGTACTTCTGGATGGTCACAATGCTTCTTGGCCTTAGCCAATAAGTCATCTACGTAGGACTCCACGATTTTATGAATTAAATCATGGAATATATATGTCATAGCTCACTAGTAGGTAGCACCAACATTCTTGAGACCGAATGGCGTAATAGCGTAGCTATAGGTTCCCCAAGGAGTTATAAACGTAGTTTTAGCTTGATCTTTCTCAGATACTTTGATTTGATTGTATCCTAAGAATCCATCCATAAGAGACAAAAGTTCAAATCCAGCTATTGCATCAACAATGACATATATGGATGGTAATGGGAAGTCATCCTTAGGACATGCTTTGTTGATGTCTCAAAAATCTATGCAGATGCATATCTTTCCATTCTTCTTGAGAACGGGAATGATGTCAGATACCCATTGGGAGTAGTCGTCTGACTTGATGAATCCTACCTGAAGGAGCTTTATTACCTCTTCCTTTACCTGAGAGCTACTTTGGGTTTCATAGGTCTTGATTTTTGCTTAACTGGCTTTGCATCTGATTTAGTGACGAGGTTGTGCACCACAATATGGGGTGTAACTCCTGTCATTTCCTTATAATTAAATGCAAACGCCTTCTGATGTTCTTTGAGGATCCGCGTATGTATTTCCACTTCTTCTGGGGTTAAGGATGATCCTAATTTCAAGATTTTTGGTTTGTCATCTGTCCCGATGTTGACATCGATTGTTTCTTCGATCAAAGAGGCGTTACCCTCTTCGAACTCAGGTGGTGCTGGAGTTAAATCCAAATCATCCCCATTTTCTATTGCGTATATGCTAGGTTTTATTTGTGAGGGGAGATCCATCATGGGATTTCTGAAATAGGAATACGAATGTGGAATTAAGGACAAATCTAGCATATGATAGGAGAGATGTAATGCCACATAGGCATTTAAGTATTCCAAAGTGGCCATATTATTATCGACATGGGCTCGAGTGGTAGATTCATTTCCGCTTGCAAGGGGATTTGTCAATGCTTTTATCAATGGTTCATCACGAATGGACACCGTGAACTGGGTATCTTCTAACTCATTGCTTGGAGTAAAACATGATGCTAAAGTTGCTATTGAATCGGTGAGAAGATTTTTCTCTCGTGGGATTGCTTCAATGGATATGAAGTTAAATGCCTTGCTTAAATTTAATACAGAATTTTTTGTAAAGCTGCAAGTGTTTGGCTTTGGTTTCGTATACCTCAGAGACTTGGTTTGCCACTAATTGCGAGTCTCCTAAGACTCTGATGTTGTCAACACCAATTCTCTTGGCTAAGGTGAGGCCAAGGAGGAGGGCTTCGTACTCAGTGCCGTTGTTTGTGCATTCAAAGTTTAACTTAAAGGCAAATGGGAGGACTTTCTCTTTGGGCGAAGTAAGAATCATACTTTCCCCTACTCCATAACAGAATTTAGCTCCATCGAAATGGAGAGTCCAATACTTAGCCGGGAGTATAGATGTTGGGGCATCTGCTGCGTTTGTGCACACTACTTCTACCATGCAGAGGTCCTCTGCTGCAAGGGAACCAACACCTAGGGAATATCCTATGCCTATTGAATCAAATGGTAAGAACATTGGTAAATATTGTTCTATTAATTCAATGATTTTTGCAGTAGTCCTTAATGATACCGTTTCTTTAGCTTTATCATTGGGGGTTGGGGTTGTTTTGGCTATGCTGATAGTTTTCAAGATCCATTGTAGGTACCAACTTCTCCTCTAGTTTTGGGTCAGTGGGTTTATTAAGTTGGTTTGTTGGAAGTTCAAATTCTAAGTGCACACCTGGTCTTTTCTTTAAATCAGCTAGGTGCAAATTGAAAGGTTTTGGATCTCCTTTGGCTACAAATACCTTTCCTAGATGCAAGAATCTTACTTCTTGGAATAACGTAGAAGGGATTGCCTTCATTCGGTGTATCCATGGTCGGCCGAGTATCATATTATAATTAGTTTCCTGATCTATAATATAAAACTCAGTCAGGATTGTTTTGGGTCCTAAGGTGACCAGGAGTATTATAGTTCCTATCGAAGTGGCTTTAAGGCTATCATAGCCTCTCAATGTATTTAGAGTGGTGGAATAGTTTGTTTCCCCATATCCTAGTTTTTGGAGGAAAGAGAAAGGAACTATGTTAACTGCGGCCCCATCATCAACCATTGCTCGTTTTACATAGTTATTGTAAACCCATACTTGTAAGTGTAAGGCTGGATCACCTCAGCATGTGATCTCAGCATCTGTGGGCATTTTACTTATTTTGAATATGAATTCGAAATCCTTGTCTGGCTGCCCCGGAGGGTGGATATCAAAATCTATGTGATTTACTTGTGTTTCAGGAGGTGGAGTGATGTTAATTAGATGACCTAGACCTAATGCTTCTAAAAGAGTAGCTCTGTGAGGAGGAGAGTTCTTTAGTAAATCCAAAAATGAAATGTGCGAGAAGGTCTTTGTTAGGTTGCTAATTAAATCATAGGCACCTACGGGTTTTTCTACTATTTGTTGACTCTTATCTGTTTCTGGCAGATGACTTGGGCTCGGTTGAGAGAAATAGTCTCGTGTTCTTGTTATAGCTTCGATAGGTAGTTCAGCATCTAATTCTACCAAACTGACTATCTTGGGTCTTGGTTGACTTCCTAACTATGGCGCAACTGATGGATTTAGTGAAGTTGAGGCTTCATGATCATTGTTTCCTGTCATTGCACTTTTGTTTGTTCCAGTTGGATTCAGCCTATTGCTATCATGATTTGGGAGTGGATCGTTAAAGATCTTGAGAGGAGCATTCTGAGGGGAAACTGCCCCTGCGAGCGTATTTGGTGGTGATGACACGGGATCTACCAAAAACAAATCTGTGAAGAACTGTCTTTGTTCTTCTGGTAAATGTTGCATGAATTTATTGTAGTCACGGCACGTTATAGTATCATGACCCCAAATTTTGTGGAAACCACAATAAGAATTGGGATTGTAATTCCTGTTTTGTTGTTTTGGTGTATATTGTGGCCTAAAATTCTGATCAAACTGTTGCCTATTAGGATTAAAATTTTGCATTTGTTGTTTCTGGCTTTGGTTTTGATAACCAAATGAGTTTTGGCTTGGCCCTTGTATAGGATTTCACCATTGTTGTTGTTGTGGATGGTTAAAATCCACTGTATTGATTGTTGGAGTAGAGTTATCGTTTCATTGGTTGTTTGTTTGTGATGGAGTATTGACAACATTTACCTTCTTGGGCTGGTCGGTTACTCCATTTGTTGTCACACCCCGATTTTTGTTAAGGATTTTGGGTCCTTGGTTGACATTTGTGGTAGTGGGATAATTTGTAGTGTTCTGGCTAGAGGTGATTAACCTCCCGTTTGCTCCATATGTCTTACGACCACTATCTATCACTGCTTGGTCTATTCAAAGAGCGCTCTCAAGTACTTCATCGTAAGTTCTTAGTGGGAACTTCTGGACTTCTTCCTTCACCTCTTTGCTAAGAGAATGAAGGAATAAATCACATAGTTCCATCTAATCCATGTTTGGAGCACTTGCTAAAGAATAAAGAACTATACGCCACCTCTGGATGAAATGGGTGACAGATTCGTTGTGTTCTTGTTTGATGTGTAAGAATTCCCTGATTCCTGTTCTCAACAGTTTGTTCATGTCGAACGCCTTAATGAACTCTGATACGAGCTGTTTAAATGAATGGATGGAGGCTTCAGGTATTCTATAATACCAGTCGAGAGCAATGCCTTCCAAGGTTTTGGGGAATATTTTAGCAACAACCCCATCCCAAGGGATTAATTCACGTATGGCTGTAGTGTAAGCTTTGATATGCGTGTTTGGATCTCCCTCACCTTTGTACTTGGCTAAATCGGGAAGAGGTCTTGGAAGCATGACGCTTCGTATGGTGAAGTCTAAGGGTTCCTTCAGATATTCTGAATAAGTCCCTATCGCATAGTTTTCGACCATTGATGGTGGTTGCTGAGGGAGTGGTGGTGGGATGGGTTGTTGGTATGGCGCAGCGTATGCATTGGCAGGGGCATAGGGAAGTCCCTGCGTTTGAGCAAAAGGGCCAGGAGAGGAGAACATATCTCCTTGTGGTGATTTGGAGTACATGTTTAAGTATGACGGGATATTGTCTAGTAATGGGTTGTTTGATACTAGACCGGGAGAAATAATGTTAGAGATGACAGGCCTTGTTGGCATTTGTTGTGGATACTGAGGAGGCATGCCTAACGTGCCTACTCCTGTGAGGATATCTACTTGGCTAGAGTGATATGGAGGATTGGAACTTCTTGCTTGCATGAACTGAGGATTTTGACTTGCTTGAGCAAGTTCTAACCCTCTCACTTTTTCTACTAACATTGAAATGACTTCATTTGGTGAAGTCACAGTGCTTTGCCTGAGAGGCATTTGTTGTATACCCTGGTGTTGTATAGGCATGTGATATCCTGCTATAAACTGATTGTTATCTTGCCAAGTTTCTCTGAGAGTATTTCCTATATGCAGTGGCATAGAGGTATTTTCTTGGAAAGAGATCTCGGGTTGTATTTGTAACCTCCTATAGGTGGGTACATACCCCGAGAATGTTGTTCATTCATAGGATAACGTATTGACTGTTCATCATCTAATACCAGGCATGGGTCAGATTGTCTACTAATTTGTGGTCTAAGCAGCATCTGAGGAGACGAACCAGATTCTCCGGTCAACGTCATATTGTTTGAGCTTGAAGGCTCTATTTGTTGCGTTCGAGCGGGTTGATCTAACTCCCCCGTTTAAAAAGACGAGTTATATCAGTTTCTTGGGGTTTGTGTTGACAATTGATTAGTTAAATAGTTGTCACCACCATATTAAGAGTGAGGCTAATGATTGTCTGTTCTGTTGGGCATAGTATGCCTCGAGACCCAAGAGGGGTCTGCCATATGCATCGAATCCCAACATATTTGGGGGGTATATGAATACCCACAGAATAATGGGAAGGAGCGAAGGTGATTTGTGAAAGAACACGTGATACTATGACTCTGAACGAGAAAGTAGGAAGTTTATGTCAGCTTCACTAATTTTGTTTGTTTCACGTTGGGTTCACCAATTTTGTACGCCGGAAAAGCGACAAGCGAGCGTGGGAATCTACAGGCAACTCTTCCGTGTACCCGACCTCCCGAGGTTGTGCCGAGACAGCTGGTGGGATGGAATATGCGTGGGATGTAGACAAACTAGTTAGGCAATCTAATGTCTTCGATACGTACTAATGGAATTTATGAATCTAAGGCAAAGAAAGCCCTTCTAACTTGGATTGGTGTGATAGATCGATCGGCAAGGATGACTGCTCGAAGGCTCCAATCAATATCGAGCTTTGGCGTGATTCAATCTATGGGTTATGGAATACGTGGGAAATGACTTGGGATAGTTTCGTGTATGTCTCCAGATAAGGTCATATGGTGGAAGGTGGAAACAATTGACTCTACTGATGATTCTCTGGCCTAGTCAAAAATTCTCTAGCTTCGTTAGCCGCTATATCTAGTAAGGATAATTGTTTGATGATGATGGGTGGAAGTGGAGTGGACTGGAATACCAGTGTGCATAGGCCAGTGTTTATATCTGATTGACTTATAGATTCGTTAGGCTGTGGGACTTGTGGGTCACAACCGTAGACTCTTGGTTGTTGCGGTCCTATTATGGTCATATACGAAATCAAGTCCTAATTCCTAGTATCCAGTAATCATATGCTTTCTCAGCTTCTATGTTTAGGACCAACAACTGCGTGATTTTCTCAGAATATCTCACAGGCGTTTGTGCAACCTGGATCCTTAGACTAGTATCTATATCTGTGAGAGTGTCTCCTGCACCTGGCTGTGGGACCAAAGGATCACAACCAAAGGTTTGTTCTCTTTCGAACCCTTCTATAGTCATGTGAATGTTTGTCTAGGGTAATTTGTAATTCGGTTGATTTGACCAAAACGTGTATGATTGGTCGTCTTCTATATTTAACCCTCTCAACTAAGAACTGATCAGTTGTAAATCTGTTGTTGTTTGGAAGACTTGTATTCTGAGATTTTGGTCTATGTCAACTATTGTTGTGACAAGGTTTGGTTGAGGCACGATTGGCTCAAATATGTATTCCCTGGGCTCCCGGGGTCCCGTGATTGTCATACAAAATAAAATGTAAATCTAACTGTAATAAAGGAAATTCTAACTACGTGGAATAACACTAAAACATATATAACTTCTATTTTTGCATTTAACTTTATGAGAAGAAAAGCAGCTATTTAAATGTATCTACAAATAACAACTAAATAACAATTTAAAACAAACAAAATAACCGAGTGTAGTTATTTGTCTGTGCAATTTGTAGATTTATTCTAAATAATGCAATAACTTGCTTGATCTATTTGCGAGATTCTCGATCCTACCTCAGAAGTGAAGAGTGAATCATAGTTTCTCATAAACTATCAATCCCCATATCTTCCCTGGCAATATCGAGAATAAAATCTACTGAAATGAAGCAATTTTAACTACTTTATTTGATATGATTCTAACTAGAACTTTGAAAGCTAGAACCTGGATTCCGCAGAACAGTGGCGAATCTGATGGTGTATGTGATCTTGTCCCCTCAGTGTGATCTCTTTGTTCTTTCATGTTCACGTGGATCTAAAAAAGCGTGTAATGCTAGCATCAACAGAAATAGATATTGGGACAAGGATAGCTCAGAATACAGAATGAAAATGCGAGTAGGAGAGGGATAGCGCAAGAGTACAGAGCTTGGCTTATGCAATTCCTAGCAGGATTTTATTGCGAATCATGCAACATAAAGCGACCAGAACCTGAAACTATCCTATTTGAAGAGAAAAACTTATAACTTTAATGTCTTCCTAAGCTATTCTACTCCCAATGAATTGGATAAAACAATAACACCGTTTGCACAAGCTAGATATGTGGCTTAACAACAGTTGAATAAATCTAACTAGACATATAATGAACTAAACCAAGCATTGTAAGCAAAATGAAAGCTAAATATAATGTAAAGAGAAATTCAGAGACAAACTTCAGTGGCCGGATTGGGTGAAATAACAGTGCTGCCTGCACAAGATGGGTATGTGGCTTACCAACAACTGAACAATGCTAACTAAACATGCAAGGAATTAAAACTATGGCTTCTAAACAGAATAAAAGACTGAACTATGAAAATCAGAGCATTAAAGTGAATGAGGGGTAGACCATTTGCTTGTGCACAAACCATTTATTTATAGCTTTCATTCACCCAAATATCAAAACCAAACTGAACTCTACAAACCATAAGCAATGGCCAAACACTATTCCAGGGGACCAAAAACATAAATGCAAGCCCAAGTCAGCAAAGAAAAGCTGGTGACACGTTGATATTTTATGTGAGTCACGTCAAAGCACTTTCTGGAAAATGCGTGTAGGACCTCCACTCTGAGCAGAGTGGTGGTTACAGGACCGCCTCCCTGATCAGGGTGGCGGTCACGAGACCGCTGCCCAGGCAGGGTGGCGGTTTCATAACTGAAGGGCAAAAGGCTAAGAAAAGAGGAAAAAAGGGGAAAACAAAGGATGCGAGGGCTAAGTGGGGCATGCGAGATGTTAACACATACTCTGAGGGCTTTTCTGGATCTCGAACACCTTGCAAGGAGACCTGTATCATCATTGGGAAACTTGTTACACTGTTCCAGTAGTATAATACCTTACAATTTTGGGTACGTACAGTGACATATATGAGAGGCACTGTCTCTACCCATTGGTAAAGTACTTGATAGCAGTAATGATGTGGGTATGACCATCTAAGGATGTAGGAGTGAGCTACCCTATGAGATCCAATCCCCATTTTGAGAACAACCATGGAGCTATTATTGGTTGTAGAGTTTGTTTTGGTGCATGGATAATGTTTCCATACTTCTGGCATAGTTCTCACTTCTTAACATATTGACAAAAATCTACTTCCATTATAGGCCAATAGTATCCAATTCTCTGTAGTTTTTTAGCTAGTATCATCCCACTTGTATGCGCTCTACAGACACCTTCATGTGCTTCCTTGATTGTTAGGACTAATTAAACCATATTAAGACATCGTATTAAATTCCCATCGTAGCTTCTACGTAAGAGAGTGCCTCCTAAAATGGTTTAACAAGCTATTTGGTGAATGGGGCCTTTCTTGTCAGTATGGGTAATGTTTGGAGGGAAAGTGTTGTCTTTGAGGTATGTGTAGATGGAATCATACCTGGATGAAAGAGGAAAAAGGAATTCAGACATGAGACAATATTATGGCATGTCATATGTGGTTTCACGTAGATGTTCAACAAAAAATAGCATTTTCTTCATTTGAGGTGGAATTTTAAGTAGTGCCCCAATCATAGCCATAACATCTACTAACTTTTTCTGTACCTGAGGCATTTGTTTAAAGGTTACCTGCACAAAGTACTCCTTTAATGTCTCAATCATATTTTAATATGGGATGAGATTCTCATCCTTAACTTTGTACTCATCATTGACTTTCTTGATGATAAGTTGAGAATCACTAATGACCTTGATTTGTCTGATATCCCATCGAATGGAAATTTTCAAACCTGCAATGAGTGCCTCATATTCAACTATGTTGTTTGTACATGAGAAGCCTATTCGAAATGCATGTGGAATAAAATTTCCTATTGGAGTGATGAGTACTACGCCAACCCTTGTATCATGATAGTTGAATGACCCATCAAACTACATCTTCCATATGATATATTCTTCAATGTATAGTGTAGATGCGTCTGGCAGATCTAGATACAATGGGTCCATCCCTGGTAAGGGAGATTTAGCCAATTGATCCACAAGGACTTTTCCTGTAAGTGACTTTTGGTTAACAAACTCAATTTCAAATTCACTTAGGAGGATGATCTAATTAGTCATCTGTCCCTTAAGTGCATGTTTTGATAAAAGGTATTTGAGAGGGTCAATTTTGGAAATCAGTTTATTTTTTTTGTTAAGGAGATAGTGGCATAGTTTGTGGAAAAAAAAGACCACTACTAGACATGCCTTTTATATTTGAGGTTAGTTCAAATCATAGGCATTTAAGGTTTGGTTTAGGTAATACAAAACTTGTTCTTTGTGGTTTAGGTCATATTGGGAAAACATGACACCAATAACACATTGGGTAGCTAAGATATATAATAAGAGAGGCTCACTTGGGATAGGTGGCATGAGAACTGGGGGACTAGTTAGATATTGCTTGAGTATTTCAAAAGATTTTTGGCATTCAAGGCCCCTAGTTGAAAGCCACATATTTCTGTAAAATATGTGTAAAGGCATGGCACTTATCCGTAAGACATGATATAAAGCGGTGGATTTACTGGATTTTTCCATGTAAACTATGTAATTGTTTGAGATTCTTGGGTGGCGGAATTTTAGTGATAGTTGTAACCTTTACGGGATCTACCTTGATCCCTCTCCTGAAAATGATGAAGCCTAAGATTTTTCCAGATAGTACACCAAAGAAACACTTTTTAGGGTTCAAACGAACCTTATAGTGTCTGAAGCATTGAAAGATATGCCATAGCACTTCTAGGTGCTCTTCTTTGGTTATGGATTTAAACAAAATATCATCTATGTAGTATTCCATGATTTCATTCATTAAGTCATGGAGGATAATAGTCATGGCTCTTTGGTAAGTGGCTTCTTCATTTTTTATACCAAAGGGCATTACTTGGTAATCAAATGTTACCGAAGGGGTTGTCAATACAACTTTCTATTGATATTCTTCTACAATTTTAATTTGATTGTATCCTAAAAAGACATCCATGAGGGAAAACATCTCATACCTAGCAATTGAATCAACAATCATGTCGATATTAGGTAAAAGGAAATCATATTTATGACATTCTTTGTTGATATCCCTAAAATCCACGCAAATTTGGATTCCTACTGGCTTCTTTTGGATAGGCACAATATTTAATACCCATTCAAATTAATCTATTGATCTGATGAAACCTACTACCAGTAGATTTTCAAGTTCTTCTTTTACCAATAGTGCGACATGTGGGTGCATCTTCCTTAACTTTTTCTTAACAGGTTTGGTGTTTGGGTACACCACAAGGTTATGCACAATTAGGGTTGGATCCAAACCTATTATATCTACTTAAGACCATGTGAATACATCTATGAATTCCTTTAGCAACTCCACTAATGTCTTTTGTTCTTGTGTTGAGAGTGAAGCCCACAGTTTTACCATTTTAGGGTCCTCTTCTGTCCCAATATTGACATCAATAGTCTCTTCAACCAAAATTTTGGACGTATCTTCCATGCAGGTAGGATCAAGGAGAAGAGTATAATATACTTCAATAGGTGGATCAAATAGAGTTTTATCTTTGCATGGGTCGACTATTGGCTCCATTGGATCTTCCTTTTGTTTATCCACAAGTGCCTCAAAGGGTTTTTCACTATGGGATTTGAGACATTTCATTCTGCAAGGATATTTTGTGGTACATTTACCCTTGCTTGTTATTTTCTTGTTTTATTGACCACACATTTTTGCCTCTTTCCCAAAATATGCATATGCATCTAATTTGATGAAGAAACATTTAATGCTTCCACTACTTGGAATGTTGTCTCTGATACCCATGAATTCTTCTATGACTTATTAATTTTCAAATAAATCAATCAACATATGATTTCACTGGTCCTAATCAACAAGGTTTAGATACACAAGGGTGATTTGAGAGTCAATTTGGGGATTGGACTAAGATAGGGTAAAGACAACATAATTTGGGAACATGTTATTAGAGGAAAGATCTTCATAGATACTACAATGGGAATCTATGTCACTATCCAAATGAAGTGAATCAGTTTCACTATCTAAGGAAGTATCGTCAATTTCATAGTGTGGAAGATTATGATTCTTAACACCAAGGCCATGTTTGTTATATTTCCTAGGGGGATTGGTAACAGTTCCATTCTACCTTGTGCATCTGGTCCATACCCAAATCCCTGATACCCCATGACATGCATCATTTTATGTTCTTTGGCATACTTTGGAGCTTCGTAACGTGAAACTTTCATGCCTTCTGGTATTCAACTTGGAGAGTCACTTAGCATCTTCTCATCCGATAGAATCCCATGAGGAGAAAACCTTTCAAAGGGACTAGAGAAGTTATCCCATGTTCTTGTAAATTGGAATTCAAGTCTACCGCATGTCTTAGGTGATAGTGATAGGTTATATACTAAGAGGGCCTGTTGAATATTGAAAACTTATATTGTACCATACAATCTCAACTTCATTTCCCATGAATAAAATGGATTTAGTGATGAAGAAATTTCTTTAACCACAACTTGTAGCATGTTAGGATCAACTCTAGATTTGAAAGATTTTGTTTGTAATGGGACAACAATGTCCACTAAAGGACAATCATATGCTGATCTAGAGAAGATATATAACACTCTACAATGTGTAAATGGCTCAGGATCTCCATGGATAGTAACAGGGTGCCCTCCATTATATAACTTAATACATTGATGGTAGGTAGAAGGCATTGCTTGCATGGCATGGATCCATGGTCAACCTAGAAGCATGTTGTATGGAAGATCTAGCTCAAGAACATGGAATTTTGTATCATGTTTTATCAAACCTACTTCCATAGGTAACACTATAGTGTTAGGTGACTCTCATACCTCATTTTAATATGTTTTAATGGTTATCACATGAGAATCCAAATTTGTATCTTTATAGCCCAACTATATAACTAACTTCAAGGTGAAAATATTCAATCCAGATCCACTATCCACAAGTACTCTCTTAATCTTCCTACAAGTAACAACTACCTCAATGTCTAGGGGTAGGTTGTGGATAGGATTATTATATGGTATTTCACACTAGTCAAAGAAGATGGAGTCATCAAGCTCAAGATGTGCAACCATCACTTGGAGGCATAAAGGATCAAAAATTTTTGGACACTTCCAACCCTTGAATGGTTTTATAAAGAATGTATTTATGGGATTTTGATATCTTGAGCAAGTCTAATATTGAAATATTAGCAGGAGTTTTCTCAAGTTGATCTATCAAATCATATCGATTCTCCTGAGGTCGAGATAAGGGGAAAAAATTCAAAGGGGCCTCTATTATTTCTATGCATGCATGTCGTGTTACAATGACACAATCATTGTTAATGATCCAAATACAATTAGATGAACGAATACAACCTATTAATGAATCAAAATGATTATTGGCTTGGGTGTATACATAATTCATAGTCCTATAATTATTGGATGATTGACATGGATTTGGATTATTTATTTCTTATTTATTATGATTAGGGAAGGGATATTTGAATATTCCCATCTTCATGTTTGGTCCTTGTCCTGATTCGCGGCAATATACTTCAATTTTACACTCTTCGATGAGGTCTTGAATGAAGTGTTTCAACTTTAGACACTTGTATTTTTTGTTCCCTTTGACACGATGGAAATAACAATAATCATGATCCCTATACCATGATGGTTTGGGCACGTCATATGCGTATGGTACTGTGGTTAGATATTACACCATGTTTATTGCCTCTAGTTGTCTCAAAATGGTAAACAATGAATTGACGAGGGGAGTAAACACTCATCTTTGAATTAGACCTTGAATAGGTACTTTCATTAATTTGAGGATAGGACCACTTGGTACTTCCTGAGACGTTTGAACCATTTGGACTCTTTTATAGTCCATGATGCCATTGGCCACAACATTTTTGTTTTTGTTGAAGAATTTGGGATTCTCCTTCAGTTTTGAGTTTTATTGATCTTTCGAAAATGGTTTAATCATTCATTTTTCTATTAAAGTCTTTTTTATTTGGCTCCCTTTCTTAATAACTTCTTAAAATTTAGAGACACAATGCACTTACAAGTGAAATGTGATATATGGGTTTAAATTTGGAATGAATATACTTATTAACTATTTTTCGGGAACTGTACAGGGGATGCAACTTGCTAGACCTCACCATCTCTGTAAGAAGCCAACGAAGTTTTCATTGGGTCTCTATTTTGTGCTACAAAGGTCTAACATGGTGACATCATTCTCTATGTTAAACAAGAAATGATGGATGAAATTTTCTACCATTGCAGGCCATGTGACTATAGACCCCTTTAGTAAATGTATGAACCACTCTAACATTTTTCCTCCTACACTTATAGGAAACATATGTAGGAGGTAATTATCACTATAAGCCACCTCTTGACAGGCCATGTAAAAGTATTTGACATGCTCCCAAGGATCACCATTGCCTTTTTAATTTTCAAATTTTGGGCAATCAAAATTTTTCAGAAATGGTAATAGCAACATGTCACTGTCAAAAGGATAGGGGCATAACTCCTCATATTGACAATTCTTATTGTGTCCAACATTACTTTCCAAAAGTTTGGTAAGAATATTTTTCATGGTTTGCAAATCTTGTGTAAGAATTTGATCCTTTGTAGGAGAAGGTGGTCTACGTATGAGACTTGTTTTTGACATATCTTCTTCTCAAGGCATAGAATAAAATTCACTAGCCTTAGTCTTGAGTGGTTTGAGTCATGTACCCTTACTCGTGTTCTTGTTTACCGAACAAGATATGTTTTCTAATTGTTTGATAAGGTTTTGAATTTGGTTTTGTATATTAATTTCATAATTTTGTGGCTCTTCTTCCTCATTATTTTGATGAGGATGTAGTTCTTCATGCTCACTTTCTATCCTAACCCAATGATGCATTTTATGAGGTAGTGGTTGAGAACCAATTCTTTTTCTTGATGGGTCATTCTATATGTTGGTACTAGAGGTAGAAGTGTATCATCCCTTAGTGTCATTGTTAGTGAGAAAAAAAAAAATCTTTGTCTTTTCGGTTGGCATCTTGGTTAGAGACTCCTCGTTCTTGTGGCACAGTGGAACCTAACTCTAGAACCCATGCAAGCACTTGGTCTCTATTTTTAAATAGGAATTCATCTAATTAGGACACATCAACATTTTCAATGTGTTTGAAAAAATCACTATCATCTCCGCTATGATCTACTAAATTATTTGTTTGTTTGATTTCAGAGAATAAGGGAACTAAGTTGTGTCCTAGAAAAGGATTTATCTCACGTCGTTTGGAATCCATTTCCACAATATAAACCATTGAAAGTGTTTGTTTACACAAGGTTTTGTTTAATGTATTCGTGAGTATAACAAACCTAGGTGGCTTTATGTAAAAATTTTGTCCTATAGTTTCAAAGTGTATCAATAAATGGACCAAAGGAAAAAGGATTCAATCAAGTTATATGCAACAATCATGCAATTTTTTCCATAAATCAATCAATCAAGAAATGATACTACACCCTAGATAAATTTTTGGCAAATGTATTTAGATGTTTTTAGATGATTACCTTGGTGATAATACTTAGGTCAAGTTTGAAAAATGAACAATGCATAAGAATTAGTGAAAGGTTAATTTGATCCCTAATCAAAGGATACTAAGGCAAGATTAGAGCCAAGAAAGACCCACAACCTTAAATAAAATGGAAGTTACCCATTCAAACCATGTAATAATATTATGAGGGTACGTTACCCAAGCTCTGCGATAAAGTGAGGTATTTTTGCCATAAGTAATATCAATACAATGCATAACACAGTAATCAACACCTTTTCAAGATATAGGTGAAGTTTGAACACTCAATTTCGTCAAAGAATTTTAAGGATTTGTTAATGATGTGGGTAGCGTAACATCACAAAATGGACACTTAGATCACGTTCATAAGAAACAATTATGTAAGTATCGAAATTGTGGTGTGATGATGCAAAAAACACAATCAATTCAAAGGAGCATAAGAGATGACAAAAATATAACTATAATAATGATCTTGAAATCAAGATCAAGTGGCTATCATGATGTAAAAAAATTACCCACACACTTTATACATTTAACAACTTATCCGTAAACATGGATGAGCATAAACGGACATAAAAAATGGTGAACACAATTTATTGATAACTCTCACAAAATATGCCTTCCCTTGTCCCAAATGGGAAAAAAGAGTGAAAAGGTGTCGACCAATTTGTGGTGAAACAAGTTAGCACAACTTTGGCAGAGTTTCACCTTTCCTAAGGGCAAGTGAAGAACTAAGAAAAAGTGGTACATTGCGAGTTTCGTGATGAATATCGCTAAACTACATCTTAGATGGTCTCTCCCCTTGTTTTTCTAACAAGGTTTTGACCCCAAATAAGTTAGTGTTTCATGATGGCTCTTGACTCAATGATGGAATAGAAAAGCGGACTCTAAGACAATATGGCTTCCTTAAGTGTTTTGCTCATCTAGGTGTTCCAAGTTTATCTATTGTGAGCTTGATTTTCTAAGGTTTCCCAAGGAGTATCTGGGCTTTACTTTACCCCCTTCTAATACAATGTGAAACTAGTGCATTCAATTGTATTGTCACTAGGGTCGTGATATGGATAACTTTGACTCTAGATCACAAAAGGAAAATCTAGTCAAGTGGGTGTGCAGAGCACTTCCTATTTCATCCATGAGGTTACTCAGTTGTGGACTACTTTAGGGTTCCTAGAACCACCCCCATCGTTGTAGCTTAAGGTGTTATGCCAAATGGGTTACATTTTAGTTGAGCGGAAAGGGACGTACCCTTTTCCGAAACTACAAATACAATGTGTTGAATGTGGTCTATTTTTTTTATCTTTTTAGACTTAGTTAGGTTTTGCACACTGTTGGCAACCTACATCAAACATGTTAGTATTTCTTAGCCTCTAATTCTTTGACACATGATGTTGGTCCTACACACCAAGATTAGTAATTTTCCACTAACATCATATAAAGGGGATAATATGTTTCTTTTTATTTCCTAGAATTTCCTAGGATGCAAGGAAAGAGCATACACAAAACAATTTCTCACTCAATATTTGCAAAAAATGGAAAATACTTAAGTAAATCATGAAAAATGAGTTCCTTTTAGCCAAATTTGAAGTTCTTTCTTGTTTAAAAACATAATTGAAGTTTTTGGAAAAAATAACGAAAATATTTGAAATGTTTTTGATTCCCAATATCACCTAGAATGTGCGAGTGAAGAGCATACACGTCTAAAAAATCCCCTACTAATTAAAATGCAACACTTAACTAAGTTATCACAAAAATATTATCAAAAAAACCTAAAAACTATTCCTAGAGACATGCAAGAATGTCAAAAAAACCAAATATCAGTAATGCAACTTGTAATAAAGATCAAATTTTGACAAGTGATGCTTGTGCACCCTTTTTGATGTCTACTCATGGATTTGGGTATGTACGTGCCCTTTATGGTAAGTACACGGGTCTCTAAAAAAAGACAGAGGGTATTAATGACTACATGTCTAGAATGATGCATACGTGGGCTTTTCAATGTGTATGTGTCATAGAATATGTGTACGTACCCTGGGTAAAAGTGTCAAATAACAAAGAGGATTGATTTATAGGTACGTGTTCAGAATGGTGTGTACATTATCTTTTCAATGCATGTGCGTAGGTTTGGACATGTACGTGGCTTTGGTTCAGTCAACAAGATCAAGGACACTTTTTTATGTGTACATGGTAGGTTGAATATGTACACTTCCTTTTTCACGTGTACACTCACCTCTCTGATGTTTATGTGTGGCCCTAAAAATTCACAAAAATAATGAGATCCAAAATTTAAGAAATGCAAATAGGTTTGATTTCTACCCTTTAAATAAATTTTCAACCTAAACCCACTACCTTTGCATGAAAAAGGGACATTTACCCCACCCAAAGCTACAAAACCAATCAATGTTAAGGTATTTAACCCTAAAAGGCATGAAGAAAGGTTAGAAATTGAAAGAAAGCTTGAAAAAATTCTTAAAACACCATGGAAAAAGTCCCACCCGACATGCTAAATGTGTTAAGGTAAAACTTAGAAAACTATGAGAATTAGACTAACACATAGTAGCATAAAGTTTGTACCAAATTATTCAATAATCATCATGATAAGAGGTAATAAATTAAACTTCAAAAGCATGCATTATGAATCGAACAAGCAACATATTATGTTTACTCTACTCTTTAGAAAGCTTAATACAAATAAACCTAATTACACTCTAAGAAATCAAAGTTGATTTTTTGTTTGTTCTAAGAGATGAAGAGATCTCTCTAAGATGATTTATTAAACATGCTTAGATAATTATTACTAATATAAAATGGAGGAAATATACAAGATGAAGCTATTTCAATGGTGGATGGCTTATAGCTTGGTTAGTGCAAATGAGTTCTCAAGCTTGATAATCAAAGTGATTTCCAAAAACAAGGTGTAAAGTTGAAAGGGAGGGGTGACCCCTATATTTATATATTTTTGTTTGGAAGAAAAGGGGAAATTTAGTGCATGTGGGACAAATGAATAATCCAAAATAGATCTTTTGGAATTCAAAGTACCTTTTTGAATATGTTAGAAACTAATTAACCTCTTAGGATTAATTAAAGACTCTAAACAAGCTTAGAAAGCCTTTTGAGAGTTCTCAGAGGAATTTGAATTTTGATTTTGGAAGCATTGGAAGCCAGAGATAGCCAATGATAAGGTTCATTAGTTAAATATGAGATAGAAGACTCAATCAATGTGAAACTAGCTGATTAAGAGAAATATCACCAATCAACTTGTCATAAAATGGCATCCTAAGTGAGTTGGAAGTAGAGTTAGATAACAAATTGTCGTTATTTGAGACACAGTGAAAGGAGATGAATATGGTCATTAGAATGTTAGAATAAGATTTCTTTAATTGAAATTTAGGTGTGTATAGTCACAATATTATTAATGTATTAGTGAATTCCTTTGAATTTCCATCCTTGCGCCTTCTTAGTAAGGTCTTGAGATTTACAGTTTCCCTTGGATCTATTCCTTTTGAAACACTATTTATAAACATTGAAAGTTCCATAAATAATCTTGTATAACATGTGGTGGAAGAGATAAGATAATATTTATCTTTGATACTAAGGAGAGAAAATCCTTCAAATAGAAATGTATCTAAAGAGGAATTCCTCACATTAAAAAAGGTAAATGAGAATGATCATATCATAGTTCTCAAGTAAGAAAAAGGTAATGAAATAATTATAGTAAACAATATAAAGTATATTAATAAGATGAGATAACCCTTGGGTATGGGAGTTATAAGCGCATGAAGAAGAATCCATCAACAAAATTACCAAGCATGTAATAAAAATTATAAACAACTCATCCGTAAGTTTAAAGTTCAAATGGAGGCTTGAGCCTATATACCATATAATTCCTAAAATATATGGCTTTCCTAAATAAAAAAAACATGGGGGTCCACTTAAGACTCATTATAGACATTATGGAATCTCCCAGTAATGGTCTAGCTAAACACATAGTGGAAAAGTTGTAATCATTTGTTGGAAAGAACTCTTCCTTTATCAAAGACTATTGGCCATTGTGTCTAGTTGTTTTCATTGATGTCATATTCCATTGATGTAAAAATGTGTCATGGTGCCATATGAGTCTCCATGAGATGTTTACTAATGTCAAACATGAAGGTTGGTTAGTAGTGGATAAGTTTGGTGAGTTGTTATGGTGTTCTGGAGCATGGTCTAGTGTACATGGTCATAGTATGGGATATATTAAGTTGTTTGAAGGTTGTAATGAGGTCAAAAGAGGTCATTATTAAGTGTTAGAGATGTTAAAGTGTCTATATGTGGTCATCATGATCAGTTCATGGGTTAGCATAGATGATTCAAGTTATTCTAGTCTTAGACCTAGTCCTAGCACAAGCAAAATGAATTTGAGGTATGAGTTTTGGAGAAGGGAAGTCTTTATAAATAATTATATGAACATTGTTTTACTTCATACGAGGTGTATGATGAGTTTTATGTCAGTTCTCAGAGGTATGATGGTGTTTCATGGTCATTGGGAGGTAAGAAGGTGAAGAAAAACAAAGTAGAAGGATGTAACACACAATGGATGTTAAGTTTTTAAAATAATTTGAGAAAGGAGGTGTGTTTTTTTAGTTATATTATGTTATCATGATGCTTCATGACAAATTTTAGGTCAAATGTAGAAGGAAATTCAATTTATGTCATTTTTGCTAAAAATGAGTTTTGAAGAAGTAAAATCCAGCTCGAATTGGGAATTTTATATGCTCACCCACTCACACACAATTTACATGGGACCTTGTGGATTTTGGGGATGTTTTTTCATGGATTCTATAAGTTTTTTCAAAAATAATGGGATCAGTTGATCATGAGAGTTTTATGAACAATAATTAAGAAGTCAAATTGCTTTCTAACCCTAGTGAAACCCTCATAACAGAGTGAATTGGAATATTTTCATTGTATGGTATCCAAATGAAATTGGGAAGAAAAATAAATACTTTGTATTTTAAGAAGATTCCTCAGAGCTCATTTTGGTGGTGGTTTGGTGTTCCAGATGTTATAGGAAGAGAGAGAAAATCCATTTTTTTGTGGAAATTTGAAGTTATAGGGTAGAGATGGAAGCTTCAAGATGAAAACTAAATTATTCCATAATATTTGGGAGGTTATCTAAATTATCATAAAAAAATTCAGGAAGGTATAGTGGATAAAATAAAAGATATGGGTCCTCAAAGTGACCCTACCAATTTTGGCCTAAAGGGCTAAAATGCTAGTCTCTTGGCTTGCAGTGAGTTTGATAATTTTGAATTTTTGGATGTGATTTTTGGTCATGGATAGCATGTTGGAATCTGATATTATTTTTTTGACCTATTGGAATGATATGATGAGGTGGTTTTTAGTTTAAGACTTAATGGCCTAGTAAGCCCTAGTTGGCTTGCTCAAGAAGGTGACTGAAACAAGTTTTCTAGAGTGAATTCCTCCTCATGATTTATGCTTATTAGTGATTGTAAATGTTTATACAAGCTTCATTTCTATTCTATAGGTTTTTTTTTTATCTCAGAATATGTTTTGAATGTGATTGAGCATTGATTCCTCAAGACTAGTTCTTGAGCCCTTGGATCCTAAATGAGTTGTTATAGAGATTGAGTTGTTTGGAGGCCTTCCACTATGATTTGGAAGAAAACGGGAGTTGTTAAAACAACTATACTCAAAGAAATTTCTAATGGTATATGAAATGATTCAGGATGATGAGTTTAGCTATATGAAGTTGGTCAATTTTTGGGACTGAATTTTGGGTGCTTAATGACCTAGTTGGAGTTTCTTTCATCTTGGTGTGTTTCATGGTGTAGTAAGATATTTCAATGATTCAAGATATTGTTGATGTTGCTAAGGAATTTTTCATGACATGTGTGGAGATTCTTATGTCTTGAAAAATATGGAGTATGCATTTGAATATCAATTTTCATTTGCTAGACCTTGCAAAGTGCCTTTTGAGCATGTTTGAGTGTTTTGGTGCATGATGGTGCTGTATTAACCCTTGTCGACCTAATTGAATATTTTGTGTTGACGTATATGATTTTATTGATTTTTTTTTTTTGGGATGTCCTACCTACTTGGTCATGGCCAAACTAGGGGTGTTTTGAGTGAGTGACTTGTATATAAGAAAGTATTTGTGGTCATTTGTGACTTTTTGAGAAGAGGATGAAATGAGCGACCTATATGAAGTTGAAGAAGAGTGTTGAATGGTTATGGAATGAACCTAGAAGAGTGATTAATACCTTAGAATAATTAAGAATCATATGTACAAAGGAAATTGATATATTCAACCCATGAAGAAGAAGAAATGATCGAGTTAGAGAATATGATAATTTGAAGAAGGTTTGATGTATTTGGAGCTAAACTTGGATTCACAATAAGATGTGGGATAAACATATCATCTATGGTAATTAATTTTCAAAATATCTTGTGATGTGTAATATTCATAGGATTCATTTTTTCTTAGTCATATTAGCAAAGGTTTAGGGGTTGGTGCTCCTTGTGGGGTGGGTAACTAATTAAAAAAATCTGGTTGGATGTGTAATATTCTTGCGAGTCTTGCTTTTTTAAATATAAGATAAGGTTTAAGTAGGTTTTATTCCCCTTGAAGGTTTCCCACATATATTTTGTGTCACATGTTCACTCTTTTGAATCTTTCACTTGTGAATGTTTAATACACACCTAATAAGCTAGCATGGTTTATGAATGTTGAATGGTTATGTTGAATGATGAATCTAAGAAATGTTAAATGAAGTTTAAATTTTTGTATGAATGATTCACCCCCCTCTCAATCACTATGATTCCAACAATTGGTATCATATTTTGTCCTTGTGAAGAATGTTTTACAACTTGAAGTAGATCCTCTTGAAGCACGTGTATGGTAGATAATTAGAATCAAATTGAAGATAATCCTCTTGTTAGGATGAGATCATGTTTGAAAACCTTAGGGTTTGACATTTGGAAAAAAATTCTTGGTGTTTTCACTCCCATTTAAAAATCTTCAAATAGTATAGCTGATGATGAATATGTCGAATAAGATCCTTGTAATGATTTTGAAGAAGTTTTCTCTGAAGATGAAGATGTAGGTGATGATATTGCCCTAGGATTTGATCTTGAGGTTGTTCCTGATATGATTGAATCTATCAATGAAAATGATGATGTTGATGTGTGTCATGATATCTCAACCATGGTCATAAGATATGTAGAATCCAAAGAAAACGCTGAAATTGAAGTTGAAGAAGTTTTTAAAGATATAGTTGAACAAGAAGATGATCTTGATAGAGAAGATGTATTTGAATCTATATAGAGAAAGGAAGAGTTTCATGATGCTCTAATCATGAAGAAAATATATGAAGTGATCAAAGAGAGCCTTGAAGTAGAGATGAAAAATTGTGACAAACAACTGAGTATGATTGAGTTGAAGGAATCATTTGAAGATGTTATCAACAATCCGCCACTAAGAAATAATGCTACAAATTTTTAAGGTCATTATGAATGTTTTCAAGGCGTGAATTCATAAAGAGAACATCAAAGTCCATCATTTCATCAAGTAAGGTATGAGTTTTTTAATGAATATTCATTTTCATTCAAGCAAAAGGATCATAGGAAAATAGACAAGTGGAATAAGGAGCTTCAAATTGAAATTAGGATCTGTAGATTCCTTAAAAGGAAGAGGATATCATGATATTCTGCAAGTGTGAATATTAAGTGAATACAGTAAAGATGAAAATTTTGACTCTAGAAGATCTATGATATAAGCTCGAGGTTAATGTCTAAGAAAATTTCTCCAAAGATAGAATCTGAGTACATTGTTTTTACCCATCAAAGGTATGTCAATGTTTTTATTGATTCATGTCATTCATATGAAGTCAATGTTTTACAGGTTGTGTTTTTCCCTGTTCACCAATACTAGTATTCAAAGGAGTGTTGTCTTGTTGTCACCAAATCACTGCACCCTATGAATGGCCAGGATGTGAATAGGACATTCGGTGTGATTTGGACACATGGGATCACCTCTCAAGCTGTGGGACTTGGGCTCGAGGTGAACCTCTGGAGAAGGCCGGCTTCCTCTTCCTAAACTAAGTGTTGTACTACTCCTAGTGTAACAAAAATGATTATCTAATCCTACGCTAACATTTTAATGGGGTTTTAGGGAAAGAGATTTACAGAAATGAAACTATACTAGGGATGGTGATGCACCAAATAAAGGGTGTCTTCAGACTCAGGAAGGTTTAATTTGAAGAGGGTGTGTGCACCATAGGTCAACTTCACCTACTGCAACTTAGAGAGGGTACAGGATACCACAAACTAAGAGAAACGCGTTCCCTTTGTTAAACTTTATTAGACCGAGAAATATACTAGTTTCCCAGTGAAGAAGGATGAACTCAAGAAGGGTGAATAGACACCACAACTCAACTGCATGCAATACTTCACCACTCGATAAGCATAGAACTCCAAGAAACTGCAATAGAACTTAAACTTGTACAGTGTACCTGCAAGTATGAGAAAGGCACAAAGAAGCACAGAAGGATGAAAGGACCAAGATTAGTCACAAAACACACACTTTTATTGCTTCAATAACATGCACAATGCATCATACATTCAGAAGAGGCAATAGTTGTCATTACAGTCTTGAAGAGGAGGCTTGAAAGTTCTCTCAACACACAAGAACAACTTACAGAAGAGAGATGATTCTTGAAAAGTATACACTTGCCTGAGATATCTAACTGTCCAACTTGTCTAAATTGTTGGAACCCTTTGAAATGAGCTTCCAACTTACATTTATAGAAGAATATGTGAGAAAGAAGAGGAAATGGTCATAATTACATTCCTAAAATGAAGGCCCATGATGTAATTATTACAGTTAGTTGAACCACTTGAGAAGGTTCCATCATGGGTCATTAATTGCCTAATGACCAAGTCTTCTCAATTAATTAAAATAATATTTAAATAAAATATTTAAATAATAATAATAAATATTATTATTAAAATATTTAAATAAAAATATTAATTTAATTAACATAATGTTGGGAACCCCCCGTTGACCCGTTTGACTTGAAGAGGAGGGGGATCCATATGGATAGAGTCTGCACAAATCTAAACTCGGTGAGTTTTGAATCCTCTAACTCGGTGTTGCAATTGATTTTGAACCCCGCACTAACTCTTTCCTTGCCTTGGTAATCGGGCTCTTTTGCATTGAGTCCTTCGAATGGCGAGCTATCAAACTCAATTCTTATCATTTTCCTCTATTAACTCAAGGCAATTTATGCATTCCATGTTCAAACTTCATGAAACATCACCACGAACTCCCTGCGAAGTCATCGAGCTCTTCATCCAGCAATTGATCTTAACTTTCCTGGGCTCAAACTCACTTGAATACCGAGCTTAACCCAATACTTCTAAAAAGAATGGTTTTACCACAATGCTCAGGATTCTTCCTCATCATATAACACTTGTAGTAAGAATGTTTTGGCTTTTCCATAATAAGCACAATTTGTACCTTCCAAATGATGAGAAAATGCCATTATCAATAAAGACCTAGTGCTGCCATGATGATGACCCAGGCTCATGCCCGTAACATGTCGATAGACACCCTTAAGACTGATTTTTGGTCAAAGAACCCTTCGGTATTTTGGCAGTGCACTCGGAAATCTTGGCTCCAATCAACAAATATGCCACTATTGGGATCTTACTATGGCATAGGTAGCTGTGAGCTACACAATATACTCATTTTTTCATAAACTAAAAAGATCTTTATGTTAAAATCTACAACACATAAAAGAAGCCCTTCAAAAAATACATTGAACAACTGGGGCAACCAAGAGGACCTTGGAAAAATGTATAGGTAACAACCATATGAATTCTTCCTTAGTCGTGGATCAAAGCTAATAGAAATAAAGCTAGATAAAATTAGCTTGAAACTACAGTATAATCGTCCATTTGTTAAAAACAAGTTTTTCTGAACCTGGTAAAGGAATACTTTTATTGTCTGATTGGACACACATAATGGAAGGGTATAAATATTGCCTATTGCCCTCAGAGTTTCTCAAAGAGACCATTTACAAGTAACAAGGATGTAGCATACAAAACGGCCAACCAGGTATTTCAGAGTTGACCTTCACATTCAATTCATTTCAAGGAGAAAAAATGCTGAGCAATATGAATTGTTTCATTTTGCACCATTTTAAACCTTCATCTCCTGATTCAAGAAAATTTTTTAAAGCCTTAAATAGCGTGACTCCAATCCATCGTACACAAAAGTGAATATTTGTTTCTTGCAGTTGTCATTCGATACTGAATAGATAACAACATAGTTGGTCAACCTACTTGCTGGAAACACTAAAAAAAACTTCTATTGTACTACAACATGCCTGCTGCCTACTGCGTGGGAGTTTGTCTCACGACCACCAAACCATCAGAGCCCGAACGTCTATAGACTCATTCACTTCTTGGATCCTCGATGTATGTTCATACCCTGTTCCAAAGCTCTTATTCTGGCACAGGCTAGAAGTATGTTGGCAAAGGCGAACTGATGAGGTCAGACATCTGTTTGTTGCATTCGGTGAAACAATATCAATGCCTCGTGAGGAAACCCATGTTTTCTGTAAGCTGTAATTACGGTATTCCATGAAAAGGCGTCTCTTTCTTGTGAGCCTGAAACATACTTTTTCCAACGTCGACATATCTTCAACCATCTTGCCATTATCCTCCCTTATCGCTTGGAGGATTACTCGCCGCCCAATTTGCAACTGCCACTTTAATTCTCCTGGTGACTCGCACAATGACTCGAACCACTCTAGGCTGTGCGGAATTCTCATGATGGATATTCATCGTAATATTTGCCATGCTTGGCAGTTTGATCCGATTTCTCCCATTCACATAAGTTTGATCATGGTTTACCAAACAAATATTTCCACTTGGCGGTGCTTGCCTGAATCTCCCCCGCGTGGAATTTCTTCTTTGGCTTGCCATCTATGAAAACCCACTTGGCATTCCAGCCTTATTTTCCACGTATGGGATTGGAGTGCGGGGTTTCATTATCATTTGGCCAGATTTCGTTTTGGACAGATGGCCACCGATTTCCACTTTTCCGCTCAGCGTGAGGAGACATCATTTTCTCGGTGCAAACATTTCAGCTGTAGCTTGTAAGGTGTGATAATTCTAACAGAATCCTTTATGCCCACCAACTTAGTGACTCGTTGAAAATGCTCATATAATTGCAAAGCAAATTATGCTCCATGAATATTCTGATATGAAACAGTTCCACCTCTATGAGATCCACTTCCATGAGTTACATCGTAAAACAAGTAAGATCTCGATAGAGAATCTTTGTAATAAATTTCCTCAGGTCTCCTGGTAACACTCTCACTGTCACTTAATCAATTTTCATAAAAATATCTTGAAGGAAAATCCCGAATTTGAGGATGCATTCGATGCTGAACAGATAAAAACATAGTTGGACGACTTGTTTGCTGGAAGTGCTCAAAAGAACTTCTGCTATACTGCAACATGTCAACTGCCTGTTCACCAAATGCTCGGCTGAGGAAGATCTGAACAACGTCAGCGAAAATATATATACTATATTCACTAATACCCTGGCCTGGCATTCTTATTGCCTCTGTGAGCATACCATTGTAAAATTATTTCGAGTAGGCCTCCTAGTTTTGCATTAATCAATGAGCCCTGGAATTGTATCCTAGAAACCATCTTTAATGCATCCACACGAAACGAGTTGCCTTGAATTATCCATCATGCTTGATGAGTCCCATTGATAGGGCTCCATCACATATCTCTGTTTACGCAATGATCTCCATTCATTTTATGGCACTCTTGATGCCTTGGCTTGCGTTTGAATCACCCTAGCTCTGTAGAATGTGTCCTAAAAGAAGCTCACCACATGATCTCCAAAATGAACGAGTCACGAAGATGAGTCGAACTCCTTATCTCTTCCTTCGCTTCCGCCTATGCTTGAACCTTTCCAATTCATTGAGACTTTATTGATAGCTCAAACTTTGACTCTCCCTCACTTGGCTTTAACTTCCACCTGCATCGATCTCTACCGAGATCCTTATAGAGTTCCCTTCATTTGTCAATTTTCAACGAGCTATATTTTGCATTAACAAGACCTCATTGAGCTCTTACAACTGAGAGTCTCTACCGAGATGACTATCAATTTGACGCCGGGTTCTCTATCAACTTGACCCTGAACTCTTTACTGAGTTGAGATCAACTGGGTGCCTTTTGATACTAGGTGATCTCTCATATGCAATTTAAGAATTACTTTTAATTATTGCATCTCGATAATAACCAAAGGTGGGTTCCTGGGATTATTTTTTTTCATTTTGAACATGATAGGACCCCATTGTCCAATCTTGCCATGTGTGCAAAATTGGATAACATTTTTAATGACCTCTCGAGGATGATTGCCTGCTAAGCATGATTCTAGTAGCCTTAAGTCATCCATTGGGCATGGAGTCTGTGTTGGAATCCTAAAAGTAGTATGATTTTCTTTAACACATCCCAGAATTTCTTTGAGCATTGCCGATATCCTGGACCTCCTTGGAATGCTAAGCATGAAGAGTACTGAATCTGTTGAATGCTTGACATCCATGGAACACTGCAAAAATTTGAATGAAGCAGATTTTTAACTCTTATGGAAACCTTGAACCTTTCTTCTCCTTGACACCTTCCAATGGTGAAACAAAGTGCAGAACAACACAAAACACAACAAGGAAAGAAAAACAACAACACACAACAATGTGCATAAGCACTTAGAGGAAAACCCCTAATTTAACTGTACAAGGGGGGAACACTTCTCAAAAACAAGCTTTGAGATGTATCCCATTCACATGAATGGGCAGTTCTTCTCCATTGAGCCTAGATAGACAGAATGAATTTGCCTCTTTGCAACTTGTGATGATGTATGGCCCACTCCAGAGAGCGTCAAACTTAGCATGTCTACCTGGTTTGGCCCTGTCTTCATCCCATTTGAGAACTAAATCTCCCTCTTGAAAACACTTGTTGGATGCCTTATTATCAAAATATTTCTTAACTTGAGCCTGATGTTACTCCAAATTTTTCATAGCCTTGTCTCGTACTTACTCTAACTTCACGAGTTCAACAAGCCTTATTGTCAGAGGATCACTCTCTATAACTTCAAGTTGATGAGCTAACTCCAAAGAAGGTAACTCCAATGAGAGTGGGAGTTTTGATTCTCTTCCATATACAAGAATGAAAGGAGAATTTCCAATGGCCCTTTTAGGTGTGATCCGATCTACCCATAAGGCAGTCTTAAGCTGTGTATGCCAAGTCCTCTTGTTAGTCTCCATTGTGCGCTTAATAATCCTTATGAGGTTTTTGTTGCTAGACTCAGCCAATCTGTTTTCTTGAGGATAGTAATTGGACGAATTTTTAAGGTATACCCCATTTTTAATAGCCCATTCACTCAATTTCATACTAAGAAAAGCCAGCGCATTGTCTGAAATGACTGTAAACGGAACACCGAACCTCGTCATTATACCCTCCAAAAAATCTAGAACTGCCTTTTCATTGCTCTCTTTTAATGCTACCGCCTCTATCCATCGAGTAAAATAGTTTGTTGTGGTAAGGACCCACTTATGTCCATCACTGGATGGAGGATTAATCATTCCGATGAAGTCCAACCCCCATTGAACAAAGGGTTGATCCACTTGAATTGGATGCAGCGGAAGAGCTGTCAGCTTCTGTTTACCTGTGAAAAAGGCACATTCCTTTATTTCCTTACCCAAAGATGGGAATCCTTGAATAAATCCGGCCAATAGTAGCCAGCTCACATGATCTTGGTTGCTGTTGTTCGTGTGGAATAATGTCCTCCAGATAGGCCATTATGAAACTCTTCTAGTATCTTACTGACCTGGTCTGGTCCTATGCACCGAAGGAGGACGTCGTTCAAATCTTTTCGAAAGAGAAAACTATCTACCAAAACATATGGGATAGATTGAAGACGGAAAGTTTGCCTTTGGTTTTTATCCATGTCTACAGGATATGCTCCCGAGAAGAGGAAACTCTTCATTTTGGATAACCAGTCAGCTTGATCAACATTCTCATCAGTATTTAGGAGTGTCACGCCCTCATTACTTTTTGATTCCATGTCTATTGCAAGTTGCTGACATAAACCCTTACCTCTGACAAGTTTAATGACTTTGATGTGCACGTCATACTCCATTACCTTCGTGATCCATCCAGCACGCTTTTCATTCATTTCTTTGTTCAGCCAAAACTCCTTGACACCTGGATGAGACACCATTAGATGAATCTTGTTGTTGGAAAACATGTGCTTGAATTTCTTCAAAGCTTGAATAACCAAAAAGAATTTCTTTTCAATGAATGAGTATTTGAACTCGTAGTCCTTGAGGGATTGACTGAAGAAAGCGATTGGTTGCTCCATCAGGTTGTTGTTTTGTTGGGTGAGGATCCCTGAAATGCTCTCTTGACCTGCAAAAGCATAAAGGATAAAATCTTTTTCAAACCTGGGGTTCACAAGCGTGGGAGCTTGAGAAATGGCTGTTTTGATAGCTTCAAAGCTTTCTCGTCCTTCCTTTGTCCATGAGAATGACATGTTTTTCTTTATCATGGCTATCAGTGGTTTAGCCAATGTCACGAATTGAGGGATGAATCTCCGCATGAAATTTATGGTTCCCAGAAAACTCTGGAGGCCCTTCTTGTGACTTGGGAGAGATAAGGACATAATTGAATGAATCCTGGCTGGATCGATTGATAATCCTTCTACTGAAACCACATGCCCCAACAATTTTCCCTCGTGCACTATGAAAATACATTTCTTGGGGTTACGTGAAACCCCAAATTCCCTACACCTTTGGAAAACTTTCCTTAGATGCGTGATGTGATCTTCTGCATGCTTAGAGTATACAGTTATATCATCAAGGTAAACTAAAATAATATCGTTAATTAGTCCCTTAAATGCCATGTCCATGGCTCTTTGGAAAGTAGCCCTAGCATTGGACAATCTGAATGGCATTTTATTGTAGGCATATGTGCCCCACTTGGTAGTGAAAGCCGTTTTGAATTGGTCGGATTCTTGGACTAGGATTTGATTGTAACCCGAATATCCATCAAGCAAAGAAAATATTTGAGCTCTTGCCACCGTTTGAAGGATCTGCTCCATCGATGGAAGAGGATAATGGTATTTTAATGATGCACGATTCAAATCCCTGAAATCTACACATAACTGGATCTCTCCGTTCTTCTTCCTCACGAGCACCAAATTGGCTACCCATGAGGAATGCTTGATGGGAAAAATTATATAGGCCTCGATGAGCTTGGTTAGCTCCTTTCTCATTAGTGGCTCAATTTTGGGATTAATTGGTCTCTATTTCTGACGAACTGGCTTAGCATTAGGATCCAGTTCGATGGTATGTTGTGCTAGACCTGGATCAAAACCACGCAGATCTTTATAGCTCCATGCAAAGATGTCATGATACTCTTGAAAAAGTTTGATGAAAGCTTCTTTCTCTCCATAAGTACACACTTTTCCGATCTTAAGAAATTTTTCATTTGATACTTCAACTTCCTCAAAATATTCTTCTCTGACCACCATGTTAGGGATTTGTCTTGTGGCTTGGTCATCTGAATTGAAAATGGATTCCAAAGTGACTAATCCTTTTGGTAACTTGTTGCTTTTCAATTGAATAATTTTCTCACCATATGACTCCTGCAACTTATCTTGATTCTTTGTAGCAAACTCCACCTCTTCTTGTAGAAAGAGGACAATTTGTTTGTCACTATCAAACACTTGCCAACTACTCACATTATCAGGGACTGCTGGTCGAACCACCATTTTAACAAATTTCTGCCTTTCTTTCATGATATCAACTGGTATGTTGTATT
Source organism: Taxus chinensis (assembly GCA_019776745.2). Taxonomy (NCBI): domain Eukaryota; kingdom Viridiplantae; phylum Streptophyta; class Pinopsida; order Cupressales; family Taxaceae; genus Taxus; species Taxus chinensis. The sequence goes on from CM034147.1 coordinate 221,971,424, forward strand.
GTGAACCAATTGTAGCAAGCCTATCTACATCTTGATTTTGATCTCTAGGGATTGCATGGATTCCAAAAGCTTCAAAATCTTTAATCAGTTCCTAGCTTCGGTTCTTATATGATCTTAAAAGATCATTTTTGGATGCACTACGTGCCGAAACTTGATGAACAACTAACTCACTATCTCCAAAAATAGTTAAGGCCTTGATTCCCTTCCTTTGGGCTAGCTGAATTCCTTGCACAAGAGCCTCGTATTCAACAACATTGTTAGTGCAACTGAACTACAGCCGGAAAGATGAGAAGTAATTATCTCCCTCTGGAGAAATTAACATAACACCAATACCGGATCCATTCTTACTTCTCGAGCCATCGAAGAACAATTTCCATAATCCTTTAGAATCACTTTGTGTTTTGACAAGTTGTGGTATGATCGTATCTTCTTCATGGATACAGTAAGTACCTAATCCTGTTTCTTCCAAGACCAGCAAACCAGCTTCTTCTTCTACCAATACATTAGCGTAGGGATCGTATTGATGATCTTTACTTACTTCATCCAGCAAAGTATCATGAACTTCTTCAACAAGGGTGGTTGGTTCATGATCGGCATCTTCCTCTTTTTGATCACCGATGGTGTAATTTCCATTTATGGGATTAGCAGTGTAGGGTTCTACATGATTGTGGTAGATTGGTTCTGCCCTTATAGTTACTTTGGTTCCGTATCGAGTCTTGAGAATCATATGCGACCAATCGGCTGATAGGTAACCACCCATCTTGGCAGTGAAATCCTGTGATAGGTAGATGGCAAAGAGGGGAAGGAGATCGATGACCGATATATCTTGGGTGAATGAAAAACTTGGGCATGCATGAATGGTAAGTTGAAGTCCTTTGATAACCCCAACAGTCTTAATAGCTGTGCCATCCAGCTGAACAACCCCTCTTGTAACTGGTGCATATTGTATGCCTAGCACATCTGCAATTTGTTTCGGCATGACAGAGCTACTAGCACCAGAATTGATCATGCAATTATGTACCAGGTGGTCGCCAATGATCAGGGAAATGTAGAATGGCAGTGGTTTGTATGCCGTAGGAATGATTTTCCCCTCCGGTTGACACAAATTTGTAGCATTTTCCACTCTATGGCTTGGTGATCCGCTGGTTGTACTAAAACTATTCAGAGCTTCTCGTAACAGGTTTCTTTGGGAAGGGATCGAGAGTGTGTCCCACATGGTAATGCTCAGATTGTTTTTCTTCATTTGTTCTACTATGATGAAGGGAATTGCTCCAACTTTGATGAAAATTTTTTGGGCATTGGGGTCCTCCTTTGGAAAATGTTTGTTGGGTACCGTGATGCCTAGAGAACCATCTTTCCCTGCGGTGTGGTTAGCTGGTGTTTCTGGTGATTTCTTTCCCGCATTTTTATCAACTGCCATTTTAAACCCAGGTTGAGAAGTGGACGCTAGATCAGCTTCGAGAGGTTGAGGCTCCATTTCTCTTTTCTTGGAACGAGTGTTTGCTGCCACTAATGAAGAATCTATATTCAATCCACAAAAATATTCTACTTGCCAGTTTAGCAAAGTGGATTCTTCAGGTGCCTGCGGTTGATCTGCTGCTTCTTGTGTAGATGAATTGTTTGTTAACTTTGAAGGGGTAGATACACTTTGAACCATAAGGGCCTGGCTAAGAACCCCATTGGGACAAAGATTTTGATTGTGAGGTTGAGAGCAAGGATAACACCATTCGTAGTCTTGAACTAGATTATTTTGAACAGGTACTATAGCTCTAGATGAGCTAGCTACAAGAGGTTTCTGAAAGTTCAAGGGCCTTACATTTGCAACTTGACTTGTAGTTTGATTTCGAGGCTGATTGTTTCCTTGAAAAGGAGGGCGGTTAGCCTGATACTACTGATTTTGTGGCTGATATGGACGATTGTATTGAAATTTTTGCCTTTTGAGTGCAACGAGCTCATTTCCAAAATTTTGCAGTAGTGACTTGACTTCAAATAGGTCATTTGAAGAGGAAGGGGAAGATTGAGATGGTTGCTTGGAGTCTACTGGAATAGGAGCAATGATAGGTTGATGATTCGTAAGATCTGGAGAAAAGGGCATTGGTGGTCATGGAGCTATCTTTCCAGCCTGAATCAAAGAATTCTCTGCACTTATGGCAACTTCGTAAGCATCAGGAAGTGTAGTCCCTCCCATGGACTGGATCATAACTACTACGTCGCTATTCAAGGCTTGCAAATAGTACAAGAATGCATTATGTGCAAAAGGCTTTACGAGTGCCAAAATACTATTCCAAGTCCTGTGGAATCAGAAGTTGAAATCACTCATGTATTCTTGGGAAGCTCTCTTTATGGTAGTAAGTTGTTCCAAAAGTGATAGGTGATCACTTTTGTCTTCGAATTGTTTACATAGCTTTTCTCCCAGCTTGTCCCAAGTGGTTATAGTGCCAACACCTAACCCATGAAACCATTGAAGTGCTTTTCCCTTGAAAGAGGTAGCAAGAACTCTAACTGCAACGTTGTCTTCGGTGATATTATGTACTGCGCAGACGCTGGCTACATCAAAGATATGCTCCACTGGAGTAACGTGAGTTTCCCCCATGTATAAGGGTAAACTTTTGAGTGCCGCAACATGTATCAAATCATGTTGAGCCAACATAAGAGGACTGCTTGCATTGAAAGGGGGAAAAACTTGGTTCCTCACCATAGTAACGAAAGGTTGATTGTTCCTATGTGGAGGAAACCTTCCGTAAGGAGGAGTTGAATGACCCCTACTAGGTAAATCTACAACTGGGGATGTGGAAATGCCTCTTCTTCTTCTCTTTGGAGGAGACAAGGAAAGTTCGATATGCTGATACTTTCCTTTCTTTGAAGAAGCTCTTGTCTGAATTCTTCGCATAAGTTATTGCACTGAGATTTTGAATCCAGACATATAGAGTCGCCAGGTACTTTGACTTCTGTAAGTGAGAAGAGAAGTACCAACTCTGTCCCACCGGACGTGCCAAAAACTGTTATCACCAAATCACTGCACCCTCTAAATGGGCAGGATGTGAATAAGACGTTCGGTGTGATTGGGACACATGGGATCACCTCTCAAGCTGTGGGACTTGGGCTCGAGGTGAACCTCCGAAGAAGGCCGGCTTCCTCTTCCTAAACAAAGTGTTGCACTACTCCTAGTGTAACAAAAATGATTATCTAATCCTACGCTAACATTTTCATGGGGTTTTGAGGAAAGAGATTTACAAAAATGAAACTATACTAGGGATGGTGATGCACCAAATAAAGGGTGTCTTTAGACTCAGGAAGGGTTAATTTGAATAGGGTGTGTGCACCATAGGTCAACTTCACCTACTGCAACTTAGAGAGGGTACATGATACCACAAACTAAGAGACACGCGTTCCCTTTGTTAAAATTTATTAGACCGAGAAATATACCAGTTTCCCAGTGAAGAAGGATGAACTCAAGAAGGGTGAATAGACACCACAACTCAACTGCATGCAATACTTCACCACTTGATAAGCATAGAACTCCAAGAACCTGCAATAGAACTTAAACTTGTACAGTGTACCTACAAGTATGAGAAAGGCACAAAGAAGCACAGAAGGATGAAAGGACTGAGATTAGTCACAAAACACACACTTTTATTGCTTCAATAACATGCACAATGCATCATACATTCAGAAGAGGAAATAGTTGTCATTACAGTCTTGAAGAGGAGGCTTGAAAGTTCTCTCAACACACAAGAACAACTTGTAGAAGAGAGAGGATTCTTGAAAAGTATACACTTGCCTGAGATATCTAACTGTCCAACTTGTCTGAATTGTTGGAACCCTTTGAAATGAGCTTCCAACTTACATTTATAGAAGAATATGTGAGAAAGAAGAGGAAATGGTCATAATTACACTCCTAAAATGAAGGCCCATGATGTATTTATTACAGTTAGTTGAACCACTTGAGAAGGTTCCATCATGGGTCATTAATTTCCTAATGACCAAGTCTTCTCAATAAAATAATATTTAAATAATTGCTAATGTTACTACTATTTATTTATAGATATTATTTTTCCTGTGATTGATTTTGATAGGTGTTAATTTGTTAGATATTAATGTTGGGAAATCACATGGAGGATCTAGTTTAGAGATCAAGAGGATGCAGATGCCAATGTGGTTTCTAGAGTCTGCACTAGAGATATCAACTCAGTAGAAGACATGAATCCTAGTTACTAGGTGTTGCAATTGATTTGGAGGGACCCCATACTGATGACATGCATCCCCTTACACTTGGACTTAATCAGGCAAATATTTGCATTGAGTCCTTGAATTGCGAGCTATTGCAAACTCAATACATATCATTTTGGGGTGTTAACTCGAGGATACCATATATATGAATTCCACGTTCACACTTCATGAGGACATACATCATGAACTCCCTTTGAAGTCATCGAGCTTTTGATCCAAAGGACATGCATATTTTACAATGTGCCTGAGCTCAAACTCAAATGAAGACCGATGGATTAGACCCAATAGTGGGTGAAAGGTGTGGGGGATTATCACCATAGATCACTCATAGTACGATTAAGTTCTGCTAAAGATACAAACACTTGTAGTAAGAATGTTCTGGCATAAGGCCATAATCAGGATGTTTGTGACACATTTGTACCTGTCACAAATCAGATGGAGGTATAATGCCATTATTCAATTTGGTTACCTATTGATACTTTGATAGACATTAGAGTAATGTACCCAGGATCAGCTAGGGCATAACATGTCGATAGACACCCTTAAGACTAATTTTTGGTCAAAGAACCCTTCGGTATTTTGGCAATGCACTCCGCAATCTCAGCTCCAATCAATAATTATGCCACTATTGGGATCTTACTATGGCATAGGTAGCTGTGAGCTACACAATATACTCATTTTTTCACAAACTAAAAAGATCTTTATGTTACAATCTGCAACACATAAAGCCCTTCAAAAAATACATTGAACAACTGGGGCAACCAAGAGGACCTTGGAAAAATGTATAGGTAACAACCATATGAATTCTTCCTTAGTCATGGATCAAAGCTAATAGAAATAAAGCTAGATAAAATTAGCTTGAAACTACAGTATAATCGTCCATTTGTTAAAAACAAATTTCTATGAACCTGGTAAAGGAATACTTTTATTGTCTGATTGGACGCACATAATGGAAGGGTATAAATATTGCCTATTGCCCTCAGAGTTTCTCAAAGAGACCATTTACAAGTAATAAGGATGTAGCATACAAAATGGCCAACTAGGTATTTCAGAGTTGACCTTCACATTCAATTCATTTCAAGGAGAAAAAATGCTGAGCAATATGAATCGTTTCATTAATGCACCGTTTTAAACCTTCATCTAGATTCAGGAAAAGATTTATGAAGCCTTGAATAGCGTGACTCCAATGTGCATCATACATGGCAGTGAATATTTGTTTCCTACAGCTGCCATTCGATACTAAACAGATAACAACATAGTTGGTCAACCTGCTTGCTGGAAGCACTCAAAAAAAACTTCTACTGTACTGCAACATGCTTGCTACCTGTTGCGTGGGAGTTTGTCTCGCGACCACCAAACCATCAGAGCCCGAACGTCTGCAAACTCATTCACTTCACGGCTCCTCGATGTATGTTCATACCCTGTTCCAAAGCTCTTATTGTGGCACAGGCTAGAAGTATGCTGGCAAAGGCGAACTGATCAGGTCAGACATGCTGTTTGTTGCATTCGGTGAAACAATATCAACGCCTCGTGAGGAAACCCGTGTTTTTTGTAAGTTACAATTATCGTATTCCATGAGAAGGTGACTCTTTCTTGTGAGTTTGAAACATACTTTTTCCAACGTCGACCCATCTTCAACCATCTCGCCATCATCCTCCCTTATCGCTTGGAGGATTACTCGCTGCCCAATTTGTAACCACCACTTTAATTCTCCTGGTGACTCACACAATGACTTGGACCACTCCAGGCTACATGGAATTCTCATGACAGATATCCATCGTAATATTTCCCACGCTTGGCAGTTTGATCCGATTTCTCCCATTCACGGAAGTTTGATCATGGTTTACCAAACCAATATTTCCACTTGGCGGTGCTTGCCTGAATCTCCCCCGCGTGGAATTTCTTCTTTGGCTTACCATCCACGAAAACCCACTTGGCATTCCAGCCTTATTTTCCATGTCCGGGATTGGAGTGCGGGGTTTCATTATCATTTGGCCAGATTTCATTTTGGACAGATGGCCACCGATTTCCACTTTTCCGCTCAGCGTGAGGAGACATCATTTTCTCGGTGCAAACATTTCAGCTGTAGCTTGTAAGGTGTGATAATTCCGACAGAATCCTTTATGCCTGCCAACTTAGTGACTCGTTGAAGATGCTCATATAATTGCAAAGAAAATTATGCTCCATGAATATTTTGATATGAAACAGTTCCACCTCTATGAGATCCACTTCCATGAGTTACGTCATAAAAAAAGTAAGATTTCAATAGAGAATCTTTGTAATAAATTTCCTCAGGTCTCCTGGTAACACTCTCACTGTCACTTAATCGATTTTCATAAAAATATCTTGAAGGAAAATCCTGAATTTAAGGATGCATTCGATGCTGAACAGATAAAAACATAGTTGGATGACTTGCTTGCTGGAAGTGCTCAAAAGAACTTCTGCTATACTGCAACATGTCAACTGCCTATTCACCAAATGCTTGGCTGAGGAAGGTCTGAACAACGTCAGCGAAAATATATATACTGTATTCACTAATACCCTAGCCCAACATTCTTGCTACCTTTGCGAGATTACCATTGTAAAATTATTTCGAGTAGGCCTCCCAGTTTTGCATTAATCAATGAGCCCTGGAATTGTATCCTAGAAACCATCTTTAATGCATCCACACGAAACGAGTTGCCTTAAATTATCCCTCATGCTTGATGAGTCCCATTGATAGGGCTCCATCACGTATCTCTATTTACGCAACGATCTTCATTCATTTATGGCACTCTTGATGCCTTGGCTTGCGTTTGAATCACCCTAGCTCTGCAGAATGTGTCCTAAAAGAAGCTCACCACATGATCTCCAAAATGAACGAGTCACGAAGATGAGTCGAACTCCTTATCTCAGCCTTCGCTTCCACCTGTGTTTGAACCTTTCTAATTCATTGAGACTTTATTGATAGCTCGAACTTTGACTCTCCCTGACTTGGCTTTAACTTCTGCCTGCATTGATCTCTACCGAGACCTTATAGAGTTCCCTTCATTTGTCAATTTTCAACGAGCTATATTTTGCATTAACAAGACCTCATTGAGCTCTTACAACTGAGAGTCTCTACCGAGATGACTATCAATTTGACACTGGGTTCTCTATCAACTTGACCCCGAACTCTTTACTGAGTTGAGATCAACTGGGTGCCTTTTGATACTAGGTGATCTCTCATATGCAATTTAAGAATTACTTTTAATTATTGCATCTCAATAATAACCGAAGGTGGGTTCCTGGGACTATTTTTTTTCATTTTGAATGTGCTACTACCCTATTGTCCAATCTTGCCATGTGTGCAAAATTGGACAACATGTCTCAATCAAAATGTTTTTAAAACTATGTTTCAGTCTGTGATGTCATAAGGATACAATATCTATCACATTGAGGTTGGAAGTATTGTAGGTTGATTAAAATAATGTATGAATGGTTATTTGAGATCTGATTCAAATGCTTTTCATTAGTCATAGGAATTTTTGTGTCTTATCCTTCATTTAGTAGTTTGTGTGGATGGTCTATCTAAGAATAAACATTTCATAAAGGACCTATGTGATATCTAGGTTTTCTCCAAGAAGGAAAGGTATGGTTGAGATATTGATTGTCCTATATCATCCATGAAGAATTATACAAGATATGTTTTAGTCTATGTATCAGGTTTTCAAGTGGTTCAAGGTAGTAATTATTTAAAAGTATGAAATTTTTATCTTGGTTTAAATTTATCAAGGTTGAGGACATTGTATTAACTATCAAGTCTAAAAGTAGGATGATCAAGTACTGGAGGAAGTTATGTAGATGCTATTTTGTCACTATATGTCTTATGGAGAGTTGAAGGTTTTTTAATAATATCATAGGTAGGTGAAGTTATTGTGATGAATCTTTAAGGCTTAGCACAAGGGTAACTACACTAATCTGGGTGGCCAAAAAGTGGATGAAAATTTTAAAATAGGAAAAACACATACACATTTTATTTTTCATGGTTTGGTAATTCCCGAACCTAAAACATGTATGCATTACATTTTAGGTTATGCAAAAATCGTATGCATTATAATGCGTACACATTATAACCCATATACATTTTGCATAGTATGGACTATATATGTGTTTTTTGGGGCTTATAGTTATAAAAATAATTTTCTAAGTATAATATTTCGTTAAAAGTATAAGAAATGATAAAAGTATAAGATTTTTTTATAATTTCTTTGTATACTTTTATTATTTCTTATACTTTAAAAGAAATCATATACTTTAAATTTATTTTAGTAAATATAAGAAGTTAGGGTCACTCTACACCTGATGGAAGTTGTCTCATAGCTCTAACAGTTATAATCTAGAAGATAGTTTTTTAAAATCTAATCTAGTCAGTACTTACACATTTTCAAGATTTCGAAAAAGGACCTAAAACTTTCAGCGGATATATATATTGTAGTCAGTCTTTGTTTTGGGAAATCATATAGTCATTTTGTAGGTTATTTGACCTTCTAGATTGGATTTTGGCCCTACCACTGCTTGAATTGGTACAAATTTTTAAATTTGGTCCATAATTCACATTAGTGACCATGAATCAACTCTATGATGCTTGTCTACTTCTTACTAAAGTGAGATCCTCCCTTTGTAGATAGAGGATTGCTCCCTAAATGGGATTCTTTTCCTATGGCCAAAATGAGGTGATAATAATGTGCCTCCTCGTTAAGGTATGGTCACACTACTAGGTGTTGAATGATTTTTTACAAATAGTACCAAGTGAATTGCATCAAGTTAACTTAGATGATTGCTCATTCCTAGAAACAAGGTGCTCCATATAAAGACCATCACCTAACCTTTTCTCGCTCTAAAATCATCCTTTCATGGAATAAAAATTCACAATTATCATTTTTTTTTTCTCATATGTCTCTTATGGAGACAGAAGATGCCTAAATACTTCACATATGATGGTCCTTGATACCTTGGTGACATGACTAGCTCTTTTTATCTTGTTCTTTGGAGAGATTTGGGTACAATGAAAAAGTTAGGATATGATGATCATTAAGTCACTCCTTGAGATCCAAATTTCACCTTTGAACATGATTAATCCTTCATAATTCAATTTATTGACCAATATTGCACTTAGGTGTAAGAATGCTTATGGTACTTAGACACCTTTTTTCTTAAGTTGTTCCTCATGGAAATGGGTTTCCTCTTCTAGATAGGGGATGAATCCTTGAATGAAATCAGAGGATGAGTTACATGTTATTGATATCAATACTTCATTGAAACAATACAAATAAAATTTTAGGATCAATGAAACTATTCTAAAAATCTAATATTTCCCACAACTCAAAATCTAGGTCCTATTTCATTTTGAATTGGGATGGGCAACGCAGATTTTTGCACTACCTAAAAAAAAATTTAAGCCTTGAATAAATGTTTATTATTCCACATTTTATAGTATTCTAATATCCTTCCAATGCCTATTTTTTTTCATCCTAACTCTTTCCAGAATTCCAGGAATCATCCAATGAAGTCATCTGTCATTGTTTTAGCTTTCATTCATTGCACCTGAAAACTTGAGCTTAAACAAATTGCTTCTGAATGATATTTTATTTCCTAAATTTTTCTAAATTTACTAATACATCTTAAAATATCTCTAAAATAACCCTCATATGCTTTATATTTTCTCTAAAAACTTCCTAAGGGTGTTCAATTAGCTACATAATGGCCAAAAATGGCCTTTTTAGGCCTTTGGAGGAAGTAGTCTCTCATCAAAACTAAATGAGTTGATCATTCAGCTTCTAGAAACTATTCCCTACACAATGAAAGAAACTAAATTATCTTATTATGAATTTCCTTTGAGCTAGGGTAAAGGTTGAACTTATGACAGGCTGGCCAAAAGATACAAAGTATCGTGCAATCCTCTTTTTATAACTTCAACTCAAAAAAGAACTTCCCCAATTCAATTTTCTCCTTTTTCCTTGTTTCAAGCAGGTATGGTTAGGGTTTGAAATAAAAATTAAGGGTTTAATGGATTACGACCTTTTTCATCATTCCATCCACCTTTCAACACACCAAACAACTTCCCCAATTCAATTTTCTCCTTTTCCCTTGTTTCAAGCAGGTATGGTTAGGGTTTGAAAGAAAAATTAAGGGTTTAATGGATCACCACCTTTTTCATCATTCCATCCACCTTTCAACACACCCATACACCTTACTCAAGCACACCTCATTGCTCCATTACTCATTTATTCATCATCTTGCTATATTTTTAACTTTTGGCTTTTTAAGACTCCTTGTTTTCTCAATCTCTAATAATCTTGTCAACTTTGATTTTCACATTTACATTGAATTTTAATCAATATTATTTTCACTCATCTCAGTTTTCTTACCCCGCTCCTTATCAATAATTAAAATCACTCAAATCTTCTTCTTTCACTTAAGGATTTTCATACAAACCCTTACACTCTCTAGGATTATTTATGGAACTATGCAGGATAGTCAATAGGTCTTCTCAATTAAATTTGTATAAGGATTTTCCCCTATTCCTCAAGGATTTAAAAATTTTTAAGACTAGTCCCTTAATGATAGATACAACTTCCTTATGAGTTTATTTCTTAAGACAACTCTTTCTGACGGTTGGTCTTAATAGACTGAAGAAATAAGTGTGATTGTACATTTTTTCCTCTACCTACTAACCACTCAATACTCTGTCCTTATGCCCTAATTTTATGATTCCTTAATGCCCATAGGCCTTCCTCCAACTTTTTAGAGGTTCCACCAACTTCAAAAAAATGTAATAAATCCTATTTTTCTAAAATTACATCTTTCCTAGCCATCAAAATGGGCATTAACATTGCTAGACTGTATTTACATGTTCCTTTAATTTTATTCTTATTCTAACCTGTAATATGGATTTTGAAACTCTCATTATTCTTATAACCTTCCACCACATTTATCAAGGACTCTATAAGGCATAATTATTAACTTTTACAATGAATTTTCTACTCTAGGCCCTTAAGACTGGGCACACAGTTAGGATTGTGTTCACGTAAATTTAATTCAAGAAATCCTCATTTAGATGGATTATTACCTTTTTGACTTGTGCAACACCAAGTCCTTGCAATCAATTCCCTGAAATAGACACAAGGATTCCATTGAATCATTATGTTCATGCTACATACTACTAAACTTTTAAAATGGGGTATATTATGGGGTGAGTAAGTATTTCTATCTATTTTCCATTCCTTGGACACTGTGAGGGTTCAATGAATCCTTGAACACCATTATATATAAGAGGATAATCCAAAACAAGATATTTACATGTGAAAATGGTTTAAAAAATAGTCTCTAACCTCCAAATGTGATATCTCAGTCTGATAGGACTATATCACTTAACACCTAAGCCTATAACATACCTAGAGCTAGTTCAAATATTCAAATTATACATTTAGAGGGAAACTCCCTATTTTTTCATGTGGAGTCCAAATGGACTAGTACAAGCTATGACCATCTCAAGTGGACCCAAGATACCCCTAGTCACATAAGAAAGCTAAATTTATTATTAATAAGATGTTCCTACATCACCATAGGAAGGATGCATAGTGACTTAGAACCCTTATTTTCAATTAAGGGATTAATTGTAATGCTTCAAAAATTTCAATTTCCATTCTAGTTATTTTAGCCATTCTAGAGCTATTAAAACACCCTATGAGCTTAGAGTTTAGATTTTAGGAAATTCCTTAATCATCCAGAGGTGATGTAAGGGAATATTGAAAGTGCTGAAGGTAATTTAGGAAGATTTAGGAAATGTTTGATCATTCAAGGACTATCTGTTCAACCTTGGGTTTTCTAGGTGCATGGAACAAACACTCTATTGGTGAAGCCTAACTTCCCTAGAAAATTTTAGGAGCTCTGTAAGGAGTTAGAAGGAAAACAAATAGGCACTGTAAAGCTAAGTATATCCTCTACATTTTAGAGACATCCAATTTTCTCTAAGGCTTGAAGAAGTCATTAATAATTTCAAAATAGTGAAGATTCCCATTTTGTTTCTAAACCAACACTTCACCTTAATGCAACACTTTGTGACATAAAAACAGGGAACTACAAATCAACCTTCATGCTTCTTGATGATTGAAATCTCATGCTAAATCATATTCCACCTAGACACCCTTTTCCATCAATGTATCTTGACATCAATAAAAACACCAATGAAACTATGTCCAACACATGTGTTTTGATTTGTTATGTATTATAAGGAATTTCATGAGTGCATATATTTGAGAAGTTTTTGTTTCCTTTGAGAGTTGTGAGGTTTGTTAAATATTTTTTTGACACATCTAACACTCCTACAAGTGTAAGTAAACAATCCAAAAGGCCCTAAAACCTAAACAATGACTATATTCATTACCAAAATAGACATCGATTCTAGAATTTAAATGCTAAAAGATTTAGGTTGAACACTAAAATCGTGAAAATTACCTATGTACTAACCAAATTAGATTATTAAAAACCATCTCCTAAACCATGACTCATGGAGTTGTGAGACTAGTTCCATAAGGTGTAGTGTGACCCTAATTTCTTCTATTTACTAAAATAAATTTCAAGTATAAGAAATGGGTAAGTGCACCAAGTTGGGGAGGCAAAAGGGGGTCTTAAGTGGATGCATTTTTATGAAAAATAAAAAAATTCAACTTGTACGAGTTTTTCGAAATAGTTACACTCAAAATTGGAAGATGTTGTAAAAATATGAATCGTACCATTTTGAGTCTAGTTTCTAAGCCACTAAATTTTATTGAAAACGGATAAGGTTAAGTGGTTCAAACAACTAAAATACCAACAGGTCCTCATGTTTTTATTAAAAAACATAATAGAGTGACTTTCGTGCCCCCACAAATTTTTGAGCACCATTGAGTATTTTTGAAAACTCTTTCGTAGAAAGATAGCTAGGAGCATCTAGTTTGTGTTAGAATATTTTTTACATTTTTTAATGAGTATTTTTTTATTTATGATTTTTCTAGTACATAAATTTTATCTTTTGAAAAATAATGGAGTTCTGACCGTGCCCCCCCCCCCCTAACTACCTCAAAAAATATCGAAAATTAGATTTTCTTTTTTTGAATATGTATAGAATTATGCCTAGTTTGTGCTAGTATACTTTTTTTTTCAATTTTGATGATCTAAACAAAATATACATGATGAAAGATAGACATATTTAAACTTCAAAAAATAGCTATAAAAAGGCATAGGTAGAAAATAAATAATATGGAAACCTTATATTAGTCAGAAAATTTGAAAAATTATATTTTTAGAAAGAAGAAACTCTAATCCATGTCGTAGTATAATTTTTTTAAATGGATCGATTGTTTTGTTTTGATTCATCATAGAAGAAGTTCCATTTTTACATTTTCCTGCAAAAACATGTTGTTTGATGTGTTTGTGTAGGTCCATGCCTTAGGGTTGCGGATCCAAACTGGATCCCAAGCCTTGAGGCATGTGTTGGAAAAGGTAAAAAGCATAACACATACATGTTATAATGAATACGCATTATGATTTGTTTATAGATTTTGTCCCCCCAATGTCCCTTTCATCTCTTTGTTTATTTATAGCAGACAAAACGCATACGCATTATGCTTTGGTAAATCCCAAACCTAAGAATTTAAAATGTGATCACGCTATAAAAGAACACATACACATTTTGCTTTTTTCAGGTTTTTGTCCACTTTTTGGCCCCCCAACTTTGTGCACTTACCCAAATAATAAATTATAAATAATAATACATGAAAAACTTATACTCTACAGAACACGTATGCATTATAATGCATATGCATTTCACTTATTATGCCCCCAAACCAATAATTTACAGGCTTGGAATTGCCTTGGTTTCCCAAACCTATGCCTTGGACCTACAACAACACAACCTGCGTGTTTTTGAAAAAATATGCAAAAACTCACCTTCCACCTTTTTAAATCCTACAAAAACATTCTCTATCTTTCTTAAAAATTTACATACAATGTCAAGAAAACTATCCTCTTTCTAAATATGTATTTTTTTAATATTTTTCTGACTATTATAAGGTTTCTATTTATATTTATTTCAAATGGTGTCTTTTATACCTCTATTTTAAATCATTGTAAATGTTCATCTTTTTTCATGTATCTCTTTTTTGGCTCATTGAAATTGAATAAAAAAAATTTAGGCCCAAACTAGGCCTAATTATATACATGTTCGAAAAATAATCTAATTTTTGATATTTTTTGAGGTAGTTAAGGGGGAACAGTCGCAACTCTGTTATTTTTCAAAATTTAAAACTTTTGTACTAGAAAAATAGTGAAAAAATACTTGCTAAAAAAACTATCCCAAATTAGATGCTCCTAGCTATCTTTCTACCAAGGGTTTTAAAATACTAAATAGTGCTAAAAAATGGTGGGGGTCACAAAATAATGTCTACTATGTTTTTTTAACAAAAACAGGAGCACATTTTGGTATTTTAGTTATTTGAACCACTTAAACTTAACCATTTTTGTTTTAAATAGTAACTTAGAAACTAGACTCAAAATGCTACGATTCATGTTCTTACAAAATATTCCAATTTTTAGTGTAACTATTTCAAATAACTTGTAGAAGTTGAATATTTTTTATTTTTTAGAAAAACGCTTCCACTTAAGACCCCCTTTTGGCCCCTTTGATTAGTGCACTTACCCATAATGTCTTCAAAGTCATATCATCCTAGTGGAGTTTTCTATGATAATACTTATTGGAACAAGTGTTTGAGGAAGTAATTGAAGTAATGAAAAGGTTAAGGCATTAGCAAGAAAAAAAATTAGGAGGGAATGTATTTTTAGCCTTGAAAATATGAGAAATGTTAGTGGATTCATGATCATACCATCTGAGAGAGGGTGTAATGCTGCATGTTATGTATACTTGTGTCTTGATTGATTTTAGATTCTATATATTTGTTCTTGACTTAGTTTTGAGGTCTGAGGTACTATAAAACCTACAACTATGTTGAAAAGGAATGAAGGTTGCATAAATGTGTTCTACAATTCTTGATCATCCAAGAAGAACAGTGTAGACACCAAATTTGTGTCTTACGACCCCTTGTGACCCGCATCTCATTTCGCAACCTAACCTCATCACCTAAACCTTACACAATTATTTATTAATTACCTTGTAATTGATAAATCCACATCACCTTACCTGCCACCTCATTTTGCCACCTCATCATGACCTAGTCCTAACCCTAAACTAACCTAATTAAGACCTATAACTTGGTCCACACCTACACCCATGACTAATGACCCCTTTCTCGCACCCAAAACCGACCTTCTAGTCACTTGACCAAGCCCGCAACTAATCTCTCGGGAGAAAAGCAGGGAAAGTGGGTGATTTTACTAAAAATAGCCTACTTTTTCCTAACCGATACCGGTTCCTACTCGACCGCCGTCGGTTACGTAACCGCCATCGGTTCCCTGTAAATGGGCTCCCCAAGCCAAAAACAAAGGTGGAAGGATTTTTGGATCAACAGAGATCAGCAGGAGCGATCAAGAGAATCCGGATCTTTACTTGGCCGAGCAGAGACGAGTGAAGAAACCAGAAGAGTTTGCAGCAAAGGAGATCAAGCCCAAAACTGCAACGAAATAGCCAGAAACCTGTGATACTCAGCTGATCATCGGGAGGGAGATCTCTCATCTTCTGTGTGTCAAGCCATCTTACCTAAGTTCTGCCTTTGTCATCAGAGTTCCTGGACCTGCATCTTCGTCAATAACCAGTAAGTTACATCTTGCATGTCCTCTTTAATAACATTTCTTAGACTTTTTGAATCACAGTCCCCATAAATCCATTCCTAGATCCACTACCCAACGTGTCATTGCATCTAACTATCATTCATTTACCTCTCACCATCTCATTACCTAATATCACTCATATACCAGCCTTACCAACAACACCGTTACCCTACAACACAACCACCCCATAAAACAACCAACCTACAGATCCTAGACCATACCGATATCGGTTATCAGCAACCGGTATCGGTTATTGTGACTCAAAACCAGAAATCAGCCTTTCCCCTACCCGTCTCAACGAAGCAATTTAATTGATATTTTACAGTTTTTGGTGTTAATTCATATTAGCAGGGGAACTGACCACCTTCGAAAGGAAGTTTTATATTTCCTGGGCCCAAGGCAGTTCCCTCATTTATCGTCTAATCAAAATCTTGTGGTCTTGTGTTCTTATTTGCAGGTAGTCCTTCCAAGACAAAAAGGAGTTCTTCGCAGTCAACCTGATCTTTCTCTACGGTACGCGCACACCATCTCGACATTCAACAGGTATTCCTCCTAGCCCTAACCTTATTTGTTTCTAAAAGGAATGAAATGATAGAAGTAACTCTATTCCCAGAAGTCGAAACATTCCGAGTGAAACATTTTGGCACGCCAGGTGGGACCCATTTTGGGTTTCTTTATTTCTTGCTTGCTTTCATATAGGGAGCATACTTGCTGTTTTACTCTTCTAAAGATATTCACAAGGTATTTTTATTATTTTGGTAAAAGAATTTGTCTTGCTTTCCTAGTCTTGCATTAGTGAAAGTCATCTCTTTTGCTTCATCGAATATCATTTTCGATTTGGGTTTAAAACACGTGCATTGCATTCCTGCTTGTTGTTTTCAATTCTAGTGAACGTAGATTAAGTAACAGGTCGTACACGTGGGGGTGATATCCACGGTATTGACAAGAAATTAATCTTACTTTCACTGCACAACACATACCGAATCACTTCACAATTAACACAACAGCTCAAACATCCCCCCTTTTTTTCCGCGGTATTCCTCCGCCCGATTGAGGTAACCTTATAAGCCAAAACAACTTGACATTTCCCCTAAGTCTTTTGTTTAGGATTCTGACATCATTCTATGTCTAAAGGCATAAGCCCACAATAATTAAAATTAACCCTAGGGTTAGTCTCTGGATTTACGTGTGCATCTTGCTTGTTTTTAGTTCTGTTTTCTTTCTCATACTCTGTCTTATGTGATCAATAATTGGACAAGTATACTAAACGTTGTTAAAAATCAAATTAGCAGCCTTTTATATCTTGTTAGCCCAGACTTCTTACACCGACATCGGTTACCTGACCGACGTCGGCTATAGTATAACCGACATCGGTTACTAGACCGATATCGGTTACTGTCTTTTCCAATTCCTGACAAACCAGCAACCTACCAATTTTACCAGTCTGAGTTTGTTTCTGTTCCTGACAGATTGAAACCCTACTGTGAACTCCTGTCCATGGTTGTTATCACTCGAAAGCAAGCCGCCGCCATGGTTTCACATGCTTGCTCTGTTTCTTTGCCTGAATCACCCCCTTCACATTCTGTGGGGAATCCTACGGATACCAGCGAGGTTCCTAAAATTCCTGTGGGAGATAAAGAATTTGCCAAGTTTCTGGATGCTAATCCTAGTGCTGTACAATACTATTTGTCTCATGCCCCTGACCGTACGCCCGATGGTCAGCTCCTTGTTGGTATGCCTATTAGTATAGCTACTCATTTAGCTCCCACTCCGCCTGATGATACCGCCTTGCTTCCCGCATCTTTAGCCCCGTCTCCCAATCCGATGGCTTCAGAGGTTCATACGACACAGATTAGCTTTCCTTTGGTTAATCTTGGACCCCACATATCACTACCACCGACTGCCCCTACCTCATCTCTCTTGCAGACCGCTCCGTTCATGACTTGCTCTCTGCCACCTATCCACACGAGCTTTCCTTCTCAAGCTCCGCCTACCTTTTCATTCCCATACACGTATCCAGTGACCTCAACATCCTATATGGGACATCCCTATTCGGTCGCCCCAACATATTCATCCTCCATACCTTATCAACACTTAACCCCACCATTGTCTAGCGGAGGCCCTTGGCCCAATTTGCCTCCGTTTACCACAACCGCACCCTCATCTCATCCAACCACAGATTTCATCAAACAAATGATGGACAAAATGCAAAATCTGGAGGCTTCTGTTTCAGGAAGTCGTAGCGCCTTGACATACGAGCAAGTTTTTCGGGAGCCTATTCACCCTTCTGTCCCCCTTCATTCATATCCTCCTCAATGGGAATTACCAAAGTTTACCCGTTTTAACAGTAAGGAGGACCCTCAACAACACTTGCGATCATTTAGACATGCTTGTTATTTGATTGCTCATGATGATGCCTTGTTACTCCGCACCTTTCCCATGTCCTTATCAGGACCCGCCTTGGAGTGGTACAGTGCTTTAACCCAGCACTCAATCTTCTCTTTTAACCAACTAGCCCAATCTTTCTTGGATCATTTCTCCATTAACATTGCCAAGAAAGTATCTATCACCGACCTTTATGCCATCCGACAATTCGAAGACGAATCTATCGCAGATTTCGTTGGACGATGGCGTGGCCTTATCAACCAACTTACATATGCCTTGCCTCAGGCTGAACTTATCGAACTTTTTACGCGGGCCTGCGCTAAGCACATCTCTCCTACCCTCCAAATTCAAACTTTCCGTACATTTGATGAGGCCTTTACCATGGCTCGGAAATTAGAAATTCGAGCCTTAGAAGAAGAGAAATTGTGGTTGCGCAACAAAAACCCCAATTTCTGAACTCCAGATTCTACCAATAAGCCAAACACCACCCCTCCTCACACATCCACTTCTTCGAAATCAAAAGGAGTTGTCCACGCGGTGATGGTCAAATCTCAAACACCGTCTAATACCCCGCCAAAAACCACCTATAAGTACAAAGCCGAGCCCATCAATTACACTCCCTTGGGAGAAACTTATGGTGTCATCTTGGAAAAATTGCTCAAAGCCGGAGCTATCACCTTGCCTCCTGTTAAACCCCACTCCGGGTTTGATTCTACCCGCGCTATACCTTCCTGGTACAAAGAAAATGACTTCTGTAACTTTCACCGCGTAAAAGGACATAGTCATGAAAACTGCAAAATGTTGAAAAACATAGTGCAGGAAATGGTTGACGCAGGTGATATAACCCTCGATAACCCTAATGCCCCTGCCAACCGAAATCTGAAAATATTCAACAAACCATTCCCAAATCACTCTTCTAACAGTAACGTAAACCAGGATATCTTAGCCGAGGAAAGTGTTCATGAGATCCATGCAGTCTTCGACTCCCAGCCAAAAGCCTCTATCGAGAAAATTTTGAATCAAGCCTCTTCACTAACGCAGGGGCCTGAACCTCCTTCACCACCATCAAACCAAGGCGAAATCATTCCTTTACCCATAAAGGAGTTAACTACCCAGACTTTTCTTCTCATCGATGAGTCTTCTTATACCACATCCCTACAAGACTGCGAATGGATGTTATCTAACTTATCTATTTCCCAAACGTCTCCTCCTACCGCTCTTGCTGCACAAGAGGAAGGCTCGCCACTCCTTTTGTCATCCTTAGATGAGCAATCTCTCGCACCGACATCACCGAATTCTTTAACCATAACAGACCCTCTCAAACATGCCCTCCTGCCTATTAGTTCTTCATCGCCTAAATCTTTTCAATGACCAGTCGATCTCTTAACATCTATTGATACAGTGCCTCATCTACCCCCTGTATCACACCCACAGTGGACTGGAATCACAACCCGTCTTTCTTCCGTACCAAATTTACAATTCACGCCTGAAGATTGTCATTCTCCAGAAGATAGACGAGTCCTATGGGAACGTTTGAGTACCCCCTATTCTACTCAAATGCAGGTGACCGATCCAGACACCTCTACCATATACCCTAAGTGTTTACAGAAACTCAAAATCCCTATGTCCTCATCTCCATCCCCCGCATCTATACCAAGTATCTCATCCACCTCTATTAACCTAACCAAATCTTCCCCTACACTTGGGACCTCACCAATACCCAGCCTAACACACCCGCCTAAGCGACTAGATTTATCCAAAAATAAAGCCGCCCCACCACTTAGGAGACAAACTCCATCCGTGCCTCTATCACAATCAAAACCATCATCGTCACACCTACCTTCCATATTGGGACCTCATCCCTCCACCTTGCATCAATATATCATACCTCCTGCGTTTTCTTCAAAACGACCTACGCCTCCTACACCCATACAGAGATCAAAGGATATATCAACGTTGTCACCCCACGTATCCGGTCCACCCATCAACCCTAAACGAACTCCATCATCAAAGGATTTATTTTCTGTCACTCCCCTTTCGCCGTGGTTGTTCCCCGCTACCACGTCATCTGTAGCCTCATCATCTAACCAGCTGAACGTAGCTCCTGCGCCAAAGAAACCACGTTTAGTGAAAACCACGTGTCAACACCCCTTGGCTAAACCACCGCCTGTACGAACCAACCATGCCCAAACATTACCAAAACCCGCACAACCAATACCCTCATCCTCCTCCGATTTTGACCCACTCAAAGGATCTTACGCCAAAATCCTTGCTATGTTGGTAGAGAATGCGACCATTTCCCTACCCCCACTTAGACCTTATGACCCGTCTAAACCTCGACCTATAGGTTATGATGAGTCTAAAATCTGCGCCTATCACCGCACACCAGGACATGATGTGGAGGGATGCAAAGCTTTAAAAACCATCCTTCGTCAGTCACCTCTCCCAGATAGAAAGGTTAAGAAAGACAACTTACGAAGGGAGAGACCTTTAGCTTCAATTCCCTCTCCTATACCATCTGTCCCCGCCTCACCAAGATCTATCATTATTACAACCCCACCTCTTGAAGACCATGATTTATCCCAACCATCTTCCTCATCTCAGGTCTACGAGATTAATATGATTAGTGTTGCTACTCGAGCGCAGAAAAACAATGAGAAAGTGAAAGAAAGCACACCTGCGTCCTCTCTTTCTCCGTCCACCATCCCGATTGCACCACCACCCAAAGTGGTTATTCGTGGACCCACTTACCCCGTCTCTAATGGAGTTGCCCATCGAGCCATGATCAAACAGCTTCACCAATCACCCGTAAAAATGACACTATATGATCTCATTCAGACTTCTGAATCTCATCGACAAGCTCTCGTTGAAATTCTTCAAGGGATCGAGGTCTTACCTAATGAAACCCTGCCTGTTACCTCCATTCTTACACCCAATCACATTGCTTCTCTCACCAAACAACCCACTGCCCCAACCACTTCTATCTCTGTACAACAAGCTGCTGCAGTCAGTTTCTCCGAAGACGAAATTGTTGACTTTGGTACAGAAGATCCTGACCCTGCTCTTTTCATCTCAGCTTACGTCCGAGACATTCGGGTACGTCGTGTTATGATTGACGGGGGTGCTAGCCTAAACATCATCTCTTCAAAAGCCTTCCAACAAATGAATATCCCTTCTAGCTACATGTGTGCCAATCCCATCATGTTGCGGTCATTCAATGACGCTATTACCTCTACCTTAGGCACCGTGATTCTTAACATTCGTGTAGGACCACGTACTTTACCCGAACTCTTCTATGTCCTTGAGGGAGAGTTTCAATACAATATATTGCTAGGTCACCCTTGGATCCGGGCTATGGGATGCGTTCCCTCAACCTTACATAGATGCATAAAATTTGAATACGAGGGGAAGTCCTACACCGTAAAAGCTGATCCTCCCCCCTTTAAAACCTGCAATATGATATACCGCCCTAATGATGTGCTTGTACCAATCAAGACACCCATTCATTCAACCCAACCATCCTCTTCAAATGTGCCTCAACCATCCACCTCAACCGCACCTACACCTTCAAATGAAACCACTGTCGCAAAAACCACTTCCCTTCCTGCAGCTAATATCCCAACCGCAGACCCCTTAGTAGATGTTTTTCAACACCTTACGCTGGGGGAGTATCGCCTATATAACGTTAGTTCTTTCCATACCCCACAGGAGTACGGACAGGTACATGCACATCCTACCTATGACCGTCGTGTGGGGGAAGTAATCCCCTACGGACCACCTCACTGCCGCACTAACCTAACATATGGGGGTGTCGACGCATCTTCCGTTGCCCCTGAGCCCCCTCTTGGTGTGGTTCCTTTCCAATCTGATTTTCAATACCTGACAAATCGTCGTTTCGCCCTCACCTTCTTGACTCGCTGTGCTTGGAAAGGCTTTGGTTTTGGTCTTTATGAACAAGGCCGACATACACTCATTCCCGTGACTACACGCAAACACAATGATCGCAGTGGTCTCAGTTTTCCTGAAACACCTACACAGGAGAACCTCATGTCAGCTGTATCCTAGAAGAAGACGACGTCACCCCTACCAAACCATCATCACCTATTCTGCCTGCGTCACCCACAGGGTCGATAGATCCCGAATCTATCCCTCCTAACTTTTTTTTTTCATAAATGCTATCTTCCTAGGTCCTCTCACTTATCAACGCGATAATGAGGACCCATCTTCTATCCCCCTTCTGTATCCAGACATGATTGAAGAGGACTCACCTTCAATTAATGTTGTTGAGTGTCAGGATGATGACTCCATCCTCACTTACCTTGGCGCGGATGACTCTTATATTCAACGCACCTTACCATCTGAAACTCAAACCATGCTGAATGAATCTACTATAGAAATCAACATCCACACGGAGGAGGATCCTCACATTGTGAAGATCGGACAATCCCTTAATGCATCAGAACAAGTCGCCTTTACTACCTTTCTCCATGCTCACAACCAAGCTTTCGCTTGGTCCTACGCTGACATGCCAGGAATTGATCCTGACATTGCCGTCCATAACATTACACTGAAACCCGATTCCAAGCCAATTAAACAAAAATTGAGAAAAATGCATCCACGCATTGCCCTCTTGGTCAAAGAGGAGCTTCAACGACTTCTTTCTGTTTCCTTCATCTTGCCTATTGACTATCCTCAATGGATTTCTAACATCGTACCTGTCACTAAAGCGACGGGGGGACTTCGGATATGCACGGATTTCCGAGATCTTAACCTCGCTTGCCCTAAGGATGACTTCCCCCTACCTAGTATTGACCAACTTGTTGATCTCACTGCAGGCCATGAGATGCTTTCTCTCATGGATGGCTTTTCAGGATACAACCAAATTTTGGTTGCCCCTGCCGATCAACATAAAACTACCTTCATAACTCCTTGGGGAACCTTCTGTTATCGTGTAATGCCATTTGGCCTTAAGAATGCTGGTGCAACCTATCAGCGGGCTATGACCTACATTTTTCATGACATTATGCACACTATCCTTGAGGATTATGTCGATGATCTTCTTGGCAAATCTAAACATCGCAGTGAACATCTCGATGTTTTAACCATTATTTTTGATCGCCTGTTACAATATTCTGTCCGTCTTCAACCAAAGAAATGTGTCTTTGGTGTCCTTTCGGGAAAACTTCTTGGCTTTATTGTCTCTCTGCGTGGCATTGAGGTCGACCCATCTAAAGTCAAAGCTATTCTAGAAATGCCCCCACCTACCAATCTTAAACAATTGCGTAGTTTACAAGGTAAGCTCCAATCTATCCGACGTTTCATCTCCCAACTCTCGGATCGATGTCAACCTTTCCATCACCTCCTTAAAAAAGACATTGACTTTCAATGGAGTGAAGAGTGCCACCAAGCCTTTGAGGCTCTCAAAGCTTATCTCTTGCAGCCACCCGTGCTTATCCCACCCCAGGACGACCGCCCTTTCTACCTTTATCTTTCCGCCACCGACCACGCTGTAGGGGCCATGCTTGCACATCGTGACTCTGAGAATCGAGAACAAGCCGTTTATTATATAAGTCGTACTTTGGTGGACTATGAGACTAGGTATACACATGTAGAAAAGTTGTGCCTAGCCCTATCATTCGTGGCCACCAAACTCTGACACTACCTTCTGAATCACAAAACTTTCGTCATCACCAACACAGACCCCATCCATTACATGTATGCCAAACCTCATCTCAACCAACGCATCGCCAGATGGCTCATGCTCCTCGCCGACCTCGACCTTGAGTTTGTCCACCAGAAATCAATCAAAGGACAAACCATCGCAGACCAACTTGCGGAAGCCCCTTTACCAGGGGAACAATTTACCAATTTTACATTCCCCGACGAACTCATCGCCACTCTTTCACTCAGGGAGGAGTCGTATCCAATGACCCTCTTCTTCGATGGATCCAAATGCCAGCGCGGCGGAGGAGTCGGTGTTGTTCTCATTCCTCTCGACGCTGAGCCTATGCCTCTCTCATTCCGACTCGATTTCCCTTGCACTAATAATACAACGGAATACGAGGCCCTTGTTCTGGGTCTCCAAGTTGCGTTACACTTAGGTATCAAATCTATCAATATTTTTGGCGACTCTCAATTGGTAGTCAATCAAGTTATGGGCATCTACCAATGCAAAAATGAGGAACTTCAAAAGTACAAACACTACGTGGATTCACTTCTAGCCTTATTTACTCGCTATTCTATCCAAACCATTCCCCGCTCCACTAACAAATTTGCGGATACTATGGCTTGCTTAGCCTCGCAAATTCCAGCTTCATCAACTGACTCTGACATTTTCGTCTTGGTCCAACAACTCTTTGCCCCATCTTATTCAGCCTCGGTTGTTTGTACGATAAATAATGTGTCTGTTAATTCACAGGATACCTGGTATCACCAATTTCACGACTACCTTACAACCTCTGTTCTCCCATCTGACCTTACTAGTACCGGCAAACGCGCGTTTCTTAAACATGTTTCTCGTTATGTTGTTATGGGGGGACTCCTTTATAAACGTGGCTTTGATGGCATCCTCCTTCGATGTCTCACTGGTGTGGAGGTCACCCATACCATCCAACAAGTCCATGACGGTATTTGTGGCGGACATTTTAGCGGCCTTGCCGTGGCCAAACGAATCCTCCGCCTAGGTTATTATTGGCCTACTCTCAATAACGATTGCTATGAATATGTTAAGCATTGTGTTATGTGTCAACAACATGCCAACCTTCAACATACTCCTAGCCACCCGCTACAGGTCACCCGAGATCTTTGGCCTTTCTCACAATGGGGTTTAGACCTTATTGGTGAGATTCATCCGTCCTCTTCGCAACGTCACCGATGGATTATCACAGCAACCGAATATTACACAAAATGGGTGGAGGCTATTCCGCTCATTTCAACTAAAAAAGAAAAAATTGTAGAGTTCATTAACCACCACATTATCTGTCGTTTTGGTGTTCCTCATCGCCTGATAACAGATAATGGAAAATCTTTCAAAAACAAGTTGTTACAGGACCTTTGCGACAACTTTGGTATCAAACTCAGCTTCTCATCACCCTACTATCCACAAGCAAATGGACAAGCTGAATCCTCTAATAAAACCCTAACCAAAATCCTCATGAAAGTTGTTAATGAATCCGGAAGAAATTGGCACGATCACATCCCCTTTGCCCTTTGGGCTTATCGTACTAGCATTCGTACCTCCACTAATGCCACACCTTTTTCTTTGGTATATGGTACCGAGGCTGTCCTACCTCTCGAAGTACAAATACCCTCCCTTAGAATATCTCTTCAGGATATTCTCACCAACGATGATTTCCGCCAAGAGCGGTTAGCCCAATTGGAGCTTCTTGACGAGCGTCGTCTTACAGCTCTTGATCACCTCCAAATCTATCAAAAACGTATCAAGCGTGCTTATGATAAGCGACTTCATGAGCGTACCTTTAAGGTTGGTGATCTTGTCCTCAAAGAGAATCAACATGTAACCAAACTAGAAAAGAGCAAACGTGGAAAATTTGCTCCTAATTGGATTGGGCCTTATATAATCACTCACACTTATGGATCAGGCACTTATCGTTTAGCTTCGCTTAATGGTAAACCTGAGCCTGAACCCCTTAATGCCTTGCATCTTCGACCATTCTACTGTTGAATTTAGTGTTATATCACTTCTTATCTACCTGTCGCTCGTCCCTTGAGCCCACTTACCACCACATACACTTTGTTCCCTACACCTCATAATAAAAATCAAGCTCACATAGTTTGATTCTCACTTCACCTCAGCAATGCCTTCCCTTTTTAGTCTAGTCCATGACTTCAAAGTATTAAAATAAGCCGTATTCTTATGGGATTTTCTTGAGTCAAACTTCCTACAAAAACTAGATGCTTCACGTCAAAAGGACATCTAGCTATCTACCTTATATATAGACTGCTCCCTCGAAGGACAGCTATAGGCCAAACTATTGCTACTATTATATATAGACTGCTCCCCCGAAGGACAACTATGCACTAAAATCATATCTACTACTATAAATAGACTGCTCCCTCGAAGGACAGCTATACACAGTCAGCCTTTATCAGAAGCTTCTCGCATTGATCAGCTTTGTGAAGACCTCAAGAATAGTACAATCAATATCCCTTGTAGACTTCCCGCATCGATCAGTCTATATTCAGTAAAATAAAAGCCTCATTCAAAAGAACTTTTGAGTCATGGACTTGTCTATTTAGGGTAGGTTCTCTTTCGTCAGAACACTCGCTTTGTAACAAGTTCTCTGTACCTCCGTTATATCATCCACCTCACCTCACCATTTGTTTCAACTCAAGGGACGTGACGTACACCCGATATATTGTGATCATACAACTCTTTTCACCTATTGACTTCTCGTCTATGCACGGTACCTAGGGCTTCAAGCTCGTTCTACGTTGTGTGGTTTGTTTAGCTCTTTTCACCTACGGAGCACTCTTTCCGCTTTGCCTCGCATCTAGGATTGTGTGTTGATCTTAATCAGGACATGGTTCCCTTCTACTTGGGTAGGCTAACTTTCACTTCCCTTATACCTTTTACAACATTACCAATTCGTTACCAACACCCTCAACCTTACCTTACCAATATTAATATCAATATTTTTACCAACCAACCAATTGCCTGAACCGTACCAAATTGCCTAAATTCACCTCTCCCTGGTCCTAAGGGAGAACTACATCGGTCTGAGGCCCCTCCTTGCTTTGTGCAATGGGCTATGTAGGCAGCACTTCGGAGACATGGGGTCTCCCAAGGTTAGCTCGACCATCCCCTACCATAACCTATCATGTGTGGTAAATATAAATATTTTTGTGTATTTCTATTTAATCACATTCCTCTTTATCCTTTTTCAAAACACCAAAAATCACAACGCAAACATTCTTATTATTATCATAACTCAAATCAACATACATATTCAGTCTTATTTAGATGTTAAACAAATACATCTTCTCTATCATCGACACGCAGGTCGGCATCCTTATTTATTCTTATACCTCTATAACATTTACTTAGACCCTCATGATTCATCCCGACCCAGGAGATGATCGTGATCGTCGATGCCTCTCGCCGGGCCTCTCCGTCCTCAAAGGTACCGCGGCTATTGGTACCGCCCACTGATCTGCCAATCTCTCCTGTAACATATGAATACGCCCTCTCGCATGGAGGAATCCAGCCTCTAGTCTCTCTACTCATGACTCCGCAACCGCTAACAATCCTCTTGTCTCATTCATCTGCGTTTGGAGCTGATGAACTAAACTCTGCAGATGATCTCTCTCCGCTATAATCACAGCTATGTCAGGGCGATCACGTACACCTCGCAGCTCTGCTACCCACCATAACCTATAGGCCTCTGTCGTTCCTGCATCCATTACCCTGCGATCGGCTGCTATCTCCTCTGGCCCTTCTGGAGGTGTTGGCCGGGGAGGTGAGAATGCTGCCTCGGCGTCGATCCTCATATATGGTCTATAAGCCAGGGGTATATCCTGCACAAATCTGAATTGTCGCCACACGCGATCTAGAGGAATCCTCTCATACTCACCTGGTCTGTGCCCTGTGATCCACCTCAATCACTCTACACCCCTCAACTCCTCAGCTATGTTCTCTGTTACCATATAGTTCCTGTAAGGCCTCCAACAGATATCCGCAATCATCACCCTCTCCCATACCTGCCTGTAATACTCAATGTCACCTGTCACGGCCTGGGATCTTGCCTCTTGTTCTGTCTGGACCCATCGTCTGAATCCCAACCTCTGTACTCCGGTCTCTCCTGACTGGATGGGTCGGCCTATTGGTCGCACACAAACAATGTGCTCATAGGCCCAACAGTGTAATAAGTATGAACAATCCAGTGTCGTCCTGTGATTTCACCTACAAGCCCATAAACCCCTATATAACTCCGCCAAATATGTAGGTGCCCATGCAAAAGTCACGTTCCTTTCTATCATCTCCCAAATAACACACATCAATGCCTTTGGAAATCTTCCCCCATCTGCCCTCGGTAATGCATAATACCCTACCGCTATCATTAATATCACTGCTAACCTTGTCTCCTCAGGGTGTGCTGCATACATTATCCCATATGTGAATGTCAAACCTCGCTGTGTCAAATCTCGTGCGTATGGACCAAATACTGCTGTTATCACTCCCCGTGCGCTGCGCTAGGTAATGCCTGATATACTGGTTTTCCTGTAATAGGAAGTCTCAAAATACGGAACACATCTTCCAATGTTACTGTCATCTCCCCTGTTGGTAGATAGAAGGTATTCTTCTCTGGATTCCATCTTTCAATCAACGCCTGCAACATAGCATGGTTATGTGCGATTCATGAATAATAGCGGATTCCACTTAACCCCAAATGATTTATCAATGTCCATTCAGCTGGTGTTACATCCGCTCAGATTCGTGACAACAGCGCTGGTACACTATCATTCATCCTCGGCCCTGCCTCTACCTGCATACGTCACAACAACAAATAACCATTCAATCCATCGAATCCCTAAAGGTATTTTTTTTTCTCACATTCTGGAAATTCCTCCAATAACCGGTATCGGTTATAAATAACCGGTACCAGTTCAGTAACCGATACCGGTTATCCCTAACCGCTATCGGTCATTGTCAATTACATACACCTTGCCTAAACAACCACCTATGACAATAAATTGATCGTTTATTCCTCCCTGTATACACAGACATACCTGAAACCCCTGATTACCTACCCCATAACACTCACCTCACCTATAACCCTTGCTATCACGTTTTCTTTATCATATCTACCCACTTAATCTCCCTCCTCCTATTTACAAAACATGCAAACACCAAATTACAACCAAATCATTTACCTCTTGGGCTGCAGCAGCTTGCGGTGGAACTTGTCTTCCCTCTCGTCCATGCCTGCTGGATGCTTCTCCTCGTTCAGCCATGCTCACCACCCTCTTCAAATATAGCTTGGATTTCTGTCTTCTTGATCTCAGCCCACAATCACGTTACCTGTCTCTTTCCTCCTTATCACTCAAATCTCTCATGCAATTACTTGTCTCAGTCATTAAAATAGCGTCGCATTCGCATATTTAACATCTTGCATGCCTCTCAAAATAAGAACTTCAGTTGCCACCTACGCTTTTCTATTTTTAGAAAAATCTCATTTTGGAATAACCGGTATCGGTTACCTAACCGATATCGGTCTATACTATACCGACATCGGTTAGCTAACCGACGTCGGTCACATACCCACCTTTTTCAAAACATAGTCCTTTTCTTTATTTTTTATCTAATTTTTGGAGGCGCCCGCCTCTTTTTCCTGCATACCAACACCGATAGCTATAATATTTTCATCAAATCCACATCTCATTACGATTTCATCCATATCATCTATCCACATTACCAAAACAAACAAATCATCAACAAACGATATCAAAAACCATTAATCTATATACCATTTGGATCCAACTTAACAGCTACATACATACATTTTCATAAAATCAGTGACAAAACATACAACATTTCATAATACAACATGTCAATTAAACTCATCATTTATATCTACATACATCCCATCCACAAAAGACATCAACATCATTAATATATAACACCATGTAAATCCAACTCATCATACATCAAATATCACAAACCATCGACAAAACATTTAACGCATTTTTAAACACAGCATGTGGATCAAAACATCATATCTATATATATATACAAGGTTTCAAATATACAATGTGCCCTGCATCGGGGCCTCTGTGATCTCATAATACAACAAAGCCGGTGCGCAGGCCGCAATAACCATCAAAAACCTCAACACGGCTCGCAGGCCGGTCTCTCATATCAAAAACAAACTCGGCTCGTAGGCCGGGTATCAACTGTACAACCCGTACTCGGCTCGCAGGCCGGTATAATAAATAAATGAATGAATAAATGAATAATATGTAGGCACGCAGGCCTCTATCAACACAACTGGTTCACAGACCGGTGCCCATGTCCAATATACAAAAAGTGCAGGGACCCCTCAGCTCTCTCCACCTCCCTCTGCCTGTCTGCCTGCTGGTCCCTGTCCTGCCTCTCGCCTCCTGCCTGTGATGGACCCACCAGCTGTGGCTGCACCTCCCTGAGACCTCTGGCTCCGAGAGGTCTCTGCTCTATGTGCCGCATAGGGCTGATAATCAACCCCGGTACCATCAAGAATATCCTGATAGTATCGGGCCTCCGCTCTAGCCTCCATGTAACGCTCTCGAGCCACCGTAGGTACTGGGGCTGGTCCCCTGACACCTACTACCAGTGCCCCCTGTGCCTGTGCCTGGTGCTGCTGGTGGTGCCTGTGGCTGTGGTACCTGTACGCTGTACCTGTGCCTGGGGCTGTGGCTGTACCGCTGCTGCTGGTGGTGGTACCTGTACCTGTGCTTGGGGCTGTGGCTGTACCGCTGGTGGTGGTGGTGCCTGTGCCTGTACCTGAGCCTGGGCTAGCTACCCCTATAAAACACCTATCTATGCCTGTGCAGCAGCCAGCTACCCCTGTAATAGCTGCACCTGACCCCTGAGCTAATCTCGCTCTGCCATCACCGCTGCCAAGTCTGGCTGTGCAGGCTGTGCTACCCTCGCTGCTCTCTGACCAGCCCACCAAACCATATATGCTCCCGTACAGCCAGCATCATCTACAGTGTCATCTACCGGCCTCTCCGCAACCCAATCTGGATCCACGGGCTGTGGTGCAGGTAGTGGGGCCTCTACATCATCCCTCCGGTACTGAGGGAAGCGAGGGGGCTCATCCTGTCATAGCCCCATCTGCCTGCGTACCCTCTCCAGGGGTATCCTCTCATACTCTCCCGGCCTCCGTCCCGCTATCCAGAATGTGTACTGGATCCACTGCAACTGTCCTCGGGCTCCTCCACGGGGGTGATGACCTCTATATGGTCTCCATACAATATCTACCACTGTCAGGCCCTCTAATAAATGCCTGTAGTAAGTAACGTCTCGCCCTGCAAGCACTGCTCGTGGCTGACCCACGACCCCCAACCACCTCTGAAAGCCGTATCTATATATGACCTGTGGCCCTGGCTGCTGGGGTAATCCTACTGGTCTAATGCATATGATGTGCTCATATGCCCAACAGTGAAGCAAAAATGTCGAACAAATCCCAAATCACCTCATCCGGCGATAGCCCCACAGCTCTCTATATAACTGCACCAGGTATACTGGTGCCCAAGCATAACATGTGTGCTCCTCCACCATCTCATGTAGCACCCCCATCAGCGCCCGTGGAAAGCGGCCTCCCTCTGAGTCTGGGAGGGCGAAGCAGGTGATCCCGATCATCATCAACATGGCAAGCCATGTCTCATGTCGGTGCGCACGGTACATATCCCCATACCCGATACTCGCGCTGTGATATGTCAATAGCGCGGCTGCATCCCCAAAAACCTGTAGGATGCTGTCCATGGCTGTCTCTGCATCCACCTGAAAGATGGCCTCTCCATCGATAGGTAATCGAAGGATGCGATACACATCCTCCAATGTGATGGTCATCTCTCCAGTCGGGAGATGGAACACATTGGTCGCCGGATCCCATCTCTCGATGAGGGAAACCATCAAACTATGATCTCTGTCGATCGCTCTGTATCGCTGGACTCCGCCGAGTCCCACCTCGCGCATGATAGCCCAGTGTGCTGCAGACACATGTGGTCACATCCGGCTCAACAGTGGGGGCATCCTGTCCCGCATCGTCAGCTACTGACGTGCCTGCAAAACCAACCCACAACCTTAGCCCTACTCTTTATCACAACATCTACTTTACCCTCTATACCCCCTTTTATCCCCCCGACCACACCCCGACTCTCTAACACACCCCTCTACCCACCTACCTTCTCCACACCCCGACTCCCTAACACACCCCTCTACCCACCTATCTTCTCCAATATCCCACTCCCTCTTCACACCCAAACAAACAACCCCCACCATACTACCACACAACCAAAACGATACCCAAACAACCAAATCCAACAACCGACACAACCTAAATCATATCAAAACATCCCTATCCCACCCCAATCATACCAAAACACCAACTCAACTCAACCACACAACCCAAACTACACCCACACGCCCAAACTATACCCAAAAACTTAACTCCACCACACAACCCAAACCACGCCCACACACCCAAACCACACAACCCAAACTACGCCCACACACCCAAACCAAAAAAACAAAAACAAAAACAAAAACAACCAAACCACAAAAACAAAAACACAAAACAAAAACAACCAAACCACAAAAACAAAACAAAAAACAAAAACAACCACAACATAAACACACAACACCCACCGACGCCGGCCGATATACGACCGACACCGGTCAAACACAAAGCACCGTGACCTGAAAATTTGTGACCGATGCCGGTCGCTTAGCGACTGACATCGGTCGCTGTATTTACCCGGAGCCGAACCCCCGTGCGGCCCCCCACCTACATTTTTTCATTTTTCTCCCTCCCTACCCACCCCAACACCCTAAAAACCTACCCACCCAGCCGCCTCGGCTTATTTCACCTATCTACCCTCTCCTTTTTCAAATTATTTCCATTTTCTAATTATTTCCTAAAAACATGTACATTCCTACCCAAACCCCAAATCTAGCTTAATAACATCAAATGAACACAATGCAAGGTTTCGAACTTACCGGTACGACGACACGTCGTCGTGGTGGGATGGGTGGTGGTGGTCCAGCTGGTCCAGCTCCTCCTGCTCCTCCTGGCTGTGCCATGGCTCCAAATGTCCTCTTCTGGGTCCTCAACCAATCAACTACTGCCTCCTCCTCACTCGGGCCCGCCAATCACCTCACTTCTCCACTCAACTAGTGCCACCTCAGCCAACAAATACACCAATATCAATATTCCACCTCAGACAACTTAATTTGGTTTCCAAATTGACAAAGTGACAATGACCGGCCGTATTTTTCTTTTTATAGGTTTTTAACATAGAACCGATACCGGTCAAATCGTGCCCTAAGGAACCGGCGTCGGTTATCTAACCGGTACCAGTCATAGATAACCGATATCGGTTTTGTCCTTTTTTACCCAACTTTTTTCCCTTATTCACTACCTTCCCTTTCCCACCACATTGCCTCTTTACCACATTGCCTATATGCTCCATTGCTCTTTAGCCGTTTTTGACTCCACCGGCCCGACCCAAGGCCGCAACCAACCACTCCGGCCCGACCCAAGGCCGCACCCCAACCATTTGGCCCGACCCAAGGCCTCACCCTAACCATTCGGCCCGACCTTAGGCCATCACCCAACCATTTGGCCTGACCCAAGGCCGCCACCCTAACAACTTGGCCTGACCCAAGGCCTCAACCTACCTATCCGGCCCGACACAAGGCCTCACCCTAACCATTTGACCCGACCCAAGGCCTCAACCTACCTATCCGGCCTGACCCAAGGCCTCAACCTACCTATCTGGCCTGACCCAAGGCCTCACCCTACCCATTTGGCCCAACCCAAGGCCGCAACCCAACAATTTGGCCCGAACCACGGCCGTACCACTTCAATACCTTACCCAACATCAGCAACATACACTTTTATCCACCCATCATATAGTTTTTTTTTTTTTGTTCAATCGAGCTCACATGTTCGTGTTTTAGCCTGATTAGGGTCCTTGACTTGATCTGTCGACCAACTTTTCCTAGACCTAGACCGTGACGTTTATCTCAACCAAACCAACCATTTGGTACTGCCGAACATGCCTAAACATTCCTGTACCTTACCTGTTATATACCATAGAGCCACTTCCTATGCCTTGGATACCAGGATTATATCACCCTTGTTTGGATAAACTATCAACCTTTGCCTATGCATTGTTGGTTTGCTCGTCAAATCATGTACCCTAGTCGCACTATTGCATTTCAACATGCGTCTGCTTCCTTGGACCTACCCCATCATCTCACCATCATCTCTACACCATTTACCCTTTATCAACCCTATCCCTGATTTCATGCGATCTCAATCTGTGCTAGATTTGAGGGGGATTACCTATACCCTTAACAGGGGAAACCACTTCATATTATTGTCCGTGCAGCTTTACAAAACAAGCTACACGACAATAAGGGGCTAATGTAGACACTAAATTTGTGTCTTACGACTACTTGTGACCCGCATCTCATTTCGCAACCTAACCTCATCACCTAAACCTTACACAATTATTTATTAATTACCTTGTAATTGATAAATCCACATCACCTTACCTGCCACCTCATTTTGCCACCTCATCATGACCTAGTCCTAACCCTAAACTAACCTAATTAAGACCTATAACTTGGTCCACACCTACACCCATGACTAATGACCCCTTTCTCGCACCCAAAACCGACCTTCTAGTCACTTGACCAAGCCCGCAACTAATCTCTCGGGAGAAAAGCAGGGAAAGTGGGTGATTTTACTAAAAATAGCCTAATTTTTCCTAACCGATACCGGTTCCTACTCGAGTGCCGTTGGTTACGTAACCGCCATCGGTTCCCTGTAAATGGGCTCCCCAAGCCAAAAACAAAGGGGGAAGGATTTTTGGATCAACAGAGATCAGCAGGAGTGATCAGGAGAATCCGGATCTTTACTTGGCCGAGCAGAGACGAGTGAAGAAACCAGAAGAGTTTGCAGCAAAGAAGATCAAGCCTAAAACTGCAACAGAATAGCCAGAAACCTGTGATACTCAGCTGATCATCGGGAGGGAGATCTCTCATCTTCTGTGTGTCAAGCCATCTTACCTAAGTTCTGCCTTTGTCATCAGAGTTCCTGGACCTGTATCTTCGTCAATAACCAGTAAGTTACATCTTGCATGTCCTCTTTAATAACATTTCTTAGACTTTTTGAATCATAGTCCCCATAAATCCATTCCTAGATCCACTACCCAACGTGTCATTGCATCTAACTATCACTCATTTACCTCTCACCATCTCATTACCTAATATCACTCATATACCAGCCTTACCAACAACACCGTTACCCTACAACACAACCACCCCATAAAATAACCAACCTACAGATCCT
The DNA here is from genome assembly GCA_019776745.2 of Taxus chinensis. Taxonomy (NCBI): domain Eukaryota; kingdom Viridiplantae; phylum Streptophyta; class Pinopsida; order Cupressales; family Taxaceae; genus Taxus; species Taxus chinensis. The sequence continues at coordinate 222,006,904 of CM034147.1, forward strand.
AGACCATACCGATATCGGTTATCAGCAACCGGTATCGGTTATTGTGACTCAAAACCAGAAATCAGTCTTTCCCCTACCCATCTCAACGAAGCAATTTAATTGATATTTTACAGTTTTTGGTTGTAATTCATATTAGCAAGGGAACTGACCACCTTCGAAAGGAAGTTTTATATTTCCTGGGCCCAAGGCAGTTCCCTCATTTATTGTCTAATAAAAATCTTGTGGTCTTGTGTTCTTATTTGCAGGTAGTCCTTCCAAGACAAAAAGGAGTTCTTCGCAGTCAACCTGATCTTTCTCTATGGTACGCGCACACCATCTCGACATTCAACAGGTATTCCTCCTAGCCCTAACCTTGTCTGTTTCTAAAAGGAATGAAAGGATAGAAGTAACTCTATTCCTAGAAGCCGAAACATTCCGAGTGAAACAACTAGTTTGATCTGAATTATGTGCAAATTGGTTTCATTAAGTATATAAAAGACAAAGAAAATAGGGTCTACAAATGATTATTTATTCTAGGTGGTAGAGTACAATGTTGATAGGATAATTGTCACAATGTTGAAGAAGATACAAATTTTGGAGTTTACATTAGGCTTCTTGAAGTTTCAAGGAATTATAAGACAAAGATCCAACTGTGTAAAAGAAGATGATGATTAAAGAAGCCATGGGTTTGCATCTAGGTTACATGATTAAGATTGTGGAAGCCAAGAAGGTATAATTTTCAAGTTGATATGAATGGATACAATCCTCTAAATGGATGTTTGGGTATCGTAAGCAGTGTATAAAGTGTCAAGAAGGATTACATGGCAATAAAATTCAAGTGTCTATGCATCATGAAGCTAATATAGATATGGCTAAGTAATGTCAAGACTGTGTAGAAGTAAGTTATAATCATTTCTTAAAGTAAGATATAATTTTGTGAGAAAAATTATGCTTTCTAAGTCAGAAAAGTTTAATGCCCACAATTTCAACACCAAAGTACAACAAAAAAAAGTTGTGGAATCATTTTTTTGTCTTTCATTTCTCATAACACAATACCACATGGGCTCAAATAGAAAAATTCAACATCACATAAGACACTTACATAAGCATGGACCCACATAGACAACATGATAATACTAGGTGCAATTCAATGCCACACTTTCCCTAATAATCAATTACTAGAACCGATAAAACCACAAAAGGGACCCAAGGATTGACAAGTATTCAATGCATCATTATCATGGTTACATCCTAGTTATGTTAAAAATTCCAAGAGCATTTATCGTGCAAGGATAAATTCTCATTCTCAATTGACATATTCTAAAGTTTGTTTAGAATTCAACTTATAACAAGCACACTTATTTTGGTTCTTTCTCCCTTTCCAAAGTTCCCATAACTCAATTGGTGATTTGCCACATCTTTAATGCATACAAAACTCGTGATGCTCATTCTTATGCAAGGGTTCTCAAACTTATTTTTTTGTTTATATTCTAACATCATTATGCAAGGGGAAAATAAAAGGAAGTCAAGGGAAGAAATTTTAAGATTTAAAGGAGATATAGAGTCAAGTTACCCCTTCCTGTTACTTTCCCTACATTAGGGTACCTTTATTTTCCTATTATAGCTGATATAGTTCACTAGTTGGTTTGAGTTAATTCAACATTTTCACATCCTGAAATTTTATTCATTTATATATATTTAAGAGTTTACATTTTCTCAAAAGTTTTATCCCACCAATGGAAATTCATATTCATTTTTAACCACATGAGAATTCCTAATTAATTTGAAGGAATTTGGGTATGACGTTGTTTATAAATGAAAATTTCATTTACTCTTATAATATTTTAATTTATATTGTACTTTGGTCTCACTTTGGTCCCAGCATTAGCATTTTTAGGACAATTGTAAACAAAATAAAACATAATTTACAATAATGGATTATCTACTACAAGGAGTGTAACCTAACATGAGACAACTCATTTTATTTCTCTTATACACTCTAGTATTAGATACATGCTACAAATAAGAAATCTAATACAACTTTCATGTATTTCAAAATACCTTCCAAAGAACTATTTCGATCATTAGGTCAAAATGCCTAAGAGTTTTCTTTAAATGACAACCTTAAGGGAGGTCCCACAAGCTATTAATTTCAAAATCATTTTAGGGTGGACACTACACCCTACTAAAAGATAATAAAGATATTTCTAATATATTTAACTCACAAACCATCAAGGATCATGAGGAAATATGCTACAACACACTAAGGGAATACTTTTATCTAAGAAGGACATACGAGGTTCAAAATGAGAGTTTATTACGTAGGTACTTGGACACTTAGAATCATCTCGTGTCATTTAAATTTCACCATGACATAAATCATAGGAAAAATAACCAACTACCTTTTCTTGTTTTGGCCACTCACTAGGGTTCCAAGGTAAATTACTCTCAAGGTTTACAGGACCAAGTTTTTTAGTTTCCCCATTTCTCTTAAGTTAACATTTCCCAAAAACAATTTCGTTTTCTAAGATTTAGTTATAATTTCCACCTACAACTTAACCTCTTAATAAGCCCAGGTTTAGTTTAATTTCAATTAAACTTAGGTATTTATGCCCAACTATGTATCAATTTAAGGTGAGAAAACATATTTATCCTATAAGACCTATTGGTACCCAAATTGATTCTCCCTCAATGTCTGAGCAACATCACAAGTATTGACAGGAAGCTTAGAGACAAATAGATCATAATGAATCATTTTGTAGCCGGGGATGGGATCTAACTGGCCTTTTGTCACTCAGATGTGGAGAAATGGGTAGCACCCTCAAGAGGATTTGATCTATCCTCACTATTTTAGGTTGTGCCTTTTAACCAAGGTAAGAGAACCCTTTTGTAGCCTGTTGTTTATGGAGGAGATGGAGATGTCCTTCCTAATGAAGTTGTTAAAGAGACCTTGAAGAAAATATGATCAATGCAACAAAATCTAACTCTCATGAGTTGTCACTCTAGATAGTGGAGATATTCTCTAAGCAAGGTTCAGGCTACTAAAGACATTTGGAATCCTGATTGTTTCTACATTTTTTGGTAGTAAAAATTATGCATTTATATACATGCATGTCAAACAGAGGTAGTATGGGTAGGATTGGTTGTTTTAAATGAATTTTTTGAGGGAGGTGAGGCAGAATGAACTTGATTTTCCTAGATCTTTGAAAGTTTTTACAAAATGGAAAGCTTAGAAAATAGAATGCTTCAGAATAGCTAAAATGTTCCTTTAACCAGAATATGTGCTTCAATGGAGGCCCAGATTAGCACTTTTTCACACAATCTATGAGATTCTAACACAAAGGCTTGAGTTGGAAGACCCAATAAAGCATCAAGATCTGAGCCCAGTCATGCCTGAGGTACACCCAGAGGCTTACAGACAATCTCTGTCAACAGATGAAAGAAAAGTGATTTTAAATCATTTATTTCACTCCCAGATGAAAGCTCTTCTGAGAAATGAAATTGTAGATGCCACTAAACTATAAAAATGATTGAGACCTAATGTGATTAAGACAAATTTTGACACAAGATTGCAAAAAGAACAAGAAAAACTATCTGCAGACATTCAAAAATGAAACAAACACATTTTTCCCAAGATCAACATAGAATAACTCAAACTTGATTAAATTTATCAATAAGGGAAAGTTTCTAGAACAATCTCAGAGCTTGTTAATGGCTGTACACTCGCAACCACCTTGACACGATCAAATTTAAAACAAAATAGATATACATGTTTCTCAGACGGCTTCTCAAAAGACAGAATTTGTCAAATTTTCCTCTTAGGAATTTTCTTTGACCTTCAACACTCTAACCATTTTCACAATAAATCAGTTCCATTTATAACATTTAGAATAGACCCCTTTTCCCCCAAAAAAACTAGACATTAACTGCCACCAATGCCTACAATGATCACGATCGTGATTACCAAAATCAGCTCTTAAAAAAGTCACCACATGCTTAGAGGGAAGATCTCTTTGAATATCTCCCACATTCAACTCCTTCCTCTAGCAAATCACTCTTCCATAAACTCACCAACCACTTCCACCCCTAATCTGTCAAATCTGGTTCCTTGCGTGCTCAGGAGAAGAAAAATAGAAAATCAGATCGAGCCCGATAGTCAGACCATTTTAATGGTGAAAGATGTCTCCAGATCTCCTCCACTAAACTTAGATATCAAAATTAACTCTCCTCTCTATTTGGCGTGTAGGAAATACCAAGAAATCATGAAGACTCACACTTCCAGGAGTGTTTTAGTAAAAATGGGGGAAAATCAGATTCAGACTCACAGTTGTCATTGATCTTTACTTCGAATTTGTGTCATCCACATGGAAGATTCAATTTAAAACAGGCTTGAGGTTTTTCTTTTGACTTTTACAACCTTTGAAAAAATGTAAAATTTTCACATTTTTCTCCCCACCTCTACCCTTGAGAAATGAGCCTGACACGTGTCCTAATGTGGGTCCCAAAGGAACCACAGCCAAATTTTTCCATTTCACCTCTTTTTTGGAAAAGGGAAAATTTTCAAAGTTTTCCCCACATCTATACCCTTGAAAAATGGGCCTAACACATTTCCCAATGTGGGTCCCGTAGGAACCGTGCTTCCTTTTTCACTTTTAACTCTTTTCTACTAAAAGGAAAAAATTTCAAATTTTCCCCGAGGGTCCGCACCTCCGTCATTGACCTTGAAACAAACCTTGACTGATCCTTTGTCAGGCCTGTGGGCCATTTTTGATATTTTAACCCCTTTGAGAATAAGAGGCAAAAATTCTAAGTTGCCCTCGATGGTCCGCTTCCCCTCCTCTTTTGACTTTTCAAACTCCCATGCATCACAATGGCGCACATTGAGATAGTCCCCAAAATTTGAGACCCTGAAAGAGCACAGGCTCGCCACATGTCCTGGCCAGGAAAAATCTATTTGAAGGCTTGAAGCTCAGCAGAAGGCACCATGTGTTAGAGTTCGAGGCAATCTCCTTTGGCCTTTGAAAAGTCCAAGAAAAATGCAAATTGAGCGGAGGCCTCTAAGTGTCCTCCTCATGCTTCTATAAAATGAAACTCGAGGGCAGGTCCCCAAACATGCGTGGTTCCTCCATGTGTCTTAGACCTCCCAAAAACTTTCAAAAAATGACTAAGTATGGGAAGACCTGGCGGAAGCCTCCACGTGTCTTCATGACGCAATTTGAAAATGGTGCCCAAAGTGGAGACCCTAAATGACTGTGGGCTCCCCACGTGTCTCTTTTCCACCAAACCATACCAGTTACATAAAAATTTGTCTAAGTCTGGGAAAAGCAGCGGAAACCTCCACGTGTCCTCCTGGCGCAACTTCAAGGCCAAACCCAAAAGTGAACTTTCAAATGAGCTGTCGTTCCTCCACGTAGACGGTTTTCAAGTTGAGGTGATTTATAAAATTATGAAGTACCCCACCGAGCCATGTCTAACCAAAAGAGGCCATGTTCCCTGTTGATGCAAGGATGCAAATTTGACCAGGAGAAATGCCCGTCAAATTGTAAAATGTAGAAAAATGACCATTTGAGCCCAGAGATGAACATTTTTTCCAAGGATAGAGGATTTAGAAATGTTACAAGGCTCAAATATGTTCCTTAGAGCTACATTCATTCATTTTTCTTCAAGTATTTAAGGAAAAAATGACAAGGGCAACAAATCCTAACTGTGAAAGATGGAAAGAACGGGAAAGCCTGAGTTTTTAGATAAATAGAGAATGGAAGACCCAAATTACAAACCTTTTCAAAGAGATAGAGAAACAAGGAAACACAAATGGACCCATATGTGATCTTCGACCCAGGAACATATTAATTATGGAAAAAAAAATAAAGTAGAGACTTCCCAGGCATAACATGGGGGAATAAAATATGGCAGAGGCCGTAAATTGATAGGTTTCAAAGGCAAAATGGGGTGAGACTATTTTGAGCTCCAACATTGGCTTCGAATTAGGGATGGGCACACCCTACGAGTGCCATAAGAACAAAGGTACAACAAGAGCCAAAAATATCCATTGGGTAACAGGAGTCATCTTGCAGAGTGAGAGAACTAGGCCATCTGCCAAGAATGAACAGATAAACCAATAGAAACAGATCACCAAGGACCAGAACAAGCAAGAACACAAAAGATAAGGAACAAACAACCAACTATACACTGTAAAAAATATTTTTACCTTGATTTTGGGGAATCAATCCAAGAAATTCTTCAAATTCCTACCATTAATAGTAAAATCAAGAAATTCACCTTCCAAATCTTTCAAGAAGAAGGTATGTTCACCAATCCTAATATCAATGGAGTAAGGGCCCATCCATAGTGAGTCAAATTTGCCATGTTTTCCCTTATCTTCATGCCTACTATCCCATAGTAGCACAAGATATCAACATTGAAAGCGCTCTGGGGTGACCTTCTTGTCAAATAACTTCTTCATAGCTTTTCTCTGAACTTTACATACCTTTGGTGGGATGCCCTCCTTTCTTCATTAAGTTCAACAATTTGGTTAATGCGAGCATCATAAGGACTTACTTCTTGATCCTCCATTTGTTGAATGAACTGATATGAGGATAGTTGCATATGAAGGGGCAGCAGGGCCTGAGTTCCATACACCAACTCAAATGGACTCTTTCAAGTGGCTCTTTTAACAGTGATTCTATCAGCCCATTTTCTCTTATTCAGCTCCAAGGTTCTTCTAATAATCTTCAACAGGTTTTTATTACTGGACTCAGCTTGTCCATTTCCTTGGGGATTGTAGTTAGAGGCATATGTCAAGTTGATCCCATACTCTTGGCACATTGCCACCAGAGTTTTAGCCCTGAAACTCATGGCATTATCAGCAACAATTTTGAATGGCACTCCAAACCTGTAAATGATGTGGTTTAACAAAAATTCCATGAAAATTTGATGTGTTTCCTTCTTGGCGGGAATTTCCTCCACCCATTTGGTAAAGTAATCAGTGGCTACAAGAATCCACTTATGGCCAACACTTGAAGGGTCTGAAATCTCACCAATGAAATCCATTCCTCATTGTTTGAATGGGCCTTCAATTGATACGGGCTACAAAGGAAGGGAGCCTGAAGCTTTCAGTCTTCCAGAGAAGCACTGAAAACTCTCACATCTTCTAACCAAAAGAGTTATATCCTTGAAGAGAGTTGGCCACCAATAACCAGCCCTCAGGATCTTGTGTGTTGTGACTCTTGCAGCAAAATGCCCCCCACAAACTCCTCCATGGAGATCAACAATTATCTTGGGGGATTTTTCTTCAGTAATACACCTTAAGAGGACTCCCTCAGGGTTTTTCCAAGCTAACCCATAATCAGTAATGACATATTTCTGGGAGGCCAACTTAAGAGCCCTTTTCTAGTTCTTACTTAAATACTCAAGGCAGTGTATGTGTCTAAGATAAAAAATCACATCCTTGTACCACTCAAAACACATCAACCTTTCAAAAACACCTGCCCATTCTTCTTCTACCTCATTTACCTCAATAGTTTGCAAGTTGCTTTAAGCCATAAGCTTAGCCAAGCCCAAACCTCTCACCAACTTTTTGGTTTGGATATCCATATCATATTCTTGCAACTTGTTCACCCACCTGCATCTTTTTCTTGAGACTTCCATCTCTAATAAGATGTCCTTCACCATGGTATGGGGAACATAAGCAACCACTTTAGAACTCAAAATGTAAGGCCTAAAAACCTTTGTTTCTTTTACCAAGGAAAATGTTTGTTTCTCCATAATAGTGTATTTCACCTCAGCCCCCTGTAAGGCCTTACTGAAAAAGGCAATTGGCCTTTCAGCCCCTTCATCATCTTTCTACAATAGGATAGATGCAATAGTGTTCTCAGAAGCAAAGGAAAATAGTTGGAAAGGCTTCTTATAGTCTGGAGCTGCTAAAACAAGGGCATGTTTTAATGCCTCCTTGATCCCATTGAAATATTGGATGGAAGTCTCTTCCCATTTGATGACCTAGTCCTTCTTTAGCATGGAAGTGATTGGAATGGTCAACTCAGCAAAGTTTGATATGAATCTCCTGATGAAGTTTATCTACCCAAAGAAAGACTGAATTCCCTTCTTGGTTCTTGAAAATGGGACTTTCCTGATGGCCTATACACTTTTTGGATCAATCATCACCCCTTCTTATGACATAATGTGACCAAGCAACCTTGCCTTCTACACTCCAAAATGGCACTTCTTTGGATTGAGTGAGATGCCATATTCTCTACATCTTATCAACATCTTCTCCAAGTGCAGCAAGTGATCACTTCTCTTCCTAGAAAATACAGTTACATCATCTTGATAAACTGCAATAAACTCATTGATGTAACCAACAAAAGCAACATCCATTTCTCTTTGAAAGGTGGCTCTAACATTCATCAAACTGAAGGGCATCCTAACATACACATACATCCCCCAAGGAGTAGTAAAGGTTGTCTTGATCCTTTCTGATTCCTTCACCACAACTTGGTTATAACCAGAGAAACCATCTAGGGTGGAGAGAAATTCAGAACCAGTCACTAATTGCAGCATGTTTTCCATATTTGGTAAAGGATAATTATCATTAATTGATGCTCTATTTAGATTCCTGAAATCTACACACCACCTGATATCACCATTCTTCTTTCTTATTGGTACTAGGTTTGCAACCCAAGAAGAATACCTTGTGGGCTGAATAATCCCTCCATCTCTTAGCTTCTTTAGTTCCTCTTGCATTTTAAGAGATAAGAGTGGATTGATTGGCCTCTGTTTCTACCTGAATGGTTTTGACATTGGACTCCAAGGGAATATCATGTTGAAACAAGATCCTCTTTGTATGCCTTTAGTTCAGAATAGGTCCATGCCATGCAATCCTGATACTTTTTCAACAATTGGATGTATGAATTGCTTCTCCTCCCTGCGAAGATTACTACCTAACCAAATTTTCCTTGGTTTCTCCTTTGTGCCAAGGTCATGCTCCTCAATATCCCTTGAGGCTGCCATGCATCTGTTAACAATGTGATCAACATTGTCAAAATTGGACTCAAGAGCAACCAGCCCTCTGGGAATGGTATTAGTCTTTAGTTGGATGATTCCTTTTGCAAAAACAATATTTCTTTACCCTCAACTAAACACACCATTGGCTCCCAATCAATATTCTGATCAGCAAACTCCTCTTTGTTCTGCATAAATCTTCTGACCTAAGCATCATCATCAAAAACCTACCAATGCTTAATATTGTCAGGTATAGATGGCCTAGTTAGCACTTCAACATCATACTCGCAATATGGGGACATTGCACAATTATCAAACCGAGATCCTAGTACTACAAGTTTTTCTGCCAAATCATTGAACTTCCTATCATGATGCACAATGTTGAATGAATCAAACATCTCAATGAGATCCCAAACTGCATGCTTGTATTGTTTCATTCGCTGATTTTTTGTGGCATACAATTTTTTGACTTGTTTTACAATTAGTTTTGAGTCCTCTTTGACAATGATGTCTTTGACACCATATTTCCAAGTAATTATTAAACCCAACAATAGTTCCTCATACTCAGCAATGTTTTTAGTGCACTCAAAGTTGAGTTTGAAAGAAAAACCAATTTTTTCATGACCTAGAGAAAGAAGAACAACACCAACACCATTCCCAAACTTGGAGCAAGCTCCATCAAAAATAGAGTCCAAGGAGAGCCCACTTGTTCAAGACACCTGCATTTCTCAATCTTATGCTCCTTTCCATCAACAAATCCCACAAAGTTATCAGCATCAACACTTGTGTACAATACTTCATAGGATGCATTGTTGGGATCTTCAATAAGGTGCAACATCTTCTTTTCCCCATACAACTTGACAAGGCTTCCCTCAACTGGGATGGTGGCATAGGACATATCCATTTGAACACTCCCACCAACACTTGCAGCCCACTTTCTAGATAACAACATACCCCACTTGGCTAGGCAATCAACAATGACTACATCAAGTTTCAAATTCCTGCCTAGATAGGCTGCAAGTTGCACCACCAGACCCTTCACACACCCCACCACTGGCACCTCTCTGGAATCCATAGCAGTGCACTTCCCATATGTAGTTGTTACTTTGATATTTAGTTCATTCATAACTTCCAGAGGCATAACATTGCATGATGCCCTTGAATCAAACATATAGTTGTGCAATAATCTATCCTTAATGATAAGGGTAGTGAAGAATGGATCCACATTCAGCTGAGAATCTACCAAGGATGTTCCCAAATAAACCTTAGGTGGTTCATCTAACTCTTCTGATGCTGGTGATGCCTCTAATTCCTCTATGACTGGTGGAGTCTCCACAATGTTTATATTTTTGCCTGGGGAAATCTTCCCCTCTTTCAATCCCAAGTATTCAAATGCTCTTTTCTTGTGCTCAGGAATCCTAAGCAACTCAACAATTGGAACAAAAACTTTTATTTGACTTAAAACTTGGGCAATGTCATATGGGACATTCTTTGGCAAGGAAACATTGGATGGCAAGGTAGTATTGGAAGGAAATATAACACACTCACTAGGCGGTACAGGATTTTTGACAGCTTGGGCATGAGGAGGGGTATAATTTTTGTTTAGAACTATAGGGTTTTTGGAAAATGCATCTTTCTTAGGAACCTCTTTAGGAATGTTTGAAAGTAAGGGAGCTTTTGGCTTAGCTTGAGGCCCTGTCCCTTTGAAAGCCTTACTTCTTGTGTTATATTCCTTCTCTTGAGCAACAACAACATTCATCAGTAACTGTCTATCTTCCTCAGATGGGATTCCTCCATCATACTTCTTTATCATTAAGGCCCTTAAATATTCAAAGTCATTATTGGGAAATTCAAAAGCTTGTACAGTATCTACTTCTAAAGTATGAGAGGGAGGAAGAATAGGTACCCTATGAATGCAGTCCCAAAAAGTGGCAGTAGTCCGGGAACTTATCACTTCAGTTGAAGTTTCCCCTTGTTGTGAGCTTGTGGAGCAACCCACCATGCAGACATCATCATCATTGTCATCATAAGCTTCTTCTTCTTATTTTTTATCTTCCTTACACGGAGCATGGGGCATGAAACATCTGTCACACCAATCAATGACATTTGTCTCCTCCACAACATCAACTCTGGCAGCCAAAGGATCAGGCACCATTCTGTTTTCCCTACCTTGGGGCTGCCTATTTCCAAATCCAATAGGTCCCTTACCTCTATCATTAGATCTTTGGTGATTTATTAACATGTCTTGGCCTTGCTGATTGTTTTGACCTTGTGAACTGTGCCCAATCCCCTTTTTTTCCCGGGCTAGTTTGTATGATATTTCCTTGACAGCCCCTACCAAAGTTTTCACAACTTCCTCCAAATCAGCAACCTTGCTTGTCTGAGGTTTTTCTGGGTTGATTAGTTTTACACCCTCCCTTTTTGGAGGCTTTCCAATTTCCTTAATATTGTTCTCTATTTATAGAGCCATGGTGAAGGCCTGCCTCAAATTAGAAGGTTTTTTGTCCCTCAAGTAGTAAGCAGCCTTTTTATCAAATGCATTTGAATATTTGATCAAACATGATTCATCACATGACCTTATCCTAACAAGAAATATCCTCAAGGTCTTGTTAATCCTTGTGTTTAAATCATGTACTAACTCATTAGGATTCTTCTTGATGTTTTCAAATTCCATCAAAAGAAACCTAGGGTCAGTTCTATCACCATACTGTAATCTGAATGCATTGCTCATCTCTGTCTAAGAATCAATGGAATTATCTGGCAAAGCTTTATACCAGTCCCTTACATCCTCTTCTAGAGTATAGATAAACAACTTGATATATACATCTTCATGTTCAATCTCAAAGTCTTCCATCATATTGATAAAAAGCTTCAGATGTTGATCACTAGTTATAGCATTGTTTCCTTGGAACTTTGGTAGTTTGTTTCTTACATCTTGAGGAACTGCATTTGGATAACCATACATCCCTACAAAATTTATAGGTCCAAAGGTATTTACAACAAATGGAGGTTTTGGTTGGGGTAAGGCCATGTTGTTTTGAGGAGGTGACCCTGGAGGGGTGACAAATTGATAAGGGGCAGAGGGTCTCTAAAACACAGGGGTATAATTTTCAAAATGGATATCCCCTAAAGGCCTTGTTTCTTGGAAATCCCTATCAACTTCTAAAAAGACAGGGGTAGAATGAGAAGCAAACTTTTCAAAATAAAATGAAGGCCCCTCTCTAGTTAAAGAATTCAATTCCAAAAAGAGGCTACCTGATTCAGAAGCACTTGAATAGCAGTCTTCAATGATAGGCTGATCACTTTCATCAATGGAGATCCCTCTTCTTGTCTACTGATCTCCCACAACTCTCCAAGATTTTCTTCCTTCTAATTTGCTTTTCCTAGCTCTGGAAATAATGTCCTAGCAGGGTCCCTAGCAAAGAAAGACCTCCTTCCTTCCAGATTTGCAAAGGTTAGTAACAAATCTCACTTGACAGAGGTTAAGACACTGGTATTCATTAAGAATCAGATCAACAGGGAGTCGCCACCAAGGATTTCCACCTTAGTTGTGCAAATGCACTAAATATGATCTGTCAAATGTTTGTCAACACTAGAAACTGGACAAGGAAAGATTCTGACTCTTCTTTACTCAGATTTATCAATGAAACTTAGTGTAATAACTGTAGAAAATGGAAATATTACACATAGCATTTGTAACTTTGAAACTTCTTATAGGCCTAAACACAGGATGATGCCTAAAAATATTTATTAGCACTTTGAGCATTCAAGAAGTGTTTACCAGGGCCTGAATATGAACTGCAATCACTATATCACCGGAAATGGCACCACTCAGGTGTTTTTTGACGAGCTAAATAGATATGAACTAGTAGTGATCAACAAAATAGTCTCAGTAACTCAAATAATTCCCCGATAATGGTGCCACTCAGGTGTTGGTACCCAAATTGATTCTCCCTCAATGTCTGAGCAACATCACAAGTATTGACAGGAAGCTTAGAAATAGATAGATCATAATGAGTCATTTTTTAGTTAGGGATGGGATCTAACTATCCTTTTGTCACTCATATGTGGAGAAATGGGTAGCACCCTCAAGAAGATTTGATCTATACTCACTATTTTAGGTTGTGCCTTTCAACCAGGGTAAGAGAATCCTTTTGTAGCCTGTTGTTTATGGGGGAGATGGAGATTTCCTTCACTATGAAGTTGTTAAAGAGACCTTGAACAAAATATGATCAATGTAACAAAATCTAACTCTTATGAGTTGTCACTGTAGATAGTGGAGATATTCTCTAAGCAAGGTTCAGGCTACTAAAGACATTTGGAATCCTGATTGTTTCTACATTTTTTGGTAGTAAAAATTATGCATTTATATACATGCATGTCAAAAAGGGTTAGTATGGGTAGGATTGGTTGTTTTAAATGAATTTTTGGAGGGAGGTGAGGTAGAATAAACTTGTTTTTCCATATCTTTGAAAGTTTTTACAAAATTGAAAGCTTAGAAATAGAATAGCTAAAATGTTCCTTTAACCAGAATATGTGATTCAATGGAGGCCCAGATTAGCACTTTTTCACACAAGCTATGATATTCTAACACAAAGGCTCGAGTTGGAAGACCCCATAAAGCATCAACATCTAATCCCAGTCATGCCTGAGGTACACCCAGAGGCTTACAGACAATCTCTATCAACAGATGAAGCAAAAGTGATTTTAAATCATTTATTTCACTCCCAGATGAAGGATCTTCTAAGAAATGAAATTACCGATGCCACTAAACTGTCACAAGGATTGAGACTGGTGTGATTAGGAAATATTTTGAGACAAGATTGTAACAAGAACAAGAAAAACTATTTGTAGACATTCAAAAATAAAACAAACACATTTTACCCAAGATCAACACAGAATAACTCAAACTTGATTAAATTTATCAGCAGGGGAAATTTTCTAGAACAATCTTAGAGATTGTCAATACACAACCACCTTGACATGGTCAAATTTAAAACAAAATAGATATACAGGATTCTCAAAAGACAGTATTTGTCAAATTTTCCTCTTGGGAATTTTCTTTGACCTCTAACACTCCCCGATTTGCATGATAAATCAGTGCCATTTATAAAATTTATATCAAACCCATTTTCCCCCCAAAAATCAAGACATTGAGTGCCATCAGTGCCTTCCATGATCATGATCACGATTCCTAGAATCAGATATGTAAAAATTCACCAGGTGCTCAGGGGGAAGATCTATTCGAATATCTCCCACATTCAACTCCTTCCTCTAGAAAATCACTCTTCCATCAACTCGCCAACCACTTCCGCCCCTAATCTGTCAAATCTGGTTCCTTGCGTGCTTGGGAGAAGAAAAACATAAAATTAGATCGAGCTCGATAGTCAGACCATTTTAATGGTGAAATACGTCTCCAAATCTCCTCCACCAAACTCAGATATCAAAATTAACTCTCCTCTCTAGTTTACGTGTAGGAAATACCAATAAATCATGAAGACTCACACTTCTAGGAGTGTTTCAGTAAAAATGGTGGGAAAATCAAATTCAAACTCACAATTGCCATTGATCTTTACTTTGAATTTGGGTCGTCCACATGGAAGATTCAATTTGAGACGGGCCCGAGGTTTTTATTTTGACTTTTACAACATTTGAAAAAATGTAAATTTTTCACATTTTACTTCATGCCTCCGCCTTTGAAAAATGAGCCTGATACATGTCCTAAGGTGGGTCTGAAAGGAACTGCAACCAAATTATACCATTTCACCTCCTTTTTGGAAAAGGGAAAATTTTCAAAGTTTTCCCCGCAGCTCCACCCTTGAAGAATGGGCCTGACATGTGTCCCAATGTGGGTCCATCGAAATTGGGCTTCCTTTTACAGTTTTAACTCTTTTATCCTAAAAGGGAAAAAAATCAAATTTTCCTCGAGGGTCGGCACCTTTGCCATTGACCTTAAAAAAAAAATTTACTGATCCTTTGTCGGGCATGCGGGCCATTTTTTATATTTAAACCCCTTTGAGAAAAAGAGGCAAAAAATTATATGTTGCCCTCGAGTGGTCGGCTTCCCCGCCCCTTTTGACTTTTCAAACTGCCACGCATCACAATGGCGCACCTTGAGATAGTCCCCAAAATTTGAGACCCTGAAAGAGCGTGGGCTCGCCACATGTCTTGGCCCAATAAAATTTGTTTGAAAGCTTGAAGCTTAGTGGAAGGCGTCATGTGTCAGATTCTGAGGCAATCACCTTTGGCCTTTGAAAATTCCAAGTAAAATGCAAAGTGAGCGGAGGCCTCCAAGTTTCCTCCTGATGCTTCTTTAAAATGAAACTCAAGGGTCGGTCCCCAAACATGCATGGTTCCTCCATGTGTCCCAGACCTCCCAAAACCTTTCAAAAAATGACTAAGTATGGGAAGACCTGGCGGAAGCCTCCACGCGTCTTCATGGCCCAATTTCAAAATGGTGCACAAAGTGGAGACCTTGAATGAGCATGGGCTCGCCACATGTCTCTGTTCCGCCAAATTGTACCAGTTGTATAAAAATTTGTCTAAGTCTGGGAAAAGTAGCGGAAACCTCCACGTGTCCTCCTGGTGCAACTTCAAGGCCAAACCCAAAAGTGAACTTTCAAATGAGCGTCATTCCTCCACGTAGACCATTTTTTCAAGTTGAGATGATTTATAAAATTATAAAGTACCCTACCGAGCCACGTCTAACCAAAAGAGGCCACATTCCATGTAGATGCAAGGATGTAAATTTGACCAGGAGAAATGCCCGTGAAACCGTAAAATGTAGAAAAACAACCATTTGAGCTTGGAGATGAAATTTTTTCCAAGGACAGAGGATTTAGAAATGTTACAAGGCTCAAATATGTTCCTTAGAACTAAATTCATTAATTTTTCTTCAAGTATTTTTGGAAAAAATGACAAGGGCAGCAAATCGTGACTATGAAAGACGGAAAGAACGGGAAAGCCCAATTTTTTAGATAAACAGAGAATGGGAGACCCAAATTACAGACCTCTTCAGAGAGACAAAGAAACAAGGAAACACAAATGGACCCATATGTGATCTTCAACCTAGAAACATATGTAATTATGGAAACAAAAATAAAGCAGAGACTTCCCAGGCACAACACGGGGGAATAAAATATGGCAGAGTCCATAGATTTAAAGATTTTCAATGGAAAATGGGGCAAGACAAATTTGAGCACCAACATCACTTTTGTAAAATACCAAGGTGTTGTGTTGTTACTAGCCAATGTGACACATTTAACTGTGAGGAACTTAATGGACCTTTAACAAGATTTTAATTCCTCTAACAACTAGTTTAATAACTTGAATTTTGTCATCCAGATTCCATAAAGACTTCATTTGGTGATGAAGTTAATCCTAGATCTAACTTCATAAGGATCTGGTGGTCCACTAGGATACCAGGGAAGTGTTGGTTCTACTTAACCCATATAGGGTAAGGTCACACCGCATAGTGGTTGCTTCAAACAAGGACTCTCAAGTTATAGAAATGGTATTTTGAAGTGTAGTACAAGAAGCTTAGTCATGAGGATTAAATTATGTCATAAGGAATTATAGTTTTACAAAACTGGGTGCCACTACATTTACAGGGAGGGTACAACAAATGTTAAATTCTAACTTCAATTATATGGTTTACGAATAATAAGTTACTACCATGCTTTTGATTTTATGTATGAACCAAAATAACTATCCGGAAAGTGATTGATTTCGTCATCTAAACCATAAGAAGAACATTTAAGTCTAAATGAACTCGACCTTTTATAAGGCAAATGGTAAACATTTAACCATACATTTTAAATTTTCTTCCTCATTTAGCTAGCTAACGTAGTTGGTCCTACATCCATTATGTGACACTCCTACTAGTATTCAAATGTTAACTTTAGAAAAAAACATAAACAAACCACAAAGTTTTCCAGGCATAATTCTTGAAACATAATAATCCAAGAGGAATAAAGGTTTTCGGCATAATAATTTTAATAATTTTATTCTCTTCAATTCACTTCTATCTAATATTAGTAATATATCTTAATGTACAATATTTCAATGTCATCTCACTGATTACAAAATATCACACTCTTATTCCATCTTGTTGAGAGTACATGCAATCAATGTTGTGTAAGTCCTAGGATTGATATGGAAATCCCTTACACTCAAGCATGAAATAACACATTCATCATTTCAATTAAATTCAAATCAAGGAAAGGAAGGATATAGAGATAGGGAGAGAGGGAGAGAGGTCATTACATCACACATTCACACTTCACATTCCTTTGTACCTTTTTTTATTTTTTGATTCTAGAGAGAGTAAGGAAGAGAGAGAAAGTATAAAATTCATTTTATTTTCTATTTACCATATCATAACCGCATACATCAATTATCCATTTTCATTTATTTTCAAATTCATATATATTTTCAACCCATGTACCTATTCCAATCATTTACATTTTCAAGATCATCCAATATTTCATAGTTATTTCTAGAGAGAGAAAACATCACAAATTACCAAATCCATTCATAGAAAGAAATTTGATTAAAGTATACGTTACATAACCATGATACTATATGAAAAGGGTTCACGAGTATAAATAAGTCAAATGGGATCTTGAGGAGGAATTTCTAGCTCAAGTTGCGAGTTTATGAAAATTGCCCAAATGTAGCTAAAGTGCCAACAATATGGGTATGTAAAACACTTTTTTTTAATTCAAATGTAATTTAAATGATTCAAATTTACTCATGTGTAAACCAAGAACTCATTGGATTCAACAGAAATCAATCATGATCAACTTAGTTCAAATTACAATGGTGCCTCTGAAACCAAATATTGTAAACGTGACAAACACTACTTTCATATAACAACCGGTTGGCCCCAAAAATCACTTGTAAAATCAGCTTCCAAAGATGTTTTTTTGGAGCCAGGATTTGGTTTCAATTCCCCTAATGGACGTTTAAATGTGGGTAGGTGTAGTTTTCAATTTTGCCAAATTGACACGGAAACCATAAGCTAAAACCGATCACATTTAGTTAAAAATTGAAGAGTCACCCCCAAGTGAATAAAATACAAAATGGAAACTGAAAATCGTCTCTCTAAGGTGTCAAAATTAGTTTATTATTTATATTTATGGCACTCAAGGTTTCCTGAACCAATAGGAATCCTACTTGAGGTCAGGGTTTGTAAAATGATTTTCTTTAGCACTCCATGTGCATGGTCTCTAATGTAATTTTCTTTTCTTGTTTTTTTAAATATGTATTTTATTTTTCAAGTAAGATAAAAGATGTATTGTTAATTCAATTTTTAATCTCTATTATTCTACACATTTAACACACAAAGTAAAAATGATAAAATGTGAAGTTTCGATGCAAGAGGAAGGAAAATCCATACTTATTTCCTGACGCTTGCTAAAGATATCAGCTAGGGGATTTTTTCCATGGCGCTTGACCAGCGAAAAGATTTTGGTTGAAAATTTTTTATTCCTTTTCCATGAATCCATTTTTCATATCTCCAACAAGCATGGCCTTCCATGAACCTTTTTTTTAACGCATTCTATCAAACCATTTATGCGCCTTAAGAGGTCGCATTCCTTGATGAAATTTTATCAACCAATTCACATTCCAAGTTCATGTTTCCACATTTTTCATACCTATCTACCCAACATTGGCATATAAAACACCTAAAAAAACACTCATTCCAAAATCCCCATTATAATTTGGTGTAAATTCATGCTCTGAATTAAAGTTTCCATTTTAGCGGTGTGAAAGGATGCTAGCACAACCCATGGAACCTTAGCTTTACCCTAGCCATTAAAATTTTCTTTTATAGGTTCCAAAATATCCAACAAACCCATCTTTCCCAATATCCTAGCACCATTGAATACCATGTCCTTCTTAGCAATCACAAAAAACAACAAACAACCACTTTGATAGATGTCTTAAATTTGTTCCCAACACATTCATCCTAATCACAAGTAGGAGGAAATGCTAGCAAGTGAAATGGGGGCTCTCCCTACTCCTTCCATGTAGTTACAAATCCAAGACAAAATAAAACTAGATTGGAACTTGCATAACTAGCAACACTTCCAACTGTCCAAAAATGGGCATCATAAATAAAAGACAAAAAGATCCATTTTTATGCATTAGAAGAGAATAGACTTGAATAGATGGTTTCACATAGAGGAAGAGTGAAAGAGAAAAATATTGTAGAGACATATGTGGGATAGTAGAAAAGGGCACTTTCAATGTCTTAACCCATACAACTATACGAAATAAAATATAAGGAGAAGGGAACACTAAATGGTGGCTGACTTGTACCCTTATAACAATGTTAGAATGGTTATAATGTGTGCAACACATGTGCACAAAAATGGAGGGAGAAAAATCAATACATCTAGGCATTAAAATTGCCTCCCAATCCCTAATCTTATTCCTCCTCATACAACAAAGAACACAACGATAGGTAGAATTTTCCCTTTAATTTAGATTTGAATAAAATCATTTCAGGTATAGGAATAGATCCAAATCAATTTATTTATATACAATAAAGGAGTAAACATTGGGATTATATATTTACCTCGTACCCAGGGATGATTTAACCCATGATGGTACTGATGTTTTTTGGGCAGCTAGAGTTCAGTTTAGCACAGTTCCCATAATGTTTTGTTTATTTTATTATTAGTTTTTTTTGCACTTGCTGCCATTATCTAATTATTGAAATTGGATGGTCTGACAAGGTATTTAGGATGATTCACTCTCCTTTCTCTGTTACATAATGACAAGTTTAGTGTAGTTAGAATTTACACCTGGAAATTGTGTTTTGAGAAACATGGGGGAACTACAAAAAGTAGTATGAGATATGAACATCATGAATGTTTCTTTCAAGGTATAAATAAAATGATGAGATTCTGGAGCAGGGTATGAAGTTATAGGATCTGTAGAGAGTCTGCCAAGACCAAGGCCAAATTATAAGAAGTATGTGAAACAAGAGTTATATTATTTCACAAGATGAAAAATATTTGTAGGGTCATGAAGTTTGAGAAATTGTGATACATAGACAAAATACAAGTTTGAGTGCAGTCATATATTTTGATCAGTCTATTACATTCCAAGAAAAACCTCAAATGAGCTCCTAGAATGGGATGATGGTTAAGCATAGTTTGAGTATGCACATGACAAGGTATAATTGGTTTTAATATACTAAAGTAGTACAAAACAAGGGTATAAGACTACATATGTGTTGATGTGACTGACATTTATCCTCAAAAGTGTGTTGAGTATTTGCTAGCAAAATTGTAGGGGGATTTTTTTCAAAGGTGATAAGGTGAAAATTTCCAATATCTAAAATGGTTTGAGATAGTGCAGTGTTTATTTCAAGGGTACTATTTTTATATAATTTCATGACAGAGAAAAAAATTCTTAAATATTTCATGGAACAGAGATAAGTGAGATTGACCTTAACCGAGTGACTTAGTAAGATATAGAAATGTTTATTTTCAAGAAAATTTGCATGAGGAGCAATACACAAGCTCAATCAACTGAGTTAGCATGTAAAGAAGGCTGATAATACTAAATAGATATTTACAGACTATGGTATTATTATCGACCCACCTCCATGGTAATTGGTGAAGTTTAGTGAGCTCATTTTTACATTAATAGCTAGAATATGGTGGTATTATGATAAGGAAAACTATAAAATGATGCTTCATGAGATGTGTTTGAGCCTAGAGCATTGGGAAAATGATCCATTTTGAATTGAAAATGTGGTTTAGGGCTCCTAGTCCTAAAAGTTACAAATAGAGTGTTGAAGGAAAGACTTGCATCTTCAAGTATTAAAAAAACATAGAGGAAGGTATATGACAGGATTGAAGAAAAATATGGAGGATATAAATTCATGAGGAGCTGTATTGATGAATTTTAAATGAATTTCATGGATCTCAGATGCTGTTGAACACAAGAAAGGGAAAGTATAGTCCAAGCGGGAGTCACTCGAGAAAGTAATTTTGTGTTTTACATTGTTTCCATTGTCTTTTGTCATTTTTTCATGTTGTGTCATCATTATATCCTTTTTCATAGATTTCAAAGGGGGAGAGAAAAATTAGAAACATGTAAAAGAGAGTCTTGTAGGTGTTTCTTCTTGAGGTTTTCATCAATGTTTCTCAAGGTGGTTGCCATCAATGACAAAGGGGGAGATTGTTGACCAATGTGTCTAGTTGTTTTCATTGATTTCAAATTACACTAATGGTAAAAGGTGTTGAGGTTTCATATGAGGCTCCATGAGGTGTTTATCATTGTCAAATATTAAGGTTGATTGGTAGTGTCTAAGTTTGGTGAGTTGTTATGTTGTTCTGAAGTATGGTCTAGTGTGCATGGTCATAGTATGGGCTCTCTTAAGTTGGTTAAATGTTGTTATAAGGTCAAAAAATTTTCTGTATGATGTGTTAGAGGTGTTCAAGTGTTGGCATGTGGTCATCATGGTTATTTCATGGGTTTTCATGGTTAATGCAAGTCATTCTAGGCCTATTCCTAGTCCTAGCACAAGTAGAATGAGTTGAAGGTATGAGTTTTGGAGTAGGGAAGTCTTGTTAACGCATTATATGAGTATTTTGGTACTTTATATGAGGTTTATTATGAGTTTAATTTTAGTTCTCAAAGGTATGATGGTGTTTCATGGTCCTTGGGAAATAAGAAGGTGAAGGCAAGCCAAGTAAGCACAAGTTAGTCACTATGAATGGAGTGTTTCAGAAGAATTTGAGAAAAGAGGTGAAATTGGTCAGTTAGAGGATGTTTTCATGATTCTTCATGATAATTTTTAGGTCAAAATGTTAAAGTAAATTTAAGTTATGTCATTTTTGGTAAAACTCGTTTTTGAAGAAGAAAAATCCATCTCGGATTGGGAATTTTAGATGCTCACCCACTCACACACACTTTACATGGGATCCTATGGATTTGGGGGATTTTTTTATGGATTCTATAAGGTTTTAAAAAAATTATGGGATCAATTGATCTTTATAGTTTTATGAACAATCATTAAGAAGCCAAGTTGTCTTTAAACCCTAGTGAAACACTCATAGTAGAGCAGCTTGGAAGATTTGCATTGTATGGTATTGAAATCAACTTGGAATGAAAAATTGATGAATCAAGGTCGAATAGGATTCCTCAAATCTCAATTTGGTGGTGGTTTGGAGTTTCAGTTGTTTTGGGAAGAGATAAAATACCTTATTTTGTGGAAATTTAAAGTTTCAAGGCTGAGATGGAAGTTTCAGGATGAAAACTAAAATTTTCTAAAATCCTTGGGAGGTGCTCTAAATTATCATGAAAATTTTTAGGTAGGTATAATGGAGAAAATGAAAGATACATGTCCTCAAAGTGACCCTACCAATTTTTTCTTAAAGGGCTTGTCATCACCAATCCGGCACTATGATAATTCTTCACCGGAAACTCCTCATGCTATGATTATTTACTAATGCACAACTTTTAGTTTGGTGGATGTAATCTGGAAACACAACAACAAACATAACACAAGAATACCATAGACTATGATAAGAAGGAATGATGATAAATCTAAAATATAAGTGTAAATTATAATATCAACATGAAATTGTTACAATCTCACCCATGAGGTACTTCAAGTGTTACTGACTTCACTTGCCTTCCAACCATAACTATGGGAGAAACTTCACAATTATACCTTTTAATGAATTCTTTAACACACCTTCAAAATGATGGCTTCCTTTACACAATTACTCATACAATATTTCTCACTACTTCCTTCTATGTTAAATGAGGGGGGTGGCCTCTCTATTTATAGAACTTCTAGGCTTATCCATCTTATCTTTAAGATAGGATAAGAAATCTACTCTGACAAATCATATTCCATACCTTAACTCTTATCTGTACATGTAATTTTATCTTTTAAGATAAGATAAACCTTATAATTTCACATGGGTTCCACATTTTAAAACTTTTTACAAATAAAATACACAAATAATTTATGACCTCACTCATTGTCCTTATTACCAATATAATATTTCTAATTCCTAATCATGTAGACCCTACTTCTCTACTTACCCTAACTTTGACATTTTAACATTACCAACCACTTACAACAAATATTTACTTTTTACCATAACATCTTATTCTTAATACATACATTAATGAAATAAAAATTATGGAGGAAAATTTTAGTGTCGACATCTTCCCCCTTCCTAGCTTCTACTCCGTCCTTGGAGTAGACTATTCCGGTGCTTGGAAAATCTTTAACTTGTCGTGGTTGACCCATTTCGTAATGGGAGTGCCATTCAATTCCTCAAGTCGGTATGTACCATTTTCATGCACAACTGCTATTTTGTAGGGCCCCATCCATTTTGGAAGAAATTTTCTCTGTCTTCTTTTTTGTATCTAGAATCATATACTAGAACCAAGTCATTCACATGAAATGGAGACCAATGGATCTTTTGATCAAATTATTCCTTCTGCTTCATTTTCTTCTTATAGCTTGTATCCTTTGCTATTTCCCTCATTTCCTCTAGCAAATGAAGATGTACCAACCTTTCTTTTACTGAATCACTTTCATCCATCCTTTCATTTTTCATAACTCTCACTGTGGGAATATCAAACTCAATAGGAAGAATTGGATCAATGTCATAAGCCAACTTAAATGGGGAGTATCATGTTGCTAACTTTGATGTTACCCTATATGCCCACAATGCTGCATGAATCTTTTTATCCCATTTATGTACCTACAAGGCTGCATCTTTTGCTAGAATTTGACACAACACAAAAAAAATTCGTTCCACCTGTCCATTTGTGCTTGGCTTGTATGTTGTTGCCTTCCTGTGATTAATAGAAAACTTGTTGACTAGGGCTTCTACCACCTCATTAATGAAGTGGCTTCCTTGATCTGTTACAATTTCTAATGGGCAACCAAATCTGGTGACAATGCATTCATATATGAACCTTACCACTTCATCCATGGAAGTTGTTTTCAATGGCCTAGCTTCAACCCACTTAGTTAAATAATTTGTGGCAACTACAATATACTTATTTTGGCATGGGGTAGTTGGAATTAGACCTACAATGTCTATTCCCCATTTTTCAAAGGTACCAAGTGGAATAATAGGGCATAATGGAGCTGATGAAGTCTTACGGTTACCATGTATTTGACAAATATCACATGTCGTACAATAATTATAACAATCTCTAAAAAGAGTGGTCCTATGATAACCTGCATCCAAGATCCTTCTTACTGTAAGTTGTCTGGAGAAGTGTCCTCCACATTTACCATTATGGAATTCTTCTATCAGCTCCTTCCCTTGATCACGTCTAACTACCCTCTTGTACTTTCCATCAGGTCCTATTCGAAATAATACTCCATGCAGAATAGAATATGGATGATTGGTTTGAGTAATCTTCCCCTTAGTCTTTATATTGGCACCATTAGGAAACTTGAATTCATTTAGATAATTTCAAATATCTATGTATTCACTCGGGATTGTGTTAAGGGATAACAATGCTGCATCTGGGAAATCATCATCATCACAAAATAAACCTAAACCATCATAGGCTTGAGAGAGTGCATCTGCATTGACATGCTTCTTTCCTGGCCTATCTATAATATCAAATTCAAATTCTTGTAGCAAAATTATCCATCTTACTATCCTTCCTGATGGGTTAGGCTTATTTACAATATATTTTAGAGCCTGATGATCTGTTACAACTATAAATTTCTGCCATAGCAAGTAATTTCTAAACTTCTTTATAGCAAAAATGATAGCTAGAGCCTCTTTTTTTATTACAGTATAATTTACCTTAGCACTACTCATTTGTCTGCTCCTAAAGTAAACTGGATGATCATTCTCATTTTCATCCTTTTTGCTCAGAGTACTTCCTAGTGCTACATATGAGGCATCAATATACATAATGAATGGCTTACTCCAATCTAGATTCTTTAAAATAGGTGAAGACACCAAGGCTTCCTTCAGTTGTTCAAAAGCTTCATGCACCTTATTTCATCGTTCATAAGTAACATCCTTCTTCAAGAACTGGGTTAGTGGCTATGTAATTTTTGAGAAATTCTTGATGAACCTTCTATAATAATCCATATGGCCTAAAAATGTTCTCAACTTACTTCTATTCATAGGAAATGGTAACTCTTTGATATTTGAAACTTTATCAGGATCAGTACCAGTACCATCTCTGGATACAACATTCCCTAACAAAACACCTTTAGAATATCTAAAGACACACTTTGTAGGGTTTAGTGATGCTTGTGCTTCATCTAACCTTTGAAATGTTGTCTCCATCTGGTGCAGGTGGTCCATCTCTCTCCCATAGATGTAAAAATCATCCAGAAATACTCTGATGAAGTTCCCAATGTAGGGTTCAAACACCCTATTCATCAAACATTGGAACGTTGCCAGAGCATTACACAACCCAAAAGGCATAACTCTATAAGAAAATTTTCCCCAAGGAGTGGTGAACGTGGTCTTCAACTGATCTTTCTCCGCTATACAAACTTGGTTGTATCCGCTATATCCATCAGCAAAACTATAACACTCCTGGCTAGCTACTTTGTCCAAGATCTGATCTAAGAATGGAAGAGGGTAATGATCCTTCTTTGTTTCCTTATTGAGATTCCTATAATCAACACAAATGCATAGCTTCCCATTATTTTTTATTGAGATCACAATGGGAGAAACCCATTTTGAATTCTTCACAACAAATATAAATCCTGCATCAAGCAACTTATCTATTTCTTCTTTTACAGTCTTGGAAAAATTAGAATTCATTCTATATGGCATTTTCTTTATGGGCTTAGCACCATCTACTAGCTCAATATAATGTTCTACCCAGCTTACTTGATGGAGTTCCTTGCAATCAAAAGTGAATAGGTGTATGTACCTTCAAAAGACCTGGAGGTAGATTTCCTTCTCACTCTCCATCACAGCATCACCAATTTTTATTTGTTGGAGACGATCATCAATTTATTCTTTAGATAATTTTATGGGTTCATGAGTCAGTGTGACTGGAAGGATATCCATGACCGAAACATCAAACTCACTTTCTTCATCTTTTGTGTCCACTTCACTGGTACTAGAGTAATCAGAGGATGTCCAATCATCAGTTTCATCACTTGAATCCACAGGTTTTGTCTTATGATGCCGAGGGATCACGTTTATCTTCACCCTCTCTCTACCATGTCCAAGTGTCATGAAGCCTTCATTCCAGTAGTTTCTTGCATGAACTCTGCTTAGCCATGGTCTTCCCCACAACATTGGGTACGTAACAGTACCATTTTTTCATCACCTGAAAGTCTACCACACATACAACACCCATAACAGATATTGCCACATTTGAAACAACACCTTATGGTTTAGTTTTTTTCCCTTATTTAATGACCTTAACATAAGTGTTGAGGGTGATCAATTTTTAAACCCAACATATTCATTACAGACTCAGTCATTACATTAACTGTAGCACCTCCATCAACTAAGACATCATGAATTAAAAAACCATTACATAATACCTCAGCTTATGGAGCGAGGGATCTGCCTCAGCCTCCAAAATAGGGACCTCAACCTCCTTCCTTTGTCGAGCATTGAGTCCACTTTGCAGCTCCCACCTCTTCTTAGAATACATAGCCAAGAGTTGACTATATGTAATATTTGCAGGCCTTTTAGACAGATCTTCTAAGATGGAGTATGGTCCTTGTCCCTGTGAAATCAGAAAATCCTACACACCCAACTTTCTTCTCCTATGTTTCTTACTAGTTTCTCTTTTCATCTTCTTAGGATCATTTCCATCTTGGTTATCTTTTTCTTTCTTTCTTTTTGTTACAAACACATCTGTTTCATTATTTATACTCTTATATACTACATCAAAATTATTCACAGGTGCTTTTCCTTTATCATTATCTCTTGTACTAGATGTAGAATCTCTATCTGGACAATTATACTTATAATGACCCTTTTTATGACAACCATAACATACAAATTCAAAAAAAAATTCTTTTTGGACCTCTATCTCCTCATTGAGAACTAAATTCCTCTCCTTGAAGAAGATTAATAGTTAACTGACCCATCTTCTTGAGCAGATATTCATACTTAGTAGATGTACTAGGGAAAAGATTTTTTCTCACCGAGAGTGGTTGTGGATTTTAGACCAAAGGTGCTGGTGTAGGCTCTACTTTAGCAACAATTTCTTTGGGCTCCTCTTCTATGCTTTCTTCTTGCCTTCTTGCAATCTCCTTTGCTTGTTCAATGTAGTTGGGCGGTCATACTTAACTCGTTGTCTGATCTCTGGCTTCATCCCAAGAATGAAGTGCTTACAAAGGAGATTATCCACGCCATTCATCAACCCATCTGCTAATCCTTGCCTTCCAGATCTGGGCATCGAGCTTCCTCCTTAGCTCTAGAAGAGCATGATAATCCCTTATCTTCTCCTTCTCTTCTTGGGATAGCTTTGTGATATCGATCATAAGATCTGCATATTTATGTTGTTTACCAAATTCTTCAAGAAAACTTTTAGTGAATAAATCCCATGAGTTTTTCACATTATCACCTAGTGTTTGAAACCACCTAAGGGCTAAACCATCCAAAAAGGTAGGAAAAAATTCATTCCATTGTTCCCTTCTTATGACGCCATTAAAAATGCAAGATCGTTTAAAATCTTGAATGAAAGAGGAAGCATCTTCATTAGATTGGGCTAAAAAAACAGGAATCTTCCCCATTTTAAAAAATAACCACAGTGAAATACCAACCCACAAGTACAATCAACAAGACTTATGTGCACAAATAATTGGAATCACTATAATAGAAAGTGAATTTACACCTTTCTACAGTAAAATAGAAATGATCACGGTAAAATATGGTAAAACTTGACCTACTGCAATAAAAATGACTTTACTGTGGTAAACACTATTCATGGTAGTCCACTCAAAATTCCCCCGCTCTGTCAAAAGTAAAAATTTCAAAATTTTGAGTTTAAATGTCTTTTCTGTCGAGCTGGTGGTGTGGAAAAAGTCTTGAAGTCAAAAAAATCTAAGTTCTGGGTCATTCTGTAAGTATTTAGGGCCTGTCGGACATTTTTGTCCCAACTGTCCCAAGTGCAAAATGGGTCTTCTGTTCTCCGATCGGCCGAAACCCTCCGAATTTGTCCCATTTTCAGGCCTATCGGAAGTTTTTTGTCCCAAGTGTCCCGAACCTTATTGTGCGAGTTGTTCCATTTTCCGGCCGATTCGCCCGATTTTGTCCCAACTGTCCCCGAGTTCCAAATTGCTCTCTATCCCATTTTTCGGCCAACCCCCGAGTCGCGTACTTCAGAGCTCTTTGCCCCATTTTCAAAAGTGCGCCTTGTTTCAATTTCGCCCGAAACCGGCCAAACCGCGTACTTCAGAACTTTTTGTCCCAAATGTCCCAAGTCCAAACGGGCCTTTTGTTCCATTTTCGGCCGATTCGCCCAAACCGCGCTTTCATGTCCCAAATGTCCCAAAGTTAAAAAAGTGCAAGTTGTCCCATTTTTGGCCGAAACTCCCGAGTCGCGCACTTCGCTCTTTTCCGTCCCAATTGTCCCAAAATGCATTTGTGCATCCTCTCCCTGTTTCGCTCGAATCGTCCGAGCCGCGTGTTTCGCACATTCGCATCTCACTTGTCCCAAGCGAACCAACGGTCATCCATACTTAGTTTCCCCGCTCTTCCCCGAATATGCTGTTTTTCAAAATATGAATTCAAATGCGCATTAATTATCCTTCTCTCTCCTCAACGGCTATTGTTCCCTTCTTATTGTTTTTGACCCTTGCCATTAAAAATGCAAGATCTGTTATTTTAAAATCTTGAGGAGGCTTGGGAGAACTAAAGAAGCAGTTACGAAGGACGAAACTTTCAAGACGTCGGTTACATCAGTTTCCAAAGATATTCATTGTCATTCTCAAGATAAAAATTCTGGCGTGTCCCTCGTGGCAAGGACATGGCTGAGACGTGGGAAGAAACTCAAGCAGCGGTTTCCAAAGATAGTGGGTCCCTCTCAGAACTGGCCACCTGTCTCTTTCCCCTTCCTTCTCTCTTCTCTCCATTCCTTTTGTATTCCATGTAATTAGTTAAGAAATTGCGTTTGGCATTCCTTAACTATTCTCTAGTTAAAAGAAACGGTTACGAGGGAGTAACCGAATTGTAAGCTATATAATGGCCTTCTTTGCGCCATTTTGAAAAGGAAGAAGAACTTGGCATATTTTCTAGAAGTGTAAATAGATCAGAGAGAAATCAATACAAAACGGCTTTCCATTCATTGTCTATCCAATCTCTGTTATCTATGTGTTTTCTTTTAATTTCGTGAAGATCATTTGTTTTCTAGTTCGTTAGTCTCACTGATTGCATATTTTCAAATATTGCGAGTATAGTGATCTTGTATAACCAAGAAGGAACTTTGTGTCCTTGATTAATGAATCTGAAGAAGATTATTTACAGAACTTTGTGTCTGGCTAATCTCATCTTGTACAAACGATCTTGTTTTAAATTCACTGCAACTTCGTATACATAAAGGATTATTCTGCTATCTATAAATCCTGCATGTTGCTCTTCTGCTCACACCTCGTATTCCCTTTCCTTAGTCCTTTTGTAACTGATGATCCTTGTGGAAAACACTTTCGTAATATCCAAGTTCAACCATAAAATCATGTTTTGTATATTTGTAAATAAGTTTTTTTTCTGAATAAGGGAACCTCTCCCATTAAAGAGGAGGGACTTCATGTCCCCTGACTGTTGCTCTTCTTAAAAGTCCTATTTGACGACCAACAATGGTAAAAAGTGAAGTTACTGCAGTAAATACTATTCATGGTAAAAAGTGACTTTATTGCGGTTACTATTCATGGTAAAAAATGACTTTACCATGGTAACTACTATGCACAGTAAAAACAAGGTTACCCTCCAAATGTTTTCTAACTAAGTGGGAATATCTCTCCAAAATATCCACCAAGGAGGAATGATCCTGGCAACGGAACCAAAATGTCATCACCAATATGGCACTATGATAATTCTTCACTGAGAACTCCTCGTACTATGATTATTTACTAATGCACAACTTCTAGTTTGGTGGATGTAATCTGGAAACACAACAACAAACATAACACAAGAATACCATAGACTATGATAAGAAGGAATGATGATAAATCTGAAATATAAGTGTAAATTATAATATCAACATGAAATTTTTACAATCTCACCCATGAGGTACTTCAAGTGTTACTGACTTCACTTACCTTCCAACCATAACTATGGGAGAAACTTCACAATTACACCTTTTAATGACTTCTTTAACACACCTTCAAAATGATGGCTTCCTTTACACACTTACTCATACAATATTTCTCACTACTTCCTTCTATGCTAAATGAGGGGGGTGGCCTCTCTATTTATAGAACTTCCAAGCTTATCCATCTTATCTCTAAGATAAGATAAGAAATATACTCTGACAAATCATATTCCATACCTTAACTCTTATCTATACATGTAAGCTTATGTTTTAAGATAAGATAAACTTTATCATTTCACATGGGTTCCATATTTTTAGACTTTTTACAAATAAAATACATAAAATATTTATGACCTCACTCCTTGTCCTTATTACCAATATAATATTTCTAATTCCTAATCATGTAGACCCTACTTCTCTACTCACCCTAACTTTGACATTTTAACATTACCAAACTACTTTCAACAAATATTTACTTTTTAACACATCATTCCTTTTGTACTTTTGACTATTACCGTACTATACATTATCGGTGGCGTTGTACCGGTAGTGTCGTTATCTTCTATAGGATGCTACGACTAATTATACTTAACAACATCCTATTCCTAATACATACATTAATGAAATAGAAATTATGGAGGAAAATTTTAGTGTCGACAGGCTAAAATGCTAGTCTCTTGGCTTGAAGTGAGTTTGATCATTTTGGATGTTGTAGATGTGGTTTTTTGTAATGGATAGCATGTTGGAATATGATATGATGTGTTTGAGATTTTAGAATGATATGATGAACCATTTTTTAGTTTAATACCTAGTGGCCTTGTTGGTTGGAAAATTGGTTTCTTTGGAGACGATCAATAGTTGTAGGGACAACAGTCCCTGCTCTTTTAATGGAGAGGTTCACTTATTTGGACAAAATATAAATATCTAAATATTTACAAATATACTAATTAATTCTTGATGAGGATATTGGTGATCTAAAATTTATTCATAGTTCTCAATACATAAGATAAACATAAAAATAAGAATGGATGAATTACAATGACAAGGATATGGTAAGACAAGTTGATCACAGAAACACATTTACAACTAACCAACTGATCAAGGATAAGAAAATCCTCCCTAGTTTTCCAAGATTAACAACTGAATGTATAAGTGAAGGAAATAGGAAGAAACACTTTCAAATAAGAATATTGGATATCTTTATCCTACCCATGCATGCAAATGAAACTAAAGAACATGTGTGTTTGCATAAATTCAAAATACACATCACATAGAATTCATATTGAATCAAAGTTCAACACATTTTACTCCATGAATTAGAACACAAAGTTTCAAGTTTTAGATAGAACAAACAACACATGAACGAGATCAAGGAAGAGATATGGAAAGAACTAGAATGGAGAAAAGAGGATTTTCTTCTATATTAGTCAAAATCCATATCTTTACATCTAGATGCACCGATATCTGGCCCTTTATGAAAAAAAAATGAAGAATTATATAGGATAAGGGGAGGATGTAACTACCTGTTATAGTTCAATCACGACACCCTTATATTTTCACAAGTATGTGTGCTTGAGCTCACATACTTGTGAAAATAAACCCTACACTAACAGCGGTGATACACCAGAACAAGAGGGATTGAGAACAACTTTCTAATGTGTGAAAAATGGAAGTGAAGTACATACTAGAGATGGTGATAACCATTCTCCACAATCTAGCAACTACATTCACAAAAATATTTTATACACCCACAATGATAATGAATCCCTGCAAGAGCATAAAATAGACACAATATATTGCAATAAGATTGAAGAGGAAAGAAGAATGAAAACAACACAGCAACAAAAGATAAATCCACAAAATTGCATCTATTGCTTAATGACATACACAATTCAATCTATTACAAAGTAAAGACTTGGATCACCATGCAAGGAGTCCACTACAAGGGCCTACAACACATTGACTTCACAAAACCAATTTGACAGAGTTTTTCTGCTAGAATCATCTTACAATGAGCCCAACACTCAAATTTATAGAATTATGAGAGAAGAGAGAGGGAGAAATAAAAATCCTGAAATTTTACTATCCCATAACTTACAACAATGAAAAATGTATGCCCATGCTTCATTAAATGTTCTCACAACCACCAAGAAAATCATTGTCCTGAACTTGAACAATTTTTCAGAAAACTTAAAATAAAATATTCATTAATTTCTACATTTATTTACATTTTTTCATTGGCCTTGAAATCACGATTCCAATGACACCAATTTTGTGAAAATCCATTGAGAATTGCAAAAGTTATGGTCTTCTGAGTGTGAGAAGCTATTTTGAGTTTTCTAGGGATTTCTTACATTTGACAGGACTGAGCATTTAATTTTTTTGGATATAGAGATGTTTATTTCTTTTCACCCATCTAACCTCATTTCTCGTGCCCTTTCCAAAAAGTCATTTTTTTTAAAATCAGAGCTCTTGGTCAAAAGTTATGACCGTTTTAAGTTTGGGGGTTGGGAGTTGACTTTCCCTTTGGATTGCGGGTTTTTGGGGATCTCATGTCTCTACGGCACTTGGACCATGTGGGCCTCTTTTCTCCATGTCACCCGATTTGGGATTTTCCATCCCCATGCATCTATTTTTGACTAGGCTAGGTGGGTCGTTAACTCCCGCCATATCCGCAACGATTTGAGCACGGTGATTTAAGATTTTTGGGTCCCGCACATACTTTTGTTCCAGTTGTCCCGCAGACTACGCAGAACAAATTTTTCTACCTTTTCCGCAATGAGTTGGTTTACAGCCATTTCATATTTTTGGGGCCCGACTGTCCGAGACATATTTTTCTGCCTTAAATGCATTACACTTGGTCGTGGCCAAATCAGATTTTTGGGCATTTTGGGTACTTTTGTTTGATGTGAAATGGATAGTATAACTAGGCTACATAAAGAAAAATCACATTAATAATGGAGGAAAGTTACATAATACAAGACTAAAATTGTAGAGGATAAATTATAACAAAAATACCATATATTATTGATAGAATAAAACTTGAGCAATTACATGATGAAAGAGCTTATAATATATAGAAGAATAAACTCCTTAAAACAAGGATTCAAATCCAATATTTAATCCCACAATATCCTCACATATCTCTCATATAATCACTCCCAAACCCAACAATCTCTCACACAACTCCCAAATAGCTACGTGAGTTGTTTATTCAACAAACTCACACCTAATACATATTATCCTTTATTATTAATAATGAGTTAATTAATAACTCATATTAATAATATTACAAACTTTTATTTTTCTCACACAAATATGATATTAATATAAAAATATTAATATCTTACTAACACACTAACTTACTAATATAATATATGAATATTACATTTAACTATTACAAACAATAATGTGATCACTAATCCATGTATTATTCCTAATATTGTCCCAGCTGTCGCATGGACCGAGTGGGGCATTTTTATCCACTTTTTCCACATTCCACTACCTCTTTAGCATTTTATGCCCAAACTTGGTACGAAAAACCCAGGTACAATCCACATTGGTTCCATCTGTAGCCCTCAAACCGAATTTGCAGTAAATAGGCCCTTGACTTCATTTTTTCAAATTTTTGCTAACTCCTTTGATATTTTTTTAGATAGGGAAGTTAAAGAAAATCCAAGGGACCCACCCCTCAAAATCTAATTTCAGGCCTCGAACCATTTCTGATTGCTCAAGCTTGAAGAAATTGTGCAAGTTATCAAAATTACCTTAGGGGTGAATCTTGGATAGCACTACCTTACCTAACTAATTGTTCTTAATTAAGTGTTAAGACACTTATTTATTTGACTAGATAAATTGTCTTTATTTTACAATTTTTTTTTTTGAATACAATAAATCCAACTTACAAATCAAATAGCTAGTAAACTAAGAACCAGAAGAAGAAGGAATGGTAGGATCAACTAAGGTAGATACTTTTAACTTAAGTACATGAATTTTGAATTTAGTGACCACAACAAAGATTTTTGTATCATTTGGAATGATGATGTTTGAAATATTTTGCATCCATATTCCCAGGCCATATTCCATTTCTTTAGCAATTCCACCATTTTACACAAGTCCCTTTGCTACCTTTATAACAAGATTATTGAGTTCAGAGAGTTCTTCCATCTTTTCCTTGCTGACCAATTCTTCTTTGAATAAATATTCCCTAATGAGTGATCTTAATTTTTCATTAATTTAATCAATTGGATTCTTATAAGATGAATTATCCTTGAATAAATGACAATAGAGGGCTTGCAAATATGTAAATATTTTAGCTTTCAGTGACTCACCCTTTTGGACTACATTATTTATCTAATTGGTAGCTTCCTCAAGTACTTTAATTCTCCATGTCATGTTGAAAGCCCATTTTCTTGACAAATTACTCTTAGAATCATCAAAAATTGTTTCTAAAAGAAGAATATTTTCATATGTTAGCATCATGATTCTAAGGTCTTGAAAAACATTAGCCCAAATATTGAGCTCCCTATCAATGCCATCTATTCCTGAATCGATCTAGTTTTGGGTTGTGATGATATTAGCATATGTCTTGTATGCTTCATCAATTAAAAACTTGAAACCAGAATGCCTTCAACCCAAGCCTCTAAAGCCTTACCAAAAGCAGCATGCTTATGAATCTTGGTGATTTCTTTCACATCAATTCCAACAGTAGAAGCAGTGGGTGGAAGTGTAAATATTTCTTTCACATCTTGTCTGATGAGAGAAAATACTTAATGAAATTAGCAATAACTTGTACTTTCTCTTCTAGTTTTTCTTGAGTTTGTTTCCATTTCTTGACTCTCTCAATGGCCTTAGAGATAGTCTCTCTAATGTTATGAACTTTACCCTCAAGAGGGGATTCTCCTAGTGATATATTGGTGAGCTCAAGATTAGAAATGGATATATATTTTTAAATCTTATCTCCCTTTAGTTTAGTAATAGCCAAGAACTTCTTTCCTTTTGAATCAGAAACCAAATGATAAGTTTTCTTAGATTTCTTTAGAGGAGGGGATGTGTGCAGAGGAGAGAAGCCACTGCATCAAATTCAGAAACTTCAACCTGGGATCGTTCTTTTATTTTCTTATTATCAATCATAGGTTGGAACCATGCGAAAGAATCCCAAGAAGATGTGGCTAGAGGAGGAAATTAAAGGGTATTTTGGGAACTTGGAGGTTGAGAAACAGGATCCTCAATAGTGGAATTCATAATGGAAGAAGAGATAGGCCTTCTAACCTCCAACTTAGGCCTTGAAACATCTTATTTTCATGAATCTGGTTCAATTATTTCAACCTCATCCTCTTCTTCATTATATTACCCAAATTTTTATTCTTCTCTTGCTCATGGTTCCTTTTCTTAGTTACCTTTTATTCAATAGGTTATGATGTTAAATTAGGAACAACTTCACTAACTACTTCTTGAGTTTTCTCTTGCTCCACTCTTTGTTCAGGTGTTTCTATTTTATTTTCAGTCTCCTTTTCTTAATATGTCTTCATATAAACCTTGGTTTCTGAGTCTAAGGGAGAGGAGGAAGGTGTTTTGTGAGGTAGGATATATTTTTGTGAAGTGGAGGCTTCCTGAGAATAAGATGTTTTCTAAGATTATCTAAATTCCTTAATTTTCCTATTGAACCAATATCTCTTTCTCAGGAGCACAAAATTATTCAAATAATCAGGATTTTCTTTCTCCTTCTGAGACCAATCAGTGGTAGGGAGAGGATTTTACTGAATTTATATTATATACTTCATAGCATAAACATCATAACCATCATCTACCATCCCTTCTAGAATTGTGTACAATTTTATGTCCTTGATCCGCTGTAATGACAACATGTCAAATAGTCTTTTCTTGACTTCATATTGATCTGCAAAGTCATCCCAATAGTCATATAATGTTAGAAAATGGTATTAAGTTATCTTAATATTCTTATAAATGAATCCCTAACTGTCAAATGAATCCCTTTTATGATATGTGTGAAAATTGAATTATGAGATAGTTTGCTCAACATTTTGAGCATCTAGGGATGATCTGAAAGTGTAGTTCCTAAGGAGATGGGAAATTCGATGCTTGAGATTTTTGTTAGAATCACAATGGAATAAGAGGGGGGGTGAATAATTCCTTATAAAATTAAATAAATTTGATATTTCTTACTTAAACCATTAACCAATTAACCATCCATTAGTGTGTGCACACTATCATATAACATATATGTAATGAACCATGAACAAGAGAAGAAAAACCATAACACAAGATATAAGTGGGAAACCCTAAACTAAAATAAAACCCACTAAAAATTATGATTATATTACATAAATAAAAAAATGTTTAGTGAAACAACAACTTCATAAGGAACACAAACCCCTAGTATAGTAGAGCACCAACCCTACAAGGAGGAGCAACCCCTAGTTTTGTGAAGCACCAACTCCAAAAAGAGGCCACAAACCCCTAAGATGATCAAGAAACAGCTCAACCACATTTTTTTTAAGATATTTGATGTATTTTTTCTTCCACAACTAATTAATATCACTGATTTAGCTCACTCAACTTCAAACCCTAGCTTCTCAAACTTGCACAATCTTTCACTTTCTTCACTTCTCAATGCTTCAAACCATTGAAAAAACTATTGAAATAATTATTAAACCTATAATAAATCCTTTAATATCTCAAAAAATTCATTTGAACCTACAAATTACTCACACATAGGTCACACTTTTCACATATGAAGAACTAGTGCCAAATGACACCCAAAACATCACTTTTATAAGATCTTATTAAGTCAAATTCAAAAGAGGTAAATTTACATCCTTTGGTTAATCCAATTTAACTTCATAAAATCCCATTTTAATCATTAAAATCCCATGTAGGTCGGTCATGCCCAAAACTACACATCATGCACAAAAAAGGCTAAAAAACCGATCACTAGGATGAGCTAAAACCACAACTCACAAAAATAATTCTTATTAAATATTCTATATTCACCATAAATTAGTAATATAACATATAATAATCATATATGGTCACAAACTTACTTTAACCAATCAAATAAATGATTAAATGAGCCCAATGGTTCATATCCTTCACCAAACAACTTCTTCCATCACCCTGATTTCACCATTTGGCCACAAGATCACCAATTATTAGCTCAAATATGGAATGTGACCACTATATGGAAACCTCATGACTGGTATATCACATCCATGAAATCTATACATCATGAAACATTCACATTCTTAAACCACAACAACTTTCCTCTTCACCAAAACATGTTGCCTAGAAACTAGTTTTACAAACTCCACCATTTTACACCCTTCCTGTCACTTTCAAGACATTAAAATGACTTAAATAGGAAAAAATAAATCCCTCTTAACTTTCCAATTGGTATAAAACATCAAATCATCCATCTCATGCTTTAACCAACTCAATCTTTTAGCGTGATCAGTTCAGTCCTGAAAATCAAGAAACATTCTTCCTCACAACCTGATCAGTATGACCCATAAAATATCATCATAATGAGACAAAAACTATACCATTTTAAATATATCTAAATCACCTTTCCATAACATATTGGAAATCCTTCTAACTCCAAGTGGAAATCCTTGAACCAAGTTCATCTCTACAAACTGTCCCAAAACTACCCTTTGACTAGCCTTCACAAATAGGGTATACTTTGTTATTTTTATGCATCTTCATGACCTGAAACTACCATATACATCAAGAAAGACTCACATACTAAAAATAATGTCCATATATTTTACAAATCCTTTGGACAACCTTTTACCAAACCTAGCTTCTTCATAAACAAGCCTATTTAAGTGGGGTCCACTCATCACCACAAGCACTACCATACCTTTATGGATACATGGAGGAGTCCTATACATCATTAAATAAGCATACATGCACTAGAAATCAATTCTTGGAATTTATGATCACTCTCTCTTGTACCGCTTCTAAGCTAGGTGATTAAGTAAAATATTTCAATAACTAGAATCTCTAATATTCGTTGTAATGTAGAAATTAAAAAAAGAAGTAAAAAATTTGACCCAAGAAAATAAGAAACTAATATTTTAAACCCTAAGTTCAAATGAGGAGATAAAATGACTTAGTTGTTTCAAAAATAATCTTGTGTTGTGTAAAAATGACGAACCGATTAACAGAGAGGGAGAAGCATCACACAGAAGCTCAAGAAATTATGTGACCATAAGATCTTCCTAGACTGGGGTTCCTAGAATGGATCAAGGGTGCTTTTGGGTGTTGCAAACCTATTTTATGTTCCATTGACTGCTCAGAACCTTAGAAATAACTTTGGAGAATTATGAGGTGATCATTGTCCTTTGTTGTTTGTCGTTAGTATGTCACACAATGATCGTCGATGTCATGGATAGCCTGTAATAAATAATTGACCTGTCAAACCCTCAAAATAACATCTAATCATAGAAAAATACAAATGATTCGAAATGTCCTCATCTGTCAAATGAGTGATCTTACGAGTGATCATTTCATGACATTTTAGACTTAATATAGTTATGTGTGTGTGAAGTGATTGTGAAGTGATTGTGCCCAAGGTGGCTCTTGTGCATGTCACACTTGATAGCGAG
Source organism: Taxus chinensis (assembly GCA_019776745.2). Lineage (NCBI taxonomy): Eukaryota > Viridiplantae > Streptophyta > Pinopsida > Cupressales > Taxaceae > Taxus > Taxus chinensis. Next base: position 222,045,765 of record CM034147.1, read on the forward strand.
CAAGTATCTAGATTTAAAATATGTAGATGGATGTGTGCATGAAAGAATTAACTTCCCCTCCTATGAAGTGTATGCAGTATAATGCAATCCCTTTCCCTTGTGTGGATGCTAAAGGGATGCTTGAATGCTCTTGTAGATGGTTTTAATGTAACCTTAGGTGGTGATAGCTAATGATTAGATCATAACTTTATATTAATGTGATTCCTTTGCTTGAACTTTGTAATTAACCCAAAAAGGTTGACTACCAAAAACATAAGATGTCCAAATGGCTAAGAAGGACCCAAAAGAGGTGAGAAAAGTACAAAGAGGTCAGGGGTTCCCAGAGGGGACGGGGTCACCTAACACTGGAGTCTTGGTTGGGCCTTGGTGTCTAGAGTGAGAAATGTTGAAGTATGAAAAGTCAGATTGGGATAGAAGGAGTGTAAGATCAACAGAAGCAACAAAAAGCAAACAAATATGGCCAAAGACATGAGTTAATAATTTTCTTACTTAGGAATCATATGAATAGTAGTATGTGATCATGACTAGATAGATACCCAAAGTTCATGATTTAGTGTCTACATTTTCTCCCACTTTATGTTGTTGAGGTAAATCTTGATAACATAAAGTAGATAAGAAATGTGTACCTGATATCCATGTAGATCGATGGAAAAATACATGCCAAGGAGACAAGAAAAAGCGTGGAGTGATAAAAATGTGAAGCGTGGAATCTAGAGAAGAGGAAGTGAAAAATAAGTGATCATAATGACAATGAACCTAGGATGAGAGCATATGTGTAGATTTCATGATTGTACAAGTTGTTGATGTTGTGATGATGTGACTATTACTTCCCATAAGGATGGACCTGCAAAAGAGAAGAATGAACAAGTAGTCAAAAATGCATATATATGATCAAAATGTGTAAAAACCTGTGTAAAAATATGCAATAAAATAAGAAAGTAACATTTGCACCTAATCCATGATGAGTAATAAGTGTAAAAAGGATCCTGAAGATGATGTAGAAGATTGATTTTTTGGGCGATCTCACGCCAGTTAAGCTAACTGCGATTTTTTTTGGGTGATCTCATGCCTAGAAGGGAAGAAGTGTAGGAAGAAAATTCTAGTGTCATCCTCTAACCTTTAACTATGTCTGGGAATGTGAACACCATTACAAATGGTGTGTAAAAATATTATCTATTTCGAACAGTTTCAATCCAATGTGAAAGTAGAAAATTTTGTGTAGTGCATGCATGTCGAGTGCTAAGAACTATGTTCCCTGTAAGGATATTTTTTGAAGTGCTGAAGAATGTAGTAAACCGAAAAATGTTGTGTAATAGATGATGGTCACATGCATCCAGGAAGGGTCAAGGGAACCTAGGTGTTATTGTCCTAGTTTGGGCATTGGTATATGTGTTGTTGTAAGGACCTAAGTCAATATTTGGGTCGTTACTATGAATAATGATTGTGATGTATACTAGTACTAAACTGTGTTGTGTGATGACTGTGAACTATTGTGTTGGGTGACTGATTCACCCAAGTTATGCCCCCTTTATTTGGGGTGCATGTGACATCACTAAGGAGTGTGTTTCCCAAAGGAGGACCAACTATTGTGTTGTAATTGTGCCTTGCAGGGAGGATAGAGTGTGCTATGTAGAAACTAAGGAACATGGAAAAAAATGGATAGGAGACAAGTGTTAGTACAAGCAATATAAACATGCATGTAAAAGATAATTTGTAAGCTAAACCTGTAAAAAGACAGTGTAAACACATAAGAATAAAAAGTAGACCATGAAAATTGGGTTTCAAACATGGGACATTACTCATGATGTGATAAGACAATTACGACCGTAGTGGTTGTAAGCATACAGACAATCAATGAACAAACAAGACATAGGGTAAAGCCTGCAAATAATGATAGACAAAAGAAAGAAATGTCATAGACAACCATGGAAGCATATAAACCTGCAAGACAAATGCTACACATGAAACACACATTAGCATGATATAAAGATAGAAAGTATGTCAAGGACTATCTAATATGATTAATTAATGTGCTATGAAAAATGAAACAATAACACTTGTAATGTGTACAAAACTAGATCCCCCTAGGATCCGATGTGGTACTGATATGAGGTACTGCACTAAACATCCATGCTGCATGTATCGATCTGTAGAATCTGTGAGCACAACGAAAAGGAAAGTGAACATTCATGTGTATATGATAAATGATAATGACATACAATGTATCTGAATAACATGTGTAATAAAGTGTACATATAACAACTAAATGAAATCAAGACTATATGCAACTAAGGTATGTAATATGTTGTGGATGAGATAGAGTGGAATGCATATTGAATGATGGGATCATCATGCCCCCAAGTGAATGCAAATGAGTATGTGTGTGATGAGATTCATTTATACATGCTCCCTCAACAGTCAATAATGAATCATAGAATAAGAGTATGTCATCAGGAAATGGTTTGAATTGTGCATGCTAGAAATATGGGAGTGATAAAGTGTAGAGCGTAGAGAGAATGCGCGAGTGAGTGAATGAATGCGTGACTATGGTGAGGTTAATTTGAGATTTAGACTCTCAACAGTTGAGTATGGACCATGGAAGTAGAGTGCATCATACGGAAATGACCGCATCATGTAGAATTAGATACCAGAAATATAAGTCGTGAATATGTAGATTAGATGTTACAAGAAAAAGATATCAAGTAGCCATGAAGTGTGAAGTGTGTGAGGTTCATATGTATAGTATGTCCTCAATAGTCAAGTGTGAGCCAATGCACAAGAGTGCATCATTGGGTAATGACGATACAAGAGTGTAGCAAGATGTGTGTGAGAGACTAGACATGAAGTGTGAGACACATGTGAATGTTAGAAGGAGGGGGAAGATTAAGCATGATGCCACCCCTAAGTGTATAAGTATAGAAAAGATCATGTAATATCATCTAAGAGGTCATCATTGTCATGTTCAAATCCAAATGGAGAAGCATTAGAGACGTGATAAGAAATAATATTTGGGTGATCATATAATGAGCCAGTATAACTTAGATTGTACATGTGCATTGCGTACTCTTCATCGGTGAAAGGATTGGTGGACACCCATGTGCATACCAACGAGTGAAATTTTGCGCATAACCTAGGAATGACTTATTTCATATAGTAACATGACCAAAGGTCATAGGAAATTTGATATGAGTATGATTAGGATCCAAAGTTCCCCCAATGTAATCAATTCAAGATTGCCTAGGTGTGAGTGGAAAAGTGTGAGGGATGCGTGCAAAAAAGGTTGTTAGATAGAAAAAATGAATCCCACAGGCATCCGTAATACTAACACTTCCACAATAGATATGGGTTGAGTGAGGTAGTGGTAATATTTCATCGATTGTAAAGCCAAGTTGAGTCAAGCCATCATATGTGAAAACATTGTCAGAGCAAGTAGGATCTAATGGAATATGATACCAATAAGATTTATTAAATAAAATTATACATGTGAAAGGAGGAAGCAAAGATGTAGATTTCCCATGAAACTGTGAAGAAGGTGAAAAGACATACAAAGAATGGACAGTCCCTTGATAAAGTACCATAGCATTAATAGGAGGGGTGATATGAATTGATATTCACTAGGGTTGAAAGCAATGAAATTATAATTATATATGAATCATCCACCTTGATAGGATTGAAATTAGGAGTTCCCAATTTTTCATCAGTGAGCTCAACAGTATCAACCTCGTCATCATAATCATCAATGCTTGTATTGTCATGTTGAGTAGCTATTTTAAGGATATTGGTAAGAGAGGCACTAGACGTAGGTGAGAGGAGCATCAACAAGTGGAGTAGTGCTTATAAAATTAGGTACTGTAGGTGAGATGAAAATAGTAGTATGAGTGGAAATATCTGGAGTGTTTGGAGTTGTGAAAGAAGATTGCAAAGCACTAGATTGATCGATATCATATGTATCAATATTACTATATGGAATTGGTTTTGATGGAGGAATAGGCATAGTAGTGACAGGGTCTATGAGACAAAATTGGAATGGATTAGGGTCCACAATAATGGTATGTTCATAACCATCATGTAAGAGTTTGACACATTGATGAATAGTGAATTCAAATACATGCATTGTATGAATCCAGGGTCTCCCCAGAATTCAGTAGGGAAACTTTTAGGCCTGACTTGTATAGGTAATGTTTGTAGACACAAAATATGAACTTTGGGTAATTATCTAGTCTTGATTGCATACTATTATTTATATGATTCCTAAGTAAGAAAATTACTAATTAACCCATGTCTTTGGCCACATTTCTTTGCTTTTTGTTACCACTTTCGATCTTGCACTCTTACTTGCTCGATATTCCTTTTTATACCTTAGAATTTATCATTATGGACACTAATTCACAGCCAGGATGCTAGCACCAGGTGCCCTTGTCCCCTCTAAGAACCCTTGACCCCTTTGTACTTTGTTCACATCTTTTAGGCCCCTTATATCCATTTGAGATCTTATTGTTTTGGTAGTCGGCCTTTTCAGTGTTAATTACAAAACTCAAGCAAGGAAATCATATAAATATAAAGTTATGTGATTATAATAAAGTACCAAGCACTAAGAATTAGCTATCATCACCTAAGGTTGCATCCATAAAGCAAATAGTAGCTCAATTGAATCCATCTGTTATTCTACATACACTTCATAAGATGGAATTTTATTCTATTCCATGCACACATCTAATACATTTTTGTACATTTAGCTTATTTGCTCACTATCAAGTGTGACACGTACAAGAGCCACCTAGGGCTCAATTCTACACACACCCACACAAAACTAAATTTAGTATAAGATGTAGTGCAACAATTAGTCTTAAGTTTACCTTTGTGACAACTGAGGATGTCTAATCCCTCATTCTTCATCTTTCATTTTTTGGATTTGATGTCTATTTGAGGGTTTTACAGGTCATTATTTCATTGCAGGTTTTTAGTGACTGTGGAGATCATTGTTGGACTTCATAGTGACTAAAGGTGAACAACATTGAATACCTTGCAAGGACTCAAAGGAGGATTCATGAGCATTTCGTAAGACATAGGCACCTAGAAATAGGCCTCAGGTTCCCATAGGTGCCCTTGTCCCTCTTTAGGTGCCCTAGTCCAGGAAGATCATCAACTCACACACTTTTCTGAGGATTTGTATGATGTTTCTCCCTCTCTGTTCATCCGATCAACAATTTGGTACAGTCAAAATTTTATTGTAAATCAGCTAAGTACCTTCTTCTCCTCCTTGTAATTATGGTTTCATATTTTATTGCTACGGTTGTTTGGATTAATTCTTACACTTAATTGTTTCTTCATTTACTTCTACTATAACAATTAGATTGGGAATTTATTTCCATATTTAGCTTAATCATTTTGGTGAACTTAACCTCTCCAAACACACTTAGGATATTTATTTTGGTGATTTTTTATATCTTTCTAAGATCTTCTCATCATGAACATTTTTATTCATGATTTGTTACTCCTCCATCCTGAGCTAAGGGCTAAAATCATAAATCTTTTGACTACTACCTATGTTCCTTCTGACATTCACAAAGACTTAGTCTACAACACATTTTAGATGCATTTTCTCATCACATTGCTTTTTGAGCTAATCCTACTAGTGATCTTATTGCCTTTGATAATGATCCTTGTTTATACATCATGACGTACATCCATAATATTGATTTCAAGAAATTTTTAGTTGATAATGGATCTAAACTTAATTTGCGCACTCTTACCTTCCTTTAGGCTTTATCTCTCTCAACTGCTGATGTCATTCCTTCATCTATTTCTCTTCACGCATACGATGGTTCCGTTCATCCATGCATCAGCCATATTAATTTACCCATTACTGTTGAGCCAAAACCCTTAATACCATTTTCTTTGTCACATACTTCCCTATTTCATACAATTGCTTACTTAGTAGACCATGGCTTTGTGCCATGCAAGCTTTACCTTCCACAATACATTGATATGTTAAGTTTTTACATGAGGGTATCGAATACACCATTCCTATTGATCATGAGCCATTCAAATATTACAAACATGATCCCACTACTATGATCCCTGCTCCGCAACCTATGGACCCTCTACCTAACTTAGAGGCTATTATCTGCATGTTGGATACTACTCCATTCACATCATCCCCACATCCCACTACTACAAACACTATGGTACTTTATCAGGAGGCTATCCACACATCATATGTCGTTTCACCTACTTCACTATCACATGTGCATCAACCATTAGCATGTCCTCCCTTTACATGTACACTTTTCATGAATAATTTTTATTGGGAACATATTCCATTTGATCCTACTTGTGAGTATACTATATGCGCGCATGATGGGTTGGCTCGGCTAGGATTATAATTGAATATATTTTTCCTCCAAATCATGATCATCATCTCTACCATGGGTTTGTTCACACCATTGCTACTTATGGTCTTCAAGTATTTTATCCCACTTTTTCCCTTGCATGTGCTCCTCGTAATTCTACACTCACACTCAGGAAATCTTTGTTGGATTACATTGGGGGAAACGTTAGATCCTGGTCATACTGATATATCATTTCCCATGTTGTTTGGTCTTGTTTTCATTTACAGTGACTCATTCCTTGGCTATTCACTGAATCTTACTCACTGTTATATGCATGGGTGTCCATTACCTCCTTTCATTGCTGAGGAATACACTATGGGTATGTATAATTTATGGCTTAAAGGCTCGTTGCTCGATCAACCTGACACTATGAATTATCAAGTTTCAAATGCTTCACTATTCATTTTTTATCATGACAATGACAAACTCTTTGATGGAATTACTTGATCACACTCATCACCATGTACTTAGGGAAATTACACTTATCTTTTCCCCCCTAACATAAAAAATTGGCTTATCTACTCATCATTAACATCTAGACTTTCACATATGACATATGTATCTTGACACACTATAGTATCATCATTATGGAAATTCAAAGTGGCGAATTTTTGTAATCTTGCAAAAATCAAGGATTATGGAAATTCGAATTGGCAAATATTCTGTGATTCGTAGCCAACTTATTTGCCAATTTTTTTGACCGACATGTCCCTTATACTATTTATTTCACCTAGATTTTACACATATATAAGATCTTATGAATGTAATTCGCCACCATTTCAAATCATTGCATGCGCATATTCACCAAAGTAAACATAAACAACCTCTCAGATGTCCAACTCAGAGTCATCCAAACCTAAGCCATCGAACCCCTGAGCCATCCAACCTTGAGCCATCCAACCCTTGACCATCCAACCCATAACTCATCCAAACCCTCAATCATCCAACCCTAAGCCATCCAAACCCTTAGTCGTACAACCCTTAGCCATCCAACCCTGAGCCGTCCAACCTAGATCCATCCAACCTAGAGCCATCCAACTTGTAACTCGTCCAACCCTGAGCTGTCCAACCCTGAGCCATCCAACCATGAGTTGTCCAACCCCTCATCCATCTAACCCATCATCCATCCAACCCCTCAACCGTCCAATCTCAGCCATGAGCATTCCAACCCCTCAGTCGTCCAAACCTTTTTCGTCCAACCACAGAGTCGTCCAAGCCTTTTCTGTCTAACCCTTTACTATCCAACCAATACTGTCTAACCCTAAACCATCCATTCTTAGAGCCTTCGAACATAAGAGTCGTTCCTAAGTAGTCATGGATACTAGAAATCAGGGTAAGAAGGTTACTAATTTAGCCAATTCAATAAAAGTGTGTAAATACTTTTCTTGGTTATTTTTGGAAAATCACAAAAAACGAAGGGGGTTTCTGCATTAGCTGAAAATATCAGTATGTGGCATGTGTTATTTACAGGTTATTTAATCTTACAGTATTTAATAATTATGTTTTTCATAGTCTTCTTGGAACTCTTTGTACTCTGTAAAAATTTAACTATAGATAAAATTAATACTATATTTGTAGCACTTTTATAGAATTATATGCAGACGTTTCAAAATTCCTTCACAAAATAATCAATTTAAAGATATCGATGATCCATTATATGTTGAGGAAAACATTATGTCCCTTGATGACATATAAGTACAAGAAAATTCATCAAATTCTCATGATACACCAGAAGAGGAAGCTTCTACTCCAAGGTCTATTTTGAGAAAAAGGAGACATGAGAATCAAGATATTCCTACTGAGATCCCAGATGCAGAAGTTGAACCCTAAGAAAAAAAAATGTCAAAAGAAAGAGGAAAAACTGGACAATTGGAAGGAAATTCTAGTTCTAATGGGCTACAAAATATCAATTTATTGAACCTGTGTACACTAAAAATGGTAATGATGTTCTAACATAATGTCGATGCAAAATATGTGGTTGGAAACAGGAGAAGGATCACACGATGCAACTTAAACTGGACACAATTGAAAAACATTGTGGGAAAATATACATTTCCAAAAAGTAAAAGGATGGCAACATAGTCATAACATATAAATGGAAAGATGCAAAAGAGTGTCTACATGTCAAATACGTAGAAGAATATGAAAAGGAACAAAAATGTATGAAATATGTGAATGAAAAAGGTGGGACCATAGTAGCAAGATTGAGCAAAGATATTGAGGCATAAATGCATGCAAAAAGTATTCAGTTTTCTACCATATTCCATATATTGAAAAGGGGAAGACCGATGTCAGACTTCAGAGAAAATAAATTTTGTATCAGGTTATTGGTCTACAAAACGTTCCTCAATCTCATTGGTTAGATACCAATGGCTGGGAAATTGTAAAATGTCTATATCTAGTAGAAAAGGAGGATCTGAAACTGTGTGTTCAAAAGGCTAAGTATATTTCCCTTTCAATAGATGAGGTTACTGCAGTTGATAATACTTCATGGATTTGTATTCATGTTTATACATTTGCTAATGAAATAAGAACTCCACACCTCTTAGCAATTCATAAAATGACCGAGAATTGCAATTCTGAAAATATTTATAAATTGGTGGTCTCAAATCTAAAGGATGTCGCCGAAATGAATGAATTTTCCATTGCAACAAAATTAGTTTGTGTCAGAAAAAATGGTGCAGCTGTAATGCAAGGAGCCAACAATGGTCTCTATGTTAGAATTCAAGAAATTGTTTCTCCGTATATGGTTGTTGTCCATTGTATGGCTCATAGAATGAATCTGGATTACAAAATTGTGAGCACATTTGAAAATGTAGCTAGAGTAGAGGAATTGATACGTGAGTTGCATGCTTATTATTCTAGCAATTCAAAGAGATTTTTGGAATTTCAAAAAATTGCAATTGGAATAATATAGGGAAAAAATCTTCTCAAAGATGTAGATACCAGATGGATATCTATGTATGAACCTTCTTGTAGAATATTTGATGAATATCCTTCATTGACATGGTTTATGTATAAATACCGTGAGGATGTAGATAAAGCTAAAGATCTATTGTGCCATCTAACAGACATAGAAACTTTACTCACACCCTACGGTATTTTTCCCATGTTGAAGGAGCTTAATATCTTAACGAAGCATGCACACGATCATTCTTTCTACATAACAAACTTCATAAGACTTAGAAGATATGTGTGTTGTAGTCTCGAAATTTTATATATTTCGAAAGGAAGTTTTTAGGGTGTTGCTTCTGAAAACTGGAATGCATTGACATATTTGAAAAATCCCAGGTGCTTCTTAAAATATAATATACATGTGCTTCTTAAAATACAATATACATGATCATCTGTGTACAACAACACATGGAAAAGAGATTCCACTTCATACGTTCCAAAAAAGAGTTGATATGGCTATCTCAGAAATAAAATAAGTAAGAGTGACATGGAATTTATATGATGCAATATTAATGGAAACCAAGAATAAGTTGAGAAAGATCTCTGAATCGTTAGCTAAAGAGATCCAGGAAAGGTTCAAAAATGATAAAATACTTGAAGCAATGGGAGTTGTAAATCCACAATTTTGGAATTTTTCTGGGGGAAAACCTTATACATCTATCAGTCCTTTATTTGTCAAAAACATGAGTGATCTAACTGACCATTTCTCTAAGACTGAATAGATAAACGAAGTTTCTATAGAAGGTATTTTACAAAGAAAAATACTTAGTTCCTAGTTAATGGATTTTGCTAATACTATGATAAGACAAGTTCATCTTCTACAAAACCCACAGGATTATGGTGCCATCAAAAGGATTTGGAAGGATATTTGTTCCAGTAGTATTCTAAGTGAATATTTGAGCGAGTATATTAAGTTGTATGAACTCTATCAAACTATTATTCTAGGTTGTGTGGAAGATGAGAGGGTTTTTAGTGCACTATCCTTTTTCAACTTGAAAGTTTGAAACAGATTAGACAGGAATCTAGAAATTTGTCTGAGGTTGTATGTATCACGTTACTTAGTGGAGTCTTTCCCTTATGATAGAGCACTCGCATTATGGAATTCACTAGTAGAAAGAAGAGGAGTTAGTAATATTCTTCCTGACCCAGGGGATGGAGACACATCCACAGATCATGCTACAGTTGATTTCCAAGACACGAATGAAAGTGTTGATCCAAGACTATTTCAATTCACATAGATTTCATTACAATAATTTAATGTAATAAATTATAACTATTGATGTATTTCATACAGAGATTACAACTTTCAATAAATGCAATATTAAATATTTGTTTTTTATATTTGGTTTTTAAACTGAAATAAGGAAAATATTTGTCTTTTATATCTGTTAATTGATTTATTTTACATCTACAAGAAATTAGAACCGTAAATATTTTAAACAAAGAAAATCAAGTAAATTTAAGAAACATTTATGTAAACAAAGAGACAGAAACATCATTTGTATTATGTAGAAATTAAATAATAATATATAGTTACAATTCCAATTCCCAAAGTATTCTTGAAATGATTCTCTCATGTGGTGGATTATTTTATGAAGAATAGTAAAAATTCATAAAACATTTTCAGCCAATACAATTACAAAAAAAGGGGTTGTCAATACATTTCAAAGCTTCTGGACAAGTTTTGTCATACAAGGACAAATTACGAGGTCATCCTCTTTTTTGCCTATGATTTTGAATTATAGTTGTCCTTACGTCTGCCTCGCGGAATAAAAACAAAAAAAAATGTTTGGCCACTATCTTTTAATTCCTATGCCGATGTCGAAATTGTAGCAACACACCTGTCACATGGTGAACTTCACTATCATATTGTCAAAGCTTCTGAATAATTTATATCATATAAGGACACATTATGAGGTCATCCTCTTTTCTGCCTATGATTTTGAATCATAGTTGTCCTTACATCTTCCTCACGGAATAAAAACAAAAAAAATTGGCTAGCCACTATCTTTTAATTCCTACGCCAGTGTCAGAATTGTGACAACACACCTGTAACATGGCGAGCTTCACTAACATATTGAAATTTTTATATAGTAGGAGAAGCTTGATCTTTTGCTTGCATTAGAGGTAGAGGAATCCATTGTGTAGGTAAAGATCTATCTATTATAACTCCTTATGCCTGCAAATCTCATGTAGCAGTATTAATATTTTAAAGAATATTCAGTTCCTCCCTCGCTATGTCTTCTACTGTCAAAAGTGTTACACTTACATCTATTTTTTCCTTCAGTAAGAATTATAGATCCATATTATTCTCCTTTATTATTCTTCTCAATATATTATTTTGTTTATTAATTACTATTATTTTTTCCTTCAACTATACAAACGAATTCAGGATTTTGCAGGCATTCTTTAAATGTGCTTCAAAAACAACTACTTCTTTCTTTAAATTTTCATATTTTTCCTGCAAAATAGAAATAATTTTTTTAAGTCTATTATATAAGTTAAACAAATATATTACAGTGCTTATAATATTAGGATTTTGCATGTAAAACATAAAGCCCACTCGCCACAACTTTTTCTTTTTCATCATTTTATATTAAAACATTTGTCTTGTCTTTTTCCCATTTGTTGTAGTAAGCATGTGCTTCAACATTCAGATTCTCCAACTTGTTTAACATTATGTCTATAATTTCATCTTCATAATTATTAGAATAGGAAATTGTACTTGACTGAGCTTTATTTAGCAAAGTGTCCTTCCTTTCTGATTGGCTATCTATAGTAGTGAACAATGAATGCGTTTGAGCATGATTATGGTATCTTGTATTTATTTATTTTATCAAAAAAAAATCTCTGCTCTCCCAAGACCGCACCAAATCCACATTAGAGATTACAACCTCTTGAATTTTTTCCCCCATACTATTTGATATCATATTTTCTAATATAAAATGTGTCTTTTCATCATCTATTTGTGGAGCATTTCTTGGAGGAGGAGGAGAGTCATTTTTCTTGTACATCATGCACATTTTGTTGTTGTTGTGGTTGAGGTGGAGTAGATTGAATCATATCATGGGTGTCAAAATAGTTTCCCTTATCATCATCGCTCATATCAAAGCCCAAATACTCCTCATCAAGGGTGATGTTGTTGAAAAACGGTGAGGCCATTACTCTTAAAACACCTACTAGCAGGAGTCAAGAAACTATGTTGTTGCAGGATGAAGTGTTCTAGCTGATTCTGCAGAAAAACCTTATATTCTTTCCTGTAGATCTTCTTTTTGTTTGGACTAAATGTGTTGGTGGTATTGGTGGCCTCCTTGCAAGTGGAATGTGCTCAGAAGATATATTACCTACAAGAGGCAAACAACAAATTGTTAGAATTTCATTATACGGTTAGGCCTTGTAAATTCTAAAATGTAGTAACGTAATAAAACACACTAAATATTAAAAATTACAATTTACCTTGCACCTTTGGAGAAGCAAGTGTAACATTTCGATCTTTTGCATCAGAATGAGTTTGATCATCATCACCCATTTCAGTAGTTTTTGAATACAAAAAATGTAAAAAAGAATAGTAGGAATATTAAAACACAGTACTACCTACATAATCTATATTAGTTATTTGAATTAGTTAATTATATCAAAATAAAACTTCATACATGTAGTTAAATGTGATGGTAGATGTGATGCACATACAACCCCCTAGGTCACTTTTGATGAGGAGTTCTTGCTAGAGTTGATTCTGTTGAATCCATGTCAGAATCAGCAGAGACCTCTGCAGGGGCTTTACCTCAAGAAATTTCCTCCATGAGATGTTGTAGCTATAATTACTCTCTGCAAAATAAAATCTTACAATTATTTTTTATTGAAAAATATTGAATTTGAAATCATTATAATAAGAAAACTATAAAAGTAACAATTACTTGTTGTTCTTCAAGACTGAGACAAATCATTTTATCATTGGTTGTAGTTGGAATTTTAGCTTTCTAAAATTTGTAGAATGCTTTCTGATAGAAAGAAATAATTAAATTGCAAAAAGAGAATACAGTCTTCGATTTATCAGAGATGATTGACATTACGGGCACGAGAGACATTTGTTTTTATTCTGTTGGAAAAATATGTGCACCAGTCAAATTGTTGACATGCTAGTGTCTGCAATATATATTGAACTACCCAATACAGACTGTCTGCATATCTTCCCTGTAATATAATCATTTCCTGAAAAATTGATACAACAGCAAGAAAGAATTGGTTTGTAATACCTTGAATAAGTAGGCCTCGTGATGATCGATTAAGAGGAGCTACTATAACAAAAAAATGTTAGAGGATTGGGTGGTGGAAAAATGTTAAGAGAAAGAGAATTTGAAAATAATAAACTTACCATCAACCTGCACATTGTAATGAGACTCCAAAAACTTTTGACCTTTGTTTGTGAGGACAACCTTTGTAGTAACAAGAATCTTATTTTTGAATGGTAACCCAGTTGACTAGTGTATGTATGCAGGATCAATTGTGAATGAAATTTGATGACGTCTCGGATGCACCAAAAAAATGGAAAATTTTCCTTCATTCTCATTGTAAGAGGTGAGAAGGTAATCAAGCACTGAAGTATCAGTATTGAATTGGGGGATGTCCACAAGCCCAGTAAATTCTAATTTTTTGATAGCCAATCCTTTTGTGTGTTTTTTCTTTTAGAAGGGCTACAATCTGTGGGCACATAAGGTTTTTGTATTGTAATTTGGGTGTAGGATTAGATGTGGTGCTTTCCATTGTTGAAATTTGGGAGAAATTTGAAAATTAGACAGCTCAGAGCACTAGAAATTTTTATAGAAAAGTGAAGAAATGAACCTTGTAGGGGTATTTATAGAGTTATGAATGGGTCAAACGACACATGGCTGAAAAGTATTAGCTAGCCAAGGTGACTGCCCAACCCATAATTAATAAACTCATCCAACACTTAGAAGTCCAACCATTAGCCATCCAACCCATCAATTGACCAACCCACCATCAAACCCTTTGTCATCCAACTCCTTAATTTTCCAACCCATCAACCATCCAACCCACCTACCAAACCCTTAGCCACCCAACCCCTTTACCATCCAACTCCTTTAACCATCCATCCAACCTGTCCAACCCTAAGATGTCCAACTCCTAACCGTCCTTCCCAATTTTCCAACCCTTGGCCATCTAACTCTTAGTCATCTAACCCCTTAAATGACCAACCATCCCATCCAACCCCATGCCCGCCCAACCCACTCGTCTAATGCTTACCCGTCAAACCCACCCATCCAAACCTTACCCATCTAACCCAGTCATACAACTGTTAGCCGTCCAACCTGCCCATCCAACCCTTCGTCATCCAATCAACCCATCCAACCCACCCATCCAACCCCTTTACAGTCCAACCGACCTGTCTAACCCCATAGCTATCCAACCCATTTATACAACCCTTTGCCATCCAACCCTTAGTCGTCAAACCCTTAATCACCCAACCCCTCAATTTTCAACCATTTAACCCACCTGACCAACCTTCCTAAACTACTTTGTGAAATAGGTAAAATTTCTCTCTATGAAATCACCTTTTCCACGAAACATTTTTTTAGAAATTCACCAACGATTCGAAAGTTGATTTTTGAGATTCACCAAAATTTCTAAACTAATTTTTCAGAGGGACCTTCTTAAAATGAACCCTAGTTTCCATGATTATCTGTTACATTGTTTTTCATTTCTTTCTCTTTGTATGCCATTGTTTATGGGATTTTCCCTTTTTCTTGTGTGCAAAATGTCTGATTTAGGATTCGTCGGCCTTGATTGTCTTACAAAATCATGAGTGGTGTCCCATGTTTGTAACCCATTTCTCACATACTGCATTGTCTTCTTGCATCTTAGCTTACATATTGTCTACTTAGCATACATTTTATCTTCTACATGTGTTTTTGTCTTTTCTTATACTAATACTTGTTTCCCAACCACTTTATTTACATAATCCTTCGTTTATACCAAGCACATTCCCCCTTGCACGACACAGTTTTAGTTCAGTGTTCGGTCCTCTTTTGGGTCGCATACTCCTTCAGCGATGTCGAAAGCATCTCAAATGAGGGGGAAATAATTTGAGTTAATCATTCACCCCATACAATAGTCTACAATCATTACACAACATAGTACTAGTACACCAAAATCGTCAGTATTAGATAGGGATCAAAATTAGACTTGGATCCTTAGCACAACCCATCCCTTCCTAGATGCCTATAACTAGGGGGTAGTTACAGAGCGTTTTGATAGTTCAGAACAATCTACAGAACTCCACATAGTGGATTTTACAGGGCATATAGTCCTTAGCACTTTCACATTGGATCAAATTGTTTGAATTTTGTATACCATTTGTAGTGGTGTCCTACATTGCAAGAAACACTTCAAGGTTAAAGGATAACACCAGAATTTTCTTCCTACATTTTCTCCATATCATTGGTGTGAGATCACCCCAAAAACTCACAGCTGATGCAAGTAGTGTGAGATTTCCCAAAAAAAACATTCATCTATAACATCCATAAGATCCTTTCTACACTCTTTCCTCATCACGGATCAGGTGCACATATTATTTTATCACATTTTCTTAATTTACATACTTTCAATACATATTTTTTACACATTCGATCATATACATGTGTATTTGACTACTTTTGCATTATTTATTTTACAGGTTTATCCATATGGGAAGTGGTAGTCAACATCATTGAAGCATCACATATAATAACATTGATATCAACAACAGGAACATCGCAACATTTATAGATGTGTTTCCACCCTAGGTTCATTTTCATCATCACTTTTTACACTTTCTCCTCCTTAGCATCCACGCTTCACACTTTTATCACTCCACGCTTTGTCTTTTCCCTCGGCATGCTTCCATCATTAATCTACATGGTTATCAGATACACATATCTATCTACTTTATGTTATCGATATTTCCACTCACCAACATAAAGTGGTGGAAACATGTAGACACAAAATCATGCACTTTGGGTAATTATCTAGTCCTAATTACATACTACTATTTGTATGATTCCTAAGCAAGAAAAGTACTAATTAACCCATGTCTCTGGACACCTTTCTTTGCTTTTTGTTCCCACTTTTTCTCTTGCACTCTTACTTAATTTTCCTTTTTATACCTCATCATGTACTATTCTGGACACCAACACCCATCTAAGACGTCAATGCTAGGTGCCCTCATCCCGTCTAGACACCTATGACCCCTTTTGTACTTTATTCACATATTTTGGTTCCTTTCTAGCCATTTGAGCATCTTATGTTTTTCATAGCCATCCTTTTCAGGGTTAATTATGGAATTCAAACAAGGGAATCATATAAATATAAAGTTATGTGATCATAATAAAGGACCAAGCACTAAGAATTATCTATCATCACCTAAGGTTACATCTATCAAACATCCAATAGCTCCATTGCATCCATCTAGAACCATCCAAAGGACACAAGGGATATTTATTCTACATAAAATTCATAGGAGAAAAATTCACTCTATTCCATGCACACATCTATTACATTTTTTTACATTTATCTTACTTTCTCGCTATTAAGTGTGACATGCACACGAGCCACCTAGAGCATAATTCTTCACACACACACAAAACTACATTGGGTTTGAGATGTAGTGCAATGCCTATTCATAATTTCACCATTGTGACACCCGAGGACAATCTGAACCGTCATTATGCATCATTATTTTTTAGGATTTGTTGTATATTTGAGAGTTTTATAGTTCATTATTTCATTGCAGGTTTTCAGTGACTTTGGCAATTATTGTGTGACTTCATAGTGACAAAAGGTGAACAACAATGAATACCTCATGACCACTCAAAGGAGGTTTTCTGATCATTTTAACAGACACAAGTGCCAATAAATAGGCCTAGGGCACCCATAGGCACCCTAGTCAGGCAGATCGTTAACTCACACACTATTTAGAGGCTCTGTGTAACACTTCCCCCTCTCTGTTCATTCAGTCATAACTTCGGTATGGTCCATACTTTGTTGTGAATCAAATAAGTAACATATTCTCCTCCTTGTAATTAGGGTTTCATATTTTATTACTTATCTTTCTTAGCTTAATTCCTATACTTAACTATTTATGCATTTACAACTACAATATCAATCAAATTAGGCATATATTTCCATATTTAGCTTAATCAATGTGATAGTTCTGAGCCATATCCAAGTAGTAGAATCATAACCATGAATGAGAGTTATATTTTTAGAAATTATATTACATGTAATGCCAAATTTTTTAGAAGGTAATGAGCACATAAATTAATGGCAAATCTATAGTCAATGAGTACACACTTGATACAAATGGTTTGAATAAAAATAGTGATAAGCAAGGGTGCACATGGATTGTCAATAGTAGATGGTGAGAAGTCCTCATCAGTGACTGATATAGCATGTGAATTTTTTTTGATAGACTAAATGAGGTGCGTGAAGGATACAAAATAATTATCACATTCAATGTCAATAGAACAAAGGGAAGCCTCTAATGTATGACAAAATTTAGGTACATTACATAGTAAGTAATAGATAGATATTGGCTGGTGTATTTTGAAGTGTTTTAATGATATCCTATCCCTTAGAAGTAGCAGGAGGATCCGTAATTGTAATATGTGGTGGGATAGAAATGGGCGGAACCATAGGAGGAAAAGTGTGTAAAAGTGTGGCAAGTGGTTACTACATTGATAGTAGAATCAGCCATAGACATAATAAAGTAAGTAGGATGTTGAGTGCAAAATTTCATAAAATCAACAACATTAGTAATCATGCCAGAAACTCGAGTTGGAGAAAAATAAGGACAAGAAGATTTATCCTTGACTTGATAAGATGAAGACATACTCAAAAATAAGGGTTTGAATCATTAGGTTCACAAAATTATTAAACAAAATATTTAAATAAATAGAATTCCTAAAACTGATTGAAATGTAGCAGTAAATGAATAAATAATGAAGTTAAAAAAAAAAACCTAACCAAATAAACAATTAAGATATTAAACCCTAAGTGAAAATGAGGAGATAAAATGACTTAGTTGTTCCAAAAATAATATTAGGTTGTGTCAAAGTGACGAACTAATTAACAGAGAGGGAGAAGCATCATACATAAGCACAAGAAATTATGCGACCGCAAGATCTACCTAAACTAGGGCACCTAGAATGAGTCAGGGGCACCTACGGGTATTGCAGATCTGTTTTGGGTGTATGTGACTACTCAAAACCTTAGAAATCCAACTTTGGAGGGTTATGAGTTGTTTGATGTACTTCTTTTTATATCACTATAATGTCACATAATGATCTATGATGTTTTTGATAACTTACAATAAATAAGTGACCTGCAAAACCCTCAAAAGTACATCAAATCCCAAAAAGAAAACAATGCAAGTGAGTAGTCAAATTGTCCTCAGTTGTCAAATAAGTGATCTTATGACTGAGTGATTCACTACATTTTAGACACAATATAATTCTATGTGTGTGTGTGAGGAGATTATGCCCTATGCAGATCTTTTGCATTTCGCACTTGATAGCAAAAAAGTAGCTAGATGTAAAAGTTGTAGATAGATGTATGCATGAAAGAAAGAACTTCCCCTTCTTTGAAGTGTATGCATAATAATATACTCCCTTTCCCTTGTGTGGATGCTAGATGGATGCTTGAATGCTCTTTTAGATACCTTTTGATGTAAACTTTGGTGGTGATAGCTATTATTTAGTGTTTGGTCCTTTATTATTTCCATATAACATTATATTTATATTATTCCTTTACTTGAATTTCATAATTAACCCTAAAAATACTGACTACTAAAAAGATAAGATGCCCAAATGGATATAAAGGAACCAAAAGAGGTGAGAAAAGTAAAAAGATTTTAGGGGAACCTGGAGGGGAAGCGGGTGCCTGGCGCTAGCGTCTTGGTTGAGCGTTGGTGTCCAAAGTGAGAAATGTCAAAGTATGAAAAGTCATCCTCAGCTAGAAGGAGTGTAAGATCAACATAAGGAACAAAAAGAAAGAAAAGGTGGCCAAAGACATGGGTTAATTAGTAAATTTATTACTTATGAATCATATGAATAGTAGTATGCGATCAAGACTACATAGATACCCAATGTGCATGATGTAGTGTCTACACTAGGGTTTTAAGTAAACAAAAGGTTTTTTACCTTATTAAAATTCATTCATAAAAATCTGACAATGAAATGACCTCATTATTATTTTTAAATCTTCTAGACTTAATGTAGACAATTTCCTAAAATCCACAATGTCCCATGTAATTCACACAATTTAGGGTGAATATCAGAAGGTGTTATTCAAGATAGAAAAAACCTTTCTTAGCCATGTTTCACTAAAACTAACTTATCTTGCAAAATTCTCTTCAGAATGATTCCAAATTGTTCTCACACCTCTATCAAACTTTTTTGCATCATCTCCAATCATTGGCATATCTCAAATATCTCTCCATCTCTCCATCCCATCTCATTTTCATGGCTAACCATTAGGATTTTGAACTTTCTAAGCTAGGTTCAACTAAAAAAAATCATAACTCGCCATATAAACTCTCTAAAATTCCCTAACATAATTTAAATACCATGTATGACATCCTTTCATGCTTCCATGAGCTCACTTAGCTCTACATCTCATCCTCATGCCTCTTAGCACCTAGACCTGGTCTAGATGAACACCTGAAACTTGTTCATCCACATACATCTACACCCAATAACTTATTTGAGTTCCTAAACACTCCCCAAACACACTCTCCATTCTTCCAAGAATCTCCAACCACCATTTAGTGTCACCTAGGGTAGTTAGGCCAAATAACTAAACTTTCTAGAATAAGAAATTCTCACTAAAACATCTCATGACATAATGAACATATCTGAAACATTGTATCATCTACCTATTGATCCTCCTCTGACACTTCACCATCATCCTCTTTTTCATTAATGAGTGTTTACATAAATGAAAACACCTAAATCACAACATGCCAACAATCTCCCCCTTTGTTATTGATGGAAAACTTGATGAACTTCTCCCCCTTTTTACATTAATGAAAAATACATGGTTGTACCAACTGATATTCACCTTCCTCAAATTTATTTGGTCACCTTTTGGTTGGAAACATCAACCAAAGTTTTCATTCTATCTCACATTCTAGTCATTTCTTGTAAAAATATGATTTTGGCCATTTTCTAAGCATTCTTGATTGTACCCCCCCTGGGTAAAGCATATACAACACCTAAACATGCCATCAATGGTGATATATCACTAAAAACATATTCCTTTCCTCTTTCATAGGTGATAGTTACACACAACCTCCTTGTTTAGGCTCAAGAGCATGATTTCAAGACCTCATACCCTATTTTAACCTCTTCAACCTATAAAAGCACTGTAGTAGACATAAAATTGAAACATCTAACTTATGAACATTACAACAAACATGATTTGAATTAAACATCATGATTCAAACCTCTTTCTCAATCTGAATTTTCTTTATAGGACTCATAGCTTGACTTAAATCTACCATATCTTGCTCTTTATATCACTTTAGGAATGAAATCCCTGAAATGAGCCTTCAGTGCATTATAGACATCTTTCACAAAGCCTTAGGATCACAAACATCCTATAACACACCTCCTAATGACTCCCCTTGGACTCATGTTATACCATTTTAGTAGAAAAACATAAAAATAAGGTTCTTACCTTCCTCACAAGACATGTACATAGCTCAAACGCTTGGGCCAAGCCCTAAAGCACTTCCACAAACTAATTCAATCTCCTTAATGTGATTTTGAAGTTTTAGGCATCATAATATATTCATTGTTGCAAGCCACCAAGAATAATTTTTTACCAATCACCATCTCTTTGTCACTCCAATTACTCTAATCATCTTGGATTCATAAATATCTAACATAGAAGTCTCCCCTGTTTTAAATATACTGATACACTTGTAGAATGTCATCACAAAGTTACTCTAGAGAAAGAGTCATCCATCCATTATGACTAACTTAAAATTTTTCAAGAACTATGCCTTCTTAACTTTCTTTATAGTACCTTGATGAGATATATATCCATCTCCCCTTGATTGATTAGGGTCAAACATACCTTTCACACATATATATTTGCCTCAGTTACAAAAAATACTTATTCACAGACCTTCTATAGTAATATCATCTTATACAAACCTTATTTTGAATTGATAAAATTATAAAAACACTCCTTCAATATTATAATTTCTCAACATATTTATATCAAGAAGTGAGAAAACCTCAAAGGGAAGAAAACCCATTGAAAATTTTAATTATATTACACAAATCAAAAGTGTTTAGTGAAGCACCAACTTCACCAGGAACATCAACCCCTAGTTTTTTGAATCACCAACTCCACAAGGAGGATACAACCTCTAGAAATGATCAAGAACCAAATTAACCACATTTTTATGAAGATATATGATGTATTGTTTTTGCCACAAATGGTTGAGATCACAAATTCAGCTCACTCACGTTCAAACCCTTGTTCAAAACCTACCTTATCAAAATTGTGCAATTTTTCACTTTATTCACTTCTCAATGATTCAAAATATTTCACACACTCTTGAAATAATTCTTCAACCTTTCATACACACTTTAAGATCTTAACACATTCCTTTTAACCTGAAAATTACTCACACATAGGTTGCACATTTCACATATGCACAACTAATGCCAAATAACACCCAAAATATCAATTTTACTAGCTCTTCTTGATTCAAATTCAAAATAGGTATATTTACCTCATTTTTTTACTACCAATTTAACTTCATAAAATCAATTTGAATCATTAAAATGTTCACATATTACCCATGTAGGTTGGCCATGCCCAAAACCATTCATCACGCACCAAAAGACTCAAAACCTTATCACTAGGATGAACTAAAAGCACAAATCACAAAACCATGCTTAGTCAAACTCCAATATTAACCATAAATGAGTAATATGACATATAAACATAATAAATGGTTGAAAATTTACTTGAGCCAATCAAATATGTCATTAAATGGGCCCAGTGGCTCATATCCTTCACTAAACATCTACTTCAAACACCCTTATTTTACCTTTGGGCCTCAAGATCACCCAATATCAACTCAAATATGGCATGATAAAACTCTATAGAAACTTAATTACCTATAGAACACATTCATGTAAGTTATACATCTTGAAACATCCACATGATCAAACCACAACAACTTTCCTCTTCACTAGAACATACTTCCCAGAAACCAGTTTTACAAACTCGACTTGTTTGCACCCTTTCTGTCACTTGCAAGAACTTCAAAGTAATTTAAGAGGAAAAAAATTCATCCCTCTTCACTTTCCAGGTGGTAGAAACATTAAATCATCCATCTCATGCTTCAACCAACTCAATCTTTTAGCATGGGTAGTTCAGTCTTGGAAACCAAGAAAGATTCTTCCTCACAAACTAACTTATATGACCCATAAATTATCATAATAATTATAAAATAAGTATACCATTATAAATATATAAAAATCACATTTCCATAACATATTGGAACTCCTTCCAACTCTAATTGGAATGCCTTCAACCAAGCTCCCTGTAAACTACCTGTAACTGCCCCAAAACTGTCATTTGACTAACCTTCACAAATAGGGTACACTTTGATATTTTTATGCATCCTCATCAATTGAAACCACCATGTAAATAAATAAAAACTCACATGATTAAATAAATTTCCATTTATTTTGTAACTCCATTGGACAACCTTGTCCCGAACTAAACTTATTTCGAAAAAGACCTATTTGAGTGGGGTTCACTCATCACCACAAGAACTACCATACCTTTTGGGATACCTGGAGGAGTACTCTACATCATAAAATCATCATCCATGCACTAGAAATAAATTTTGGGTACTTATGATCATCTTCTCTCCTACCTCTTTTGAGCTAGGGTTTTAAGCACACCAAAATTTGTTTACCTTTTTAACATTCATTCATAAAAATGTGATAATGAAATGACATAATTATTTTTGTAAAACCTTATAGACTCAATTTTCAAACATCCATGAAATCCACAAGTTCCCATGAAAATCACACAATTCAGGGTGAGCATCAAAAGGTGTAATTTGAGCTAGAAAACGCTCTTTCTTGGACCTTCTTTCAATAAAACTGACTTATATTGCAAATTTCTCTTCATAATTATTCCAAATTTTTATTACACCTCTATGAAAATTCTATGCATCATATCCAATAATTAGAATAGCTCTCCATATCTCCATCCAATCTCATTTACATGGTTAGCCCTTGGGTTTTTACACTGTCTAGGCTAGGGTCGACTAAAAAAACATCATAAATCACCATAGAAACTATCCAAAAGGCTCTAACATACCTGAAATACCATGTATGACATCCTTAGATTCTTGCATGAGCTCACTTGGCTCTACATCTCATCCTTATGTCTCCTAACACCTAGACCTAGTCTAGATGAGAAATTAAAACTTGGTCATCCACCTATATATGTACCTTGAAACTCATGTGAGTTCCTATAAAATCCCCAAACATGCTCTCTATTCTACCAAGAAGCTCTAACCACCATGTAATATCACATAGGATAGCTAGGCTAACTGACTAGGCTTGCTAGAACAATAAATTCTCACTGAAACATTTCATGACATCATGAACATACCTGAAACACTGTATCATCCACCTATTGAGCATCCTCTGACACTTCACCATCATTCTCTTTGTAATTAATGGGATTTTACATCAATGAAAAAACCTAAATCAGAACATGCCAACATGTTTCTTGTCCCTACAAGTTTTATGAAGAACATCAAATTGTCTACAAAGTTCAACCAAGACTATTTTGTCATTACAATAGATTGGAAGCTTGTATGGTGTCCCCTTGAACCCAGCTATCTGGATGTAATAAAAATTTCTTAAATGAATGAATAGGATTCCATACATAGAAATCAATTGCCTAGCCTTTAGGGATATTCTCCGAGTCACATGGTGAAAGAAATCCTTTACTCTCATATGGTTACGCTTGTTATTCTCATAGGTGAGTTGAGTATAGAATTCATATACAGATGATATTTTTTGTTCTCCTTCCCTATTAGCCCCACCCATATTCTGTATCCTATTATAGTGTACATCAAGTATGAAGTCATATGAAAAAAATTTATGTTATAAAAATTGACAAGATGATGAGTCCAGTTTTCACATATTATTTATGCCTAGTTCAAATGTTTCTTGCCTCAACAAATAATGTTAATGTACAAACACATCCAATTATGAAACTCATTAGTGGATGGAATACCCATTACCCTAGACAAAAGTGTTATTATATCTGAAATTTCCTTTAGGAAGTCAATTTAATAGAGAGTCTTGGGCAATTTGGAAGGCCCTTTTCTTTTGAATTTTAACCAATATTTGGCAATGATGGTTTTCTACTTTTCTTGACTAAGGTAAAAATAGTATTTGAGATTTGTTTTGGTTAAAACCTTGGATTCTTCAAATTTTGGGATTACCAAGGCCACATTAATATGGTGATCATCTAGCTAAGAAATGACCCTCCCTTTTAGATATTTCAGTTCTTTTGTTTATGGATTAAAACTACATGCACAGGCTAGAAATATGTCATTGCACTATACTGAGGTGGGGAAAACAACAACATGAGATAATTCACTATTCTTAACACATTGGGCCAGCAAGGATGGATTATCATATGTTATTCTAGTACAAAATTCATCTAAACTCATGTGTTTGACATCACAGTCACCTATGTCAGACTAAAGGTTTATAGGGAAGAAATGTGCTCATATCCCAGTATTGAAACTTCATGATGGAAATATTACAAAAAAATCAGGGAAAACAAAGTACAAGCAATGAATTTTATATAGTTTTTGAGGAGAAGGGATGAAAACTCAAATAGACACAAAAATGGATAAAATTTGGATGAAACTACTCACCTTTGGATGAAAAATAAGGCACCCTTACAATGGTCTCAGTGCACTTTGAATTTTTGAATTTGGACAAAAATTGAAGAAGTTATGAGAATATTACCTCTATAACACATGGGAGGTGAAATGGATGAAGTATTGAGATACAAATGTGAAAATGAATTTAGTGTGGGACAATTTTTATAGGGTTTAAAAGCCAATTTGGTTGATTTAATACCTTAAAAAGTGATATAGATATTTTAAAGGCCATGGGAACACCATTTTAACCCTTTCTACTTACAAGTCAATCATGATGGGTGTGGAAAGAATTGGAGGAAAAAACATACAATGAGGACATGATAGGAATGTAACGAAATCAATGAATAATGGAAAAAATTTCGAAGTGTTCTCATAGAGTCCACATTTTTCGATATGTACACTAAGAAGAAGGCATGCGGGTGAAACGGGCCAATTGAGAATATATGGCCTGAGAGAACAAGTTCCAAACATTCCATTAGTTACTGTAATCACCAACTGAATCGACGTGAAGGAGAGGTATGGCGATGTGGGCATTACAGGGAATCAGGGCACTCGAGGAACTCGAGAACTGTTCCCAAAGATAAAACAAAACTTGATTGACTTTATAAAATCAAGTGATGCAGATAATGTGGTAATGCAGGGAATAGGAGGAATGGAGGAACTGTTCCTCTTGTTCCTTAAATAATTGATTTATCTTATCAAGGCTTAAATTGGCCAAAAATTGACTAATGTTTTGATTTTCCCACATTTTTAGTAGAAACAAGGTAAGTGTAACTAATAAAAATAGGTGAATTAACCAAAAACTCAATTTGTTTTGAAAATTTAACATTTTTGGGGTTTGTGACAATAGTCCTAGTAAGCCCTAGTTGGCATGCTCACGAAGGTGACTGAAACATGTGCGCTAGAGTGAATTCCTCCACATGAGCTATTCTTATTAGTGATTTTACATGTTGGTACTAGTTTCCTTTATGTGTTCCAGATGGTGTTTGGGACTGGAATAGGTTTTGCAGGTGATTGAGCATTGATTCCAAAAGATCGATTCTTGAGCCCTTAGAGCCTGAATGAGTTGTTATAAAGATTGAGCTATTTAGAGGCCTTCCTCTATGTGTTGGAAGAAAAGGGAGTTGTTCCAAAAACTAGAATCAAATGTCTTTCCAATGGTATATGACATGATTCATGATGATGATTTTAGCTATGTGAAGTTTGCATTCTCTGGGACTGAATTTTGGGTGCTTGATGACCTAGTTAGAGCTTCTTTCATCTTGGTATGTATCATGGTGAAGTTGGAAGTTTTGGTGCTTCTTAAGATTTTTTATGTTTCTAAGGAATTTTTCATGACATGTGTAGAGCTTCTCATTTCTTGAAAAAATTATAGCATGCCTTTGAATATCAATTTTCATTTGCTAGAGCTTGGAGAGTGCCTTTTGAGCATGTTTGATTGTTTTGGTGCATGATGGTGATGTCTTGACCCCTCATGACCTACTTGGATATTTTGTGTTGAATTATATGATGTATTTTTCTGTTGGGATGACCTACCTACTTGGTCATGGCATAACTAGGGGTGTTTTGAGTTAGTGACTTGTATATAAGCAAGTATTTGTGGTCATTTTTCACTTGTTGAGAAGAGTATGAAATGAGCAACATATAGAAGGTTTAAGAAGAGTGTTGAAGGGTTATGTATTAAACCTAGAAGAGTGGTGAAGACATGAGAATAGTTAAGAATTATATGTGTAAAGGAAATTGATATATTCAGCTCATGAAGAAGAAGAAATGAGAGAGTTAGAGAATAAGATAATTTGGAGAAGGTTTGATGTGTTTGGAGCTAAACTTGGATCACAATCAGCTATGGGATCAGCATATCATCTATGGTCATTCATTTTCAAAATATCTTACGATTTGTAATATTCATAGAAGTCCTTCATTGTGATTCATATCAGCAAAGGTTTAGGGGTTAGTGCTCCTTTTGGGGTGGGTGCCTCACTAAAAAAATATTCAAAATGTGTAATAGTTTTTAAGTACTTGCTTTGTGTAATATAAGCTAAGGTTTCAGTGGGGTTTCTTCCCCTTGATGGTTTCCCATATATATTCGGTGTCATGTGTTCTCTATTTTTATTCTTTCACCTGTGAATGTTTAATAAACACCTAACAAGCTCACATATTTGATGGATGTTGAATGGTTAATTTGAATTATGAATCTAAGAAATTTTAAATGAAGTTAAAATTGTTGTATGATCGATTCACCCCTCTCTCAGTCATTGTGCTTCCAAAAAATACTTAACTAAATTTGTAAACAAACTTGAAGGAAAATATGTGTGTAAAGAGGACCTAATCATCATCTTTGATGTGATCTCACTTTACAATAAAATTCCTTTGAATGAGGCTATTAAATAAATCTTAGAAAAAGAACAACTAAACTAGTGTAATTATACATAATATCCACACACTTAACCTTCATGGGTGAATTCAATGATCAAAACGAAGGTGTTACTATGGGCTCTCCCATATCCCCAATCCTAGAAAACTTATTCATTAAGGAAATTGAAGAAAGAGCATTAATTAAATCACCTTTAAAACTATATTTGTGGGTGATATTCTAATATTCTGATTCAGATTGTATGCAAAATGAACACATAGATTTAAACAAATAACACTGGAAAAATATAGTATAATATTTTTCTATTCCATCCGGGATGTTATATTCAATAGAGAGGTTACAAAATATAATTCTTTGATCTCCTATAATGATGGAGTCAACGCATATCAAATAGATCTCCCCACAATCTCTCACCTTATCCCTTTATTCCCTCACACCTAGAATCTCTCTAAGAGATAGCTACATGAGTTGTAAATACAACTCATCACACACAATAATATTATTTAATGTTCAAAATAACTAAATATTAATTCCTAACATATTCTTGGATGATAAAATGCAAAATGTCCACATTGAAAAGTTAGATAAAAAATTATTGGATCACCTAAATTCAAAATCAGAGAATATAAATTTTACTATGGAATGGAATAGGATGTAAAGATACTTTTTATAGGTGTTATAATCAAGAGAAATGGGGATGGTTCCCTCATGTGTCAATTCTGTAGGAAGAAAAATCACACACACACACACACACACACACACACACACACACACACACACACACACACACACACACATATAAGATCTGGTTCACATCACCACTTGTGTCAAAAGGAAGGAATTATCAACACTCTTCTCACAAGAGCATTAATAATCTTGGATAAGGAACACCTTGAATAGGAAAATAATTATTTAAATTTCTAAAAAAGAATGAATACAATAAATGAAAAATTAATGTAGCTACATAGAGAGTAAATATGGCCCTAGAAATAAAAATCTAAACACGAGTTAAGAAATTAATTCTTTTCTTCCTTACATTGAATGTACATCAAACTAAATTACTATAATTTTAAGAAGAAATGCTATGAAGACATGTTTTAAGCCCGGGACACCTTCATAAATAAGTTAAGACATCCAAAGGACCAAATTTGTTTCTCAAAATCAAGAAAAGGTGTTTGGTATATTTCTTGCATGTGTGGGAAAACTATATTGGTGAGGGAGGTCCCTCGATCCAAACTAGTTAAAAATATTTTTCTAAATATTCAAAACAATCCAAAGTAATTAAATCATCCTTATTAAAACATGAGTACAGTACAAAAAAACCCATTTGCATTAACAATGAAATACTACTCACAATGGAAAGTCACTACACCAATAGAAACATTTGTGAGGTTGTTGAAATTGAGAAAACCCTGAAAAATATTAATAGGGACAATGGTGTGAAATTGAGTCATACCTGGAAATTTATTATTCAAAATTTAATCCCCTATTCCTAGAGCTTCTCATTCATGTCCCTCTCTAAGTTGTTCTTAAGCTTAAAAATTGATTATGTGATGACTTTTTCGTCATTTAATTAATTAATTAATTAATATTTTTCCCCTTGTCATTTTTTATTTTGACTTCCCCCTTACAATACTAATTCTTAGCATATTCAAATGTGTTGGTTCTTGTTAAATACATTCTCAAGCATAAGATCATTACTTGATGATGGGTCCTTTAAATGGACTCAAAATGTTGGACTTAAAAATCTTTTACATTATGTAAATCTAAAAAAATATACAATTTTGATACCTATGCAATGAACCTCAAATATCTAAGGCTAGGTCAATTAGGCTTGTACTGTGCACCCAAGTCCTACTTTAGATGCAAAGTGTAGACACAAAATCACACACTTACTACTATTTACCATACAACCAAGTATGTTTTTTATTTATAGATCATGCGTAAGAAAAGTATTCACCGATGACACACTTCCTGGTCTATATGCTTGCTTTGAGTGTCTCTATTGTTTTTATCTCTCACCTTCTCACTTATACACCATTTCTAGTCAGGTAACATAGATCCCTATCTTTCAGTATTTTTACATTTTTCACCAATTTTCTTTGGACACCAATGACCAGGGCTGGACACTAGCACCCAGGCACTCCTGTCTAGCCTGGGTGCTCCTGTCCTCTTTGTTCTTAGTTACATTTTTTATACCTGTAGTTCAAATTTTTGGTTTTCTTACTCCTATCTCGAGGTACTAGTTGGCATGTCATGTCTTAACTGTCAAAATTCAAGTAATATATCCCTATATAAACACAACATACATACCATTATAATGGAGGGAAATTTCTATCAAGGGCTATCTATCTACATATCAAAGGGACCACATCTTGGGATTATTACTCTACATACACACTCCATAGGAAGGGGTAGTTCATTTTTCCATCCACATATTTACATTCTATCTAGATACCACATGCTATCTTGGTGTCATTGGTGAGAGGGTAACCTAAGAGCGATATTGCACACACAAGCACATAGAACTACATTGGGTCTGAGATGTAGTGCAATTCTTAGTTGTAAGTTCACTTGTTTGATAGCCTAGAAAAGTCTAACACCTCATTTTGCATCTTTCTTTTCTAGGATTTGATGTAGTTTGAAGGTTTTGAAGGATTTTATTTGTGTTATAGATTTATAGGTACTTTGGGGATCTAACCATGACATACATGTGATCATCGGAAAAAAGTGTGAAACCCTAGTGACAGAGACAAAATTAGGTTTAGACCTTTTTGGAAGACTCCAATGCCCCACAAAGGTCTAGGGCGCCCACATGTGTTCATGTCTCAACAATCCTGGCATCTCTGCATTTTTTTGAATACAATTGCGACATCTTGAGTTATTGTTTCATCAGTTCTTCCAGTCCAAAAACACCTCAGGATAAGTAAAATCAATATAAGTTCCCTATCCTTGTCATTTTCTTTCAAAGTCAAATCTCTAAAAATTGATTAGAATTTTTCATCTTATTTTACATCATTATAATAGTTTTTCTAGATTTATATTTCAATAAAATATTTTATATTTTATTGAACCATTTTAGTGAACCCGAATATTATAACTTCTTACCCTAGGATCCACAAAACCCAAATGGATAAAGGTAGCTCTTCTTCTCTTAGGAAATTTATGCATCATGAGAGTGTTATTCCTATCCTTGATGATGTTGTTGAGGCTAAATTTTTTGATGTTTAACATTATGATAAATTTTATGATAATGTTCAAATATTTTTTGATGCTAGCAAACACATGATTCCTACTAGCTTTGAATACTCTACTCTTAGCATTGTGGCTAACACTCAAATATTCTCTTAATGTAAACCTTCTTATTCCATAGGCAGTAGGACCACTCCACCTTCTATTTTTGTTGAAACTATTGATAGTTTTATTATCGATTATATGATTTGTCTTGATTGTGGTAATGTAGATAAAAATCATGATGAAAATGTACATTTGCATGATGTTATTTCTCATACTAGTCAGGATGATTGTAAAGTTATATCTCACACTCCTTACATTTTCGAAAGTGTTTCTAATTAAATTATAAAGATACACCTCATAATTATTCCTCTTCTAATTCCTCATATGTTGATGATACGATTGATGAAATTATTGCATGCAAAAAATTTTATGATAATGATCATGCACATGTTAGGAACAAATATACTTCTCTACATAATACTAAATGTGAATTCTCTACTCCACTTTCATCTTCTTTTGAAGTTGCACCTAATAACATACATTATGAGTCTTCTCTTTCTATTGTTTCGGCTCCCTTCAAATCTTGTGATGTTATTCCCAATGCTTCTATCGATATTTTATATTCTTCACCACATATTACTTCTTCCACACATACATATGATGAACGTATAGCATCAACATCTTCCATTTTTTCTTCTAAAATTCCTATGATCACTCATAATGGAAATATTCAACCGCTCAATATAACTCTCACATATTCTACTATTCCTCCACATGATATTCTATCACTCATGCATGTTGTTGGACAATTACAACTTGAGGTTTAGTCTCTAACTCTTGAAAGAAAATCCTATTATACTTCCATTGATAACAATTCTTTACATGGAAATCCAATTCCAAAAAATATTCACAATTCAACATTCACTAAATATTTTATCATGCCTATATTTTCATGTTTTGATGGTACTGGAAATCCATATCTACATCTATTGCATTATCGTTTAGTTATGGCTTCTTACTCCAACGATCTAACTTAAATCATTCTATCATAGTCTTACTGATGATGCTCTCCAATGGTACACGCATCTACCTTTTGGATCTATTACTACCTATTGTTAATGGAAGAGGCCTTTCTTTGATGCTTCATGTTTAACAACGGTCCTAGAGTCACACATGATTGCTTACCTATCTCACATCAAGGAATGATAGAACCTATCATTGATTATATTATGCATTTCAATGCTTGCATGCATCAACTAGTATTTCATCCCATTGATCTAGAGAAGCAATTCATCTTTTGTTGTGGCTTGATTCCTTTTTTAAAATAGCATTTGCAATATGACACATGCAAATAATTTACACTATTATGTGATTAAGGTCATTGATCTAGAAAAAGATATAATTGTTACACATGTTATACATTCTCTTGCTATTACTACTACTATTGCATCATATTTTACTTCTTCTCCTCTTCCATATGTTAAGCATCCTCCAAGGTATTTTTCTCCACCCTGTAACAAATTTCAGTCTACTCCATTACACAAGCATTTTTCATCTCCTCCACCACATCAGTCTCATCCTAAGACCTCTGCATCTCTTCCTTGGGAGCCACTAAAATTTTCACATACTACTAAGCCTCATGATGTGTTGTGTGCTTTTCTTGATAAGAATTTGATTCGCTTACCTTCTCAAAACCATCATCCTTCTCATCACTTGCAATGACAGTGTGATCTTCCTTATTGCAATGATCATCACATCAATGGCCATCATGATAACAATGATTTTTCCCTTCTTAACAAATTGCAATAATTAGAATATAAGAGTGTCATTTATTTTGGATCCCTCTCTCATGAGAGGTCTATTTATCCAATTTCGCATTAAATTTTTACTACTCTTGTCAACTTATCACCTATGTCTTCTTTTAAGATCATTACTTATTCACCTCCTAAGGTCGTCATTTATGCATGCTCTCCATCTTATTCATCCACTGCTACAACATCTCATCTTCTGCGCAGTCCTCCTACTTCACATTGGCTTCCTAATTTGTTGGTATCCGTTCTTCCCACAAGTTCATCTCCCATCATTGGAACCATCTTATCAAACATTCAATTTGGCCCATACACTCATGTTTTTATCACTTCAATGCTTCCACCACTCTGTGCCAACTTAATCTTTGGTAGATGATTTCACTCACCTCACCATCCAATGATGCACTCGTGTTATTGTTGTTCTTACATGAATGTTGAGGTATTTGTTACAATAATAATATTGCTTCCTCATTATGCTATACACCTCATTGATCTATGTATCTCACATATATTATCAACCACTTACTAATGACACACTCTTGTTTTATGGTTCATTCTTGATGGCCAAGGGATCTTATATAAATGAACCTCATCCTCATACATACAAACTGGGGGCATCATTATTATTCCCCCCTCTTTATCATACTAACATGTGAGTACATACATGTATACAATCATTTCCTTCTCATTTCCTTTGAATTTCTCTTTCACATAATTCATTTTTACCATCTATCGCTAGTCATACGTATAATACAATTTTTCATCACTTATCTATCTATGTTATAATCAGCATCATCATCAATTAGTTAAAATCATATTTTACACAATTTCAATTAAACAAAAACATATGAAAACAATTATTGCATCACATAACTATACAACATCAACACAATACAATAACACCAACCATCCAACTATATATATTGACAAAAATCATAGTTACAAAAATACAATTACTGAGGGACATGCCCCCATACATCGATACATCAATATATTCCATACATCATCATCACTATCACCATAAAAAACTACAGGAGCTCTATAACTAGATGATTCACCACTCAATTATGTCACTGTTTGCGGCCCCTAGATCTCTCAAATTGTCTGCATAATAATGCCAACTCAACTGACTGCTCCACATAATGGCCTTGTATCTCTACATACTTCATGAACACATCCTGTGTTAGGGATCCTCCACCTATAGCCTCCCTACCTCACTGAGTCTCCACCCACACCTTGTCATGCTCACTAAATAATATGCTACATGTAGCCACTGCTATCTCCACTATCTCAAACAGGTAGGAATGTTCATCTGTAATGGCATCTACTCACTCCTACATGTCGTCTCCCACGAGCACATCTATAGGTACATTACACATCAATGTGCAGATGAATGTGTCAATAATCAATGACCAAAAATCATCATCTATAACCATATATCAACACATTAGTTACTACGCACAAAATCCATGATCAAACGAATAAGTAACAAACTGCAACTATCAAATACTCATGCTCAGTTGTCACTGATGTTAAACCATCACCATTATGGTAAGTAACCTTCCCCTCTACTCCTCCAATTGTTGGTGCACCCATTGGTTCATTTCCCACCATGCACTATATGCCTTGGTACATCCTACATCATCTACTTGTATCGTCTCTATGGCCGCATTCATCTCATCTACACCTAGGGGCACTAGTTGTGCTCATATTGGTCCTAGTCTCTCCTGTGGTCTCCTTGGTGCTCTAGTAGCTCACACCCATATATATGGCTCTGTGGGCACATCTTGAGTGATACCAAACTATTGTGATACACACTTTACTTGAAATAACTCAGTCACCCTGAGGAATTTATCCTCCAACCACATAGTACGATGGATACACCATAGCTCCAATACATCCTATGATCATCCTCCATAGGCTCCATATGGCCTCCATATAATGGCCTCAAGCCCCATATGATCCAAAATCAATCTATAAGTATCAATGTCCATCCTCCTGCTCTGAACACCTACCCATCTCGTAGTGAATATATCTAGTCTCACCCACTCCGAATGTGGCCCACTAAGTGGCCTCAATAACATAATGTGCTCATAAGCCCATTCATGTAACATTGTGGTGGTTCCTACTCCATCCCCGTGCTCCTCTTGGATGAACGTGTATAGGTCCCTGTACAAAAATGTCACTACACATAGTGCCTAGGAATATCTCATACCATCCTCCTATATATTCCAACAGATATCATGCATCTTATACTGAATGCCTACACCACCACCCTCCACTGTAATTAATGAAGTAATCAAAACTGCAATAAACTTCCACAATCAAAGAAAACCTGATATCAGTATGACATCTAATCTAATTTGGGTCTCAGTTTGTACCCATGTCCTTGTAAAAACCTACCAAGCTACTATCATCTATCACTATGTATCCTCTACGACCATCTCCTGGACTCTCTCACCCACAACTTGCAGTTGTAATATGTGATGTACATCCTCTAGGGTCACATTCATCTCCCTAGTAAACAACCAAAAAGTACACATGTCTCTGCACCATCGCTCACATAATTTAGTAATCATAGGCATATTGTGGGGTACATCCCCCATTCTCACTATGTGTCGTAGGCTGACATGGTCTAATATATCCCACTCATTGTCCGATAACCCCAATGCCAACAACTTAATCAAATGATGACCAACTTGGAAATCCCTCTAATGAATATCGCTCTCGACAACAAAAAATACAAACAAAGCACGACATTAGTATCTCGTATACATGCAAAAGTAATTAATACTAACATCTACAAGAACCAATTTTTCCATTCATCACGTTCTGGGCTCGAAACAACCTCCTAGGTCACCAGTACCTACGAACAGGACGTGGGTTCCTAGGAGCAGGTCATCAATTCCTATATCTAGGTGTTGGCATCCCGAGGGATGTTAGCACCTTGGCCACTCTTTCCTAGATTATAAACACCTATAAATTTAAAAATACAAGTTTCATAGAAAATAGTAAAAACAAGCTTATTTTTTCACATTTTAAAAAAATAATCATACTCACCAGCTCTGCTAGCATGTGTGATACCACAATCATCGCCACCATTGCGAATCAACTCAATCTCACTGATGTAATCTGTGGCATCTTCACACTCAGAGCTAACAATCACACTCAATCAAGGTTCAAATGAAGTCCCTATTCACTTTTCTCAATACCTAATTTTCTATAGTCACTATTTAGGCTCATTGTCCACCTAATACATGCCACACTTTTTTACTCATATCTTGAGCTCTGTTATTTCATGTTCCTCCCTGTCTACATCATTTGGTTAAGAATTTCTCTAAATATCATCTAATACACATTCCACAGTGTTATATGGAAATCTTGTACATCTTCAATTTGATATACACATAATATTGTGATATTTACTCACTTTTACATCATTTTACATCTATTTTTGGCTCATCGTTCATTCTTTCTATCACTCCCCCTTTCTATGAAGGGGGGGGCATAAAATTAGGATCACTCTATGATCCCACTCACATTTCTACATAATCGTGATCATTTCACGTATCGAATTCATCATTATCAAAAATTTACTCACACATTATGTGACATTTCACACTACTTTCAAGCACTCCCCCTAATGATCAAATATGGGGAAAACAAGTGAAAAATATCTCCATGAGTAATTTATCATACATATTCAATCTCAGCATAATTTTTTTCTTCTCAAATCAAATCAACCAATCAACAAAACATAACACATTTTACTATTTGTCCCAAATGATATAACTTGAGATATACATCATTCTGTCTTTTTCCCAAATGACCTAACATGGGAAGTCACTATACATTTTATATTTCTTCTAGAAGACCTAATGGGGAATCCATCTAGTATCATACACATCACAGTATCACCCTTGGAGTGGGGGCAATGAGACATCATTACCTTTCTTATATTACTCCTATATGGGTTATTCTTGTTGGATCAAAATGAACAAAAATTAGTCTTTGTTCATCTACAACGACTAGACCTTTTGACGATTTAGTCATAGTTGGAGGATAAAAATAGATCTCTCTCCCTAACACTCCTATAGTGGTAGGACACCTAAATACTTCAGTTTTTCACACATAAATAATCAGGTTAGGAACTAATCACTCCCTACCCTGCCAAATCTCTATCAAGCAATAATTCGAAATCTCCAAATCACTCACAATCAAATCATCAATTTCACTAAGTTATCCTCACAATGGTTCTCCATCTCTCTTTAATCCATATGGATCAACACATTGATCCATGGTTTTCCATGCTATACGTTCTTATTATGCGCATACTTCTACAACAAGGCTTCTTGAGAATTTTCACCGATATGTTCCTTACTTCCTCTACACTACTTGAATTTCATTCAAATAATATAAATAGAGGTAAATATAAACACAAAATCAAGAACTTAGTACTATTTACTATACCATCAAGTATGTTGTTTTTTATATGGATCTTACACAAGAAATGTAGTCATTGATGACACACTTCCTAGTTCATTTGCTTTCTTTGAGTATCTCTATCATTTTTATCTCTCACCTATCTCACTTCTGCACCCATTTCTATGTAGGTCACAAGGATCCATGTCTGTCATTATTTTTACATTTATCGTCATTTATCTCTGGAAATTAGTGCCCAGGAATTGACACTAGCATCTAGACGCTCCTGCCCAACCTGACCACTCATGTCCTCTTCGTTCTTAGTCACATTTTTATACTTGTAGTCAGAATTTTCAGCTTTCTTACTCCTATCTTGAGGTATGATTTGGCATGTCATGTCATAAGTGTGGAAATTTAATCAAGAGATCCATATATATACACAATATACATACCTTTATAATGGAGGGAAATTTCTATCAATAGCTATCTATCCACATATCAAAGGGAGCACATCTTGGGATTATTACTCAGCATACACACTTCATAGGAAGGGGAAGTTCATTTTTCCTTCCAAATATTTACATTCTATTTATCTACTGTCTGATGTCTTGGCGTCATCGGCATGAGGGAAACCTAGGAGCACTATTGCACATAAAAACACATAGAACTACATTGGGTCTGAGATTTAGTGCAGCTCTCTGTCATAATTTCACTAATTTGACATCCGAGGACAGTCTGAACCCTCATTTTGTATCTTTATTTTTTAGGATTTGATGTAGTTTGAGGGCTTTGTACGAGATTATTTTTTTTGTAGATTTATAGGTACTTTTGTGATGCAAGTTTGACATACAGGATATCATTAGGGAAAAAATTTGAAACCCTAGTGATAGTGATTAAATCAGTTTCTAACCTTTTTGGCAGACTCCAGTGCCCTATAGAGTTCTAAGTGCAGCACAAGCGCCCTCACCCCTACCCAGGAGCACGTGTCTCGACATTCCTACATTTTCTAAATATAGTTACAACAACTTGAGTTGTTATTTGATCAGTTATTCTAATTCAGACACACCTCTACATAAGAAAAATCAAGATAAGTTCCATATCCTTCTCATTTTCTTTCATATTCACATCTCTAAAAATTACTTAGCATTTTGTATCTTATTGTACATCATTATAGCAATTTTTTCTAGATTCAGATTTCAGTAAAATATTTCAGATTTTATTGAATCACAAAGTTAAATTTGTCATTTCCAAATGATAACTTTCCAAATTTGGGTGTCTACAACTATTTTTAAACTACAAATCACAAATATTCATCATTTCCTTATGAAAATAAAATTCAGCGAAAAATTCTTCTTTGTTAGGATAATTAAACTATTATTATTGCCAACTTATGGGTTGAAACTCATCTATTCAATGGTGTGATTGGAGAAATCATATCCGATGTCTACAAATATGGTGCAACACCTCCAAAACTTCCTTCCTTTGTGGTTATCGCATTTGATAACTATGTCAAGCCCTCCTGGAGTATCCACTTGCCTTATATGTGTTAATCTTCTTTATTAGTAGAGGAAGCTATAGAAAAATACCCTAGAAAATGGCTTTGCCTCACACAATCCACAAAGTTCTCTATAGACATTGGGGTATCAACTAAAAAAATTATTTCTAATTCAGATTTTTTTACCCTCTCCTTCCATCCATGGCATATTATTGTACCCCCTGCATATCAAAAAAAGGTTTTATACAATAGATTGTCAAAGGAACAAAATAATAAAAATGATTTTATTCTACTATATCAAAGGAAACTCTTTTCCTAGTTCTACACCATAAACATGGGCCTTGATGAATAGGTATTGATTACACACCATGACTTTAAAATCCACTATAATTGGGATAGCAAATATGTTCCACATTTATTGCAATAGATTGTGTTTCCTTGCATAGATTTTAGTCAAATGGTTATTGTCATCTCACAAAAAATAAATCCGTATATAGAATGTCATGGATGTGCTGAATCGAAGAGTGTATTAGCGAGAAATTTGAGATGTGAATTGCACAAAGACAAGACTAGGCATACACACACAAAACTGTAAGTTGTGAAGAACAATGAGATAATTGCAATACAACAAGAAATGTCTCTAATTCAATACTATGCTCCATATATTATCTCAAAAATCAGATGTACATATATAGTCCTGAGTAAAGTATAACTACCACCTAGATCAATGATGATTAAATCTCACTAACTGATAATGAAAATAGATGTGACTCCACATAACTAGTAAGCTAACTCAACATAACTTGTAAGTGTTGAGTTATGGAGCTCAATTGCTTCACAAATAATATGCTTTATTAACTTGTTGGAATACACAGTAACCATCGTCAGTCACTTGGGGACCGACATCGATCAAGCAAGTAGGAACCGATATCGGTTAAGGTAATTGGCATCGGTTACCTGTGTGTGATTAATTTTATTTAATTCACAGGAATTAGATCTAGCCTTTGATATAAAGGTTATCTAATGGTTGTAATTGCATAGCTAAAGTTCCCTAAGTTTATATATGCTAATATAAGCTAGAAAGCTAGGGTTAGAAGATAGAATTACAATAATTGTAAGAAGGAATTCTTAGAGAGAGAAAAAGAGAAGCTTGTGAGGAAGAAAGTACTGTACATCTGGGAGAGGTGTGGAAGATTTCAAATCTCCATTGTATATCCTCTGTGAAGCTTTGAATAATATATTGGTTGTTTCTTAGTGGGCGTAACCCACATTGGGTGAACCACACTATCTCTTGTGTATTATTTTTTATGGTTTATTTATGTATTTATTGTTTGTATGCCTATATCTGATATATATCTATACAACTAGTGTATTTAACCCTGAAAAATGGTATCAAATATTTTTGTTTGAGGGTTATGTGTGTTGACAGATTTACTCACGGAGGGATTTTTGATTGAGTTGGAGCTACAACAATGGTAGAAGATGGAAAATACAGAGTTGAGAAATTTAAAAGCTGTAATTATCAATTATGGAAGAGGTAAGTGTAAGATTATCCATATCTGAAAGATCTATACTTACCGTTGGATGAGAAGGAAAGACCTACAAAGATGACTAATAAATAATAAAAATTCTTGACAGAAATGCTCTGGGATCTATAAGATTGATCTTGAAAGCATTTGTGGCTTCGAATATTGTTGAAGTAGGAACCACAGTAGATTTGATGAAATCTTTAGGTAATTTATATGAAAAACCTAGTGCTTCAAATAAAGTTTATTTGATGAAGAAATTATTTAATTGAAAGATGCAAGAAGGTGAATTTGCATCAAGTCATGTGATTGATTTTTGTTCTATTGTAAATAAATTAAAATTGGTTAATATTCCATTTGATGATGAAGTGAAAGAACTTTTATTCTTATGCTCTTTTCCATATAGCTGGGATAACTTGGCAATGGTTGTTAGTAATATAACCTTTGTTACTAATATTTTAAAGTTTGATGATGTGGTTAGTATAATCTTGAATGAAGAAATACATAGGAAAAGTACAAGAGAACTATCATCTGGTAATGTTTTGAATGTAGAAAGAAGGGGAAGGAAGAAGGAGAGATCTAAGAGTAATAATAATGGGCAATCAAATTTTAAGAATGGTAGATCTAAATCTAGAGGTAAAGGAATAACCTATTGGAATTGTGGAAAGAAATGACATGCAAAGAAGGATTATTGGTTCAAGGAAAACAAAGAGAATGTACCCGAGAAAGGTAAAGAGGAAAATGTTGCATCTTCTGAGGTAATGTAAAATGTCTTTATTATCTTCTTGGATAATAAAATTGAATCTTGGGTTTTAGATTCAGGAGCTTCTTTCCATGCTACCCCTAATAAGGGTTATTTCAGAAATTATGTCCAGGGTAATTTTGGGCATGTTTATTTAGGATATGATGAACCATGCAATATTATTAGTAAAGGTTAAGTTCATCTAAAATTACAGAATAGAAATACATGGATATTGAAATATGTGAGGCATCTACCAAGTATCAAAAGAAATCTAATTTCTACATGACAACTAGGTCAATCTACTTGCATGGTTACATTCACAGCCGACTCTTGGAAGGTTACCCAGGGATATCTTGTTGTAGCAAGAGGAAAGAAGGTAGAAACATTTTATTTGTCTACCTGTATTACATATTCCTTTTCTATACTATCTACTTTAGATTCAGATGCAATCATGTGGCATAATCGGCCAGACCATATGAGTAAAAAAGGAATGCAAATCTTAAACACAAAGGGTAAGTTTTCAAATTTGAAATATGTAGATCTTGATTTTTGTAAGCATTGTATATTTGGAAAGAAAAAGAGAGTGAGATTTCTCAAAGTTGGGTTAACAAAGAAAGAGAAAAAATTGGAGCTTGTACACTCATATGTGTGAGAATCAGCCTATGTAGCTTCTCATGGAGGATCCCAATATTATGTGACTTTCATTTATGATGCCATAAGAAAGGTATAGGTTTATTGTATTAAACGTAAATTTGATGTTTTTCAGACTTTTAAAAGATGGAAATCCCTTGTGGAAAATGAATCAAATTCAAAGTTAAGATTCCTTAGATTTGGCAATGGTGGTGAGTAATACAGCAAGGCTTTCAATGATTATTGTTCAATGAATAGAATACACAGAGAAATAATGGTTCCTAGAACACCATAGGAGAATAGTTTTGTTGAAATAATGAACAGGAAAATCATGGAGCGTGCAAGAAGCATGAGGATAAATGTTGGATTACCCTTGTAGTTTTGGGAAGAAGCAGTAGATGCGATATTTTATTTAATTAACCATGGGCCTTCAAGTACACTAGATGGTGGAATACCAAAAGAAGCTTGGAATGGAAAAGAGGTAGATCTTTCTTTTCTTAGAATATTTGGTCTAGAAGCTTTTTTACATGATGATGAATAAAATAGAAAGAATTTAGATGCTAAATCCAATAGATGTACATTTATTGGCTATGGCTCTAGTGATTTCAGATTTTATTTTTGGGATTTAGAAGATTCTAAGATTTTTAGGATTCGTGACATTGAATGGAATGAAAAGAGAATGTACAGGGACCATGTTTTTCGTACCCAAAGATGAACTGATTAGAAATTTTGTGAAAGAAAACTCTTTCTTAGATTTAGAAAAGACATCTCCAGGTACCAGATTCAGTCAGCCTGAACCGGTATCAGTTGAACAAAACTGACGTCAGTCACCAAGATCGAAGTTGGCTACATATGAGCACGACTAGCGTCAGTTAGTTGAACCGGAATTGGTCACTGTCAGAGGTGGATACTAATGTACAAGATGTATAGACTGAGCCTATGATACCCTAGATCTCAGTGAGAAGGTCACAAAGGGTAAGTAGACCTCTAGAAATATTTACACCTTCCTTATCTTATTTATTATTGATTGATAGTGGTGAACCAAATTTTTTTGAAGAAGCAGTATAGGATGAAACCCACAAGAAGTGGGAGTATGACATGGATGAGGAGATGGAATCCTTGGAACAAAACTAGATACAGGATTTGTTTAAGTTGTCAGCAGGTAAAATAATATCGTAGAACAAATGGATTTATAGGATCAAGAAAGAAGAGAGTGGAGAGAAAAGATACAAGGCAAGGTTTGTGGTAAAAAGATTTACACTAAAAGAAGGTATTGAATTTGGTGAGATATTTTCTCTTGTAGTCAAAATGAATTCTATTCATAATGTAAAAGTTTAGTTGCAGTAGAAGATTTACATTTAGTGCAACTTGATGTTAAGAAAACTTTCCTTCATGATGATTTGGAGGAAGAGATTTATATGCAATAGTCACTTGGTTATGAATTCAAGGGTAAGGAGAAACTTGTGTGTAGGTTGAAAAAGAGCTTGTTTGGGCTCAAACAAGCTCCAAGGCAATGGTATGTGAGGTTTGATAGTTTCATGCATGAACATGGTTATATGAGATGTGAATCTAACCATTGTGTTTATTTCAAGATGCTTGAAAATCAAAGCTTTATTATTTTGTTACTATATGTGGATGATATGCTTATTGTAGGATCTAGTATGCAAACATTGTTGAGCTTAAAGAAAAGCTAGCTCACAAATTTGCAATGAAGGATTTAGAAGCGGAAAATAAAATTCTTGGCATGCAAATTCATAGAGACAGAAATAACAAGAAGTTGTATGTTTCTCAGGAACATTATATCGATAAGGTGTTAGAAAGGTTTAATATGCAGAATTCAAAACCTATAAGTACACCTATGGTTGGACACTTTAAATTGAGAAAAGATCAGTTCCCTACATCACATGAGGAGGTCAAGTACATTGCACGACTACCATATGCTTCAGCATTTTGAAGTCTCATGTATGTTATGGTTTATACCTGACTAGACATTGCACAAGTAGTGGGAGTTATGAGTAGATTTATGGCCAATCTAAGTAAAGAGTATTTGAAATCAGTCCAATGGATTCTCAAGTATTTGAGAGGGACATACAACATGCAGTTATGTTATAGAGGGTTAGATACTTCTTTATGTGGTTATGTTGATTCAGATATGGTTGGTGATTTGGATGGTAGGAGAAGCACCACTGGATGTGTATTCACAGTAGGTGGTACAACAGTTACATGGATTTTA
Source organism: Taxus chinensis (assembly GCA_019776745.2). Classification (NCBI taxonomy): domain Eukaryota; kingdom Viridiplantae; phylum Streptophyta; class Pinopsida; order Cupressales; family Taxaceae; genus Taxus; species Taxus chinensis. Next base: position 222,089,582 of record CM034147.1, read on the forward strand.
AGACTACAGAAGTTTTTGGCCTTGTATATTATAGAGGCTAAATATGTTACAGTTACAGAGGCTAGCAAAGAGATGATATGGATGAGCAGGTTCATGGAAGAGTTGGGAAAGGAGCTAGAGGATTGTATATTGTACAGTGATAGTCAAAGTGTGATTCATCTGGAAAAGAACTCAGCATTTCATTCAAGAATGAAACATATTCAGTTGAGATATCACTTCATACAGTAGGTGTTGGAGGATGGGTAGTTGAAATTGGAGAAAATTCATACAAATAAAAACCCTGTGGATATTCTAATGAAGTCGTTGACAAAGGATAATTTGGAGCTACACTCCACTTCTGTTGGCCTTCAAGTTTAAAACTTGAAGAGGAATAAACAGTATAAGGAAATGATCTAATAATGGAGTTGTGTAGTACAGTGCAACAATTTATCTCAAAGTGGGAGATTGTTGAGTTGTGGAGCTCAATTGCTTCACAAATAACATGCTTTATTAACTTGATGGAATACAAAGTAACTGACGTTGGTTGGGTAACTATTGTTGGTCACCTGGGGACCAACATTGGTCAAACAAGTAGGAACCAATATCATTTAGGGTAATCGACATCGGTTACTTACGTGTGATTACTTTTATTTAAGTCATGGGAATTAGATCTAACCTTTGATATAAAGGTGATATAATGGTTGTAATTGCATAGCTAAATTTCCTTAATTTTGTATATTCATATATAAGATAGAAAGATAGGGTTACAAGATAGAATTAGAAGAATTATAAGAAGGAATTCTTAGAGAGAAAAATAGAAGCTTGTGATGAAAAAAGTATTGTACATCTGGGAGAGGTGTGGAAGATTACAGATCTTCATTGTATATCCTCTGTGAAGCTTTGAATAATATGTTGGTTGTTTCTTGGTGGATGTAGCCCACATTGGGTGAATCACGTTATATCTTGTGTATTATTTCTTCTAGTTTATTTGCATATTTATTGTTTGTATTCTTAGATCTTATATATATTTGTACAACTGGTGTGTTTAACCCCAACGGTAAGCTAATTCAACACAAATGGTACACCTAAGAAAGCTAACACAAAAAGTGTAGAAATAACATAAGTGCAAGAATTATCCTAATAAATAAATAAAAGGATAAATAGTAACCCACACTAACATCCCCTGTAAGCATAGCTTAGGTGGGTGAAAAAGAAGGTGGGTCCCAAAAACAAGGCGTGATTAGGTATCCATGTACAATAACTGAAAAAAGAGAGTTACCATGGATAAAAATAAATGCAATGTACCTAAAAACTAGTACCAATAAAATAGAGAGAGAAAAATCAATCTATAAGGCATCGCAAGAATCTTGACTCAAAACAATCATACTTTTCTAAAGAATCAGTCTAGTCTGCACTATGGTCTAGATCCAATGCTCAAACATAAACCTTGAAATCAAATTACAATGTGATATAACATAATAGCTCCATACTAGGAGACTCCAACATTGTAATTCAACAAAATAACAACCTTTCATAAAGAGAAAAAGATGAAAAAAAAACAACTGAAGGAGAGTGTCAGAGGTGATGTCAAAAGTGCAAGAAATCACCAAACATAGTTTGATATACTGCTAGAAAAAGGTGTGCCACAAAATAATAACTAATGCAAGGATACAAAACTTGAAGAAGAAGAATCAACAACACACCCTCCCATACTACTAGATGGGTGGAGGGACACTACAAAATATGCATGAGTGACCATACCACTATTGAAACAATGATAAGCTTACACTGGGATTCACCAAAATATCTCTATAATAAAAGAGACTGCCAACATGCCTAAAAGGTGTCAAAAATATAGATACAAAATCTATCAAAAAGGATATACACTCTACACTTTCTAAATAAAATAGCTCAAAACAAGGAGCATTAAAATGCAAGAGGAGAAGAAAGTGGAACAAGATTAAGCTGAATGGAGGAGGAGCCATGCCTATAAAGTCCTCTCACTGAATTCTTAAATCGTCACCAGAAGTGATTAGATATTGATCCCAAATGAACACAGATGGCTGAAGAAGATGTATGTATATGATTAAGTGAAAATTTCACAACTAGATCATGCAAGGATACATCATAATGTGTGTCAGGTTTATCATTAATGACAGCTAAAATCTCATGTTTCTAAGGCCTGGGTGAAGGTACAAAACTTATGTGTAGCTAATGATCCTTGAAAAGAGTTTAGCGAACAAAAACATGAGCTTTATCATCATGTGATCTCGATGAACTACCTACACGAAAACTAATTCCATTTAAATAATGACATTAACAAGATAAATAGGGGAAGCAATACCCTGTGAATGTTTTCCAATACCTCCACTAGAAAATCTCATAGAACGAAGCATGCAAAAAATGAATGGAGTGGCATATTTCTCAAAAGAGCCATGCATGTGAGAAGAAGGAACTAAAGTGGGATTGAAAGAATATGTTACTGTAATAGGAACAGGTGCAATAAAACATGTAGTAACAAGTGCAATAGGCTTAGAAGCATCAACAGTAGGAGAAGGCTCATAAAATGACAAAACAAGCTCAGTGGGTGTAGGAGAAATAGCTACAAGTGAAATAGGAGCCACAATATGAGGATGATATTGTAGGGTACAAAGTTATCATTGCTTGCAAGAGTGTATGAGTGCATCTTTACTATGAACAAGGTTATGAAGAAAAGTGTTTTTCTTTTTAAACAATCTATTTTATTCCACAAATTATACCATATCCTCCTAAAGTCCACATACTTTGAAGAAAAACATATCATTCTCAAAAGCCATGATAGATGTAAGAATACAACACGCAAAAAATTTAGGACTTTGGGCTCATCCAAAAACGTGTTTGCATGTAATTACACCACCCCCCCCCTCCCCCAAATTTTGGCACTTCATAACGTAGTTTGTTTTGCAAATTAAATGGTACAACTGCGTGGGAAGTTAAAAATATGAACTTTTGTAAAATATGACGCTCAAATATGAACTATCGATCAAAATTTATTACAAAAAATGATTTTTTATTACAAAAAATGATTTCCCATAAACAAGGCCTATTTTAAATAAAATTAAACTCAAGCATTAAACAATGCACTAAATGAGGATGAATCTAGCCTTCTAACCACTCATTGGAATAGACACAGAATTTATAAGAGAGTGGTTAAGTTTTTGAGGGGGAGTTTGTCTCCTACCAACCCTCCTACCAACCCGGGCCTCACACTTTGTCTTTATCAGGCAAAGATATAAGCTTAACTAGCAAAATAATTCCTCTTTAAGGAAAAATTTTCCCAAATAGGCTTTTATCCCTAAAGTGAATACTTGAATGTAATAAAGTAATAATTTTTAAAATTAGAGTACTTTATTCACATTATGGGCTCCACATGTGGGAGAGTGAGTTAATTTTAGGGTTATTAAACCCTAGGAATTGATATACTTTGGCATCGCCCAACTCCAAAACTCGGGTCTGTCAAGATCCAAATGAAGTATTGCAGGTTTATAATATGGGAGAGAGCTTCGAATATTGATGTAGGGGCACCACAACTGGATCATGATTACGTTGGAGTACAAAAAAAAAATGTGGTGCCTACAAGGCTAAGTTTGGACTAATTGACGTCTCCATTGACCAACAGAACATCGTAGATGTGTTGTAGAACCGTCTGGAAGCTTGAATAAATGGGAAATGAAGATTGCAAGGAAGTGACAAGAGGTTGTAGACTTGAGGGGGTTGGTCTTGTTGTGTGGCACCGATTAACTGAAGAAAACATGGTAATGATTGCTTTTACATAGTTGATACAAGTTGTGGAGGCCCAAAAACCATCCAATGTAATTAAATCCAAACAATACAATTCATGGAGGCCCCAAAAACTATCCAATGAAATTAGATCAAGGTGTCTTCAAGGTCGTTTCCAGGCCCATGCAACTTGGCGTCATGGTAAAGAAGAATAACATGTTGTGATCTATGGCTAGCTTGGATGTGGCTATATGATAGTTTTTCCAAACATCATGGCTCTTACCATGCTTATCCAAGTTTGTGTTTGTTGAAACCAAGGCTTAGATCAATCCTACAAGGCCAAACCCATGGTGATACAACCTCCAACACAAGTCTAAATCCAAAACAAAGTTTGCACATTACCAATCAAGTTCCAGGAGAATGTGAATGGATTGCACAAGCATGAAATGCGTCGTGGAGGCCTTTAATGGGATGTACTAACATTAACCAACCAATACGACCAATCTACAACTTGCATTATAGAATCATACAAGCTTAACACCAACATGGCTCTAATACCATGGAAATCTACCATATCGAGAATGTGAGGGTTTTGCTGAATCAAAAAGTGCACAGGTGAGAAATTTGAGACATGAATTGTACAAAGGAATGACTATGCATACACACACAAAACTACAAGTTATGAAGAATAATGAGATAATTTCAATACAACAAGAAATGGCTCCAACTCAATACTTTGCACCATATATTAAAGCTTAATAATCAAATGTACATATATAGAAGGAAATTTTAACTATAGCCTAGATCAATGGTGAGTAACTCTCACTAACTGATATTGGCAGTAGAGCTAACTCCACACAACTAGTAAGCTAACTCAACACAACTGGTACACCTAAGAAATTTAACACAACAAGTGTAGAGCTAACACAAGTGCAAGAATTATCCTAATAAACAAATAAAAGGATAAATTATAACCTACACTAACAATCTGCTTCTCCAACTACAATTTTTTTTTATCCTAATAGCTTACAATTAATACTATTCTTTAACACTTCATGTGTCAAGAGTAACCTATGCCTTTGTAACTAATGTTTCAAGGCTAAGCTAAAATAAGGAAATCTTGTCTCATCAAAACTATCAAAGATGTGATTTCTTCTAATCAAAGTGTAAGTGAACTCCACTTTTCTCTTACTATTGGCAACTAGTGCGACCACCTTCAAGATTTGTACATCCAATATACATTCATGCCTTCATATCCCTATCAAGAAAATGAAACCACTTGAAGGTCAATCACTATGAGCTTTCTAGGCCTCTCTCAGACATGTGCAATGTATTTTCATTGATGAAATGAGCTTAGTTAGCCACATATGGCTTTCCCTTGTTGACTTGCACCTGTAAGAGGATTTCCCCCATCATAAAACAACCCCTTTCGATAATTGATCAACAATTCTCATTGGTAATCTTATCCTTTCACCTCTAGCCAAGGATATACATATGTATGATGGTTATTCGTATGAGCCAAACTTTTTTAGGGTCTTTTAACCATGTCACTTTGCAAAAAATATTTCATTAGTAGGATTCCCACCTAATGCAAGTCTCATTTCACTAGCTACTTCTCAACATTTAGAATGCTAAACCCTATTTCCATGATTGGAAAACTCCCGCGTCCCATACTAGTGTTATTTTGTTGGAATAAGAAATTAAGAGTTCCCTTCATCACCAGATTTGTCTGTAAAAAAAGACTTAGTAGAGCACCACAAGAAGGAAATCAGAAGATATAAAAAAAACTCCACATTCCTCTCCCATTGCTTTTACGAGGCAACCACATGCAACTCCCTTTGAAAATTTCATAGGTGTTGCCAATTCGCAAAGATTAAGGTCTGACATTGCACATAGAAACTATAGATATTAGACATACATAACTACAAGGCCTTACTTTCATGGTAGTCTCAAGAGTTTGGTCCCTTAACGACTTGCACATTGCCCTGCTTTTTTCATTCTCTCGATGCTTAAATATAGCTTTTCGCTCGTAAATCAAAATTAGAAAAACAAACAAACAAACAAATACTCGGAGGGCCTACAATGAATTCAACACTTCTCTATCATCTACACTTTCGCACCTCAGGCTAGACTTTTCAAAAGTGTCCTTGCTCTTCAAGTTTCCCTTCCACATCTTATTCCACCTACACACTCCCATTATTTCTCCTATCATCTTCTCGATTGCATTGGTTGCACACGATTGCTAGTATAATCTAAGT